>JAZDUH010000395.1:2337500-3017500 GCA_036419115.1 Scarus forsteni
CGGGAACAGCCTGAAAGCTGGACTTGAACTCCTGTTCCCCGCTACAAAGTAAGAGCCTCAATAAATGGAGACATAACGCACAAGACTATCAGCACCCTGAGCTTTCCCTATTTGTATGGTGCTCTACGAGTTGATGCAGTTACAGGGAAGGTTTGAAATGCGGAAATGGAAACTTAAGCATAGAGAGTCATTATGTGGAAATTGTCTCTTGGGCTGCAGTGGTGTGAACTCACAAGCTTTTCATGTCATTGAACAGCAGCCAACTGAAAGCTATCAAGTCCTAACTCCTTCATTTCCGGTCTCTGGTCTGAACTGTACAGTAGTAGAAAACATAACTGAGTCAGTTTCAGTGGTTAGATATTGACAATTTGGTTAGGTCTGACAGTTTATAAAGAGGGCCTTTAAATGGTTCATGTATTTGTGTCCGGATATATAATTGTAGATTAAATTTGGTCACCAATACTCACAGTTCGTATATATAGTGGGCTATATTGGCCAAAATCTCAATCTCTATATTTTTAAGCTGAATGGCAGTGTTCAATATTTATCTAAATTTTCCTTTAAAGAAATTATTCTAAAAATCACAGGTCAATGAAGCCTAAAGTTGATTTGTTTTGATGCTGCAGGACCACAAAAGCTTGAAGTTTGGGGCTGCAGCTCAACATTGTACTTGGTCAACACATTGCACTTTGTGGAGCTTATGTGATATTCCAAAAATTTTCATCACACTGAAACTTTTTGCAACCTGTCTTGGCGTTTTTAGCGATTTAATTGGCATTCTGAAGTCTTCATGCATTATTTTTCATGTAACCTTGCAGCCTTCTCCCCTTTATGCCCCAGTCACACATCTCCATTTCTCATGGTGATTGTGGACGATTGTCATAATCCTGGTGAAATGTGCTTTCAATTCAAATCAATTCAAAGAACTTTATTTATCTGTTAGGAACTTCATTTGTGCAGAGCATCAGTGCGTGTACAATACAACATGCATTCAAAACAGTCAACCCCTATGCACACAAATACCCAACAATAAACCATCAATTGACGTGCCAGCACAATAGAAAATATCACGATCAATGAATGGATGAATAAATAAATAAGTACTGATCGAGGACAATTAATTAAAATGAATGAATGAGTGAATAAAGAGTAATGATAAAAAACAGTTGATTAAATTCAATTAAAATACAGAAGGTATATCAACTGTTTTTTATCGTTACTATTTATTCACTCATTCATTTTGGTCATGGTGCATGCGCTTCTTGATCTGGATCAGCATTGTATAGTCATGGACAAACGCCGGGGAACAGGGGAGGGTCCCGACAGTTTTGAACTGTTCAAAAGTGTTGTGAAGAATCGCCACTCTCAATATAGCAGGGTGGAAGACTAACGCAGTCCTAAAGCGACCGGTATTAGCGTGGCATGTACAGGGCTCAATCAGGGGATCGTAACTCAATCCAGAAAGCTTTCTGAGGACAACTGGCAAGGACAAGGACGTTATCCGATTGTGTCCCGACTGTAATGATAATGCTGATGTTCATAAATTGTGTTTATAAACACTTGGAACGTGTCACGCGATCCTTTGTGAACGTTGTTCTTGCGTATCTCATAAAGAAAGTGAACACGTCAAACACGCAAGCAATGGGGCTCAGTTGGGGCTCACGTGATGCAAACTGTGCTCGAACGGGGGTAACATCGTGTCAGCGGGATGGAAATTCATGGAATCCTCATTGTATTGCTGAATTGGCCTGATTGAAGCAGGACAAAGCCCCTAAAGTGCTGTAGAAGTATTACTGACAGCAGGGTGTATCCGGGAGAGACAGTCATTTCTTCCTGTGTCATGCCAATCAAACCCGCCTTGCCAGCCATGTACAGTCGTGCATAATCGCCATGAGAAACAGGAATGTGTGACTGGGGCTTTAGTAGCATTACTTGTGTCTTTCTTTTCCTTCATGTTGGCATTGCTGACAGGTATGTTTTAAGTGAGCAGGGTATGAGGTTTGCTTTTGGATTTGTATATTTATTTTTAGCTTTTGGGGAGTGAAAGCAAGGCAGGTACGGCCAGTTACATGGTCAAGAGAATTACCAAGAATGGTGTCTTGCTTATTGCTAGTTTAGAGCATAATAACGATACAAACAATACTGCTTAAACTTAATATACTGTATGTTTGATATGTTGATACTTTTGGAAATCTCAATATATGTCCCAGCCCATCATAGACTTTGGGTTTTTTAAGCTAAGAAGTGATTTGGGATGTTTTTTTGTCTGCATTGATAGTTTTGCAGAGACTGATCAGCAGTGCCCCCGGTCTGCCGGCTTGGAGCCTGCTGCAGCTCGACTTTTGCTGATTCAAGCAGTGCCCGGGCAAGCTGAAAGCATGTCTGACAGTGTCTCCACTACAGGGGCAAAACTCTGGAGAAACTCACTTATGGGAATATTGAGTCAGCTTTGGAAAATAGCCCTGAATCACTGGTGAATAAAGCTCAGCAGGAGAAACATGAAAGAAATGAAGAACATTAAGAATGAGCAATTTAATGATGTTTTTCAGTCCACGTGACAGCTATCTGTGTTAACATCTTTGGCATGGCTCTTTCTGTTGCCCTCAATTGATGAAATGTAGATATGAGTCCTTCGCTCGAGGCTGCGTTTGACAGCTGTGTTTTCAGCTGGACTTTGTAACTGCTTATTAAATGTGTTAGTTTCCTCATGACTGTGTAATTCAGGGATGGGCAAGTTTGGTGACCTCTGGCGCCACATCATTAGTTTTCATATTGTTCTAAATGAGAAGACAATCAACAACACAATAAAGATACCTTTAATGTAACAGCACAATAAATCTCTTGCTTTCATCTGAGTTTATATTGTCAAGCTTATACCCATAAAGCCAAATTTAATGGGCTAAGCAAGATATTAAGGCTGAGTAAAGGTGCTGTATCAACACAACTAGGCAATTGAAAACCAATTCCAGTTAACAACTCCCTCAAGGAAATGATATCTTTAGCCTTTTGGCTTTTTCATGCCGTGGTCATGCTCTCATTAGAGGCAGCCAGTATGACAACAAAGTCAAAGATGTTTTTATGGCACACGGGGCGGACATGCTCTAAATGAAACAGACCACACAATGTTGAGTGGATTGAAACACCAGCAACTTGTAGTAGCATTCAAATGGGCAACATGTCCTTGAATATCAAGAGTGACATGTTTGTTGCCCCTGAAGACATGTCTGGACAAACTCTCGCAGAAAAACCATCAGGATTCAACAAGCAAATCAGAGAATTAGATCGATTAGTGGAATTGATTGTGGCATCATACAGTCTGATCAATGACCTTCAGAAAACAAACAAGTATGAACTGTTTAAATACATTTTATCTTTACTCAACAATATATTTACACAAGTGGCTGGTGTAGGACGCAGTTAAAAACCTTGGGTTTGTGGTAAGGCTGAATGATTTAAGATATAGTATAGACGACAGACAGTAAATCAGTGAGCAAAAGCACATAACACATTATTTAACATCTAATATTGATGACAAATGATCTGTTATGATTTAAAGGATAAGTTCTGTTTCTACAGCTTTCACATTGTTTATAGAATGAAGTAGAACAATATACTCACCCAGAAGGCTTTCCTGATCCAAACAGTACTTCAGGAGATATTTAGATCCAAAATCGAGCGGCGGACATCCGTGTAATGGTAGCACACGGGGCATGTATAGCGCTGCTCCTAAAACTGCACTAATCGTCCAAAAACTCATTAGTTTCATCATGGTCCGCTTGGGCTACTCCTCCAAGACAGTCTGGGGTCGCTCCACCCATGTTTTTGTGACTGTGCTGACCTCTGAACTGGAAACTTACTTTACGGCTGCCGCACATGCGCAGTACGGCTTATTGTTTCAGGGGCGACCGCCGGCTACACAACAACTTTCTTCTTCCAGTTTTGTGCAAAATGGACGAATATCTATCGGATGAAGACGTTGTGGACAAGAACTTTGAATATGATGGGTGTCCTTACAGTTTTGAGCCAGAGCTTACAGATGAGGATCTCATCAAAAGGAGGAAGCCATACTGCCCATGCGCGGCAGCCGTAAAGTAAGTTTCCAGTTCAGAGGTCAGTACAGTCACAAAAACATGGGTGGAGCGACCCTGGACTGTCTTTTAAACAGAGGCTTTGTGTTGTTGACCCTGCCTAAACAGAGGCTTTGTGTTGTTGACCCTGCACACCAGCACTTTCGTGGTGTTGATGTGACCCACATGAATGGGTCGACTCTTTTAAACTGCTCTTTTAAGTGAACAAGGAGAACTGATTCACAGTTGTGAATAAGTGAGTCTTTCTTAATCGCAAATTGCCTGAAAATTTGTACAGTAGTATGTGTAATATATCATATTAATTGCACTGACTAAAATTGCGTTTTCGATAAATCTTTCAGCCCTAGTTTGAGGGTTATTTGAGTCCATTTGACTTACTTTTTTACCCAAATACAAATAATTTTTCTTAAAGAAACACACAGAAAGCCATACTGGAAATTCTATCAACTAATAACTTGTAAAGAATGAAAAAAAAAAGTTATTAAAGACTATGATAAACCTGTTTACCATTTTATTGCAACACATTTTTCCCGTGCACATGGTGTCAATGTGGTGAATTAGACTGAAATACTTTCAGGCAGATTTATTTAATCTGTATGGTTACAATGTTTTGACTGGAGGGCCACAGTGAGTGAGGGAGGAAGGCTGTTTGTGGTCCCAGGCTGCCTCCTGCCCATTACTCGTGTATTTTCTCGGGGACAGACCAACAATAAATCCCTGCTTGGCTTTGAGTTTTACTGTACTAGGCCTTTACTTGGAGGCTGAAACCAAAGTGAGACCAGTGATTAAACATTTGCTGATGAAATGGGCATGGTGTTGGTCACAGCTGTCCGAGGTCTCAGCTGTGGGGTTGCTGCCTGGTTTGATACACGAGAAGTTGGTGTATGTATAGCCCTATTTATTTATATCAAACTTATATTTAGTGTATGAACAGTTGTAGCTCTCAGTCTGTGATTTAGGACTTAGCCCTAGGTCAGAGTTGCTGTTCAGTCTTTCTCTGACACACCCCTCACCTCTCTCTCTCTCTCCCCCTCTCTCTCTCTACCTCTCTCTCTCTCTAACTCTCTCTCTCTCCCTCTCTCTCTACCTCCCTCTCTCTCTCTCTGTGCGTCCTGTTTTGCCTTCTTCAGCTGAGGGCACGGACCTTGACTGTCAGCAGAAGCTTTCCGCAGCTGTAAATCAGCTTTACGATATTGCCATAGTGTGTGATGTGGACATGCATTTTCTTTTTGTATTATTCATGACTGCGTAGGTATGCACATGTGTGTGTGTGTGTGTGTGTGTGTGGGTGTGTCATAAGTGCTCTGGCAGGCCGGACCACAGAGCGCTGCTGTGGAGCTCTCACTCTCCTGACCTACTTTCCCTCCCGCCTCTCCACAGCTGGCGCCGAGTGAACACACCAGATCAGATGCCAGCCATTCCAGCCGCTCTCACATTATTACCGCATTCCCTTGTAGCCACAGTTTTGCCTTTCCTTTATTTAGATTTTGTTGTGTTTTGACAGCAAATAGGCCTACAGAAATTCCCCGTTTCCCCCACTGAGGTGAGAAGGATACAGCGAAGTCTCTTCAGTGTTGTCACCCCTCCTCTTACTTTTGTGGACAGTTGTCCAGTCAGCAGAGCCCAGACTTTGGGAGTGGGTTCCTCCCACATTTACTGTATTAAGCTAAAGGAATTATCGTTATGCACACAGTAGCAGCAGCAGCAGAGAGCTTTCTATTTATTTAACTGGCAGGAAGTCACCTCCTACCTACACACAGGTCATTAACGGCTCTTATTATGGAAACTAATATGGAAACTCAAACCTTCAGGGTTATGGTTTGACTCTTCGCCGTGGCTCAGATTTACTCTCCTCTGGTGTTTGAAGTTAAGCCCTGCACAAGAAAACGCGACTATTATTAAAGAAAGTACACCTCAGTTTAATTTTGACAGCTATTTTTGTTTACATCAGGCCTAAGACAGAAGTGCTACATAATTTTTTTGCATTTTCAAACTTAAATGATAAGTTAGGATTTTTCAGTTGTAGCTCAACAACAGTGAAGTTCAGTTTGTTCAGTAAAAACTTTTAACTTTAAGTCTGGATAGGGGTGAGCGATATGACGATATTAAATGGTTAAGGATTATAACGTGGGGATGATCTCATAAAGCAGAAAGATTGTCAGATCGTCTGTGTGCCCGCAGGGACTATGATGTGCACCCGACTAGCCAATCGTAGCACATTACGCGCAGTGCATGGTGGGATCTCCTGTTTGGTTATGTAGCGTGAAGCCATGGCGGAAAGAGAAAAGGAGATAAAAGCTTGAAGGTGTCTGAACAAAAATCTGTTCTAAAGCAGCTGTATTATTCACTCAGATTATAGACACTGAAGTTAGATTACATTTGTTCTAAATTGTTGCACTTTAAGAGATAATGTTGATATTGTTGTTCATTACCTTTTATGTTTACATTTATTGCACATTTTTATGATTTTTTTTATAATTTTATCTAAATTAAAACCTTTTCAGAAAGTTTCTTTGGCTTTAATTGTCTTATTTGCTTTTAGGGTTTTACATGTTTTGTATGTTAAACATAGGGAAAAAATGGTCAAACATGCAAATTAGTCTCGAAAAATCAAAGTAAAAAAAGAATCGTGATTAAATCGCGATCGTGATTTTATTTTGAAAAAATCGTGATATAATATTTTTGCCACATCACCCACCCCTAGGTCTGGATGTTTCCCCAGTTTTATTTTCATGTAACAAGCCCAACGGAGCCATTTATATTATTACATTTCACTATAATAGTGCACTTTTGATACTTAAAGTAGTCTAGACAAAATACTGTAACACCTTGAATGACCTTTCATGTGTAGTGGAGAACTTTCACAGAAGCAAAGGGGATCACTGATACAAGTATTGATATCTTTATTGATTCTCCTCAGAGGTACCCCAATTGATTTGGAGCCAATCATTGTCCGTCAATTTTCATTTTAAATGCATTACTCAGTGATTGGAATTAATGCTTGAAGTCACCAGTCCGATCGCTTGTCATTAAGTACCCTGTCTGTTGCAAATTGAATGAAATGCACCATTGTTGGTCGGCTTTAGAAAAGCTTATCTTCTGCTGCTGCTACAAGAAGCAGTTTTAAACCCCTCTTTAATTTACCTCCTCCAGGATTTTGTGTTTTTGTTACCTTTTGTCCTTTTGCAAGCTAACTCAAAGTGGACTTTGATGAAATTTTAAGGGAATGTTGGTCACTGCTCAAGAAAGAAATTGCTTTAGTGTTTATCTAAGTACAGATGTGGGTCAAGGAATTCTTTATAAGGATTTGTTGACATGAGAGGAGACAGTTTTCCACATGTTCACTGGTAACTTGGCTGATAATGTCAGGTATGTCCTGACAGAAGGTCGTGCTCTATTAATCACTCCCTGTTAAGTGTACTAAGAAGTGAAAACATAATGTTATAGTGGTGTTTAAAATCTGAGTGAGCGTAAAATAAAGCACTTATGGTTTCTCACGGTACAATATTATAGAACAACTAATAATTATTCAAACCACCTTATTATTCACACTTTGTGAATCAGAGTTTTAATGAGTGGATCGTGATGTTTAGCTGCTCTAAGACAGACAGCAATATGGAACAACAATGGTACGCTTTTCATACTCCTGTTGGATACCCTGGTCTTATTTGGCAAAAGTCTTGACTGCTCTGAGGTCAGAAGTGTTTCCATGTCATATTTGGGTCTTAATTCATTAAAAACCTCACTAAAGCTGTTACTGTTAACCGTGCCAGGTACTGGATGTGGTCCCTGAAAGAAAAAACAAAGTAGCAAAATGAAGTAAAGTGGAGTCAAACTCATGCCAAATCGTGGAAATGCCAGCCTGCTGATACCTTCAAGGTTATGTCAGTGTCGTAACTGTTAGATCTGATCTGTATCTTTGACTCCCTGCACCCTAATATTCATAGCTAATCGCTAATAAAAGTGCTAATCTGGATGGAGAATGAGACAGACAACGGTTTTGGATAGATTTATTGTGTCATTATTCTAAGATAAAAGCATGTTTTAATCCAAACAGCTGACAAACCAGGGTCTTCATCAATAGATGTTTTCTTTAATATGACATTCAACATATTAAAATGATGTATCTCTGAGGTTTCTCTGTTCTTTATTAAATTTCTCATTGTACATTTTTAATCCATAAAAGCCTCCAATGGACAACACTCACAACAGGGCATTTGGGTCCTGTGTATATTTAAATACCACAGCATCAATGTTACTGTGTGTCAGTGTCAGATAAACAATAAATAAATGTTTAGTCTCTGTGGCCTGGTTGTCATTACACTGAGTTGGCCTTGAACATATCACAAAATTACTTTAAAGGTGCTATGAGGAGAATCTATTTCCAGCGACATAAAGACTCTGCTACCAATGAGCACGCACGGCGACTGTCGTAAAGACATGACCCAAGCCAAAGTGTGCGTTTGTTGTAATGCTAATAAAAATGCAGCTCGGACCTTCCTCAGAACTCTGCATTGCTTTACAACTTCTTTTTTCAACAACTTAGCGAAGCGGCAAGGTAATGAATCTCTTTCTGGTTATGTAGCGGTAGTTTTTGATGTGTGACAACAAGCAAATTTTGGAAAACCTAGGATTGTAGTTTTGTAGCCGGCTATATATCGCTACTTACAGCCCGGTGCTCTAAGACGTGTCAGAATAATATAAATTTGCTCTAGTTTCAATTGTCTTGTTCCCGAAGTTGAGTATCCAGGCCAGTCCAGCCCTGTCTGACCCGACCGCAAAGCTAAGGAATAGCACTAATCGATAACCTATTTTGATGCTATAAAACTCATCTTAAAGGAACACTACGCCCAAACAACGATTTGGCCTCATTTTCTACTCACCCTCATGCTGAACAACACTGTGGAGTAGTTTTGGAACATCTAGGATGCAGCCGGAGATCTGGGGGGATACTCGCTGTCCACTGACATTGATATCATGACTTAGATAAAAGCCCGAACGAACAGTGTCCTTAAAAGTCCACAAAAAGTCGGCAATATTCCTCCATACTGCTCGTGCGCTGTAATCCAAGTGTCCTGAGCGGGTAACGTCCACCATTTACTCGAAATGACATCATTTAGCACATGTTTATAGCCTAAACAGTACTACTTGGCATTTCTATGATACACTTATGGGTGCCCACGGGAGCCCGCGGCTGACCAAACCAAACGAATGCGCACTCTGCAATAACTAGGAGCGTAGAACAAGAAACAAGAACACAAGAAATCCCACATTCTGCTGACCCCTCTTGTGTCTGTCCACGGCTCCGTTGCTCACAGCAGAATGTGGGATTTCTTGTCTAGGATGCAGATCTCCGGCTGCATCCTAGATGTTCCAAAACTACTCCACAGTGTTGTTCAGCATGAGGGTGAGTAGAAAATGAGGCCAAATCGTTGTTTGGGTGTACTGTTCCTTTAAAGTGTGTATTTTGATCAGGCATATATCTAAAAGTGAGACTTTTTTGTTAGAAACTCCTCATAGCATCTTTAAGTCACTTTGGCTAATAAGCTTTTATCGTGGCAATTTTACTTTGGATCTCAATGTTGAATTAGTGTTTTGAACTAATGGTGTGAGTGGATGAGGAGGACATCTGTACTGTAGCAGCTCCCACAGCCGCAGCCAGAGTTGACATAATTTAAAATAAAATGAAAAAGAACCAGAGGAGATGTGTTTTGGTTGGTTCGTTTGCTGGAAATTTTGATTTTAATAAAAGAAAAGCGAAGATACTTAATAGAGCTGAACAATTAATTGCAAATTAGATTAAATGGCAATATGGCTTGTTGCAATTTTCAAATTGCAGACAGTGCAATATTTTTAACCCAAAATGTGTTGAACATTTTGGAATTGTGATGTAGTTTCTTGCAATTTCATGCCTATTTTAACCTTTTTTAACCCAGTTTTTACAACTTTATGCCTATCTTGCTCCCATTCATCTTTTTTTTTTTTAGCCACTGTCAGACCATGTTTGGAATTTTTACTTGGTTCTTGAAATTTAATCCCAATTTTGCTGCAATAATCAATTTTCCTTAGTCACTTTTGAATTTTTTTTACCCAGTTTTTACAATTTCATACCTATTTTGCTTCTGTTCTTCACTTCTCCACTTTTTCTCAAATCTTTTATCCTTAGATTGATTTAATGTCGTATTGGTTATACCATAAAATAATCTACTGCTTTTTGTTTGAGAATACATACAATAAGGAGCATTAAAACAATCTCATAGTAAATCGCAATTGCAATATTGGGGGAAAATATTGCAATTAGATTATTTCCTCAAATCGTTCAGCCCTAATACTTAATACTAATATTTCAGCCCTGCCTTGTTCACGAGAACATATCATGCTTTTCTCATAGTTTTTGCCATCAACAATCTGTTTTTGGCTTGTAATTGTCTCGTCCTAATCATAAATGCCAGTGAAGAACACTCCTTGTCACATTTTCCATTGACGAACTTCCTCTGGTTTGACTGTACAGTATGAAGGAAGAGACAGCTGCTCCCTGTTGGCACTGACACGGGGCGTCTTCACAGTAAAGGCTTTTGTTATCAACAAAACTATTGACATTAAATTCCCTAATTTCTTCACTCTACTCCATATCCCTACTTTTTTTTGTAACGGTATCACATTTGCTTACTCAAGATGATGTTGCACAAAAGTCAAGAGCTCATAAAGCCGTACTGTGTTTTTACTTGAGGACAAGTGAGATAGATATTTTAGCAGAGTCTAGCCCGGTCTTTAGCCAAAAAAAAACTTGGTCCTTCCACTCCTTAACAGAAGCGGTGTTGTTGTTCTGCATGCAAGAATGATTCAGAGCGTGCAGACCAGTTCCCCTTTCTATTTTGGTGGCTCTCAACCTCAGGGAAGGAGCACTTCCTTCTGCTCCTCCTCTGCTCTCCTCTTCACGCTCACTTGAGTTTTGATGAAGATTGGGGGATGTTCGATGTTGGGTTGGATCAGTACTCGTGCAGAGAATTCAGGTTTTTAGCCCGCAGGTTTTGGTGAAGATGAGTCTTGTGATTTTATAACTTTTATTAAGGCAGTGACCTCCGAGATAAACAGTTAAGCTGAACGATTGTTCCTTTTTTATCTGAGATGACTCATGCACTGGGCTGGGCCCAAAGTGGGTCAAGTAAATGATTAATCAGAGGCGTACATGCACAAAATGATAAATTGCTCCTAAACAAGAAGGCTTTGCATTCTAACAGATAGGGTTGTCAACATGTTCAATACATTTTTGACACCACATGCTTTAAACTATACATCATGCTTTGTTTTTATGTAAAAGTCATGAATAAAAAAAGATACATGAATATTTTGAACCTAAAACTGCAGTAAGTTGTGAGCAAAGAATAGAGGGAACACCAGTATATCAAACAAGTGATACAGTGATAAAATAGGTCATTTCTTAAATGTAGTTGTCACTTTTTGAAGAATTTAGATGCATGTCTACAAAAACAAACAGGAAAGTACAGGAGTATGATTGATTGTTTGCCGCTGAGGTCGGCTTCTTCCTTCCCTTTGTTTTGTTTCCATACTGCAGCCCTCAGCAACAAGCAGAAAAAATACATTTTTTAGTCCCTTCAGCAACTCAGTGGGATGCACACACTGAAGTTAGCTTCTGTTGCATGCAAACAGGAAGAAAAGGAGAAAGATAGCAATGTTACCTGGTTCCTTAAAGTACGTCACAATGTCCCTGCTTGCAGAATTATCCTATATATTGGCTTTAATATAAGATAAATATACAAATGCACCATAATGCTCCCCTTATGAGGTTACATTTTAATCAAGGCTGGGGAATACAGACCAAAATTCATTCACTCAAGAGTTTTTCCCTGGAAAGGTGATATTTAAGATTTATCAAGAGTTTTTTTCCAGATCAAAGAAATATGAATAAATGTTGCCAATTGTGCTCATTTTTTTTTTGGGCGCCAGGGCATTTACTGTCCTTATCAAGCGTCAGCATCTATGATTTGTTTGTTTCGTTTAAACTTTAAAACCCGCGCTTTATGTGATTTCTGTCAGTGTGACTAAGGTGTGGGAAAATATTCATCTCGCTCAAGCTTTTGTGTCACCTGTTTAGTTATTTTCAGCAAAAACTGTCACTCTGCTGCATGTCTGAGGCTCTTTTTGATTTTAACATCCTCTAGTTATGTCACTTCTGTCTTTCTTTCCCTCATATTGGCACAGGTGACTAGACTGTCGTTGTGAGAGCAGGAGACGGGGTTTGCTGTTTTTTTTTTTTTTAAATTTAGTAGTGGGGTAGAAAGGCAGGGTCAAACACAGTCAAGTGATATATGAAAAATGGTGACTGGATTAATGCTGTTTTCAAGCATCAGCTCGCTCCTGCCTTAAAGGATGCTGATGCGGCAGAATCTCTGCAGACCAAGCTCGGTCATTGTGGCTTAGATCTTTTTGAATCAGAAGGATCCAGCTGCACTGCAAGGTTAAACTGTCACATTCATGTGAAACCATTTGGTAATTTGAAATCGACTGGTGGTGAGGAGAGGGCGACTGCATAGGCGCTAAGGCTGGGCGATATGGCCTGAAATTAAAATCCTGGATTTTTTTTTCCTGGATTCACAACACTCAATTTATGATTAATAACTTCCAAAGACTGCATAGACGCTAAGGCTGGGCGATATGGCCTGAAATTAAAATCCTGGATTTTTTTCCTGGATTCACAACACTCAATTTATGATTTAAATCTAATTTTTCCCTCTCAAAAGAAAAACAAAGTCCAAGGTAAACAAAAATGACATGAATCAAGTTTGCCTTATTAATTAAATTATTTCCCAAACCAAAACAGAATTTTCCTCTTATAGTCAAAGTGTGTGTCATAAATTGTTGATTTTGTAGTTTAAATATTGGCAGGTTTGTCTACATAAACACTGAAAGCCGAGTTATTTGCACAACATATTGACACGAGAATCTGATCAATGTTTAAAATAATTTACAAAACAAATATTACCATAAACATGCGCACATGTGCACAACCTGACAGGGCCTTCCATCATAAAAACTGTAAATCATCAGTATTTATATTCTCAAACATTGCAACAACTTTCAGCTGGAGTGAGTCAAGAAGAAATCTTTATTTTTAATTTTTTAAATCTTGTGCAGAAAATGATTTGAGTTTGTTTATTTGAACTGATACAGTATATTGCCCAGCCCCCATAGACACACATGGCAGGTAAATCCTTTGGAGAAGTTTGGATTTTTTCCAGGGACAAATAGTTTGGTGTTACATTTCAATTAGTCATTGTGTAAACTGGTGTCAGTTGACTTCCTTGTTGGATGTTTGTGTTAGTGTAGTTTCTCACGCTGTTATTTCTGTTGTTGTGGTCGCAAAAGTGTTTTATTAAAATGTTCAGTTCTGATATACTGACAGCTCTTGTGACATCGGTCCTGATTTCTGCCGGTCTGAATTGACACTACCTCGAGTTTGCAGATCTGTAAAGCTACTCGTGACGCTCACAGCTGAAAGGGGATTATAAATTGTTAAGCAGGGCACTAGGACACTGGCATTACCGTAAGTGCTCGAAGTGGCTTGCCTCATTAAAACCCAAGCCGACTGATCACACTCCTGCAGACTCACAGTTCACATCCTCGATGTTGCTGTTGTTGATGTCGAGGCCTGTTTCAGGGTGTCTCAGCCTCAGCCTTGTGGCTTCGCTCTGACCGACAGTAAACTCTGGGGGAATGTGAACACTTCCTGTTGATGGCAAGCATTTGCTTCGGCAGATGGTTTGGGAGAGGAAATTCAGTCCCCCCACATTGCTCTGCAGCTCCGATTGTTTTGTGCCTGACAATCCCCAAAAACATAATTGTAGCTTTTCTTATGGCTCAGCTGAATTTCAGCAACTGCACTAATTGAGTTTGTATAAAAGGCAGTGAAGCAGAGGCAAAACTTGAGGCTTATTTTTCTTTTCTTCAAAGCATATAGCAGCCACAGTAATTGGATTTGACCCAGTGGCCTAAAACTGTCCAGTAAAGCTGTCCTGCTGACACCATCCCAGTGGGCCAGAGAAGGACAAACCAGTCCACACCCTCTGACATCATCACCGCCATTACCCTGGACTCATTATCCACCCCTCACCCACCCAGTTAGACACCACACCCACCCATTAAAGCCTTTTGTTTGTGCGTGGATACCGTACACGTGTGCTGAGGAAATCCCACACAGATCTGTTTGTGTGACAGATGGTTAACTGGTTACATCAGCACAGCCGCTGAGCTTTTATATGAATTGAATTTACCGTGTGTACATCCCTGACTACTGTGTTAGCTGGGGGAGTGATGGATGTGATAAGCCAATATCAGGCCTGCTTATTCTGACCTTATTAGTTGGATGATCAGAAATAGACATGAGGATCAGGGTGGGATAAAAAATCGATATGGATATTACATCCTCCTGCGATATGAGTATCGAAATGATGGTGCAAAATATCAATATGTTAACACTAGTGATGGGATGAAATATCATTTGGCATCGAGTTTGAAAAAAATGGATCGCAAAATAAAGACGTCACGTCCGGTAATAGCCCATGTGACCAGAAGTGACGACAACAAACATTAGCACCAACTCCCTTGCCTCCAAAAAACTGGATTATGGAGTCGAATGAGGTCGAAATTAGGACGCTCCGCCTGGATACAAGTCATCTGTCTTGCAGTATTTTGGCTTTCTCATTAAAAAAGACGAAGACGGCAAAAACGAGCCTACCGCTCGTTAGCATACACTCTCTCTAACCTCTCTAGGGTTAGAGAGAGTGTTATTGTTTGTGTTTGGCCTTGTGTTTTCCTGTGTGCAACTCAAACAAAAACAAATAAGTTGTAATTACAGAGTAATATTGTTTCTTTTTACTTTTTTGATATTGTATCGTGACGTATCGTGACCCGGGCATATCCAGGTGCAGCGTATCGTGAGTTTAGGTGTATCATCCCATCCCTATTTAACACAACATCAATTAACATTCAGCCTGTCATCGTGTTTTCGGTAGGGGTGTCCCGATACAACTATTTCACCTCCGATACGATACCGATATTGCAGCCTTGAGTATTGGCCGATACCGATATCAATCCGATACGATATCAGCAGGAATCAAACAGACTTTATTACCTATTTTGTAGTATGGACTGTAAGAAAAGGCTTGATCAGGTCAGATTACTCAAACAGAGAACAGTAGGCAGCAAAAGTAGGTATGAGAAAAACTGACCCATTTGTTATTAACCAATAGGTTAAGTAAATTTTAACCTTAGACATAAGAATATACTACAATTAAAACAACATGAATAAAAAATATTAGAAGACCCTGAAAAGTGACCTCAATAAATCAAACAAAAACATATTTCACCAATTGCAAAATAACCACTGTGTTGAACTTAAACATAAACATAGTCTACAACTGAATAAAATAAAAAATAAGTATATTAGAATGGACTTCTTGTATCGGAGTGCTGATATCGGAGATTTAGGATGCAGGCCGATATGATCCGATATTTGTTTTTTTGACCGATATCAATATCGGATCGGGACATCCCTAGTTTTCGGCACTGGATTAGAACATATTTTAGCGTCAACCCTCACCCCACAGCCTTGTCACCTCCCATATAGACAACTGTAACTCACTGCTTTTCTGCCACCCACAAACTTCCCTCCATAAACTCCAACTGGTCTGGAACCCCTGCCCGCATCCTCACCAAGGCCCCTTCACATCACCCCCATCCTACAGTACCTCCCATGGCTCCCACATAGAGTATAATTCAAACTCCTCCTGTACACCTTTAAGGCTGTCCGAACCTCGCCCGTCCATATCTGTCTACCCTCCTCCACATTGCCACTCCCTCAGATCCCCTCCCTTCATCCACCTCACTGTGGGAACCATGGGGGCTCTGCTCTCCAGCTCTGGAACTCTCTCCCCCCCTGGACCTCCTAAACTTGAATTATCCACCTGTTCAGGACTGCATACTCCGTTTCACAATAACCTGCCGCTTACATCCTCATTCAGTCATTGTCTGCTGTGTTTTGCTGATTTTATTGTTACCTCCGCTAAAGTGGTTAAGTTTTCGCCGGCGTTTGTCAGTTAGCAAGATTACGCAAGAACTACTGGATGGATTTACATTAAAATTTTGCCAGTGGTGTGGTTTGGTCCAAGGAAGAAACTAATATATTTTGATGCTCATCCAATCCAGATTGGCATCACATAAAAACATTGGAGTTTATTAAGACAAATCCTATTCATTTCTCCTCGGCTGCTGTGAGGGTTCTGCCCCCTGTACATCAGTGTGGGAATTGTAGTTTATTTGCAAACTGAGGTCACATTTTCAAGCCTTTGTCACTACATTTCCCAGCTTCCCTTGCAATGCCGGCAGAAGAGATCTCCATGGACAGACATGAGCAGACTCAGCCATAGCTGAGCTGCTTGGCGGGGATCTGCGCTCTTGGAGTGCTTTTCTAGTTTTATTGTGTCATGAAAGGTGCTTTTAAATTAAATGTATTATTAAAACTATTAATGTAACTATATTTATTGAAGAGCATTGAAGTTATTAAATGACTTCTAGCCTTCTGATTTTTTTCGATTCCTACATTGGATTAACATGGATCAGCAGTGGATTTAGTCCAAGGACTTGCTTGGGTGAAATTGTAAGGCCTCACATTCAGATAAATAAGGTTAAGTCTTCTGCAGCAGTAATGAAATGTTTTAAGTCTGACTGGTTCACCACATCAGAGAATTGCATTTGGTTTAATTTGATGCAGAGAGCTGATGTGCTCTCAGACTTCATTTTTACCCCCCTCAGAACAAATGAATGTTTTTCCCCTGTGATATGGTTTTAAAACATTATGCCACAGGCTCCACAAGACTCTGCAGCTGTGAAGCCAGACAGTATTGATTTGGGATTTGAAAAGTTCAGATTTAAATCTCTATCCCTGATTTAAAAAGTCACTTTATTTTTATGGAAATGAGTGTTTAATTCAAACTCAGAGCATGCATATGTAGATATGAGAAGTAATCACAGCTTGGTTATGTTCTTACTTTGTTATTCACGGCTACAGTGAAGCTTTCTGACAAAATTGTTTTCGAATAATCAAACTAAAGTGGCCTTAATTGTCTTTTTAGCAACTTTGGGTCAATGGATCAAGCTGTAAACACAAAATTGACTTATTAACACCTCATAAAATTGTAAAGCGATCCACAGTCACGTTTTTGGCCTTGTGGGGCCTGCCTTTGTGGACGTGGCATTATTTTTTCTCCACTTTCCATCCACAGTCTTTAGTCATGCAGTGTGAAGAGGTACTGATGGTGTAGTTGTTGGGTCACGCCCCATTTAGAGGCTGTGGTTCTCCCAGTAGTCCAATTTTGAGCTCTCCATATTCTCCACATTTCCTCCTCAACCCACTGTCCCATCTCGACTAAAGCATAAAGCCTTAACACTACATAAAAGAAGGACTTTTGTTAAAATGGGTAGTTGTATGCATCCCTTGACTGAGTTAAGACGTTTGCCCTGCTGCTCACAGACGGTCTCCCGCAGACTCTGAACCTGCCAAAGGAAATGAGGTGTGCAGTTCTTCAAACACAACTTCTTTTTTTTACTCTACTTTTGCTGTTACAGGATTTTCTGTGTCGGCTCTGAGTTGGCAAAATGCACCAAATACTCCACTTTTTTCCCATCCAAAATTACTAGAAGCATACTTCTCATGGCCTCCTCCCCCTCACAGTGAAACCAGCGGCAGGCGGAGAGAGCACCAGATGAAAACCTCAGATTTCCACTCAGTCAGAAATGTAACATCCCGGTCATCGTCAGTCTGTTTGAGCGGCAAATTCAACTTTAAGAGCATTTGAGACTGGATTACATTGTGTGATGTGCCAGAGCTTAATGAAGTGCCATGTTTGGACCATCTTGAGTGATAATTCACATCGCTGACATGTAGAGGTCAGCCCCAGCCTGAAGCTCCTGAGGGAAATACCTGTCTCCTGCTGCTGAATGACTCACTCTGTTCACCTGATGGTTACTCACTGTGTCTGTCAGCCTAACAGCATCGAGAAGTGGTGTACATCTGTATTTTTAACCACTGCTGCTGCCACTGTGGGCAATACTGAGAGGGATAAGATCCCAATAAATAAATTTGAGACAGGGTGCTCATAAGTGTTTAAATTTTCAACTAAATTTCTATTCACTCTAATACAAGCAGTCTATTCTAATTATTTTTTTTTATTTCTTTATTTTAGTTGTAGAATATGCTTATGTTTAAGTAAAACACATTGGTTATTTTGCACTTAAAAAATATATGTTTTTGTTTTTACTGTATTCTTTAGTTAACTTTTCAGGATCTTCTAATTTCTTTTTCTTTTTTTCATTTTACTTATGTTTAAGTTAAAAATGCAATGAACCAACTGGTTAATAACAAATGGGTAACAGGGCTCTAGAGTGCACCATTTTGGGCGCACATGCACCCAAAATTTGTGAGAGCGCGACTAACATTTTTTCTTGGGTGCACTGGTACACCAAGAAAAAATGTTAGGCGCACTCTTAAAAATTTAAGTTGACAAAAGTTACTGCAGTAGGGGCAAAATCAGCCAAAAATGGCCCCTGCTTCCTCTCTTTTCTATGTCCCTGTGTTGCATCTTCACAGGCTGCAGGCTGTAGACCTGCCCAAACACATGCACACACACGCATGCACACACACACAGAGCCCTCCGTAATCATCCAATCAGTTGCTAGTATGCAAATGAAGTCTGGTGGAGCCTGACTGTGGTGTCAGGTTTCAGCATGGAGTGGTCACTCTGAAGAAGCAGTGAAATTTGTCTCAGTAATTAATGAACACCAACAAAAACAAGTAAAACAAAGTACATAAATGCAAATATTTCTTTAATCATTTACAACATAAATGTAAGTTATGGAGAATGATAAAAATTGTGACTTATGGCGTGAAAGGTGACACTATGAAAAATTTGGTTGCACCTAATTTTTGTGCTGGTGCACCCTAAAAACATTTTTTAGGTGCACCATTGCAGCCAATGCAAAAAGTTAGTCTGGAGCCTTGGATTATTTTTTTTCTTACCTATTATTGCTGACTACTGTTCTCTGTTTGAGTAATCTCACTTCATCAAGCCTTTTCTTACAGTCCATACCTCAAAATAAGTAAGAAAAGTATGGATGATTCCTGCTGTTATCATATCGGATCAATATCAGTATTTGCCAGTACTCAAGGCTGCAATATTGGTATCGTATCAAAGGTGAAAAAGTTGTATCAGGGCACACCTAGTTTGAGTCACTGTTGCCTCTCTATCATTTCCAACCACTCAGGCCATTCTTCTCTCCTTACATTTTTACTTTAAGACAGATATTTTCACTTTTTCAGACCATTCTCTGCAACCCTGAGGTATGATTGTGTGTTGAAATGCCAGAAGATCAGCAGTTTCTAAAATGCTCAGACAAGCCCATGTGCCCATCAAAGGTCCTTAAATCTCTTTCCTTATCTATTCAAGATTTAGATATCAGATATCTGGGTTGTTGAAGGGTGAACCTAATAAAGGGTTTGCAAGTGTAAACCAAGAAGTGTTCACAGAGTGCAAACCTTCGCCAAGGTAGCTCACATAATGCTGTTAAATCTCTAAGCAATAGGTCCATGATAAAGTTGCCATCATAATATAATTCATGACCCCAAGAACTCACACCGAGCACTCAGACATCATTAGTAGTTAGACAGTTCCTGCGCAAAAACGATCGTTCACTCATGGTGTTTATCTGGATCACCACCAAAATCTAGTTATTTCGAAGTTGGGCCATTACCAACATCTGCTGAAAATCTCAGCAAAATCTGTCCTGTAGTTTTTGCATGATCTTGCTAACAAACAAGAAAACACTGGCAAAAAGAAAACCTCTTTGGCGGAGGTAATGAGTTGGTTGACATGAGCTGATTGTAACAAAAAGCTATTGAAGGACATCTATCCAGCACACACCTTTTTGAATAAAAGAGACTAAAGTGTTTCTGATGAACAAGTACAGGTTTGTCATTTTAATTAGAACAAATTCTTCCTATTTGCAAAGTCTGAAAAGAGAAAAATCGACCTATTTGAAAGCTATATAGACCCAGCAGGGATTCTTTCCTGTTGTGTTATATAAAAACTGAACTTTGATTTGTCTCTAGCTGTAAATATTTAGAATAATGTTCCTTCTGTGGAGGCTGTTTGTGTCAAACTATGATAAATCCTGCACACAGTTCGGAGGATGATTTTTATTGCATCTTTATGATACATCTCAGCTGCATCTCTGTCACGCTGCAATAGGATCATTTTTCTTATTGAAACTTTTCTGAGCATGCAAAGTTCTTGCAAAGTATCCCAGACATTACGATAAATATGAAAATGCTGCTACTGCTGGAGTTTTTTCTAGTTCTTTAGTCATTTCTGCAGATCAGAGGGGAGCCAAACAGGGAGCATCCTATTTTGTTTTTGACCTAAAGACTCGACGTGGACTCTTAAGGGTTTAAATTTCAGTCATAAATCTGAAGTGAAGACAGAGATACTCAGGAAATAAAAGCCCACAGCCTATCAGCACACATTTGAGTTTAATTGAAACCATAAGAGGTAAATGGACAGACTTATCGACCTCACTGTTGTTAGCAGTACTCAGAAAGCTCTCAGCTCTGTCATGGCTAGACATCCCGCTCCGAGGTTGCTCCCTGGTCGTTTTTATTTTTTATCTGGCTGCTCAGCGCCTCTGGACTCGACGCTTTGATGTTCCTCTCAGGTTTTCTCATCCCGCTACACCCACTGACTACTGGGGCCTGGCCTGCTTTCGTGCTAATACCCTGGTGTTGTGTAACTAAGGGTGAACTTGGCTCCCTGGCTCAAATCTGCATACGTGTGTCAGAGTGACAGCTCGGAGCAGCCCTTATCAAACAAAAGCTGTTGGTTTTTGTGGAGGTGGCAGACCTGCAGACACATGGGCAGGCTCGGTTTCCTCTCCTTATGGGTGTTGTTGCTGTGGGTAAGAAAGGGGGTGTGGACTTCTGGTGCAGAAATGAAACAAAGTCTGACGCCCCCTAGTGGCTGCTTCACCAAAGTGCTTCCCCTCCATCTGCCCATCACTGCGTCTGGAAACGTTTGTGGTTCGATCAAAGCAGAAAGAAGGTCTGTTTTTATGACAACCACTGGCTTTAGGTTGGGACCAGAGATATTTAGATAATTTGGGCTTTAAAGGTCCCCAAAAAAGCACAATGGCTTTACTTATCTCCCCTCATGATATCAGGGGCTTAGGCAGTGTCAAGCATAAGGGACACATTGAGTGTGATGGGAGTAGCTGTATGTATGTGAAGT
The DNA here is from genome assembly GCA_036419115.1 of Scarus forsteni. Lineage (NCBI taxonomy): Eukaryota > Metazoa > Chordata > Actinopteri > Labriformes > Labridae > Scarus > Scarus forsteni. Next base: position 2,358,943 of record JAZDUH010000395.1, read on the forward strand.
TTGTTTATTTAAAGTTCGAGTGCAGGGCTGTAAATCTGAACTGCTGCTGAACTCCAGACTAAGGGCTTGTTTTCAGCAGCAGGCGTAACCAGTGCACATCACAGACTGTAAACATACTGTATTACTCTTATATAGAGAGTCTTATGGTTGTGAAAGAGTAGTACTTTTTATTTTTGACTTGAAATCCATTTATTTAAAATATAATGGATAGTTCACACATACATTTTCTAACTAGTTTTTGTTTTTCAGTTTTTAAAGTCTAAGTAGTTAATCAAGCTGAAACATAAACTTAATAGACATTTATGAACTATATACAGATAACAAATATGTGGATATTTTTGAAGAGATTGTATTCACTTCAGTGATGCACAAATTAAGTCATTTAAATGTGGCAAAAAAATAGACATTTTGGTTAATGGATTTTAGTTATCTATCTATAACATGTCATGTATTTTACACTATTGGCATCTCATGTGTAAGGATGTGAACGAAAAACCAATTTATAACAACTGCCTCAAGGAATCAACATCTTTCGTATTTTTGAAAATCAATTTTCCTGTCAATTGCTTCCACTTTCTTTTGTATGCTCTGCAAATCAAAGACATCCCACTCTGATTCAAGGCCATCAGCAGAGATGATAACAAAAATGAATGAAAAATGTTAGATATGGTCAAAATTCTGGCTGAATTTTTGACAAAAAAACGTTTACTGCATGACTGTCATTATAAGTGGTAACAGAAGCAAAATTGAAACAAAATTGGAAATCAGGAGTGTTTAAAAGCTGCTATAGACCAACTTTTGCCCACATGGAAGATCCACAGGAATCCATCAGGGGATCGTTGAAGAGTCGGATCAATAAGCAGAATCATTGATGGTATCATATTACTAAATTCATATCAATTCCCATCCTTACTAATCTGTTTACTGAACTTAAACGCTTGTAATTCTCTGACAACCTAAGAAAAAACAAACTATTAATAGAATTTATAGAGTAGTTTAAAAATGGTTTTGCTTTTTAATCAAATCATATTTAGAAAAAGATTCAGAATCTATTCAAAATATCCATGACTTGTGTTTTTTTTTTACATCTTTTAAACACTTAATTGTGCAGTGAGTGTATCTAAACTGTCTAAACAAGCTGATCCAAACAACAAAGAAGATGTGACCTGTATTTCTTGTTCTTATTTTTAATCAGATAATATTATCTACCATCTTTGTGCACTGCAGGTAGAAGCAGATGCTTCAATAAACATGTTTTTTAACAAACAGGGAGCGTGTCGTGAATCACGACACAGTTTGTACAAAAATCTCTCTTGAATCAGATCACAGCCCTTAAATTGGAACTGGAACAAATTGTAACCAATTAATTGGAAAAGGAAATATATAATTTTACATAATGCCAAAGCCACAGTAAAGGTATCAATGTATTATATTTTGAAAAGTATTTCATCTGTAGTGGCATTTACAGCAGATGTAGTGGCCATGTGCATCACAATTGTTGGCAGAATGCTTAAAGGTAACATCATCATATGTCTAGCAGTTAATAACAACACTATAATTTATCAGAGAATTTGTTTTAAAGATCTTTCATAAATGGACTCTCACAATGAAATGAAAGGTTAATTTTATTGGGCTCTTGATAAAATAGAAAATATAAGGGTATTGGTATGGTTAATAGTATTGAGTTTGAAATTATTGGCCAGTATTGATTTTTTTTTCTGATATTTACAGCTAATATATTGACCACACATATCGGCCCTATATGTCACATTTGTTGGCAATAATATAAAAATAAGCAAACATATCATATTGCTTCACCTCATTTTTACTGCATGGATACATTTCAAAGGATTTTTCAGGGGTATTAAGTCAGATTCTATCAGGTAAATGTCACTAGTGAGTCTGAACAGTCAGTACAGTCTGAAGAAAGACCTCAGCGCTGTGATTGTCTTAGTGTGCGTCTAATTAATTCAGTGTTGTTTTTACTTGTTTCTCCTTGAAATTAACAGAAAGTCTCTGTTTGAAACAAATTTCCGATGTGACAAAAACCTGCTGGCTGTGTTTTATCAGTGTTGCACTGATCAGCTGATCAGGTCTGTCGGCTATAAAAAGAAAAAACTGATGTGATTAAACCTTAAAAAGTAAAAAGAAAAAATACCCAGAATTTTGTCTTCACAGATCGATAACATAGTCCAGTGTTTCTGAACCTTTAAGCCAATCAACTCCCAAACTAACATTTCCATTGATTTAAAGTATAAAATAAAGCAACATTTTATGGATGTTTGAAAATACATTGTTTTATTTGATCATATTCTCTCATACATACTGTTTCATTAAGCTGATTTAATGTGTAAAGTTTGACAAAATGTGGTTAATAAAGTCTTAAAATCTTTAGTAATCTTCTGGTGTTCATGGACAGCATCACCACTCTGGTGTCCTGCAGCCCTCAGAGGCTCCTGACCTGCATCTAAGGCCCCGTTTACACGACAACAGAACAGAAAAGTTTTAACTTTGTGTTACATAAGTGCTCTTCGTTCACACAGAGATGGTTTGAAACGATGTGCGTTCAAACAGGTCCGCTAGAATGCCTGAAAACGTGATAGTGTGCCTGCCAGGCCAGTAGTTTGTGGTGAAACGGCATTGTTACAACACACTTCTGTAACACAACACTTTCTGATGAAGACACATTTTTCACAGTTGTATTCAATAAGAAGTCAGTCCATGGCGAATAAAACAATATCTCCACTGGTCAGAGTATTAACATAGTAAATCCACGTTTGTTGGAGGAGCGATGACAAACTGAGCACAGTTAGCAGCACACATGTTGCTTAGTAGTCGGCCATAGCTGCTGTTGTTGTTGTTGTTGTTGTTGTTGTTGTGTGCACACATGACCTTTATCTGAAAAAAAAACTGTGCATGTGCCTCGCCTCCCCGTTTTCCCCAACAACACTGATTCCTGTGAAGATGGAGACAGCTACAAAATCATTTTCAGAACTTTTCTAGGCATCGCTCTCGTGTAAACAGAGGGTACAAACACAACAAAAACTCTGCATTTTCATGTAAACAGCCCCAAAGGAGCCACTCTCTAGGTTTCTGGAGCTAACATACATACTATGGACATTGACCTTATAGAAGATTCTAAAAGCTGTGATTGTATTTTCATTCTTTTAAGTCTTTAAGGCCCAAGACCATAGATTATAGCCAGAAAATTCTAATTTTTTGGAGCTGAAATATTTGTTGCACGTTCTGCTAAAATCCATAAAAATCTAAATGTTAATAAAATTCAATATATAGATTTTTTTGTATTTCATTTGATACTTTAGGTGTTTTTGGCAACTGATAATCCATTTGAGGACAATTTTATCATTTATCTGATTGTATTCAGATGTTTTTTTTTGTAATTTGTTGATCATATTGAGTAGAAAGAGGTATTATAAAAGTATGTATCAAATATGATACAATTGGCTTTATAGGGTTAATCCCTTACTGTTAAAATCTTCTGTCAAAACCCACAAAATTAAATCCATGTTTACCTACAAGAAGCTCTTCACTGCTATCATCTGTGAAAATGCAGAGCAGTGCAGCATTACAGGCAGAAATGTCAGTGTTAAAGATAAACAAAACACTGACCCACTCTTTAAAAGAAGCTGCAGAGACACTAGAGAACAAAAACTCCTCAGGGAGTCTTTTTAGAGACACTGAATTTCTCTGACATTTATCTTCCTCTCTCCCTCCAGACAAGAAGCCGGCACGGCTCCACCCCCGGCACAGACAAAGAGCGGGACCCATAAAATCTGCCTGGTGTGCTCAGACGAGGCTTCAGGCTGCCACTATGGCGTTCTCACCTGTGGCAGCTGCAAGGTCTTCTTCAAGAGAGCAGTGGAAGGTACAAAAACATCATCACTCTCTAACTGTTGAATCCACTGCCGGGATCAACACTGATTGCTTATCTGTGTCACAAACACTGGAATGATGATGATCACGAGTTGAAGGTGTGGTCGTAATAAATAAAGTAAATGACTGATTCATCTAATTAGTTTTCCCCCCTTGAGTGTTTGTCGCAGCAGTGAATGTAAATAACAGATTAATCTTCTTTTCTGTTTCACAGGGCAGCATAATTACCTGTGTGCTGGGAGGAATGACTGCATCATAGACAAGATCAGGAGGAAGAACTGTCCGGCCTGCCGCTTCCGCAAGTGTCTGATGGCGGGCATGAACCTGGAGGGTAAAGATTAACCACGCAGACAATGCCACACTGTTCACAAGAGAGGCACAATGTTGGATTTCTTCTGATATTCAATATGCCAATATCATCTTAATTCATTATAGCAAATATTGATATTTCAAGTCATGAGTACAAGCTTTGTACTTTACAAAAATTGACTTGTTTCTGTCAATGTTACAGCAAAAAAACTGTTATAAACATGTAATAAAGAAGAGGAAGTGTGCCATATATGGGAGTGATGGGACAAATGAATAAATCATGAAAATTATTGTGTTGAAATGTACTAGTATTTGATATATAGTGTATAGATATTAGATATAGATATCAAATTTATATGGATAGTCATGTAATACACATATACAGGTAAGTATATTTGTGTATGTGCATAGGTACAAATTGCATTTATATAGATGGTTATGTAGTGTATGTATATTATGTCTGTAATGGTACTGTTATGTAAATATATATGTTTTTATTAGGGCTGGGACGATAGGCTTTTCTCCTGATTTGATTTTTTACGATTTTTTGAGATGCCGATTCTATTTAAATTACAATTCTACAATATTGCAATCTTTAGTTTTAGTTAGCTTTTTTAACACCAGCGAAAAAGATGAACAATGATGATGCCTACAGACTATATCAGGAAAAATACACATCACATGTGGAATATATTTTAATCAGCTGTTTATACTCTATCTTCAAAAGCCTGGATTGCATTTAAAAGTGGCTTATTAACACAGACTAACATGAAGCATTTAAATTTGGGAAAAAAAACTATTTTTGAACAAATAAATCATTTTAAAAATAGTTTTTATGATATATATTATTGTGTATATCTGTATAAACATGTTTATATGGATTATATGTCTTGTAGTGTACCTGTGTAATGTAAATATGCGTAGATGTTAAAGCAGAATATCATTTTAAACGATCCAGAAGAAATAGTATTAAGGGTTAGGAATTCAAAAAGTATTTACGTCTTCCTGCTCCTTATCAGACGCAACTTAATACTTTATTTCTTCTTTTCTTTGTTTGTATGTGAGTGGTATTTCTCTATTTTTATTTCTTTGTATACATTTACAAAGCAAATTCAAACGGAGCTTGAAATGTAGTTTTGAGAGGAACAGATGTAAAACAAGAAAACGGCATTTATTGCTTGCAAACTTTAAACCTTTGATTTTTAAATGTACCCATTCAGGGATGAGAAGGCGCATCAGTATTGTTTATTTGTAAAATTTGCCAATATTAAAGCCAGTATATGGCTGATATGTGTAGCTGATATATCACCCTGTTAATATCTGCAAAAAATTCAATAGTGGCTGATACTGATACTTAATTTTTTAGGATGATATCTAATAATCCGATAATATTGTGCATCCCTACAGTTCACCCTGAGCTTGGCTGGCTGCTCCGGTCTCTTCTTCTCCATCGTTCTTACTCTCATCTTTGTTTTCTGTCCTCGCAGCTCGCAAAACAAAGAAGCTGAACCGCTTAAAGGGCGTCCAGCAGAGCAACCCGCCCGAGCTGACTCCGTCTCCACCAATCGAGGCTCACTCCCTCGTCCCCAAGCGCATGCCCCAGCTCGTCCCCACCATGCTGTCTCTGCTGAAGGCCATCGAGCCAGACACCATCTACGCCGGCTACGACAGCACCCTGCCAGACACCTCCACCCGCCTCATGACCACCCTCAACAGGCTTGGCGGACGGCAGGTCATCTCCGCCGTGAAGTGGGCCAAGGCTCTGCCAGGTGGGTGGTCTGCCCCGAGTGAGGACGGGTGCAGCAGGTGGAGTGTGAGATAAAAGTGTTTTTACAGGGACCCTGCAGAGTGATGGATGTGTCACACCGAGCTGTTGCAACATGATTTAAAAGAATGACTGTGCTGCACAAAGACGGTTTTATAATGTGAGCTGTTCTTCTGGTTTTGGTATGCTCAAAACAAATGTGCAGCCAGCATGTTTCATCACATTTTATAAGAGCAGCACACGCCTGATCATGGAGATCTGAAGTTTAACTGAAAGCAGGCCGTATTGTTAGAAATCAGAAAGAAGTGAAAACAGGTGTCACCTCTTTTCAAAGAAGGAATTATATTATTATACATCTGGAGCTGCGACTGGGGCTGAAATGACACATCAGCAAATGGGGTCAGTCCAGTGCTGCCAGATATTTGGACTGAAATAAGCAGCCAGGTCGATAAAAACAAGCTGAAAACAAGTGACCTCCAGCTGTTTATTTCTTACATAATATAAAGACAAATCAACATAAAATGTGCTTTGATTTTCACCTTCATTACATTTTAATTTTACAGAGAATTTGTGTTATTTGTCTTTTAATTTACTTCAACATCCTTTTGTTTGGAGGTGAAACATCCTTTTTTTACAAAGAAGTGAAGGGAGGGACTACTTTTTTTATAAGTGTGTCATCACCAAACTGTCCGTCTAACCTTTGTTTTTGTAACCAAACAGACATAGTATGCTTTTATCTAAGTTTTATGTTGATCCTCTGCAGCTTTATTCTGCTGAAATCATTAACAGCTACGTTAGAAATAAATTAATTCTGGCCATGAGGATTCTTTTAGGTGGAAATATCTTTGGGCTTTTACAGGAAATTTACTTTTGTGTTTTGAGTGGGACAAAATAGTTTGTGTAACTGCTGAATTGAGTTTATATTGATGGCAAAGTGAGCATTAGATCCTCCTGGGTTTGTGCCACAGCAAGTCCAAATGAGCAACTGCACTTTTGAAAACAGCCAAAAAAAAAAACCTGCAACTGCCAATATTTACAAGCAGCTTTTCCAAAAAAAGAAGCCAAAATTCACTCCTCATAAGTGGAGCTGGCAATGCTTCAATAACTCACATTTCACTTCAATTTTGACTTTGAATCTTGGGGTCTGAGTCGGGTTTGTTTTTTTGTTTGTTTTGGAAAGGCATTTTCTGTAAGACTGTACAATAAATCTAAATATATATATACTTTTTTAATTAAAAATATATCATGAAATCAGGTTCTAACAGGGCTGGTATTTCAATCAATCTAATGAAATGATACATATGCTGGGGACAAATTGTGGGCATGAATCAACATCACTCCTCCAGTTTATATTCATTATAAATATTAATCTTAGTGTTATATTGATCTCTCATCCATGGTTGTATTGATTATACATCCATGTTAATAACCATCTTTACAACCACCAATGTAAAGCAGTTGAATGTGTACAAACTGAAAGTTTGATTGATTGATTTAGACACTTCTAATGTGACCAAAGTTTCTCACACTATGTTGTGATTTTCTCATGACACCGTGTCCATGTTCTTCCCCTCAGGTTTCAGAAATCTGCACCTGGACGACCAGATGACTCTGCTGCAGTGCTCCTGGCTCTTCCTCATGTCCTTCGGTCTGGGCTGGAGGTCTTACCAGCAGTGCAACGGCAACATGCTCTGCTTTGCACCAGATCTCGTCATTAACGAGTATGTCCTAATCAGTTTCCACACTGTACGCGAGTTTGACTAAAGCTGTTTCACCAGATTTTGTAAAGTTATGGTCTGGACAAAAGACTGGTTGTTTTGAGCATTGGTACACCGACACAAACATCGTGGGTTTATGAGGATCCCTGCCGCTCGCTGAGATTCCTGCAGTGTCGGTCAGCAGTCATGTGTAATCAGTGTTTGATCCCCGTTATAGACCTGATGACTCCGTTTGTAAACAGCCGTCTCAGTGTGGTGAGCCGTCAGCACTGCCTCCACGCTCCAGGCTGCAAGCGGCCTTTCGCTGTTTTCCTCTTCTCATGAGCTGATAGCTGATGTGATCATAATTAATATCTGATGATGTGGTGCTCTCTGTTTGTCAGTTTCTGCATAAGAATCTGTTTTCATCTGCAGCCTGTTTTGGTCCTTTATCATAATTTTATGTAGTGCAGTACAATCTTTCACATTTCGGTTTAGATCTTTTGTAAATCAAAAGATTGTTTCATGAATAATGGAGAAAGAGGCGGTGATGTTTAGTCCATTTTCAATCTTTTTTATTGTTTACTTGAATCACAAGAAAAAAAAGCTTCCCCTCAGCATTAATTTAAAGTTTTTTGCAAGTTTGTCTCTACTTTCCACAACAACAACACTTCATCACAGAGGTGACACACACTCGTCTTCTTAACGTTCTGCTCCAACAAGCTAATAGACTGAAACTCATTTCTGGAAGAGTGATTTAAAACTGGATCCACAAGCAAGACCTTGAACGTTTAATCTACAGAGATGTTACTGAGAGCTTCTTCATCTCCCTGATAGAGACTGTACCAGCGGACGTATAAATCAACGCTGACGCAAGGTGAAAACAGGATAAGCTGTGTAACATCTCCTCTCTTACTCCACCAGGGAGCGGATGAAGCTGCCCTACATGGCCGACCAGTGCGAGCAGATGCTGAAGATTTCCAGTGAGTTCGTCCGGCTGCAAGTTTCCCACGAGGAGTATTTGTGCATGAAGGTCCTGCTGCTGCTCAGCACAGGTACGACAGACCACACTTTCTTAAAGCATCAAAAGAGGTGTTTGGCCTCGTCCTTCAATAAAACAGATTTAGGCACGTGTTCAGAGCTGGTGGGTGAACAAAAGCTTCCTTTGGTATTTCTTTAAGTGAAACAAGCAACACAAGAAAAGCTCTCAGAGAACACAGACTTCCATCAAGCAGCTCAGTTCTAGAAGCGGCTTTTCCACAACTCTTGTTAAAGATACAATTCTGGGGTGCTAGTTTGTTGGAGTGGTGGCGCCCCATGTGCTTGCTTCTGACAGTCCAGGTTTGAATCCCGCCTGTAACCAGTTTGCAGCGTGTCTTCCCCTACTCTCTCTCCCCCTTTCACGGGCCTGTCCACTGTCTCTCTCCTGTCAATGAAGGCACAAAATGCCCAAAAAATACATAAAAAAAAAAAAGATACAATTCTGGATCTGATGATTAGAATAGAGCCAGGATTCAAACAAAACTCAGCACAAACATGGAGGTTGTTATCTTGTATGAACACAAGTTTGCGGATATCACTTCATATTTTGATTTTATATGAGTTATTGAATGTCTTCAATGAGATTTCCCATTATAAAGTTCAATGGTTTTTATGACATCAATCTGAATCAGTTCCAGATGAAATTTACTTTGACGATAGAGACATGGACCCCATATGTGAATCTGTTTAAAAAAAAAAAAAAAGTAGAGATATGATTTGATAAAATTCTGACTTTAACTCGTGGGATTTTTGCACCCAGACAGATATCCTTATGACCACCGAAATTTAATTGTTTCTTTCTTGGACCAAGCCACACCTCTCGTCAAAGGATCACCTAAAGCCGGGCATCCTTAGACCACACGATTTTCCATCCGTGCGACTATTTTGGGGATCGGGCCGAGTTTTGGCTCAATCATGCGTCTCACATCGTGTAGTATACACGAGGTAACAAGAAGCGATTAACACCTCACGATCACCTCCCGATTGATCAGATGAAAATCAAGCCTGTTTGAAATCCTGGTCGCCCCTCATGAGGCTATGTCACACTACACATGCGCAAACGTAGATACAGAAGAGAAAACAAATACACAAGACGGAGCAGCATGGCATCACTGCAGTCCTGGACCCAAGCAATGGAGGGTCGACTAGTTGAGCTGTGGCAGGCACAGCGGAGCCTATTAGGGCAATGCATTTTTGTTTCTTATTCATTTGCATCTGTGAGCATCCGACCACTTTCCACTTCTTCTTCTACTACTGCTTTTAACGCTGCCTTTCTGGATACAAGAGTCCGACATGTCATGTATTATAAGACTTTGTTATATTATAAGTTCCTATAATACATCCATGCTTGTCATACATGGACGAACAGTGTGAGCAGTCAGATTGCATCCGAGCATCGGGTCGTATAGTGTGAGAAGAAGAATCGTGAGCTGTGAACTGTTAACCCCTGCGATTCACTCGTACAGTATGAGCAGCAGCTGAACGCCGGGATCGAAAAAGTCGTACAGTGGATGCCCGGCTTTAATCCATACAGTAGTTTTTGCGTAATCAAAAACATAACCTCGTCGGCATGGTTAAAAATCTATTTGCCAGGTAAGAGGCTCAGCTGAGAATCAGCTCCTTATTCTGTGACAAACCCAAACATCAGTTGGTCATTCGTAGTGTACGTGTCAAACACAAAGACTAACCCTCCACATTTTCAGGTCAGAAGAAAAAACGTGCATGCTCTGTTAAAATTAAACAAATTAGGTTGTAAATTCAAAGACCATGTTGTATATCCGCTTTAAAGAGGTTTGGAGGGGGGGTTTAGGGGCGATCACACAATCACATGCCACGAAAAATTGTGTCAGTTAAACCATTTTCCTACGTGACAGCGGTCCTGTCAGCTGATTCCCCCCTGCTGCTGCCCCGTACGGTTTACCAGCATCATGTAAACGCACATGAGAGTCATGTTTGTGTCACTTTAAGCCAAAGCAGATGCAAATTAAGATGGAAACAAACAAAGAGACAAGTTGAGTAAGTGTTGATTCCTTTGGTGAGCCAACAGTAGTTTTGTTTTCGGCAATATAATGAACCATTCTGACTGAAAACGGTGAGCCTACCCATCCCACTCCCTCTAGTTTTATTATCTTAAAGGTGCTTTTAGTGCGCCTGCTTCTTGAATGAAGAATAAAACAGTTGTTCAACAGCAACAAAAGAAACACTTAAAATATGAAGGCAACTTTTAAAATCAAAATGGGTAACATATTTATTCTTGAGATTAAAAAAAAACAGTGGACAAATTCATAAAGAAATTAAAATCAACAACTTCTGTCAAATTTCCTACGACCTACTTTACACTCTTCTTCCAGTCAAATCTCCCACAGCCTCCAGTTTCAGCTTTTCTTTTGCAGAAGTAAAAGCTGCTTTCTGCAGCAAAATGCTCAGAATCTCATGATGCGGTTTGGGATTAACAGTCTTTTGCATGTATGCTCTTTGTACATGCTATATGGTTTTTGTTCTGAGCTTTGACCCAGAAGTGTAACAGCACAGATGTCAGGTGGAGTTTCTGTAAATCTTTGCAACCTCCAGATAAAATTGAAATATGATTGATGAGTTTTATAGCCTTAAAATATGGATTAATAAGATGAGAGAGAACATTAGCTTTTGATTTGGTGCTTGATTGAAATGTGCGTGAGTGATAGGTCTTTACTTTGTCATTGTATTTTGACAAATGTCCATGTCGGACTGACAATAAGACAATCATAGAGCACTAAACCCAGTCATGACTTAACTGTAAGACAGTAGACTGTTGTTAGAAAAAGGTACTTTGGGCTATTTAAGGGCTACTTAGGAAACTGTGGTAACTAAATTCTATTTTTTTTATGTACTTATAGTTATCATACATGTAGCAAAGCCATATGGACTGAGTTAATTAATCAATCAAACTTTATTTGTGTAGCACTTTTCATACAGGACTTTGTAATACAAAGTGCTTTACATGAGTAAAAGATAAAATAAAATAACAATAAGTGGAATAAAAGCAGAAAATTGCATAACTGCATAAAATGAAAACATAAGACCCCCGCAACCCCCCTCACATTGAATATACACACTCACTTACTCAAACACACAAAGACATAAAAAGGAAATTCTGACAGAAAACAAAATCAGAGGACTGAGGAAACGCTATCTTGAATTAAAAATGAGGAAACACAGGAGCTAAAACTAAAATAATACTTAAAAATACTTAAAAATACTAGAGGGTAAGATAAATAATTGTGTAAATACATAAATAGATAAAATAATATAACAGTATAGAATAAAAGGTGGATAAATAATATGGTAAAATGAGAAAGTGTAAAATCAGGTGCATAATAAAATCAGCTAAAATAGGATAATGAAAGGAAAAGTATTTAACAAAGAATAAAATTCCAAATAAAAAATCTGAACTGAAATGTAGAAATAAAACAGAATAAAAGTGTTAAAATGATTTAAAATATAATGTAAAGTAATAATGACAATCAGCTAAAAGCCAGATTAAAAAGGTAGGTCTTGAGTTTTCTTTTCAAAATATGAACAGCTCTCAGGTCCTCAGCTAGACAGTTCCACAGACGGGGGCAGTAATAACAAAACGACGCCCCACCATATGTTTTAGTTCTTAATCTGGGAACAGTTAAAAGGCACTACCTGAGGACCTGAGGGCTCTACAGGGGTCATATGGTAAAAGCAAATCGGATAAATATACAGGAGCAAGACCGCTAAGAGATTTAAAAACTAATAAAGGAACCTTAAAATCTATTCTATTCTTAATGGTCTCTAGCTGTAGTGAGTTGGGGTCGGCATTGGTAAATTTAATTATATAATTGACTGTTTATGCTGTAATTGTATTTTGTAAAAAAAAAATTAATGAAGTCACAAAAACAAAAAAATAAAACTGTGGTAAAAGCACTGAATCAGTGAGCATTAAAGCTCTCTGTCCATCTGCATGCCTGCACCTTCTAATGTTTTGATTCTGATATCATATTTTCTTATTAAACTTTAGCTTCCTGTTTTTTTTACTTAATTAAATGAGTCTTGCATTGACTTGCAGGCATTTTAGAACATGAAAAATACATGAAAAATACATGTAGACTACCTCATGTATATTTCTCATCTTGTGGCCTGCAAAAACTATGTCTTTTCTCAGTTTGGCCCAAAAATGTCTTAAAAGTATTGAATTTGATTTTAAAAGTTTGGGAAACATGGCCAAGTGTGTGACATTAATGTTGTGGACCCCATGATAAGGTTTGTCTCCTGAATATTGGACACCTTACTGAGCAGCGAAGGTAGAGAAGGCTTAGGCTCTATGGCTCTGACCTGTTGTGAAGCAGCTGAATGAAGCAGCTTATTCTGTGTTATCATGCAGCCTGGTGTGAATCTAACATGTTGGCACTTGTTTATTAGTTGTCCCTCATAAAACGTGGTGCTGTTTTACCTGCACTCTTGACAGCAGCCGTTACTCCAATCCAATCCAGTCCACCAACACTCAAAGAAAATGTTGATGCATGCTGAGAACATGGAGGTGCACCACAGCACTTTTCAGGCTCATTAGCTGCCGCTCAGAGACCATCAATAAGTATTGAGGCCCGTCTCATTTAATACAGAAAAATTCACGCTCACTTCACAGCTCAGAGTATGATTAACCAGGCTTACACAACAACACCTCTCTTTGTCTCCTAAACTTCATTTAGATAATTAAAGATGTAAACAAAGACTCAATAATTGTTCTCTGATTAAAAACGTGTTCAGAACTTTAATTACTGAGAGTTTAAACACTGCTAAGGCTCCAATCAGCATTCCTCAGGTTGTCTGCTTGGTGCTGTGAGCTTGAATGTCAGTGCTGTGAAAGTTTGCAGCCATAATTAAAAAGAGCAGAGACTGGACTCCGCCTTTGTAATTAAAAGCTTCAAGTGTTTCCCCGTAAATCCCATCATCATGTTTCTCTCCCTGATGTCCACCTTTTGTTTCCTCTCTCTGCAGTGCCAAAGGACGGCCTGAAGAGCCAGGCGGTGTTCGATGATATCAGGATGTCGTACATTAAGGAGCTGGGGAAAGCCATCGTGAAGCGTGAAGAGAACTCCAGCCAGAACTGGCAGCGTTTCTATCAGCTCACCAAACTGCTCGACTCAATGCATGAGGTAACCCCCCCACCCCCATTGTACCCCTGAATCAGCAGCCTTTCTCACATCAGCAGTAGGTGGTTAATGACCAGCTTTAAACTCAACCAGAGAGTCACTGAGAATGATCAGCTTCATTTGTCTCTACACTAACCTGGCATGAATGAATGATGATCCCCAGCAAATCAGGTTCAATGCAGGTTCAAACTGCATTTGGTCGACATTTCTCAAGTTAATCAAACTCCAAGAAAACCACCTAATGAATCTAACATCATAGCTGCACAGTGTGGCTCAATTTTTTTCATGCTTCCACTTAGGGCCTGTTTACACGACAGCAAAAACAACAGAAAATGGAGAGTTTTTGTTGCGTTTACCTCCTCTGTTTACACAGGAACAATACCCGGAGTGCCTGAAACCACAAACTTTTAAAACTGAGGTCCAGAGTGAAAAGTTCTAAAAAGTTTTAGTAATTGTCTCTGTGTAAACAGGGATCGCTGTTGAAAGGGAAAACGGGGACAGATTAACACATGTGCAGAACTCTTTCAGAGGAAGATAGCATGCACACCTAGGAACAACATCAACAACACATATGGCTACTATTGAGCAACACGTGTCATAATAACTGTGCTTTCAATCCTCAAAAAAAAGGTGTGGATTTGCTGTGTCAATACTCTGATCAGTGGAGACGCAGTTGTCGCACTCGCCAAGGACACTACAAACTTACTTTGCCAGCTGCTGGCCTGGCATGCATGCTACTGTGTTTCAGTCTTTCTTGTGGATTTGTGTGAACACACATCAACACACACCTTCTCCGTGTGAATGTGAAGCCTTTGGAAAATGCGAAGGAAGAACCTTGCAATATTAACTGAAAGGTTTGTCCTGTCATACAGTGTTGTGAACGAGCCCTCAGTGTTGTTACTCATTGCTTGAGCCAGATTGTAGTTCTTTGGTATAAAGTCTAATCTAAATTTCGGCATAATTGTAGCTACACATTTGCCTACGTTCCAAGGTTTGCTCTCCCTTAATTGCCCTAGAGGCTTACGTGCCTAGCCTGACCTGCACCTCTTCAAAAACAGAAGTACTGGTTACCCCCGCCAAGGAGGTTATGTTATTGCCGGCATCTGTTGTGTGTTAGTTTGTTTGTTTGTTTCTCTGTTAGCAGCATGACTCAAAAAGTTCTGGACGGATTTCAATAAAATTTTTTAGGAAATGTCCAGATTGAGACAAGGAACAAATGATTAGATTTTGGAAGTGATCCGGATCACCGTCTGGATCCTGGATTTTTTTAAAGGATCCTTTAACATTGAGAGATAGGACCATTTTCGGCATTTGTGCATATTACTCCACCAAAAATAGTCAGGGCATTTGGAAAAAAAATACAGAAAAAGTATCCAACAGGTTCTACAACAAATCAAAGACTGATCTGGATCCCGGCAAAATTCTGGATTCTCTGTTCCAGAACATGAAAAATGTAGATATACTTGGAATGTTCTTCATAGCAAGGGAACAAATAAAGGCATAGACTTGCGAGAAAAGCCAAAATATAGCCAAGATACTGTGGAATCTAGAGTGTTCAATCGGATTTGTTGTATCTTCAAAACTTTGGAGCTAGATCCAGAAGAATACCGCCATAATGAAAAATGCTATTTTAATGTTTATGGTGAAAATCACAGTATGGGTGATGACTGACGGAGGTCTGTGCTCTCTGAGTGCTTTTCTATTTATTTAATTTGTCATTTTGTATTTTGATATTGTTTATGTTTTTTACACTGGCAGCACACAAGTATAGTTACTGCACCAGAATAGGCTAAAAATTGCTTCTCTTGTCTCTGGTCAGGAAAACAGTTTATGCATAGCAGTAGATACTTGGTGCAAAATAACAGTATGAGAAAAGTTCATTTGCATGAAACTTTCTAGAAAGCACTTGGAGAGCACAAACCTCATCCAAGGAAGCTCACATATTGCTGTAACATCTAAAAACAGCTCCATTATAAAGTTATCATCATAATATGATTCATGACCCTGAAAACCCACACCGAGCACTCAGAATCATGTATAAGTATTAGCTTGACAGTTATTGAGCAAAAATGATTGTTGGCTAATGGCGGTTGTCCGGATCATGACCATAATTGAATCATTCTCAAGTTGGGCCTTCACCAGCATCTCCTGAAAATTTTCAATAGTTTCTGCGTAATCTTGCTTACAAATACACAAACAAACATACTCCAGCAAAAACATAACCTCCTTGGTGGAAGCATAAGACATGAAAATAATCCATAAATACAAACATGTACCATATAAACCAGCATTATTTCATTAAAACATCATTAATATAAAGAGTACACCTGCTGATTTTCGCTACATCTTCAGCTCGGGTTAAAACACTGCAAAGCTCCCAAAGTCTCTAATGTTTGTTGTTTTGGAGCTCCACTTCTCTAGCACTCTAATCAAGAAGGTAAATTTGACGTATTGTGGTCTTTCTGTTCTGAAGGACTCCGTTACCCGTGTTAAACAATGAAACGGGTCTCTGAGCCTGTCAGTACGCCTGCCTGTACCACAATGACATGGAATGACTACAGAAGACAACAACTTAAAAACAAACTTCTGAATATAACAAGTTGATTTCCTCATTCATGTCAGATTCAGAGGCCAAACAAGCCCTTAAATCCCCGTCTCAAATGATTAAGCAGTCATACATTTCAACTAAAAAATCAGGCAAAACCTGTTGAACTGTTTCAACTCTGGATGCTATCGGCCTTTTGCCCTTTGTTTAACTCAAGTTTATTTATGTTCAATGTTCTGTTTCTCATTTTTTATCTTCGAATTATATTTTACTGTCTTTCTTTTACTAATTATATCTCTGTACTGCTTTATTGTCATATAGTCGTTGTTTTTAACTCTTCAAACACTATGAATGTATGTGAATAACGTTGCCTTGCCTTTGTTTGCCTTCGGCTTATAGAGAATTAAGGCATCAGCCACTGACTAAATCCTTAATTTTTCCCCATGAATTTTGATTTACGGTGTTTGATAATGACGCATGTGATCATAGCCACTCGTGACCTTTTCCTCACGTGTTATAAAACATGTGGCAGGCAGATAAAGCCACATGAGGTGACACGGATTTTCCTTCTTTCCAAGCAGCACTGAAACTTAAGTCCCCACTTAAGTTATGCTTTTTAGGAGTAGGTCATGTAAATCCATCTTTTATGTGTTTCTTTCTGAATTACATTGACAAAAACTGTCTTTATCTCTCAACTCAAAACTCTTTACAGGAGTAGAAACAAAGACATTTTGACAAGAAGAGCACTGAAGGGATATTGTAGCATTTTTAAACCAGGTTAAGAGGGTCTAGACAAAGTCAGTAAAGTGGCTGTGCTGAGATGTGCTGAGATGTGCTGCACCTTTATTGAAGATGAGCGACGAAACTATGTCGGGTCAAATGTTTGATTGAGGAAAACATTTCAGAGAGCTTTGTTTCCCTCCTGGAAGTTTCTTGTGTTTGGCACTGTTTTTACAGCCTTGTCTTCCGCATGTGAGGATTGATTACATCCGCTCTGAAGAAGGTAATACTGAACCAAATATGTGACTGTGAATGGATGGATTACCTTTATGAACCAGAGTAAACAGAAGAAAAAATCTTCAGAATGAGATTCAGCAGGTGGAAGAACACTGAAACGCTTGCTGCATCGTAAAATAGTGCCAAACACAAAGACTTCCTGGAGGAAATATAAAGCGCTCTGTCATTTTTCAACCAATCGTACATTCAATCAAATATCGTTTTATGGCTCAGTTTTATGTAAAACTCACAATTATGCAGAATAACTGTATCCCATAGCAGGAGTGCACCTTACTGTTAGTCTGAGCTCACTCTCCTTAAAGGTCCAGCTCTGCTGGGAGCCTTTGAGCCACTTCACTGACTGTTGTCTTGTACCTGATACAACATAAAAACACTGACATATCCCAGCAGGTACTGTATGTGGCAGAGTGGGAAGCAACCAGGCATGACCCACATTCAAGCCTCTGCTGGCCTGGGTTCAACCTAGCCTGTGGTCAGTTTGCACAGTTTGCTTCTTTACAGAAGCTACGAAATGTGGCAGGGGGCCACTTTGATATGTTTGTATTGTTAATAGAGGTGTGAAAAAATATTGCTATAGCAATATATCCCGATATTTAGACTTCCGATATTGATATTTCAAATCTTAATATTGATATTTAAAAAAATAAAAGCTTATATTTTATCAGAGTTGGAAATAAAGTACAACTTATACATATATATGGCCAGGTTTTTTTCTTGCAGTCTATTCAGTTCAGACAGTGACAAGAGAAATATGTGATTGCATTTACTTTACTGTTGTGCTGTCAGTAACTCAAAGCACTTTGTTCCTTATGTGTTCAATTAAAGTTTGAGCTGCACTGCAGATTAGGATGCTATACGTTGTTCAAGGGAAAACAAAAATAATTTCTTTGCAACATTAGTTGAAGTGACTTCATGCACTTTATGTTTTCAAGTTAAGCATATGCATGTAACACTGCATTTGACATTTTTCAATAACAATAAAATGGAAAAGTTACATATACACTATCTCTAGGTTTTTCCTGTTTTGCTGTAGAATATCACAATATATCACAATATTGTGATATAGTGACACATCGTGATATCGTATCGTGAGGCTTTTGCCAATACTCACCCTTAAATTGTTAATGAGGGGAGGATGGGGAGGGGAAGTGAAGCATGCGTTGTCCCCATCCCGATCCGATATTGATATGGGATATCGGTCTGATATCAACAAAAAAACAAATATCACAGTTATATCGGCCTGCATCTAAAATGTCCCATATAAGCACTCTGATACAAGCAGTCCATTGTAGTTTATTTTTATTTATTTAATTCAGTTGTAGAATATGCTTATGTTTAAGTTAAACACATTGGTTATTTTGCAATTTAAAAATATATTTTTTTGTTTTTACTGGATTTCTTGAGGTAACTTTGCAGGGTCTTTTAATTTATTTTTCATTTATTTTAGTTAATCGTACTATATTCTTATGTTGAAGGTTAAAATGTATTGAGTCCATTGGTTAATAACAAATGGGTCAGTTTTTTTATACCTACTATTGCTGACTACTGTTCTCTGAGTAATCTCACCTGATCAAGCCTTTTCTTACAGTCCATACTCCAAATAAGTTATAAAAGTCTGTTTGATTCCTGCTGATGTGGTATCAGATTGATATTGGTATCGGCCGATACTCAAGGCTGCAATATTGGTATCGTATCAGAGGTGAAAAAGTTGCCTCAGGACACCCCTAATAGTGACCCTTGAGTGATCTGTTACCTTTTTTACTCTGAAGAAAAGTTTTTACATAAAATGTTGGCAATTTCTGTAATGTTCTGCTAAAATTGAAATCCTTTCTTAATGTCCGATTCAGTGATTAACTTCATGGAGCTCTGATTGGGTTCTTGATGTAGATGTTCCTGTGTTAGTCCCGTACCAACATGTCCTTCTCCTGTGTGCTTTCAGTTGGTGGGTGGACTGCTCAACTTCTGCTTCTACACCTTTGTGAATAAATCCCTGAGCGTGGAATTCCCGGAGATGCTGGCAGAGATCATCAGTAACCAGTTACCAAAATTCAAGGCCGGGAGCGTCAAAGCCCTCCTCTTCCACCAGAGATGACTCTACCCCGAAACAGACACATTGCCTTAAAAAAAAAAAGAGATCCCACCACATCACCTCACCACCAGCCCCTCCACCCCTCCCCCAGTCCTCCCTCAACCCCACCTTTTCCCCACCCCACTCCAGGAGCAACGATGAGCGGACTGAGGACCCGAGGCGAGGAGTCAGTGATGTTTGTTGGGAGCGAGTATGCAACTTTTTGAGTAAAGACTGGAGGAGTTTTTCATCGAGCGGAGAGCGAGAGAGCACAGAGGATTTTTGTCGAGCAGTCGTAGTTTGTAACAAGTAGGGAATGTTTGTATGATAAGAAAATGAATAATCACGAAGAGAAGTAGGCTAACATCCACGTCGTCTCAGGTTTTCTACCTTCAAACACAGAACAATATCTCAAATAGATAAACAAATATCTATGTACAGGTTCTGATAGAATTTTCTACATTTTCAAATCTCAACAGTTTAT
Organism: Scarus forsteni; assembly: GCA_036419115.1. Lineage (NCBI taxonomy): Eukaryota > Metazoa > Chordata > Actinopteri > Labriformes > Labridae > Scarus > Scarus forsteni. The sequence goes on from JAZDUH010000395.1 coordinate 2,378,919, forward strand.
ACACTTTTACAGGTCGTTGTTACCTGGAAAGGTAACTAAGTTTAATTAATTACATGCTTTTAAGTAGGCTTTCTGACTGTATGTTTCTCTTTTAGTTTTAATAAGCAGTAAACACAGATAGTCACATGGGAAAAACTGTCATTTAAATCTCATTTTAGTCGCTTGGACTGACACACAAATATAAAAAACAACAGTGGAAGTGCGTCATCCGGTGGATTATTTCTCCCACACGCCAACCTCCTCCAGGTTTACACACGTCTATTATAAAAGGGAAAAAAATGTGCCTTTTTTGCTTCATATATCATTAAGTCGTTTGTTTCCTACGTGTCCAAGACTTCTCTTGAACCCGTCACGGTCTACCTTCATCGTATGTTGATTGTACTTTTTATGTTACATGCAGTTCTTCCTTTTTCTCTTGATGGCTGTGTTTATCTTTTAGAAGTGGCAGCTCGGTCCATCCTCTCCGTGTGTCGAAATTATCAAAGCCTGCTTCCTTTCTCACGATTTTCCCGCGCACCCTTCTCCTCCAGTGCGATGTGAGCACTTTGTATCCTGCTTAAAGGCTTTAAGAGACTGTGAAGAAAGACTGTTAAACTGTACCAGGCTGTAATGTATGACTTTAGATGGAAGGTAGTGTCATTTTTCTAGTATAAAAGCCCACTCTGATGTTTATTTTAGCCCCCCAGTCCTGCCCCAATAGTCTAATAATGGAATGTGATAGATAACCTGCGTCTACCAATCATAGAGAGGGCATGTTTTATTGTGTTTAAAAAGGTTATGTCATTTTTTTAATTAATCAGGACAACTAATTTCTGTGTTTCTAACGTGGCTCAGACTGGTTGGAGAATAACCGTCCTTTTTGAATACTTTTTACAGTCTGTTTTATAATCCTGACAAACATGTAGTCGTGAATCTGCCACTGATGATCCTTCTTAAGACAGTATAACCACGCACTCTGTAAGCTTCTGATGTGGATAATTAATCATAGCAAAACGTCACATTAATGCTTCGCTGCACTTGTTCAAGGAATAGTTCAACATTTTGGGGAAACTCACATTTTCTGTCTTTTTGGATGGATGAGAAGATTCATTCTCAGAATAAGTACCGTGAAATCCAGGGTATAAGCCTCACTTTAAACGCCTACTTTTCGTCTAAAAAGGCAAAGTTTCAAATCCTGAAACATGCTGTCATGACTGAGTGAAGCCGCCACAATCATTCTGTAAACACGAGCTGATGTTATTGTTTGGTGCCTCCTTACCGCTCAAAATGTGCAGGGAAACACTGGGATATACAACTCTCAGGCTAGCACCACTTTTTAACAGCTTTTCTCCCTCGTAAGGTCTGAAATAAGGGTGCACGTCTATTGATTTTTGCCAATATCTCATATGCAGAGTTTCCAAACTAACTGCGGTTGATATTGACACACTGTAGCTGATTGCTGTTAGCAAAAGTTATGTTTTCAGTTTTTCCTTTGTGCAAACATATGTCGAAATAAGTGAAAAAATAAGTGCATCCTAAATAAAAAAAGCATAAAAATGCAAAATTAATAAAAAAAAATAGTATGAGGACAAAAAAATAAAGGATAGTAACAAACACTTAATATTTGACTACAAATGATTAAATGAGTGCTAACAAGCCTTGCTTTGATATTTTTAAGCTCAGTAGCTCCATTTTTTTTTAGGAACCAAAGATTACAATCATTAAAAAAAAAAAAAGGTTAATTTTCCAGCACAAGATATTTACATATTTTTATTAACATCACCGAGTTTATTTTAGTAGAATGTTCTTTTGTAGTTAAAACCGGTTTGAAACCAGGAAAACACCTGATTTTGTAATAAATATTACTGTATTCCACTAAATACGGACATTAATTGTTGATAAGCTGAGGATTAATAGTGCATTCTGCTAATTTTATGGCGTATTTATGCAATTCGTATGTAGCAGATACTGTATGCACGTCTGTCTGTTGATTCAGTTTAAAACACTTTAATATATATGCATGGATCACTAAAACAAAGTGTATATGTTTGATGGGTGAAAAATATTCTTTGCTTGTGAATTTTAATTTCTACCTACTAATTTGGCTTGTAAGCCAAGAAGTAAATTTTTTATCCTGAATGCTATAACGCATGCACCTTACATGTAAACTGTGTGATGCTGATACATCTAGAGTCTACAGTAAAACTTGTCATAGATGTGCAGCTCAATAACCGTAATATAACTAAAAGAAGCACAAACTCCTCATGGTGAAAACAAACAGAACTCAAACAGCATCACAGTCCTCACATGACAGAATGTAAACGTGCAGGAAGACAGTTGAAACAGGCTTCTTCTTGCATTAATGTGACCTATAGTCTGGATTTTACGGTATTTTAAGTTATCACAGGAATAAACAAGAGTTGGTGTGAACTTCTCATGAAGACTGGAGACAAGTATAAACCACTGGCCTGTCCAAAGGAAACAAACCCTCTTGCAGCTCTGTAGCATGCATCATATTCATCATCTTTTCATTTTTACAAACCTCAATTCACCTTTTCAGCAGAGTCTCCTCTGGTTGCTCTCAAAATGCTAAATTGTTGCTTTTCTTTTATTCATGAAACAAACCAAATGCAATAGTACTGAGAAGCTGACGAGGTGAGCATGCAGATTTTATATTTTTAGGCTTTACAGGTTTAGATTTCTGCTTGTTTCCGGTCCTTCTGCTTCATCTTCTCGATTCAGTCCTAAAGGAGGAGGCAGATAAACACGTCCCCTAAAATGTGAGACTATTCCAAACAGTTTGTATAATAGACAGCTTGTGTGTGCAGCACTTTGGATCAGGTTTAGGCCGACTCTGTTTGCTTGTAAACCTCTCACCACGCAGTTTTTAACCCTTCTGCTTCTTCAGCGCCCTGTAGGCACCTTGTCTTAATGTCTGTGTATCTGTATCATCTGCACATTTATTCGTCTGACTGCTATTGAGTCCAGCCCCAAATGTTTGAAAGCACTTAGCATCGGTCACCTCTTGGCGTCGCGTCACAGTAAAATTGTCGTGTCACTGACTCTGAAAGCGGGCACAATGGCTCCTTTTTTCTCCGGGAACTACTTCAGTGCCAAACTCGCGGTTTTGTCTGTTTTCAGTGATGCTGAAAGTTCGTCAGTGTTTGAATCAGGAGAAGAAACACGTCCCAGTATTGAAGCTTCGTCCACAGCTGAAAAAAAGGCCTTGATAACCTGAGCATGAGGTTGTTATGAATAAGAGATAACTGTATTTTTAACATCAGGCACTTAGGCAGAGTCGTGTAGGGCGGATCCTGTCCTGATCTGTGTGCTGCTGAGAAGCTGCAGCATTTTCAGCTCAGGCGGGCCACACACCGTGGATTTTCTGAATGATTTTGGACCCTAAACACGCCTCTCAACAAACAAAATCATCAACACATGAAGGATTTCTCTATTTATTCCTTTAAACAGGCCATATCTGATCACTTTACTGCTCCCTGCTGCTTCATCCCTGATCTCTGCATAAATATCGAGGTAATGCTGCTGATTGGGCACACTCAAGAGAACATGAGAGATAGGGATGGAAGTTTGTACCATTTTAAAGATATAAGAACCATTTTATTTCTTCTTACCTGTCCAGCTCTAAGTTGATTCAAAATTAGGCCCTTTCTGGTTTTTAGTGTCAAATGTCACTCCTGATATTCAAGAGCTCTTGTCCACAAAGAGCTCTCAGCCTCATTACAAGAATTGACTTTCATATCTCTCTGTAACAAATCCTTTATGTGCATCACTTTTATAAAAATATATCGTAACAAGAAACAATGACATAAAGTAGGGATGCACACAATTATCAGTTTGATATCGTATCGCCTGCTATTGAAATGTTTGCAGACATTTACAGCTGATATTTCGTACATATAACAACTGGAATATCAGAACATTTCACAAATGTACTACATTGATGCACCGTCTCATCACTGCATTGGTACATCTAAAAATCGAGGGTTTCATTTTTGTTTTTCTTGTTTAACATCTGTTCCTCTCAAAAATGTACTGTAACACTGAAAGGAACAAGTCCATTTTTGTTAAGTACGGAGCTTGTGCTCTTGATTGGAAATATCTGTATCAGCGATAATTAAATAAAAAATATCTGCACATCAGATATCGGCAAATATCCAATATGGTGCATCCGTAAGTCAAGTTGTCGTGTCCCAGCGCTGGCTAACCTGAAGATAGGGAAAGAGTTCCCTTGTTAATACGAGGGAACTTTATTTTCACCTCCAATTTGTTATTTACAAAGCAAAAAAACAGAAGCTCCGCCCCTTCTTGGTTTTGATTGACCAGTGTGGGTAAGTCACATTGGCAAGCGCTGTCTCAAAAGTTGAACTGTTATCAACCGAGAGCACCAGTAGAGCAGCAGTAAAATCATCTGATGCTGGTTTTTGTTGCATCGTTTTGAAAATGTTGGGCACGGGCTTGGAGTTCACCAGTGCGAGCCCCAGTTCAGCCCCATTTTATTGACACAGCGCTTTTCAAAAACTCAAAGACGCTTTACAAGTTTAAAAGGATAAAAGTACAAATTAAAAACAATATACAGAAAAAACAAGGTAACAAGAAAATACAGAGCCAACAAGAGGGCCTTCAACAGACAGAAAAACAGTTAAAAAAATAAGTATATATTGTTTATGAGATAAAACTGGAGAAATTATAAGTTAAATCAACGGTGTTTTGACTTGTTTGACACGTTTGTGGAGGCACACGTCAGGCTCTGTGTGCAGCCCTGGGGTTGTGTTCATGTCAATCGGCACAAGTCAGGACGTATTGTGTGTCTCATTTACCTCCGAGCTGGGATGCAAGCAGGAGATTACATCACATCCCTGTGAACGAGGTAAAGTTTGTCTGAAATTCCAACTTATCGGTGCGTCACCAGTGATGTATCGCACTACAGCTGACCTTTTCATCTCCAAAATCAGATGAAACACTTAAAAATCCAGATGAAGACTTATTGATCAGGCCTACGTTTGTCATCATGAGCATCAAGACTTTAATCATTTGTATCATTTGTTGGACAAATTAATTCAAATTTTGATTTTTGATTATGGTGGCCCTCAAAGAGGAGCAGAGAGACATTTGACTGATTTAAAGGTTTGATTCCCTGACAGATGAGAAAAATAGGGTTAATATGCCAAAGAAAAGTGGCTATAAAGACTTTGAGGAAAGGAAATTCTCATTCTTCCCGTCTCATGAATGTTAAGATCATCTCCTGCTCAGGTTATTGACGCCTGTCTCACACCTTCAGTCCAATGTCATGAGTTTAGCTTGACAGCATATTTGTGTTTGTTTGTTTTTGTGTGTTTTGTCAGGCGTAAAGTTCAGATTTAGTCGAGGAATGTTCTGTCATCGTCGCCGTTCACACTCAGAAAAATCAACACTTGTCTTTATCTTTATTAATAAAACATAGTTTATAAATCAGCTTCATTAACTGCTTCGGGGTTTCTCATGGGTTACTTTCACATTCAGTAAATCCAAATCTCTGCTGCTGCTGCTGTTCATTCAAACAGCTCAAATATAGATATATATATAATAAACCGCACACTTGCCTCTTCTTGCTCAAAAATGTATCCTAGCTGACTTTCTTGTACATTTTTGAGAAGGACATCTGAATATGCAATAGAAACAACGAATAATCTATCACCGTCACATTACAACAATGTGGTTGCCTCATGTTTTTTTCCAGGATAAGCTATTTGCATACAGGAGATTCACATTTTAACTCTGCAGGACAGACTTTTTCAGGAAAAACAAACCCTTTTCCAGCGATCAGTCTACCACGGCCGATCACTCAGAAAAAAAAAAAAAACCTATTTGATGTTCAAGGTGACCAAAGCAAGCACAGGCTAACACAACTCGTCAGTGTAAACTACGTAGAAGACAAAATGTACAGATGTTTGTTTTTTCTGTTTTTAGACACATTTTTTACTCTAAAGTTCAAGGCTTTGGTCAAATTGTGTAATACTGTGAATAGGATAGGAGTCAGTCTTTTTCACTCACACAAAAACTGTTTGTGAAAGTAATCAACCAGCTTGAATTGAAAAAGGATTTGCACTACCCAAATATTGTTTGAAAATCTATTTTGTATAAAACATATGCAGACATTTTGAGAATTATCAAGGGCAGATCATGTTTCACTGGTATATGCTTTCTCTAAAATAAAAATAAGAAAAAAAATTGTTTAGCTTAAAGAATTTGAATATGTACATATAATCCATGTAAAGAAATGTGGTGTATTCGTCTCCAAATAACAGTTTTCTATACCTTCCCTCTGTATAATTTCTCCTCCTCCTCCGTAGTGTGGCTCCAGTTGATCTTTTCCTCCATTGATTAAAGGTCAAACTGTGTCTCTGTGTGGTACTTCTCCAAACAATGAACTGTATGCTGATGTTTGCCATCATATTAACTCTGATTCTGAACAGTGGAAACGGTAAGCTCAATGTAAGACACTTTTCATGATCACACCAAGCACTTGTTCATCAAATAAATGCGCTTTTCCATTCTGACTCCGGCTTTGTTTACTGTTACTGATAATATTCACTCCTGTTCTGGGCTGAGTTTATCTGAGGCAGCCTCGCTTACAGGGTCTGGTGGACTGGTGGGCCTCAGGAACTTGAGCAAGTATGAGCTAAAACAATTGATAAGTTTTATAACTAAATATTTTAGGTGCATGAAGTTCCAACTATAAATTTAGCAACTTTGTAATATCTAGAAAAAGGGCTGAACAGTTTATTTTCTAACATAGTTACACATTTGTGTGTTTAACAAATCAATTTTTTTCTTTTCCTGTCTGTCCACAATAAAATCTGCTGTTGGTTAAACTTCCCCAGAGAACGGACCACACTGCCTGCAACGTTTACCATAAAGTTTGGACTTTGCGTTAAACATAAATAAAAGCAGAATAAAATGATTTACAAAACCTTTTCAACCAATATTCATGCAATGTTTAAATGAATACAACACAAAGACAAGATTGGGGGGGGGGGGGACTCTCGTATGTATATATATATATATATATATTGTTTTTTTTATTTCATGCAACACATTCCAAAATAAGCTGGGACGGGGGTCATGTTTAACACTGTAAGCTTAATTTTCACAACACTCAATAAGTGTTTGACAACTGCAGACACTGATAGTTAAAACTTTGTTGACTCATTCTTGCATGAAAAAATTTTATTTATTTATTTCACCTTTATTTAACCAGGAAAAAAGTCTCGTTGAGATTAAAAATCTCTTTTACAAGAGAGTCCTGGCCAAGACAGGCAGCAGCACAAAGAGTTGTAAAAAACACACAACACAGTTAAAAACAAAGCAGAAAGAACAAGTTCACAGAATAGAAACAAAATCAGCAGTCAAAACATCTACAGCCAAATGTACTTGCTTCCAAGTCTTTCAGAAGAGCCTTAAAAGCATCAAGTGACACCAGATCCTGTAACTTTAAGATTTTTTGCAGCTCATTCCATGCAGAAGGGGCAGCATAGCTGAAAGCCCTGCTACCTAGTGCGGTGCAGACCCTCGGTACAGTCAGTAGAAACAAGTCCTCGGACCGAAGGTTCCGACTCCCAGTGCTTTTTTGAGTGAGATAGTTCCCCAAGTATGATGGAAGCAGGCCAAGAATGGCCTTATAAACAAAGACATGCCAATGATTGAGTCTACGGGTGGACAGAGCAGACCATCCAACCCTGGCATACAAAGAGCAGTGGTGAGTAAGAGATCTGAGGTTTGTAATAAATCTCAGTGCTTCATGGTAGACAGTATCCAACGCATGAAGACAATGAGCAGATGAATGTAAATAAAGGACATCGCCATAGTCAAGTACAGACAAAAAAGTTGATTCAACAAGCCTCTTTTTGGAATCAAAGGAAAAACAGGCCTTGTTTCTAAAATAAAAACCCAGTTTCAGCTTCAACTTTTTGACCAAATGCTGAATATGAGGCTTAAATGACAGTGAATCATCGATTATGAATCCAAGATACCTAAATTGTGACACTGTCTCAATTTCAGTACCTTGAACAGTCGCAATTGATGGGAGATTCACAGGCTTGGATTTCGCCTTTGTAAACGTCATGAGTTTGGTTTTGTCAGCATTTAGAAGAAGCTTCAGGTTAAAAAGGGTACACTGTACAGTATTAAAAGCAAGCTGTAACTGGCAGAGCACCTGATTTAGAGTAGGTGCAGAACAATAAATTACTGTGTCATCTGCATAAAGTGAAAATTTGCCTCAGCAGCATTTTGATGAAGACAATCGATGTAGATAATAAAAAGTAAAGGCCCAAGGACTGAGCCCTGAGGCACACCATTTTTAATATTAAGTAGGCTCGAGGTAACAAATAACTTCAGTTCCTCAACAGTCTGGGGTAGGGCTGAATGATTAATTGTTTTCAGATTGAAATCATGTGATCACCAAAGCTACAACTTTTGCATAGTTCTCCTGACCCAGGATCTGTTGTGGCAACTATTTTGATAATTATAATAATGCATTTAATTTAAAAGTGCCAAGACACTCAAGGACGCTGTACAAAATTAAAACAACAATAAAATTGATCATAACAATCAAATCAGCAATAATAATAAAATCAACAATGGTAAAGCACAACATATAATGGCAGGTATGGGGAAGATATATTGTCAAGAGGGGTATGCAGTCCTGAACAGGGGGGTTTATTTGACTAATTTGCAGTCATTAGTGGAAGTGCCGCTAAGCAGGTCAACAACCCAAACCTTTTTTTCAGGTGTAAAGGTTTGAGTTTCCTCTAAATAATACTGATAACAGATTTTATCATAAATATTAGATGATGAATGATGTGTTATGTGCTCTTGTTCATTGGTTTCCTTACTGTTGTCTAAACTGTAAACTGACTATTGCACTGAGGCTTGATTTGAAGAAAATCATGAATCAAATTAAAATCACAATATATAACATTTTAAGATATTTTCCTACTATCGTTCAGCCCTAGTGTGGCCTCGCCATTGTCATATATTGTGCTTTATAATGCAGCACACATATTCAATAAGAGACAGGTCTGGACTGCGGTAGGTCAGTTTAGTACCTGAACTCTTTTACTCTACAGTCACGCTGTTGTAACATTCAGAATGTGCCCTGTCATTGTCTTGCTGAAATAAGCAGGGACACCCCTGAAAAAGCTGTCACTTGGATGCCTGCATATGTTGCCCCAAAACCTGTGCAGGTTACCCATGCCATGGGCACTAACACACTTTTATACCATCACATCTGCTGTCTTTTGACCTTTGCTATGGTAACAGTCTGGATGGTCCTTTTCCTCTTTAGCCTGCAGGACACCACCTCCATGATGTCCAAGAACAGTCTGAAATGTGGACTCAGACCACAGCAGACTTTTCCACTTTGCCTCGGTCCATGTAAGATGAGCTCGGCCCAAAGAAGCCGGCAGTGTTTCTGGGTGTTGTTGATATTTGGCTTTACATGGTAGAGTTTGACCTTGACCTTGTCGATGTAGAGGTTAACGGAGTTGACTGGCAGTGGTTTTCTGAAGAGTTCCTGAGCCCAAACGGTGACATCCTTTACAGGTTGATGCTGGCTTTTGACGCTGTACGACTTGGTGGAACAAAGGTCTCATGCATTCAATGTTGGTTTTAGACCTTGCCACTTCCACACAGAAATGCCTCCAGTTTCGACAAACCTTTTGATATTATAGTCTGTAGATTAAATCCTTACATTGTCCTTAAAGGAGACATATCATGCTTGTTTCTCCTTTTTACTATGCCAGACTAGGATGCCTGTGAAGCATTTCTGCCCTCAGTACAAGTCATTTAGTTCCTTCATTGCCCCACAATAGCGTTCTCAAAATCCTCATTTTAAGCCACTACGAAGCTCTCGTTGAAACACAAGGATCTGAGGATGACCTACAGTTACCTTGCAACGTCTCAGCCCTTTGTGCTTTGATTGGTCAGTTCTATCGGGGGTAGAGCCAGCTTGTCCTTCTTCTTCTACTGTATTTTCCGGCAGGCTCAAAGCAGCGACCGCGTATTGAGTCCCCCTACAGGCCAGAGCTGGTAATGAGTGAGTGTGAGCTAGGGATCTACATACTGCTGCTGGATGAATGTGTTCCTTGGTGAGGGTTTTGTGGCTAACGGACATCACAGAGGAGGAAGTGTTTTATCAGATTACTCCAATAAAAAGAAAGGTACCTCGTGTCGACACGACGATTTAAATCTCGCGGACTTCTCGCAATTACCTATTTTCAGAGGCATCAAATCTCGTTCTAGGATATCAGAAAAAGTACAACATCTCTTTTTTTGAAAATTAAGGGGGTGTAAGGTCTTGTTTTCAAATTTATTAGATTATATGTAAGTATTAAATCATGCATCAGCATGATATGTCTCCTTTAAACTGTTGGACTTCCTTGTTTTTGCATAACTGAGCCTTTTACTGATGCTTCTTCATTTTTCAATTATTACATACACCTGTTTCCAGTTAACCTGTTCACCTATGAAAAGTTCCAAACACTTGTTTTATTAAGCATTCCTTAAGTTTCACAGTCGTTTGTTGCTCCTGTCCCAGCTTTTCAGGGCGTGTAGCAATGTAACAAACAAAAAATGAGTGGCTATTTGCGATTTAACAATGTCGTCTGAACATTGAATATCTTGTTTTTGTGGTTTATTTCATTGAATAAAGATCTAAAAGGGTGTGAAAATCACTGTGATCTTTTTATATCTGCATTTTACACAACGTCCTAACTTCATTGGAATTGGGTTTCGTACAAATGAATCGACATTTTTAAGTTAAATCTGATTTTACACCAATAACATTCAATCACTTTGATGTTGAGTCGAGCACGCGCACCCCGCCGCCTGCCTGATCCCTTCTCGTCCACGCGCAAGTAAACACCTGACCACTGCAGGGGGACCGCCCGACAGACCCGGACATCCTGATCTAGACCCCCCTCCTCTGTGTAAACCTGCCGCGGACCCCCCTGCAGGATGACGGACGTGCAGACGTTTGTGTCCGAGGATCAAGCAGCGGACGGCGGCCTGCGGCGGGACTTCAGGCGGCGGACTCGCCTCTACTGCATGAATGGCGGACATCACCTCCAGATCCTGCCCGACGGGACTGTGCAGGGCCAGAGGGAGGAGGAGGACGACCACGGTGAGTCTGCAGCTCAGGCTGCAGGTCAGGCTGCGGTGATGCGTTCACTTCCCTCTGCTGAAGAAGGTGTGTCAGCTTCAGATACACATGGTGCAATAATCCAGGAAGAGAGGGATGAATAATTAAAGGAGGGCTCTGCTACAGAAACATTAGCAACTCAGGGTAATCAGCTGCTACCAAAACAAGTGGAGGCTTTGTATAGATGGATAAAGCTGCACAATAATGTCAAGAAACAGCTTTTCTGTTTTAATAAATGTGCAGATGAACAAGCTTAGATATCACTTTTAACTTTCTTTATGTAGAGAATCAACTGCATTGCATCAAAACAAGAAAAGTCCAGGAAACTTGATAATAAAACATTAAGATATATCCCTGCCTGTCCTCTTGAAGAAGTCAAATGCACCTGTCACTTTACAGAGCAGAAAATAAAACCAAATTCAAATGATGTCAGGACGTTGTTTGAATTGTAATAAAAATAGGGCACGGTTTGCAAATCCTATCCTTAATATCCAAATAAATACTCTAGAATTAAAAGGTATTTAACGTTCAACTGAAAAAGTCTATTATTATTTTTGCTAATATTCACACACGTTGAATTTAAAGGGATATGCCAACTTTTTTCCTTTCGTGTCCTCACTCCCAAGTCGATGACAAGCAGATACACAGAGATATGCAGAGCTCGCCCACTGCTAATTAACTTTGCTCAAACATTGAGAGTCAGTGGAATGCATTAGCCTGCCTCTGCCTATAGTCAAATAAACTCTTCTGCAACTCTTAACATCCCTGAGTGCTTGTTGTAACTCTTTTTTTTTACTTTGTTAGGTTACAGTAAATGTTTTTAGACTAAGATTAGTACTTTATTTAATTTCGAAAAAAAAACTTGGGGAAACAAACCACACTGGGCATGCACAAACCACAAACAAGTGCTAATCTTAGTCTAAAAATAGATAACGTAACAAAGCGTGGCTGAAAAAAAAAATTAACAGCAAGCACACAGGACCATTGAAGTTGCTGAGAGTTACTGAGGAGTTTATATGATGCTTGTAGGCAGAGGCAGGCTAACACTTCCCATTGACTCCCAGTGTTTGAGCTAAGTTAATTAGCAGTGGGTGAGCTCTCCCAGTCTCTTTCTTGTTCAAAATAATGGTGTTCACCTGCTTGTCATGGACTTGAGAGTGACATAAGACTCAAAAACAAAAAAAAGTTGCCATATCCCTTTAAATAATATCTGTTAATAAATGTTGACATTTGCTGCGTTCCATTAGCCTCGGAACTGGAAAGACGGAAGTGGGAGTGATGTCATCTCCAAGTTATCAGCATTCCAGTTACAAAGTGGGAAAAAACATGCTGCTATTGTAAGCCGTTGTGTTAGCCGTTGTTAGCATGCGCTGTGTTGTAGTTTACAGATACCACATGAAAAATGTAAGTAACACTATGGCAGCATTTCCATAAATACAGGTCGAACAATACTGTGTAAACGGCTGATTTAGTGCGACAAACACTCATCAGAAGTGCAAATAAACAGAATATTACAGGAGCTTTACAACTGTCTACACTGGAGGTAGCCATCTTTGATTGTCAGCTCCAGGATGGTGAGGATCCCCCCCGAGTTCCTTGTAGGAAATTCCGACCTTGGGGGGCACTCCAGTTGAAATTTCCCACTTGGAACTCAGAAATCCCTACTTCCCAGTACAACTGGAACTAAGGCTTTGTTTTCTGTTTGAAGCTGTATTCAAATGTTTCTCGTTTCAGTTGTTCTGAAGCTCACAGCTGTGGACATCGGTGTGGTGATCATCCAAGGAACAGAGACAGGACGATATCTGGCCATGAACGATGAGGGTCGACTGTACAGCTCAGTGAGTATCACCTGATGATCTGTGAGGCGCTGCAATGATCCGTCACGTGTGTTCGAGATCATTCGCCGTAACAGAGTCATGATCTAAACTTTTAACCTCAATCCGTCCTCTGAAGTGCTGACAGCCGTCCGTGCCTCTCTCTCTGTCTCAGCCCAGCGTGACTGATGAGTGCTACTTCCTGGAGAAGCTGGAGGAGAATCACTACAACACATATCGATCTCAGAAGTATGAGCAGGAGAACTGGTATGTGGCTCTGAAGAAGAACGGGAAACCTAAAGCAGGGCCGAGGACTCACATCGGACAGAAGGCCATCTTCTTCCTGCCCCGACAGCTGAGCGAATGAAGTCAGACCTCAAAGATTCATGGAGGAGATGCTGCTACATGATGGATTTATTTATTACAGAACATGCCTTAATGTTGTATTTAAGCTCTTAAAGTAAAAAAGAACAAACATGAGTATGGTATAAAAATGTCTGATAGAATGTAGAGCTGTAGGGCAAAGACCAGCTGCTGTTTTTGTGCAAATATTAGACTTTAACCAAAGAACAATAGACCGTGCATGCTGTCAGACTAACACTCACTAACACAGTGTTTCATTTAGAGAGCAAAAAGAGAGCAACTTTAACATTCAGCTGAGGATATGAGGGGCAATAGGGACCAAAATCATGCCTTATGCACTAATATCATTATACACTTATGCACCACACTGCCAAAAGTATTCACACATCCACCCAAATCATTGAATTCAGGTGTTCCTGTCACTGCCATGGCCACAGGTGTATAAAATCAAGCACCTGGGCGTGCAGACTGCTTTTACAAACATTGAATTTCAGCATAAACTTGATGGGAGATCACCTGAGCTGTAAGTTCAGACGTGAAACTTATTCACTGCGTAGTATTCTAGTCAACTATTAGTGTGGTTATAACAACAAGGAAGTGATCGGGAACAGCAACTCAGCCAGGAGGTGGTAGGACATGTAAAATCCCAGAGCAGGGTCAGCTGATGCAACATTCTGCAGCCACAGACCTTCAGACTTCATGAGACCTTCAGATTAACTCAGGAGCAGTGAATAGAGAGCTTCATGAATGGTTTCCAGCTACATCCAACCCTCACATCACCAAGTGCAATGTAAAGCGTCGATGCAGTGGTGTAAAGCTCACCGCCATTGGAGTGACCAATCACGCCTCTCTGATTGGCAGTTCAGTGGATGAGTCTGGGTTTGGTGGTTTCCAGGAGAGTAGAACTTGTCTGACTGCATTGTGCTGAGTATAAAGTCAGGTGGGGTGGAGATTGTGGGGTAGGGGTGTTCTTCAGGAGTTCGCCCCGAGCCTTGCAGAGCAGACAAACCTGCCTGATTCTGAAAACCTGCATGTCCGTCTTGCCAACTTCCATTGCCCAACGACTTTACTTGGCTAAACACTCAACAACCCAGTCAGAGAAGAGAGTTGGGAGCTGCAGGGATGACAACAACAGGAAGTGAATGCATGTTTGAAGACAATGGAGGCCTCTGAAGCAGTCTCAATATCTGCCTTTTTTTTTTTTTAATCAAAAATTGACTTGATTTTTCTCTTCAAAAGAGTTGGAAAGAACGTCACTTGAGGCTTGTCTTAAGAGAAATCTTGTTTTTGCTCTCCTCCTGACCAGAGATCACTGCTGGGAGACTGGGAGAGTACGCGGTTATCCTCTGCGGACACGGCGGTTAGTCTGTGGTTGTCATGGTTACTCAGTGATGCTCGGTGAAATCTGCTCTCCTCAGAAGTTTACGGTAAAACTTGGTAGGGATTGTCTTTGGCGAGGTTCATGTCACATAAGTGTTAAATGATACATCTGTGTGGTATAATTTAATGAAAGAGGATAGTTTAAGGTAGCTTAAGGTAACAGCTAACCATTAGCCGCTACGTATGCTAGGTCATACGTAGCAGCGTTGCTTTATATGGATTGGTCTGTGATGGGTGTGACGAGCCGAACGATTGTTCAATCACAAGCTGCTGTTGGTTTTGACGGTTCTGCCTCTGGAAACATTTTTGAACGGCTTTTTCTCAGATGGATTAGTGAAATACTTTGGTGGCGGATAGGCTATATGGAACTGTCCATCTGGTGTGTCAGGTTACTTGGCCCCTTAGTTCCAGTGAAAAGAGGTCTTAATGCTTCAGCACACTGAGACAATTCGGTCACTTCATGCTCTAAGAACGGGAGACTGAGGCAACAATTAGCAAAGGCTCAACAAAATGTAACAACAGTAGATTGGCCAATTTCTGCTGCAACATTCAGATCACTTCAGATCAATTCAGAATTTTGCATGAACATGAAAACATGGATCCTTTCTGACTGTATCAACAGGTCAGGCTGCTGGTGGTGTCATGGTGTGGGGGGCATTCTCTTGGCACACTTGTGGCCCCTTGGTACCATCTGGGCAACTTTTATACACCCCAGCATACGGCAGTATCCATCCCTTTAGGATCACAGTCCCATCTTCCAATGGCCACTTCCAACAGGATAACGCTCCAGGCCACAAAACTCATACCATCTCAAACTGGTTTCTTGAACATGACGATGAGTTCACTGTACTCTACTGACCTTCACAGCAACCAGATCTCAATCCAGTAGAGCACCTTTGGGAAGTGGTGGAACTAAAGATGTTCTCGTGTTAATATGAACAAAACTTTGAAGAATGTTTCCAACTTCTTGTTGAGTTTATTCTCCAAAGGTTTAGGCAGTTAACGGCATAAGAGGGTTCAACTTGGTGCTTGCGAGGTGTACCTAATAAAGTGGCCAGGTCAAGGAACAGGTTAGTAACAGGGACTGAGAGTTGAACTAGGATGAGCTTTGCAGTGTGCAGGATTTGCTTCATGTCACTGTAACCTAAAGTACGAAAAGTGTTTTAAGAGCATCAGCCTTCTGCACTAACATGACTAACACATATAACCCTTTAATGCAGGGGTGGGCAACAGGAGACCCGGGGGCCACATGCAGCCCTCCTTTTCCCTTAATGCGGCCGCCAGTCAGTTTGAGAAGATTGCCAAAGATCACATTTTCATTAAAAAAAAGGAAAACCTGACAAAGTCTGCCATGATAGCATTGAAACTTGAGAAAACAGAGCTGATATAGGCTGTAATTATCTCTGCCAAAGAGGTTGTGTTTTTGACAGTGTTTGTTTATTTGTTTTCAAAATTACGCAAAAAAAAATACCAGACAAATTTTGCTGAAATATCCAGGAGATGTTGGTTATGGTCCAACTTATAAATGATTAAATTTTGGTGACGATTCAGATAACCTACATTAGCAAACCATCATTTTGCTCGATAACTGTCTAAATTATAATGATATGGACATAATTCTGAGCGATAGGTGCAAGTTTTCAAGGCTGAGGAATCACATTACAGTAGTAACTTTATCTTGAACTATTGTTTACAGATGTAACTGTAATATGTGAGCTTTCTTGGCAGGTTTGAGCTCTCTGAGGGCTTTCAATTTCATTTTGTGAAATACGCTTTTGTGCATTTGAGCAAAAAAGGATTCAAAAAGAAAGTAAAACACTTTGATAACCGGTAAATGATTTACTGGGATTAAAAATATGCTGAAAATGGCTTGGTTTCTGTAATTAGCTAAGTTAATTAGCTACAATGATCAGGCAAAACACTGACGAGTTAAGTGTAAAACACTGATTATCTTCCCAATGGCTCTTGTTAGTGGGTTATACTGTACAACTGAGTCAGAGCATTATCTGGTTCTGGGGGTGTTGGTTTGGCGGAGTGGTTAGCAACCAGGCACGTCCCATATAGTACATATATACTTCTGCCAGTCACAAAAGGAACAAAATGCCCCAAAATACATACAAAAAATTATCTTGTTCTGAATAGACAGAGAATCGAAGTTTTTTTTAGGTATTTTTGGTAATTTTTGTGCCTTTATTGATAGAAGAGAATAACAGTGGATAGGCTTGTGAAAGAGGGTGTGAAAGAAGGGGAAGGCACTCCGCAAACTGACCATAGGCTGGATTTGAAACCAGGACAGCAGAAGTGCGTATGCGTATACGTATACGTAGACGGGACGTGCCAGGTTGCTAACCACTCCACCAAACCAGCATCCTAGAGAAATACAGTGTGTCGTAAAGAAGCAAAAAGGGTGACCAACACAACATTTAGCAGGTGGTCATGATGTCATGTAGCAATACTAATTGATAAAGTAGCTTCTTATGATTGGTATTTAAACATTCATTCCTTGTTCTGATTCAGAAATTGCAAAAATCTGGCCCTCTTGCAGGAAAGACATCTACATTGTGGCCCCCTTGGTAACCAAAGTGGCACATCCCTGCTTTCATAACTAATTCTGCTGGTCTAGACTTGGTCCATAGTCTTCGACTCTTCTGTAGTTCCATCCGTCTGTGTTGTGTGCTTTGCTCTGGTGAAGCGGTGCTATGAACAGCTTGTGTCCTGTAGGAGAGCCGTGTGATATTTTGCATTTACGACTCAACTGTTACACTCCGCAGCCACATGGTGCCACCAATGTGTCAAACTTCCACAACAGCAAACTGAAGGATTGTTACAATCTGTTTTCATTTCAGGCCTTTTTCTCCCAGATGACTTTTTTTTTTTTTTTTAACTCCACCAGCTTTCAATAATCAAGACGACTCAAAATTGAGGCATTAAAAGTGACATTTATTTAACACTAAACGTTTTCTGTACAGTTCATATCAACAAAACCCCAGGGTTGCAGTTCTACATCACACAGAGAAGCAGAATGAGTGCGTGTCGGAGCCATGGCAGATGTATGGAGTAAACTGATAAGGCAAACAGTTCAGTTTGCAGGACCAGACTTCAATCCTTCCATTGACAACAGAAACTTCAGGTTAGTCCACGATGAAACAGAAACAAAACCGCGCACTGCTGCATCATTCTGTCCACATCTAAGACTCCTGACGGGAACACCCTCTGGGTTTTTATTGGTTTTGTCTCTAAAAGTGCACCAGCATACAAAACATTCTTTGATATAGATTTATGACCCACAAACAGCTAACGTCTTACACCTTATTAATCATGATCCCTAAAGAGAAAACAGATGTCCCTTCCCCCTACAGCTGATTAAACCTTAAGGCAAAGAATCCCCCCTGAAATCAGAATTTGGGTTATTTTTATGCTCTTAGATAAGTTGATCCGAGCGTCAGAGGGAGATCATTAGCGGCTGAAACCAGGCGAGCGGAGACGCTCTCCTCTCTAATCACAGAGGATGAGACTCCACTGACTCACGGCAGAGTCACCGAGAGGTCAGGCTCTTACATCTACATGAGCGTTCCGAGTTTATGAACCAGAAAATGTGCTCATATGTGCAGAAGAAACATCATCTCGATTGTTGTCAGTGTCCCAAACTCGGGCGTCGCTCCTCTGTGAGCCGACCTGCTCCGAGGGTTTCTGTCCTGACATTTCGAGCCGTCTGGTTTCTGCCAGTTTCTGGATTTAGAGCTCGCGTCAGATCGCTGGAGACAGTGGTTCTCAACTGGTGAGGCTTTAGGGGCTAAAACCAGCTCCTTCAGGACAAATAAGACCTGATTTTAGGAAACATAAGTGGAGCCTTTCAGTTCCTTTAATGTAGAATGTCGTTTTGGACCTCAAATGAAACACAAATAAAGCCCGCGCCACACACACAGGTCTAATCACTGACTACAGGAGCCCTGGACATAGTGGCATGCATTTATTTTAACTCTTTCCTGTGGTGACAAGAAAGTTTTGGGTTTGAAATGGCTTCAACTGGATGTCCTGATCCGATACTGATATCAGTCCAATATCATAAAAAAAAAAATATTAGATTATACCAGCCTGCAACTAAAGTGTACGATACAAGTCCATTATAATTTATTTTAAATTTCTTTAATTCAGTTGTAGAATATGCTTATGTTTAAGTTAAACACATTGGTTATTTTGCTATTTAAAAATGTGTGTTTTTGTTTTTCTTGAGGTTAGTTTTTGGGGGCTTCTAAATTACTTTTAATAATTTTATTTAATTGTGCTATATTCTTATGTTTAAGGTTAAATTTATTAAACCCATTGGTTGATAACAAGTGGGTCAGTTTTCTCATACTACTATTGCTCACTACTGTTCTCTGTTTGAGTAATCTCACTTGGTCAAGCCTTTTCTTACAGTCCATACTACAAAATAAATAATAAAAGTCTGTATGATTCCTGCTGATATCGTATCGGATCGATATCGGTATCGGCCAATACTCAAGGCTGCAATATCAGTATTGTAACGGAGATGAAAAAGTTGTATCGGGACAGCTTCAACACAAACATAAGCTGTTTAGGTAAAGGACTCTTTTCAGTCCTCTCCATTATCAAACTCATAATTTTGCCAAAGAAACAGCAGCTGGCTCCCAGAGGGCATCAATAATCCCCCAAACCCTCTTAATTTGTGTATTCTTAGGCTAAAAGTGACACAGACAAGCACTTTGACTCAGCATCTTCTGAGGACAAGTTGAAAATGTATGCTTGGGAAAACCAGGTCACACAGCAGAGGAGAAAAACGTCTGGCATGTTTGCTGCTACAAATGAATTCAATGGATTTCCTGGCAGCTCCTTATTAGCCATTACTTATAATTAGTTATTATTACAGCCAAAAAACAACAGTTGGCTCTCCAAGGGCATCAATAATCACCCAAACCCTCTTAATTTGTGTTTGATTGGGCTAAAAGCGACACAAACAAGCACTTCGACTCGGCATCTAATGAGGACAAGTTCAACATTTTTCAACTTTTAAGCAAAAATCAAAATACATCACACAGCAGAGAATGAAACTATCTTGCAGGCTTGCTATTACGGAGGAATACAATGAATTTAGTGGCAATTACTGCATCTCTGTGTGATCACTCTGTACACTTTAAACAGGGAACCATGTGAGCACAACAGAATAATCAAAACATACATTCAGGTCTGATGGCCTTTCCCATCTTCACCATTAATACCTGCAGTTAGAGTCAATATAAGTAATCAAACAGATAGTTTTATGATGATATCTACAGTCTAATAATCTTTATCATCTGTTCTCTTTGTATAAGAAGCATCTGGCTCATGGTAGGTTTTACAAAATACTGCCTCCCTTATCTTAACCTTTTCAAATATCTTTAAATTTGAAGTGACTTTGTGAACTTAAATGTGTGAATTCAATATGAAATAACATCCAGAATCCTGCTATTGAGTTAAATAACTAGTGTGATGTTAGGATACAGTAATGTTTACACTGAGGATCTCCATGCTCTGGAAAACTCAGGAACTAATTAAAAAATGTCAACATGTTCCAGACGTTTTTGAGCCGTCAGCCTAAACAAAAACTGCCCCTGACCAGGTAATGAGTTTGGAGCGAGCTACCACGGTGGTCTATCCAGTTAGAGAGCGAGCTTCATGGCACAGAAAGCTCTGACCGTAGACTAAACAGTCACGGCCTGCCCTTTAATCCGCCTTCACCCTCCTGCTGTTGTGAATGCTGTTTCCTGTTTAATCTTGTAGTCTGTCTGTTTAAGGTTGTGAAGCACTTAGCTTTTTGCACTACAAATGCCACAAATAAAGCTACAAAATACATAAATCCAGTGGGGGCTGCCATACATGAGACATCTTCTCACCGTCATGGCTCACTGAAAACAGCTCTGACACTTTTTTAGGACCTGATAAACCAGTTGAGAACCACTGATCTAAGACCATATGATAACCCACAGCTCCATTTCCAGGATGGATAATTACCTGATTTAACGTAGAAAAATATTTAACAGGCAGAAATCATACCTCCTGACACACTGATGTCACTCTCGGGTGCTCTACTGACACTGTCTTTAGATCATAAGCATGTTCATATCATTTTAAAGATGCCCTTAATGAAGCAGCAGACAACACTGCCCCCTCCTGGATGAAAACAAGAGCAACACTACTTAAAGCCAACAGGTGAGAGGAATAACTGAATATCTGAAAACCAGCATTTACAGCCTTGCATTTGGAGTGTATGTAGTTACTAAAAACAGCCTTTAAATACCCACAATAAAACTATGAAGTGAGAAAAGTGCAGATTACTAAGAGTGTCGCATGCTACGGCGAGTCTACCGAGTGTTTTGTGGTTAAAACCTGTCGGCTTCAAGAGTCACCAACACGATAACCTCCCTGTTTTATGATCTTAAGGGCTGATGCATGCTTGTACGCTACCACCAAATGATATAAGGCATTACTCATACGTTACAGACAGAGATGTAAATAGCACTTAACATTCGCCACTAATGAGTACATTAAGGGACTATTACCGTTTTTCCATTTAGAAAGATCCAAAACAATAAAATAAAACAAGTGATATAGTTCCTGAATATTTTATATCTTCATCTAGAACACGCCGGCTGATTTGATGTTTAGTGTCTTCATGTTACGATTGGAACTCTGTGAAGAGCTGCTGCACGTGTTGTCCAGTTCTTCATCATCCAAGATCCTGAATGAAAGTGAAGAGAAGATTGACAGTCAGATCAGGGGGCGGGTTTGATATTTAACTGTGTGGTGTGATCCACACAGGATACAGCTGGGTACGTTTAACAGCAAATTAAAGAATTAGAAGCACCCAAACAACAGCTAAGTTACACATGTTTACTCATTCACAATTAAAAGCTTAAAAGTGCTGTTGCCTGCTAGTAGAGCTGGGCAATATATCAACTAAAATAATTTGAATTATTTTCTTCAAAGATTTAACAATGAAAAATCTTGCATTTTTTCTCTCAAATTGGTCCAGTCTTCAGTTGTTCCAATGTTTGAAAAAATACTAGTTTCTGATGATAGGCCTCGTCAGGTTTTACACAAACAAGTTTCAGCTTTTAGTTGTTTTTTTTAATTTAATCAAAAGCTGATCAGACGTTTCCATACAGTAAAAATAGCTCATCCTCCAGTGTTTATGTAGACAGGCCTTCCCACATTTGACCTACATAACCAAAATTTTATGACAAAATTACAGCATGGACTTGAACTATAAGAGTGTTTAGTTTTGTAATTTGTCCTGGTAACATCAGGAAAAACCTGATTCATGTCATTTTTTAATCACTTTCAGTTTTTTTATTAGAGGAAAAAAGATTAAAATTGTAAATCAAGTTTTGTGGAAAGAACGGATTTTATTTTTTGGTCATTTCGATCAGCCTCACCTGCTAGAGATATAGCATATAGGATTTATTAATAATGATAAACTCATTGATACTTGAAAACAATCTCAGACAGCCTCAACATGAGACCACATACTGATGTAACTCCTACTATCTGACAGGATCCCTCTCCATGTAGTCTTAGCTGCTAACTATGTGTATTTAAAGTGATGCTCCTGCATTTTCTTTGTTTTCCTGTCTTGCCTCACTCCTGAGTCCATGACAAACAGATAGACTCCATTCTTTTAACTGTGCGCCGTGCAACAACAAGGGGGAGACGGGCAGAGCTCAGCCAGAACTAATTAGCTTAGCTCAAACACTTGCAGTCAATGGGTAGTGTTAGCCTGCCTCTGCCTGAAGTAATCAGATAAACTCTTGAGCAACTCTTAACAGTGTCTAAAAAGTGTCAAAATGTCCTACAAACTCCTTCACTTATCTACTGCATGAGCTCTTACTCTTCTTCTGCTGCTGCTTTCTTCCTCAACTGTGTACTGGTGTGCATTCGCCCTACAGTTTCGTATGTATTTCTTCAAAAATGACATAAGATGACATCTAATCTTGGTCTAAATAAAGATAACAAACAATGTGTTAAAAACATGTCCAAACAAGCACACAGAACCGTTCAGAGTTGAAGAGTTTATCTGATGACTGTAGGTAGATGCAGACTAACGCTACCCATTGACTTCCAGTGTTTGAGCTAAGCTAATTAGCGGTGGGCTAGCTCTGCCCGTCTCTTCCGGTGTCGATCTGCTTGTCATGGACTCGGGAGTGAAGCAAGACACGAAAACAAGAAAAATGTTTAAAGGTGAAAAGTTAAAAACCCTTTAAACTCTGGTTTATAGCCCTCCAACTTCATGGGGTCACAGCTGCCCCAAATCAGTTACACTTCAGCTATTTACTGATATCTCTGGTAACATAAGGCAGATCAGCTGTGTTTTATACCTCACTCTATGTTTGTCTATGAGGGTCTACGGGTCACACATTTTCTCTTTTTTTATTCCAGACATGAAGCGCAGTGTTCTCTTCAGAAATGTTGCATTTATGGATCCACAGTAATAAATTGTTATTAAGGGACTTTCCATCACATTTTCTCCCCATCTTCTCAATAAGTAGACCTATCATGTGTGCCCTATTTCTTCTTCTCTTGTTTTCCTGATGGAAGTGTCCAATCAGCAGCAGCCAAAAGTCAAAGAGAGCTGCCCGTCAGTCTCCTAATGAATCAAACGTGAAGCAGAAGTAATGTAACGTGGCATTTACTAACTTTACAGAAACTGCTGCCAAGAGTGGCAAAAAGAGCTACACTGAGTAAAAACACATCTCAAGGAATAAGAGATAATGTGTAAATATTTTGCTTCAGTTTTTTGTCATGCTTTTATTTTTTCTCCACATAATCAAGACTTTAGAGTCCAGTATAATGGGAAAATGTTTGTTCATTGTTGTTCTGTGTGTGATTTTGATACAGTCCAGTAAGATTTAAATCTCATTTTGATTTTATGTTTCGTCTCCAGGGCCATAAAACTTTAAGTACATCAATCTGACATCATGACAGCATGAATATTCTGGTAGCCCAGGTTGTCCTGGAAAAGAAAATGTCTTTATCCTGTCTGTGTTGAAGAGTTTTAGGCTCTGCATGCATTATTGAAAAAAGAAACCCAGGCAGACTAAAAATAGAAGACAACAGCCTGGAGTTACAAGGATTAAATGAAAGACAGCTGTTTAAAAATTGTATGCTCTAAACTATGAGGAGACAGCCTGCTTTTTGCTTCTCCAAATGGCTTCAGAGAGTGAAACCCCAGAGGGGAGTAAAAGTTGATAAATGCTATTATATGATCTGATGCCCCTTTATGTTACAATAGATTGGAGTGCCAAACAGACTTCTCGAAATTCTACCTGAAAATAAATTATTTTGATCAGTGTCAGCTGATTTTAAACTCAATAGTATTAATAAATAGTGTAACATTATGTTAGCTCAATGGTAATCACCAACACCTTAAGTATCAGTTTTGATTCATTTTTGATTTTATAGGTCACTTGTGTTTCCATATTTTTAATTTAAAGTCTTAACATAAATATAAATAAAGAGCATTAAATAGCACCAGAAAACCCTAACACAGAATCTGCTATGAGTATTTACTTCTTGACCCAAGTTCAGTCCCTTAAACGTATCAAACATCTCGAATCTCTGCTTTGTTTTTTAAATTGTGAGACCCTTAGTAAGCACAACCCACCTCTAGTAGATGAAGAGTACTCTTGTTCGGGGCAGAGTGGCATAGGTGGGATCAGCCAGCTTACGCACTCTGGAGTAGTTAACGAAGCCTCTGACGAACAACATGAAGCCTGGAGGTAAAAGAAAAACACATTATATTTATACCAAGCATAATTATCAATGAAATCTAAGATATTTTTATTATAAGTGGATATTTTAAGACTTACCCAGAGCCAGGAACACCCACCACAGCCAGTACTGCCCGTCAAAGTAACCGGGGAAGTAGGTGGAAAACTGGTGGAGAGAAGAGACGCTGAAGTCAGGATCTGAACAACAGAGTTTCCTTCACATGAAAACTAAAGATCCAGCACCATCAAACTGGCCTGTTAGAGCCGATAATTCATTTAAAAGCTCTTACCCGGACAATAAGAACCCATTTGATGAGGGACAGGCCGAAGCCAGAGATGGCTCCATACCGGCCCGCTGCTGAAGTGGTCAAGCAGAAAGACAAGAAGAAGCCGATCCAGTTGAAGAGGAATGCCACTGGTAAGAAAGAAATCAATAATTAATGAAGACAAATGGATTCTAACAACACAACAGAGAGGCACTGGATCATGAAATCATCAATGTGTAATGCTGAACCCAATTCAGACCAAAGATTTGGAACAAGAGCCGCTCTGCACCAGTGATTAATTATTTTCATCGCAGTTTTCGTCAACATTTTTTCCCCTGATGAAACTAAACTATAGCTTAAAAAAGAAAACAAGTGTACATGGGAGAAACTAAAAATTAACTGACATTTTTGTCAACAATTAAAAACTAGACTAAAATGTCTGACAGAGACTTAATCCAATCAGACATAATTTGGTCATGCAGAGAGTAGAGACAAGTTAGGAATATATCCAATCACAGCTGCTTTGGTTGTATGGAAAGGTTGGATGAGTTCAGAGGGACATCCAATCACAGCTGCCTTAGCTTGGTGGTGGTGGGATAAGTTGTGGAGCGATCCAATCAGAGCTGCTCTCTTTATGAATTGATGTACTGATGTAGAGCAGGTTCACTGTTTGTTGTCAATTCTGGTATTGTAACTGCATTTTACACAAAAGTTACTTTTGTTTTTGTTCATTGATACATTTAAACTTCACTAGCACTCAATAAAGGGTTATTAGATATTTCCTTTTATCCAAGTGTAAAACATGACTTCAGAAATTCAAGGAAACATAAAAATGCCTTAAACTTTACACTTCATATTTCAGTCAACAGAATTTACAGGAGGTTTCATCGACTAAAATGTGAAATTTCAACAACAAAAACTAATAATATTAATAATAAATATAATAATAATAATAATAATAATAATAACTACAATTTTTATTTAAGAGCACCTTTCATGACACTGAAGGTCACCTTACAAAAGTACAAATTAAAAAAGTTCCTTCAAACAGGTGTAAAAACAGTCATAAAAACAGGTACAAAAACAAGCAGTGCAATAAAACAGACAGTGCAAGAGATCAGAGGGAGTAGGAGAGCTTGAACGGATGAGTTTTGAGCCTTGTTTTAAAGGTGGGTGGAGACTCAGTGTTGCGGAGGTCAGGGGGAGAGAGTTCCATAACTGGGGAGCCGAGCGGCTGAATGCTTGACCCCCCAATGTTGACATAAAACTAGGCTAAAATTAAAACAATTTAGATGACTGAATAATGACTAAAACTAAAAGATATTTTAGGCAAAAGACTAAAACTAAATTAAAACAAGCTGTCATAATTAACACGTTTGTCTTTCGGCATTCAGCTCATAGAATAACATGAATGACGACAGAGACGCAAGCTACAGGCTACTCTGCTCATGTCAATAAAAAAAAGGATAGATTCAGACTTTGGTTTTGTCTATAAGAGCTTGGACAAAACACCTAAAGGACACATTCCAGTTTTTTATCCCTTCAGTCTTCTGTCCTCAGGTGGGAGATATCATATCTTACAAAAAGCCTGCTCACTGATTCTTTGTCCCTCATCTAGCAAATCTGTCTTCAAAAGTTTCAAGCTAATCTACGTCTTGACAACAATTTAAAATGTTCCTGGCTGTTTGGCCTCCTTTAAACAGGTTATTAATGAATGTGATTCAATCAGTTATTTTAAATGATTCTGCTCGTCTCAAACTACACATGTAAAATGCTGCTATGATGACCACAAAATTAATCCCAGTGATACGTAAATTAGGATGGGAACTGTTCAGACTTTATCGATATCAATCCTATTATTTCTTTCCAAATGCTGTGAAGTTTTTTTGCACAGACGAAATTACTCACATCATCATAATCACATCCTCACTGCTGACTTTCTAGATTAACAAGGTCTGCAGAATGATGTGGGAGGAGTCGATAAGGGAATTGTTAAGGCAGTGATAATGAAATTGACTCCTTGAGCCTCTCCTTCCTCTCTTGTTTTTCTGAAAACTTTTAATCAGTTGAATTTTTATTCAGTGAAATAAAGCTTTGAGATTTTATTTCATCCTTACAATATATTTGTGTGCCCTCCCTTTTCTCGTTTTTTGGCCCTTTTTAACTAACTTTACATGAGGCTTTAACATATTTGGAGGGTTACCCAAAACAAAAAGTGCTCTTCACATCAGTAACATGTTTACGTGTTTGTCCAGATGTCAGTTTTCTACCATAAAGTAATAAAGTTGACTGAGTCATTTATGATTGATCACACCTAGTATTCAAAAACAAGTAAGCTCTATGTTTTAGCACTGACATGAACTAGTGAAAACGATCTATCAAAGTCTTGTTTTGAATATCCAATCAAGTTCTTACTGAAGAAGGTGAGCATGAAGATGCCGTCATTTCCTATCCGCAGCTGATCGGCATCTTCGAAGTCATCTCTGGCCACAAAGTCGTCCTCCTGAAACAAAGGAAACATTCGGTTTTTACCTTTCTCTAATTTGACTCTCGTCCTTCCCTGGAGTATACAGAAATACATCTGAGTTATTAAAATGTTTATTGTTTGTGAAGAAATTAAAATGGCATACCGTGACTCTTCCAGTAACCAGAGGGACGGCCGCCTCTTCTTTGCTTCTCTCGGCCTCGTCGTAGGAGGGCAGAGTGGTGGCGACGCTGTAGGACGGAGGGTTTGGAAATCTGCCTCCATCTTCTTTGTATTCAAAGAAAGCTGTGGAGACAACAGGCAGAGCTGAGCATCTACGTACAGACATCTACTCTGAGAATACACATTTCACATCATCATGAATCATGTTCACAGAGGGTTTGGATAATAACTGAACCCAAGCCAAAGTTGCCAACCCTTCAGTCTCTAAATCGTTTTTTCTTAATTGCAGCAATAACCAAAGTGTAATAAATGATATTTATTTAAACAAGAGCTTATTATCTTGTCAGGAGAGCACAACAAGATTAATATGGAAAAGCTTTCTCACTTATTACAGAAGATAAAACAATCTGACAATAAGCAGAAACTCCCAATAGAGGGTGATGCACTAACATGGTTTCTGCTCTTTTCTAGAAATCATTTTCCAGGATGTTTTCACCCTCACACATGCACACTTTGAAGAGTCCTTTTCTTTTCTTTTTTAACAATATTTCTATTAATTTTTCACTTTTACAAGTATAGGATGGGTACAAAATATAGTTTACAAAAATAGAAAAACAAAACAAAGAAACAAGCAGGAAAAAAAGGGATTACAGTACTAGTGTACAGTATGAACTAGGGCTGGGCAATCGATCCAAAAATAATCAAAACTGAGTTTTAGATCCTCTTATCGTGGTAATATTTCTCATGAAGATTATTTTGATAATTTTCCCTTTGTAGGTCACATTACTGCGACCCCTCCATATTGTCTGCGTTCACTTTCACCAAGAGTGAAGTGACGTGCTGCCAACAGGAAGGAGACAAGCACCAATCTATCAAAGGACCCTGTAGCCAAGAAAAATGCTGTTTATGATGTTTGGGTACATTTTGGATTCTGTGCAGAGGATAATCGGCAGAAATAAGTTAGTGTAAATACTGCAGGAAGACCATTTTGATGGCTGTCGGTAATTTGTTCAGGCACAGCATAACACAATCCTTCATTAATCGTAATCGAGGTAAGAGCTTCAATTAATCATGATACTGAGATTAGGTAATATCGTCCAGCCCTAGTACGAACAATCAGGAAAAATCCCTGCATCATGATATTAGAGACATCAGGCTTTACAAAACTCAAATAGGGTTCCCAACTTTATGAAATTGGTCTGTTTTAAATGCAATATACATGTAAGGTACTTTTAAAGGCACTAAATCAAACACCACTCTTTGCCAGCCTTTAACAGTTGCTACTTTTTCACTGATCCACTGCAGTAAAATGCTTTTTTAAAATGCTGCAAAGGTAAGGATACAGTACAGCCTCTTATTATGGTTTGATTTTAGCGCTGACTTAGCAGGCCCAAAATGAGAGACAAAGGCTTCATCTCCAGTCCTAAACCGAGTATCTCTCTACTTCAGACAAGACATTAAAATGAGCATTCTGCGTATAATTTAAGTTGTATTACTTGGAAGTGTCCTTTTCTGAAATTGTGCCTTACAGTTTCTACATGTACCTGGACTAGGGATGGGAATTGATAAGATTTTATCAATACCAATGCTGTTAACGATCCTGCTAATCGATCCAATTCTTTAATGATTCCCTTATCGATTCCAGCAAATTTTGCATGTGGGCAAATGGTCTGATTTTCAGTGGCAACAATGCCAAACATACAGTATAGATAACTGCTTCTGCAAGTTGCTGGTGTTTCCACTCACTTAAGGTTGTGCAGTAGGTTTAATTAAAATTAAGTCACAATTCTGACGCTTCTGACCCCTGTCAATTGAATGGAATTGATAAGAGAATTGATTAGCAAAAAGATTAATGATATCGATTCTTTGATGGAGCTGTTAACGATTCTCAACTGGAACTGGTTTTCGATTCCCATCCCTAACCTGGACCGCTTTGTTTATGCCTCCTCTACCTCAGAGGTCTGATTTACAAGATGTGCAGCCTATGGCTGTAGCAAATCACTGAAATATCAAACATTCTCTAACATTATGACAAATTTATCAAAGAATAACACACTCAAACCCACAGATTCATGTCACATAACCCAGTGAAGTTGAAATGCTGGTGTGGGTAACTCTCAGATTAATCTAGTATTCTAAAAAATAAGATTTATGACCAATATCTCCAGCTAGCTTTACCGTATAATACTAAACTTAAAATGTATTTATTTCTAACTCTCTGATATGAACAGCTATCTTTTTAACCAGGCTTTTCTGGATTGCCGTTGTTTTGAGTTTTTGTATTTTATTCCTTAACCTGCATTATTTCATCTACTCATATTTTATGGTTAAGTGGGCATTAGTACATTTTTACTACATTTCCTTTGTTTGACTATTTTTTCCTAACAAGGTAGAAGGAAGGGAAATAATTTTCTATGACATTTTTACTTTTTTCCTTATTTTCCATGACTGGAAAATTATTCATTTTCCAGGTTTTCCATTAATGGTCGTTCTCTTCTTAAATGTATGTTCATGACAGCTTGACCGGCCACTTCTACAAAACTTGACAAGTCTACCCTAAGGCTCCTAATTTAATCTAAGACTTCCTCTTCTGGAGTTTATAAACAGTTTGGGATTTGGGATGAGAAGGTGACTTTTGTTGAGGGAGAAGAGGCAGCTGTGGGTTATTTGGATGCATTTATAAACTTTATGAGAGATAAACAGATGAAGGGAGAGATCTGCAGTTTTTACCACCAAGAGGGCCAAACAGGAGTAGGACGGAGCACCAAGACAGTGACACTGCAGAGCTTGGGCGTTTTCCCTTTAATTATTATCATGACAGAAAATAAGCCGTCTGATGTCTGTGTCAATATTAGAGGTGCGTCTGTTTCTAGAAGCTCCTCTGCCTGAGTTCAGTGTTTTTAAAGTGAGGTCATAATTCATCTTCACATGAATAAACCACAAAAAAGTTTAAGCAGCCAAATTAGAAAGACACCAAACAGCAGTCTGAACTAGGGCTGGGAAATATGGCCTAAAAATAAAATCAACTTTTTATTACCCACAAAACTCAATTCATAATTTTTTCCCTCTCAAAAAAAAAAAAAAACCTCAAGTGACACAAAATAACATAAATCAAGTTTATGTTACCAAAAATATTACAAAACTGAACAGACTTTTCCTCTTATTGTTACATGCATGCTGTATTTTGTTATAAACTATTGTTTAGCAGTTTGGATGTAGGCAGAATTAAATCTCATTTAGGGAATAAAAGACTTAACATGTGTTTATGCAAAAACTGACAAGGTCTACCATCATAGAAGAAATCATTTTTAGTGTTTACATTTTTAATCATTGCAACAACTTGACTGGTGTGAGTAGAGAAAAAAAAATCTAGACTTTGTTTCATCTACACACCGGGACAATAAAGCAGATTCTGATTCCATATTACTCCGTTAAAAATTAGTGTTAACTTTGAAATTTATTGATTTTATTACTGTGTGGGTCCTGGGAGGTTTGACTCTTCTTGGGTATAACAATTCATATAATTTTAAAACAATATTATTTTAACATGTATTTCTTATTTATTTTGTTTAATTCTTGATTTTTTTAGAACAGAGTCAAGACATTGCACATGACAACTTCACAAAGACTTCCTCTTCTTTTTTTCCCGAACAAAATAAATAATGATAAATAATAAATAAATAAATACATGAAATAAATAATAAAAAAGCTGAGCAAAATAGAATGTGTGCAACACAATACTACTATTATTAAAAATAAAAGTAATAACCATAGAAATTTGCAAAATTATAATAGCAACAAATAATAAATCAGGAGTAAGACCTCTGTCTTAAGACATTTTCGCAAATGCATACCTTATAAAGATACATAAATATATGCGTACAGACACACACACATATATATGTTTTATTATTCAGATTTGTATTTATTTTAAAACATTGTAATATGGAAGTTAGTTTTACTTTTTTAACTTGGATATCCTTTTCTCTTTTTGTCTGTTTACCACGATTGAGTGCTACTGGGATCTTAAATTCTCTGAGGGCATCTTTCCCAGAGGATTAATAAAGTTCTTTATAATGAATCTAATTTAATGTAACCAACAAAGAGGGTCTCAGAGGAGAAAAGGTCGGGGAATTCTGGTTTAGAGCAAAGAAATTCTCCCCTTAGAAGCAGGAGAAACTAAAATATTGTAGTTTTTGACAGACTTTTCCTCTTAAAAGTTACATACATGCTGCATTTTGTCACAAATTATTGATTAGCAGTTTGAACGTAGGCAGGCCTGTCTACAGTAACACTGAAGCTGAGATATTTTCACAGTAAATGATCTCTTTTCATTTTCAAATCTTCTGCAGAAAATAATTTAAGTTAATCGATTTAATTGATATATTGCCCAGCCCTAATTTGAACCCTGTTCGACAGATGAGCCAATAAAAAGCCAGAATGACAGATCACTGCAGTCTTCTGACATTTTAAAAAGCAAGAAAACAGTATTAGTTTTTTTTATTAAATCAGATTCAGCCCGCTAGCATCAGCATATTAAAGGTCTGAACTCTGACAAACAAACTCTCCTTTGACTTCCTTTATCCTGAGGAGCATCAGCAGAGGCGATAAAGCCGAGCGTTGAGCTGCAGCAGGAGGACATTAGTCGTATGTATGTCCATTACGTTAATGCTCCGTCCAATACCAGCGCAGACTGTTATCTGGGTCATTTGGCAGCTCTCCGGAGAGTTCCTTTGTGCTGTCCAAACACAAACTGCATTCAAGCAGATCAATGCTCTCTCCCCGAAGAGCTCAGGCCAACACCCACTTATGCAATGGCTGACCTTTGCCCTCTTAAGAAGCGAGATTAGAAACATCAGGCCTCTCTGAGAGCCATTAACTCCTGAATTAATCATTCAACAGCTTACACTGTGGGACAATCGGAGCAGATGATTGACAGAAGAACATGGAAAACACGATTCAATCATGTTTCTGAACATCAACCAAAAAGCCATTTTCATTTACGGGGCTGGATTTCACAGGCAAGTCTTTTTCTTAATACAAAGTACAACCATTTGTTTGATCGTTAAAGTTACTATTTCAGATATTTTAGGCATAAACAACATTTACAACAGGCCACACTGTTACACATTCAACTTCAATCCATCTGACACTTCCAGGCTGAATTATTTCTCCCTAATGTTTTGATCTTGAGTGATCTTCAATCAATCAATCTTTATTTGTAAAGCGCCAGTTCATAACAAGTGATCTCTCAAGACTCTTTTCAACAGAGCATGCTGAAGCTATACTCTTCATTTTAGAGATATGCATCATATACATCACATACAAACACAGCCTGGCCAAAAGAAGAGGTCGCCACCTGGATTTAACTAAGCAAATAGGCACGCACCTCCTATTGGATAATTACTAAGAGTGGGAGAAAAAAATCGATTCACATAAGTATTGAGATTTTTTGTCTGCCGATTTTTAAAACAATTTTTTTGTTCAAAAATCGATTTTCTTGAAAAAACTCTGGTGCCTAAAGGGTTAATAAGCCATTTTTATATGCAATCCAGGCTTTTGAAAAGACAGAGTATAAACAGCTGGTTAAAATATATTGCTGAATAAATCCTAAAAACTGACTCACATGTGATGTGTATTTTTCCTGATATAGTCTGGAGGCATCATCATTGTTCATCTTTTTCACTGGTGTTAAAAAAAGCTAACTAAAGATTGCAAAAATCTGCAATATCGTAGAATCGCAATTTAAATTGAATTGGCACCTCAAAAATCGCAATAAATCGAATCTGGAGAAAAGTGAATCGTCCCAGCCCCAATAATTACTGCATGGGCGATTATCTTTCAGCAACAAGTTCTTTAACCCCAGCTGATGCCATGAGCAGCTCCTCATTTCTCAAACAACCATGTCAAAGGCACTTCCTGTGGTCGTGGAAAAGATGTTAGTCTGTTTAAGAAGGGTCAAATCACTGGCACAGGCAGAGGAAACATCTAATGAGATTGAAGAAACTACTACAATTGGATTAAGAGCTGTCTGATGCGTTATTAAAAACTGAAAAGATAGTGGGGAACCATCATCTTAAAGGAAGGAATGTGGTCGGAAAAAAATCCTGAATGATGGTGAATCACTGAAACGTTTGGCCAAATCAAATCGAAGAAAAACAACAGTAGAACTCAGGGGGATTGAACGGCTGTGTAGCCTTAAGAAAACCACTAATCAGTAAGGCTAACTGGAAAAAAGGCTTTAGTTTGCAAGGGAGCATAAAATTGGACTCTGGAGGACTGGAAGAAGGTCATGTGGTCTGATGAGTCCAGGTTGAACCTGTTCCAGAGTGATGGGAGCATCAGGGTAAGAAGAGAGGCAGGCGAAATGATGTACCCATCATGCCTAGTGCCTACTGTCCAAGCCTGTGGGGGCAGTGCTGTGATCTAGGACAGATCTGTGACAATGCAAGAGCTTATTGACACATTGCCACAGTAAATTTGTGCTGTAACCAGTAAATATTAAAGTGTGTGACCTTTGTTTGATGACAGCTTCTTTTTTGGCCAGGCAGTGTATATAACATAAATCCATCCAGTCATAGACAAAAGAACTAAAATCACATTTGTCTCTCCTGAATATAAACTCAATCTTTATTTGTATAGCACCATATTTACTGAGCATAAATGTATTAAAGGTAAGCCCCTTGAGATGTGGCAACTCATTCTCAAACAGCTCCTCGTGTCTATATGGTAGTAAAGATAGTTACTATGGATGTATTATCAATACAACCATGGATAGACATTAATCTACCATAACATTAAAATGAATGTCTGTAGTGAAGGTTCCCCACCTGCATTTGCTGCCGAGACGCTGCTGTAGGGTGGGGGTGCATCCTGGGCGGGACCCTCTTGGGATGTCTGAGCCGGCTCCTCCTCGTTCACCAGCTGGAGGAATGTAAACAAACAGCACAAGTTGTGTCAAACTTTGGATGAATCATTCAGGAAAAGCCTGCAGGCTGAGACAAACTGATGAATGCAGCATTAGGAAAAGAAAATGACAAAGTTTTAGAAGTTAATTAAACTCCAAATAGTGTTAGCTGTGTGATAATCTGAGAAACTATCTGCACGAGTTTGGCCTGCAGCTAATTCAGAATTATTTCACTTAGATGGGGCCAAAATAGATGTTTCAGCTCTTTGAGCAAGAAAACATTTCCATCAAACTGAAGAGTTTCCCTGATAAGTCAACAAGACTGCTCAGAAAGTTAAAATACTATCGTTACACACATCACAACAGTCAAAAATAACAAATAAGTACAGAGCAAAGGCCAAAGCACACTGATAACCCTTTCAGACTGGCCAAAAAACCATCTAAACC
Organism: Scarus forsteni; assembly: GCA_036419115.1. Taxonomy (NCBI): domain Eukaryota; kingdom Metazoa; phylum Chordata; class Actinopteri; order Labriformes; family Labridae; genus Scarus; species Scarus forsteni. The sequence continues at coordinate 2,413,683 of JAZDUH010000395.1, forward strand.
CAGTAACAATCAGCTCCTGTCGGCAGTTTCAAAGTGTCTAATCGGCATTTCGACCCGGGTCGATTGACCCTGCAAGAGACACAGGTTTTTTATCTGCCTCAGATCGGCTTCAGTGAGAATGTCACACCCGGGTCAACCCGCTAATTTAAGGATGATGTCGGCGTAACATCCCCACAGCATAACATCAGGTCGGCCTCATCCTTCTGCAACTTTTGTGAGTCTTTGCCGCCCAGCAACAAATTCCATCCACCTTTGTATCATCAGCGCCGAATTTGTACATTTTCAAAGAGGGACAAAAGTAAACTGTGTCAACAGCCTCCATGTTCATTTCTATTGTTTACATGCTCGTGTTTCTATGGGCTGATGATGGCATCAACGTGATGCCAGCAGCTTGACGCACCAGAGGAAAAAAAACAGCTACACAGCTCGTCTGCTGCCGATTAGACCCAATTGGATTTTGGTGTGAAAGTGGTATAAGGCTCACTAAGGTAGAGCCAAGTGCACAACTGGAGTTGTGGGTATAAATGCCTGTGCATTCACATCTATTTGTTGCATCAAGACGAAAATCAAGCTGCTATCAAGATATCTGCTACTCCCAGATACAATCCTGTCAATTTGGGGGCAACAAAAGTTTATGTACCTAATCAAGACTCAAGACTAGAAAAGCTCTCAGAGAGCGCAGACCTCCACCAAGCAGCTCAGTTACAGCAGTGGCTTTTCCACAGACCCTGTAAAAGATAAAACTCAGGATCACCAGATCCAGAATAGAGCCAGGACCTGGCCCAAACTCATCACAGACATGGAGGTTGTTATCCTGTATGAACAAGTTTTGAGAACGTCACTAATTATTGTGATTTTATATGAATCATTGAATGTTGTCAATGGGACTTTCCATTATAAAGTTAAATGTTTTTTGTGACGTCAATCTGGATCAGATCCAGATGAAATTTATCTTGATGATAGAGACATGGGCCCCATATTATTCAGTGAAATTGGAAAGGAATCCATTAAGAAAAGGCAGAGATGTGATTTTTTGAAATTCTGCCCAATGACATATATATGTAAGGCCACCAAAATTCATTGGATTCTTTCTTGAACCAAACCACACCTCTGGTAAATTTTCATGTAAATCCATTCAGTAGTTTTTCTGCAAACTAACAAACAAACAACAGTTAAAACATAACCTCCTCGGTGGAGGTAAAATAAAAACATGTAGCTACAGCTTAACATTTATGGATTATTTTATATAAGCCTGTTTTCAAACCTTTAACAGTTATTCCAACACTCACTAATGTTACTGTTTTCCCATTAATCATACAGATCCAGCATAAACTTAAAGTGTGAAATATCTTAAACCATGACTGTATGATTCATATATTACTTCACTTCAAAAACACACTTCTATTTTGGAAAGCTCTCTGCATTTTCAAACTTCTTCACAACTGCACAGAAGAAATTAAACCACAAAACTGTCTTCTCCAAAACTATTCTGCCCAGTAAGTCACAAATTTCATTCTGCAAACTGAGACACTTGTTTAATCAGTAAACACCACATTATTTGAATTTCTTGTTGATCACACAGCTATTTTTAGACGGTGCAGATAAACGTAACAAGAGGCTGTTATCCTAACTCTACCTCCTGAAAAGCTGCTCAAGCTGTGAGTACAAAATCGCCATATCAAAAAAATAAAGTCACTATTCTGCACAATGTTTACGTGCTGCTACTTTACTTGAACATGACTGCATGTGTTAATTAAGCCCTGTAGTTTATATTGTTCGGTTCTCTCGACTGTTCTTAAATTTTCTACTATTTTTGCACCCTTTACCTTTAGTTATTTATGCATTTATGTACTGAGTCAGTTTACTGTCCACTGTTTTGGAAGCAGAGCTCCAAAGATGTTGTTATACTGAGGTGCAATGACAATAAAATGCTAATCTTTTCTATTCTATTGTTGATTACTTTATTCACAAATTTGACATTACTGCCATTTACACAAATAAAAGATCTGTAAAAGGGGAAGTCAGCACACATTATGCCCTTTGTGTGCAACCTCTGCAGAAATGTATTAATTGTGAGTGTTTTCACGGCTGCTCTGCCCAGAATAAAATCTGTAAAGGACATTTATGTGCTGACTGTTTTGTTTTTCAGTGACTTTTCTGTGGTTGTGCACCTGAGGAGTTTTAATTGCTGAGAGTGCTCTTTTCCCTCCTTCTTTAACATTTAAGCAGCCATGCATCTTGGCAGGGTTTACAACAGCGCATTACGTCTGTGGAGTTTTCAGTCAAACTTTCTGTGGTTTCAACGGGAAAACTATCTTCACTGGAAAGTATGTTTTCAGATGTTGTTGCAGCAGCTCTCAAAAAGACAAACAAAGCTCGGTTTAATGTCATGTTTTCTTTAGCTTAGTCTGTCATTTGTAAAGGAGCACATTTATTACATACTGTAGACTTGGATGTAGGGGTGTGCGATATGACGATATTAAATCGTTAAGGATTATAACGTGGGGATGATCTCATAAAGCAGAAAGATCGTCAGATCGTCTGTGTGGGCGCAGAGACTTTGACACGCACCACACTAACCAATCGCAGCACATTACGCGCAGTGCATGGTAAGATCTCCTGTTTGGTTATGTAGCGTGAAGCCATGGCGGAAAGAGAAAAGAAGATAAAAGCTTGAAGATGTCTGAACAAAAATCTGTTCTAAAGCAGCTGTATTATTCACTCAGGTTATAGACATTACAGTTAGATAACATTTGTTTTAAATTGTTGCACTTTAAGAGACAATGTTGATATTGTTGTTCATTACCTTTTTATGTTTAAATTTATTGCACATTTTTATAAAAACTGCACTATTTAAATTAAAACATGTTCAGAAAGTTTCTTTGGCTTTAATCGTCCTTTTTTTCTTTTAGGGTTTTACATGTTTTGTATGTTAAACAGGGAAAAATGGTCAAACATGCAAATTAGTCTAGAAAAATCAATGTAAAAAAGAATCGTGGTAAAATCTTGATCGTGATTTCATTTTTAAAAAATCGAGATATGATATTTTTCCCATATCGCCCACCCCTACTTGGATTTTTGTTCTGCTTCATGATCTGTAAAAAAAAACTAAAAATTGCCCTGATAAGAGAAAACCATGTTTCAGGTAAACTCTTGTACGGGAAAGACTCAGATTCTTTACAACAAGGCATAAAATACGTCAACATAAATGATAAAACAGCTGTCCTAACTTTGGAAATCAGCTAATGTTATCACTGTTCAACAAGTGTTCACAGCAGACATGTCTGTTGACATTTCCTTTTCCAAATAGGTATGATTACCTGCACAGGTGAGTACATTAAAAGTCAAGGCAATTATTATGTTACATAACCAGGTAATGATAACAGAAAACAAGGATTGAATAAGTTACACACATTGTTTGCACATCAATGTTTAACTGTTAATGAGGAAACCATACTTCAGCAGCAGAATGCCTCTAAAAATGTTGTATACATTACTGCCTGGCTGTAGTTGTGGCACATAAAGGAGAAATATTTGTTAAGTGTCTCTACTAAAGCTGCTAAGGCTAGAAAAAAATACACTAACACCCATTTCATTTTATCTGGTCATTTAATTCAGGGTTTGTTCCTCTTTTTAAATGTCAACTGAAAGGCCTTTTCATGCATTTCAAATGTGCTTTTAAAGCTTCTCCTGCACATCGCAGCTGTGGAAAGAAGCCTCCAAAACAGGACATAATTTTACTACCTCTTCACATTAAAACAAGTGTTATGCAACAACAAAATTGTGCTTCGTCAGTGTACTCTATTAAAGCCTGACAACCTACATCAGTGGTTTTTAAGTGTTTAAGTCCAGGGCACACCCAAGATCAAGCCACAATGATACATATTGGTATCTTAAAAAAGCCTTTACAAAACTGTTTTCAGTCTGTTTATATTTTTGTAGCTATTAACACTTAGAAAGATGGAGTCTAACTGTATTACAGTTGAGATATTTACACTTGATTTCTTTTTTCTTGTGAAAGGGTAGTCAAATTAACAAAGTAGGGCTTTTTAAGCTGACCTAAACATATAATTTTTCAACAACGTGCCAGCATGTCACGCGAGACCACTGATGTACCTTGTAAGTCAAACAGAAATTAAACACTAACTAATAGACCAATACATTTGCCTGAGTTCTATTCCAAGCTGACAGTCCAAAGGTATGGTATCTTGGTTTGATTTAAAGCTCAGTGTTGATTCTATTTATTTACGTCCTTGATGGTATATGGATGAATTATTTATTTAATTTAGACATGATTTATTAGCTGCAAATGTGTTGTATGATTAATGTATGACTACAATCATTCCAAAGCACAACTTGACTAGGATTAAGGAGCACCACTGCTTTACATTATGTGAGAAAATTAGACTGTGATGACCCATATGAAAAGCGTCAGACACCTGAGTGTAAACTGGTAAACCTGATATATTATAGTAACATCATTATGATCATAATTTAAATGGTGCAATAGTATGTTTTATCATAATAGGGCTGACTTTACATCATAATCTATCAAATGAGCACATCTATCTAGGACTGGATTTCTTAATGGATGCAAAATCTTTCAACATTAAGCACTTTTACAACTTTAAAATGGAATTGTTTTTCAGCTTTTTAAAGGGTTTAATGCACCTGCATGAACCTGTTAAAGAAATCAGGTCACATGGGCTTTAAAGTTAGGTAACAGATCATCGTCATGTGTTTGACTTGACATGATAGTCAAGTGAATTAGGTTTACTCTTGCACCTTCTTCTCTAAACTCGGACCCGCCCGTAAACAAACCTGCTGGTTTCCCACTGAAAGGCTAATGTTGACTGGAGCTAGCTCACAGTGCTAGCGGCTGATGCTAGCTCCTAGCTTCGTTCTCTCGTGACAGAAAACTGTCTCTTACCTCCTGATATCTGACGTTGCTGTTTTGTTCTGCCATTTTGGAAGAGGATCGAAGTGTTCAATACGTCCTCTTCCCCTTTAAAGTCTTGAATTCGTGTGTTTTCGAATCAGTTTCGATGCAGGAGTAGCAAATACAGCGCTGCCTACTTGTCGGCCATCTCCTTCCTTCTCCTCCTCCTGACAGGATCTGATGCGGCGTTCAAGTGCCGTCGGAAAATATGAGTAATGGCTGTTTCCATTATCAACGGAAAAAAAGAAGCTTGAGTGCCAAAATGTAAGCGAAAAATAATTAGGAAAAATAAATATAATCCCCTCTCCCTCGATTAATCCAGCTTTATTAATATCTCATATATAACGAAAACATATTAGGCCTACATTATATTTTATATAGCCTGTTTTTTTATTATCATGCATGCCTTATGGAGCTGTTATTCAGAGTAATATAAGAAGCAAGTTTTGCTGATTTCTGTATCCAATTCATGAATATCAACAATAATGATTAACTCTTACACTCCCATACTTTGGCCCTCAATGTCGAAAGTTCTTCTCAAAGGGGATTTTATTAAAATAGATGTTGATTGAAGTAATCTAAACTCTAAACCAAAATCAGGATCAGTTAGAACCTACTCAACCAAGACTTATATTTGCTATTATATTTGTACAGTTGTGGTCTAAATATACCTCTTCACTCACTTTCTCATGACTTTGATATTCTACAATCACCCCATGTATATGGGGGCCCTTGGATGACACATCAGCAAATATGAAAACATGACAATTCACAGAAAACACAAAAGAAAAAAACATACAAAACACAACAATAAACCAAGGAACACAACAATGAATCGGAAAATACAACAATAAATAAAAAAACACAGTAATCAACAACAAATTAACTTGTACACAACAAATCATCAAACACAACAACCAAATCAGAGACAAAAAAGCTCTAAAAGAAATGACAAAATTTACAAAACACAATAATGACTAAATATAAAAAGAAAAAAAAATAAACTGCAAACTGCAAAACAAAACAGTGCATAACTGGACATAAAATCATTCAAAAATTCAACATTTTTTAAATTATTTTAAAAAATATCACAAAACAAATTTAACAAAACAAACCCTAAAATACAGCAAAGAAAAAAGAAAACACAAATAATTTGAAAAGAAACTATCAGAATACACAAAAGTTTGAAAATCCAGACAACATACATGGGAACAAAATAGGTCCAAAACATCATAAAAACAATGTTTGTTTGTCTTTATTACATTGTTGTTCTTGTTAATATTGTTGTTATTTAGCTATTGTGTTCAAGGCTTTCTATGTTTAAGTGTCTTAAAGATTCAAAAACAAGGGAGCTGTCGCCTTGTTTTTGAATTATCCAGATAATCATGACCTGGATGAATGAGAATCTACATGGACGTCTGTTTAAGTTTTATTACATTTGTTTTCCTGTTAGTTGTTGTATTTTAAATATATTGTTTGTAGGTTATTGCTGTTTTGTTTCTCATTGTTTAATTTTGTCATGTCTTTAAATGGAAAGGACCTTATAAAAATAAAACTCAAGACCCATATTTTTAATCGGACTTTTGGTTGATTGCTTTATGCTGCCTTTTTGTGTTTTTACTCTATTTTAGTTTAAGTGTTATTGTTTTATATTTTCGTACCTATCTTAATTTTATCGGTTCTTTTTTAACCTCTTTTAACACAGATTAAGTGCATTCTTTTCTTTTATAATTCTTATTATAGTTTTATCAGATTAGTTGTAGCTCCAGTTTCCTCATTTTTAATTCAACAGTATTTTATTTGTCTGTGGCTGTTTGAAGATTCCCTATTTCATGCATATATGTGTGTTGACTGATGGGAGGGTAGCCTGGGTTTTGTATTTTATTTTGTATCCTCTTACACTGTTCTGCTTGTGTATTTGACTACACTACAGTTTGAGCTCCATTGTTTTGTATGAAGAGTGTTTAGCAAATAAAGTTTGATTGATGGATAAGATGTCCTCCACTGGAGATTTCATTGATTTGAAAGAAATGTTACCAGCATGAAATTTATAGTAAAAGTGTTCATTTAATTTCAAGTTAAATTATGTCGTTGGGTGTCTCTACAAATCAACAAAAAGTTAATAACTGTTGTAATTTGATATGTTGAATAGTGTTTGAATTAACAGGCCATCATCTAAAATACTTGTTTATATAGAACAGTTACATATACTATAGTGCAGTTCACAATTAAAAAAAACAAAGTTGTATTATAATTATGCACTTATGAAAAGATTGACATGGGTTTATTCCCACCAGATGTCAGGAAATTAAGCTGCCAGGAGTTTTTGTGCTGCTGGAGGTAAAGTAGAAGATATTAACTTTATATTAACTTTAAGGAAGGCTGCTTGTGCTTGTTAATTAAACTCTTCGAGAAATATAATTAGACAAACTCCACATCAAGAAAAAAACCCTGCTTTCACTTTCCTAAATCCTGAAGGTAATGTGATTTATTGAAAGAGTGGGTCATCAAATCCAGCAGAATCCTGTAATTAGAATCTTCCAAGGATCCCTTGAAGGCAGCACGGGTTGTTCCGTGTTGTCATGTGACTGGAGGAACAGAGTGTATCCTCAGCACTATTCCCCACACACTCACACAAACACACTGATACAAATCAAATGAACTTTATTACAAAGACCATATGAGAAGCAAAGCTGTAAAAACATTCAAATGAAAACCTGTAAGGCCTAAAGCACCTGATTATGACGATGAGAATCAGTTGACACCAAGCACTGCTCGATGCCTCTATTCAGTCTCCATCTGAGGATAAAGGACTCACTGGAGTGTTCATTACAAACATTAATCTGAAGTTAAAAAAAAGGTCTCCTCCGTTCTACTTCTGCTGTGAGGGAGGTGGCTCCACCAGCTTGTTGTGCACGTGCATCATCCCTGAGAACAAAACAAGAATCAGCATGTTTCTCCTCAGTCATGGTTCTTAAGCAATATTTATCTGACTTAAGAAAAAGTTAGACATCTGTATCGCTCTGGATTTCTCTAACCTTTGAAGTACTTTACAGTTTTGACACGCAGCTCTAAGGTGGCGTCTTCATCACAGACAAACACCGTCTGTGGGTGCTGCTGAAACGCTGAGACCGTCCACATGTGGTTCACGCCGTCCTCTATTGCTTTGTACAAAGCAAACGCCTTGTGTGCTCCAGTGATGAGGATCATGACCTGAGAAGAATGGAAAATGTGACCTGAGAGTTGAGTAAGCATAATTGATGATTGGGGCTTTCTGTCAAGTCAGGGCGATAAAAGCTGAGCTGTGCATGTTTTGATGCTGAAGACAAAGTTTGAGAGGCAACACTTTATCAATGAGGCTACTTTCATACATGAGAACATGCAACTTCAAAAAATGAACAGGAGAGGCCTGCACAAATAAAACATCTATAATAACATAGTTCAAAATCATTTACTATTATGATTAAAATATGAAAATAAAAACTAATTCATCCTGACGTGGCGTATTTGAAATATGCAGATTGAAGCAACAGAAAAAGAAAAAAAAACTAAAATATTGGTTCCTCAAAAGTGAAACGAATTTACATTGCTCAGCAGAAACAGATCATACAGACCAGCGGTTCCTTTTTTTTTTGTGCCTCTGAAGTGTGAAAAATGTGATACTTAGCTTTGCAAAATGAGAAATAATATGACTAAAATGGGTATACATTCATATTATGGTGCAAAATTCCAAGTGTGTAAATCAATGTTTTAGGCTATATATGTAAACTGGATTTTTACAGTTTCAAAGCTGAAAGAGCCTTGAGGCTCCCATGAGACCCTCCAGCTCCCAGGCCAGTGAGATTGGGGGTTTCCAGTTTTTGTTGGTCAATGTGGAAGTTTGCATTACTCTGATTCTCTTTAAGTAAAAGCTTTCATTGTGTTTTGGATCATTTCTGATCACAAGCTCTGTAGCCAACAACAGCAAAAAAAAGAAATTTACATGTCCTATCCTTGAGATAATCTTAAAAAAAACTACTTTACACAGTGTTTAAAGTTTAAACATAGATAGTAAAATGCTATTGTTAAAGGATAAGTTTGGTTTCTACAGCTTTCACATTGTTTATAGAATTAAGTAGAACAATATACTCACCCAGAAGGCTTTCCTGATCCAAACAGTGCTTCAGGAGATATTTAGATCCAAAATCGAGCGGCGGGCATCTGTATAATGGTAGCACATAGAGCATGTATTGCGCCGCTCCTAAAACTGCATTAATCGTCCAAAAACTCATTAGTTTCACCAATATTTCATCATGGTCCCCTAGCGCTACTCCTCCAAGACAGTTCGTGTCACTCCAGACATGTCTTTGTGACTGTGCTGACCTCTGAACTGAAAAAGAAGAACGCTTGCAAATATCTAACGGATGAAGATGTTGTGGAGGAGAACTTTGAATATGATGGGTGTCCTTACAGTTTCGAGCCAGAGTTTACAGATGAGGAGCTAATCGAAAGAAGGACGCGGCGGCAGCGCTCCAGAGAGTACTGCGCATGCACGGAGGCAAGCGTTCTTCTTCAGTTCAGAGGTCAGCACAGTCACAAAGACATGTCTGGGGCGACACAGGCTGTCGTGGAGGAGTAGCGTGAGCAGACCATTATGAAATATTGGTGAAACTAATGAGTTTTTGGACGATTAATGCAGTTTTAGGAGCGGCGCTATACATGCCCTATGTGCTACCATTATACTGATGTCCGCCGCTCGATTTTGGATCTAAATATCTCCTGAAGCACTGTTTGGATCAGGAAAGTCTTCAGGGTGAGTATATTGTTCTACTTCATTCTATAAACAATGTGAAAGCTGTAGAAAGTGAACTTATCCTTTAAGCAACAATTAAATTTATTGATAGCGTTAAGACAGTGAATGGGTTTGTGAAAAGGGGGCGAGGGTAGGCATTCTGCAAACTGGCCACAGGCTGGATTCGAACCCAGGCTGGCAATAACATGTATACAAGTTGTGCCTGGTTTCTTACAACCAAATTAACACTCTAAATACGCATAATTTCAAGTGAAGCCGTTAAGGAAAGAAAAGTAGACATGGGACAGAGTGTGCAGGTATATGTGCAGAAACAGCCTCAAAAAAGTTGAACATGCTTCACATCACTTTGGTTGATTGATTGATCTTAGTCAATTTTCCTCAGCGTTTTCTGTAGCTGCTCTCAAAAGTCCAAACTAATCTGATAAAAGAAGGTCTTGGTCAGCGTACAAAGGAGACCTGTTAAGAGTTTTTACAGGCTCTAAGTTCATAAATCACACTGAAGACTGTCTAAGAGAGAAACTTGTGAGAAATGACTAATTCTGAAAGTCCTCTGGAAAAACCCTGAGATCTAAAAAGTGCTTTCAGTTTCTCTGCTGCTCACATGAGAAACTTTAAACAGTAAGACTGTCTGTGTTTGTAACTTTGGCTCACTTCAAAAACTACGATTTAAAATATTTTTCATGTGTATGATTGTTTAACAATGTTTGCACCATGTTTTATTTTTACATTGCACAATGATTGAACAAATAAACTAATAAATGTTTGGATTTTGTGTTTGGACCCTTTCTACATGGAACTGTTCAGAAACTTCAGAAGCCAAATATTCTGTGATCAGGCCAACATCCAACAGCACAATACAAGAAAGGAGTGCATCAGTAAGGGCATAAAGACCACAGAAAGTTAGAAGATAAGGTGGTAAATGAATAACTGAGATACATTTATATAACTAACATATATAAATGCACTCTGTTGTGACATGATGTTGTTTTATTGCACTTCAAACCTGATTTAAAATGAGCACGTTAGCAGTGACTCTATGAGATTTGAATTAGAGCTGCAACTATCGAGTATTTTTGGAATCGAGTACTCTGTCAATTATTTCTTCGAGTACTCGAGTACTCTAACAAAATACACTTTTTTGTTTTTAAACAAATAAATCAATTGTATACAATGCAACATGTTAGGGCTTTCAAAATGAGCAACCAAATGCCGTTTATTCCTCAGAAAAGGGTTTTTATTGTAACAGCTTTCAAAGTTTAAACCAGTACTGGCTTAAAACAAAGCCAATACAATACTGATTTACAAAGCAGTAATATTATTCTGCATTTGTGAAGTGTGTTCTCGAGGGCATTGTGTAGTTTGGATTGAAATCCTTGATCATGTTCTTAAATCCACCATGGAAAGAGGATGCATGTCTGTGATGAGCATATTTAAAATGCTGTAATAGTAATAGTTGCAGCCCTAGACGTGCTATCATGCTAAGCTACGTGCTAGGCTAACTCAGTTTGACATCAGACACACTGCACTGTGTTTTCTTTTCGTCCCTTCTTGTAGTGACCACACACTTTGGACACTGTCTGCCATTTCTTCTGCGGACTCTCTCCTTTCTGTTCCTCTCTTTTCTCTTCCTTCATGATTTTACAAGCCGCGCAGCAGCTGAGGTAGCAGGCGAGGTGTGCCACAGAAATTACCGTCCGTGTCAAACACCGTGCACTGTATAGTAGTCCAGATATATATTTTATATGTATAATTATATATTAAACGAGGCTTCGAGGCACAAAATTTCATTCGAGGATATTTTGTAATCGAGTACTCGCGAATATTCAAGGAATCGTTTCAGCTCTAATTTGAATACAGACTTATTGGACAATTCAATGGCAGCATTAACAGACAGAAACACAGGACAGCTGGCTGATACCTCTTTTGCATCCATGACGGTGCCCACCCCCACAGTCAGAGCCATGGTGGGCACCTTGGAGAGGTCCCCGTCAAAGAATCTGGCATTAGCCATGATGGTGTCCTTCGCCAGGGTCTTCACTCTCGTTCTGGACACCAGACTTGATCCAGGCTCATTAAAGGCAATGTGACCATCTGGTCCAATCCCTAACAGGGCAGGAAGGGTTTAGTGAATAAAATGTCACTTTAACAGTGAGAATGTTTACATGCACACAACAAAACCGATCATTATCTGACTTCAAGAGTTACCCTATTACTCATGCAGTGTGGAAAACATAATGCTTTAACCAGAAAGCCAAAATTAGATCATTTATCACTTGACTTTACCTAAAAAGTCTGTTTTATAAAGAGGATGTAAACTTGACCATGCTTTAGCTTCACCTACAGCTGCTCGTGAGTAAAACACACCAAGAAGACAAAAGCCTTTTTGAGTAAAGCTAAAATAAATGTAGTTTTTAGTGAAACAAAGAATATGGAAATGCTTAATTTCTTTGAAAGGAGGAACAAAGAATAGAGGAAAATACGAGAGAGCACATGATAAACAGCCAGGGGTGGATTTACAGGAAGCATTTAGCAGAACTGCTGGTGCTCGAAACAGTCCAGCTGATTTGTTCTGATTCAGCTTAAGAAAACAAAAAAATGTGAATTTCCTTTGGATCGTTTCATGTTCACACAGCAGCATTTTGAAGTGAGCTAAATGGTTAAATCACATAAGAAGGTAGGCCTGGCTTTCTGCCATTATGTCACAGCTGGCATTGCTCTGGATATGAGTCATACTGTGCATTATGAGAAGGAAATTAGCGGGCTAAGCTAACAACAAATGCGTCAGTTAATAGAGGAAGTCAAAGGTCTAGTAAGTGATTATACAGATGAACATACTCACTGATGCATGTCACACCTTAGGATATAAATGTGCTGTATTTTGTTGACCTACTTACAAGCACTCCTGCTGTGGTTTGCACATGTGTCCTGCAGCTTACTGTTGTATTTATTTATTTTGAAAATTACATAAAGAGTTAATCTTAACCTAAAAATAGAACATTTTAACAATGCAGTTAAAAACAAGTCACAACAAGCACACAGCACCGTTAAGAGTTGCTGAAGAGTTTATCTGATGACTTTAGACAGAGACAGGCTAACGCTTCCCATTGACTACCACTGTCTGAGCTAAGCTAATTAGTGGTGGACAAGCTCTGCCTGTCCCTTCCTTGTTACTTCACACACAGTCAAAAGAATGAAAAGAAAAAAAATGTTGGCATATTACTTTAACACTAACAAGATGTCATTTCTCCAGGCACAAGCCAAAATGTTTTAATTCTGATTAAATCTTTGAAGCATGAGCACAAATGCTGTGATCGGATTGTGCCCATGCAAACAGGAAATCTGGAAAGTTCCGGTCAGAGTGATATCAAGCGGCCTGAGGAAAAATCGCACATGTAAACACAGCTAATGAGAGCAAGCATAATGAGTCAGCAGCCACAGACCTCCCTGCATCAGTGTGCTGATAGTTGAAGAAGCTGCACAGGAGAAAAAAGTCTGTGGCGGTCATGCTGATGACAACAACATGTGACATGAAATCCACAGTGCTGACAGAATTGAATAAAAAGCTTACATGCTGACTGAGGTGCATCAGATCAGATCATCATGACTGCCTGATTATCGAATCAATGTGATCATGTTAACAAACTCAGTACCATTCAGTCAATAACAGGAACAATCTAGGCACAAATAAAAGTGTGTTGTTTAAAGAAGCTTAGATGTGATACCTCCGACAAAGAGCTCAATCCCTCCTGCTGCAGTGATCTGCTCCTCAAAGGCCTCACACTCTGTTTGCAGGTCTGCAGCGTTACCGTCCAGGATGTGGGTATTCTCTGCTTTTATGTCTATGTGCTTAAAGAAGTTGTTCCACATGAAGGAGTGGTAGCTCTCTGGATGATCTCTGGGGAGCCCTAAACAAGAGTTTATGACAGCTTCTGATGCAAGTCCAAAGATTTCAACAATTCCTCAATGTTTAACTTTTTTATGTGAGTGGGGGTAAGAGTGACTAAGACTCACCTACATATTCATCCATGTTAAATGTTTTTACATACTGGAATGAGATTTCTCCATTTTTGTGGTACTCGATCAGTTTCTTGTAACATCCCAGGGGAGTGCTTCCTGCAAGACAAGAAAATGATCACAAATGATCCCTATCATTATTTCAAAAAATCTTTTGGTGCACCTTTGGCTCCACTACGTTAATATTTTTACACTGATAACAAGTTTGAGGACTTGTACTAATGACACCCCCGATTGTGGAACAGCATGCCGGAGAATCTCAAGGCCGCAGAGTCTGTTGATACTTTTAAAAAAAGGCTTAAAACCCACCCTTTTAATCTAACTTTTAATTGATTTAATTGAGTTATTCCTTTATTATTTATTGTTCTATTACTGTATAACTTATTTATTCTTTTAGTCAAAGTTCTTATCATATTTAATTCTTAATTTTTTACGTTATTTCAGTTATCCGTTTTGTTATTTTATCTCTCTTCTTTATGTCCCCCTTCTCTTATATTTATATTACTGTTTCAGTATGATGGTTTTTAGCTCCAGTGCTTCCTCATGGGGGCTCTCCACACTGGGAGCTGCTCCTGGTCCACTTGTGGGGCCGCTGCCAGGGGATGGCTCAGCCTGCCTGGCTGGAGGTCCCTGCACTGTGGTGTGGGCCCTCGTGTCTGCGCGGGGCGGGGAAGCCTCCGGCTGCACTCCTCGTGCGTCAGGAGCCCTCCTCAGTGTTCATGACCCCCAAAGGTAACTTATTCCTTGCCTCAGTCCTCGGTGCTCAGCCATGTCTCTCTCCCTCTCTTTTTACAGCTAGTATGAACGTGTGTGGGTGCAGGTGTGTGTGTGTGTATGTTGATGTCTGCGAGTGTGTGTCTGGATATGTCTCTTCATGGGGGGGGGTCTGTTTTTATGTTTTATGTTTTTATGTTGTTTTTAGCCTCTGTGAGGCACTTTGTGCTGCTTCTAAGTATGAAAAGTGCCTTATAAATGAAGTTTGATTTGATTTGATTTTGATTTGACACCTTCCAGATACTGAATATCATTTGACAGAGTGACAAAAGTCTCACATTATTTGAGCGGGCAGGTGAAGTTGTAGCCAGGCCTGCAATTGGATACATAAATATTTATATTCTCAAAGACATTTCTGAAGCATTTTTGGCCTTTATTGGCAGTGGTGAGGCTGTGCATGGACTCAGAGAAAGTTTTGAAGACTTGTGGTAAATAAGCTTCCGGCAGGAATTGAACCCAGGCTGCTCACATAAGGCAACAGCCTTCATATGTGGCACATGCTTGGTTGCTTCCCACAATGCCAGACCAGATTTTTTACATGAATCAGGGTGATAATAGCAGAGCAAACCTCAAACATCAAACCGCAGACAGCTAAATTACACAGAGGAAATGTTAGGAATATCTTATAATAAAGTACACCTTCAAAAGGCTTTCAGGGATATAGTGGCGAATCCATCCAAAGTTAAAGCTCCTGCAGGCTAAAAAGGGGAGGCAAAGTGATGATGCGCACTCCATTAAGATTGAATAAAAACTACATCTTTGGTGGGACCAAGAAATCAGACTTTAAAACAGCATCATAACAGGGCGGTATTCTTAAACCAGTACTTTCACTTTTACTTGAGTCTGTTTTCTTTTTCAATTGTTCTTTGTCACATTTGTTAAAGCAGCTGCACACTGAGACTGAAAGTAAAACTAAGTTTTTTGTAACTTCTGTCACAATACCAACAATTAAACTCAAACAGAGGCAAGTGCACCAATATTATTAAACAGTATTTAATATTTGCTGAACTAGTTTGATATTTATAACTTATGAAAAAGACAGAACATGCTCACAAGGGTCAGTCACATTTTAAGCTGACAGCTGATAAATAACATTTAGTGTTTAAAAAGATTTTGGTGGGGATCTGAAGTCTTCTGTGGATCCAGGAATTGCTTCAGGATTTTTTTAACATTGAGAGGAAGTGCTGTTCTTGCTGATAACTCAATAAGTTCTCAGATTTCGAAGACATGCTCAGAGGAAAAAATGATAACAACATAAAGGACAAAATCAAAAACAAGAGCAAGGCACTTGTAGAATAAATAAGACATAGAAAGAGGAAAAGACTTAATTGATCTTAGTGAATAAGGACGGTTATTCCAGTCATATGGAGCTTTATTGTTATACACACAATGAGCACTTTCTCTGGTGATTCTGGGGGAAAACCAGATTGCTAGAGTCTCTTTTTTTTTTTTTTGCTTTCTTTCAATTAAGCTACTGTGATGCTGTTTGGTGATTAACTTCAAGTGTGCAGTGCTCTTTGTTTTTTTAATCAATCAATACTGACATTATTTTCAAAGCCTCAATGTATATAAAACAGGCCTCCATACTGCAGATCTTATGCCATGATTTTGTGACCCATTAAAACAGCATCATGACCCACTTTTGCGCCCTGACCCACCTGTTAGAAACTTTATTTTTCCATTACAGGAGTGAAGGACCCTGCTCCCCCTCTGAATCAGCACATTTAGTGAGGAATCTGCTGACTAAATGAGACTGTCTCCTGACCGGGGTCCATTATATAAACAATGAGTTTCACAACCATAATTAACACATTATGCAGTCTGTGCTCACCTGTGGGGAGCCCTAAGGTGAAGTATCTGTCCGGACCAGGTCTGAACAGTAAGATCTTGTTCCTGATGTACTTTGCAGCCCACTCACTCGCCTCGTCGTAATCATTGAGGATGATCAGCTTCATCGTCCTGCACAAACGAGTCAGAAAACCTGTCAAAGAAGCTTAGACCAGAAGTAGTTAAAGTCAAAACACACCTAAATCAGACTTTACACTCCTTAGAGGAAATATTTCACAACAGTGACATGGCTCTCCTGTGCAGACGTTTGAGCTGATAGCAAAGCCACAGCGCTAACTTTGACTTAAACACGCAGTTTGATCAGAACTTTACCTGAATAAGTCTCCTAGAAAAACAAAAGGAAAGTAGCAGAGTCTCAGGTCCTTCTCCCTGGAGTGTGTGCAGCTTTTACTCTCAGCATAGGAGCTGATGGATCATGTGATCCTGCAGGATGATGCTCACTCGGAAGAGGCGTTCACGGACCCTCCTAGGTGACCGTTCGCATGAGCGTTAGCATTCAAGCTAACGGAGCTAACCAGCACTGAAGAGCCGTTCGTGTGCATATTAACGTCTAACAGAGGTCTTTAAAGTATATTAAAACAGCTTTCCCTCGAAGTAAAACAATGAATAAGTGTGTCAACTATTCTCTAAGGACGCGCTTCAGGAAAATGTATGACAAAAACACTCTTTAATGTACATTCCTGTCATGGACCTCGATAAACTATATTTCCACAACTCAAGCCCTTCAATTAAAAAAAAAAATCCTGTAATAAATGAATCATTATTCAAGCCACATATTATGTGGACAAATGAAATCTGACCAGTCACCCTCCTTTCAGAGTTTTGAGGTTTCATATCTTAAAATATAAAATAATTCACCAGGATGAAATAGATAAAATACAAAACAAAAATTTCGAATCTATACTATAAATTAGCACAGTGATCACGACCTACCATTAATTTTTATCTTTTCAACCTCAGTCTTTTTACTTATAGTCCATGGGCCAGACCAGATATCGGTACCACTCAAGGTGACGAAACTTGCTTATGATTTTTGAAAACCTCTATGTCTGTAGATGATATTTTGGTATGATAACCCTTCCTGAGTGGCAGCTGTATTATAGTTAACAGCCAATGAAGTTACCCACCCCCTTCAGAAAATTACATTTTAGACGATGGTGCATCCTCTTGTTTAGACTCATGTACAGGACATCTGTCAGTGTTTCACTATATTGTCTTTGGTATCATTTTAAAGAGAACCTTTGAAGCTTTCATTCAAGCCAAGTTGTGAAGTTTCCTGACCAGTATAGAGGTCACTGTAGCTCTTTAAACTATAAACAACACTCATTTTTACACAATTTTCGCCTAAATGATATACTATCTTTTAGCCCTGTGTCATCTAGGAATGACAGGGATATAAAATATAAGAACTAGAATACTCACAGAACCATAAGGATTCACTAAAATGTATAATATACCCCTACTCTATCATTGTTACAGGTCATTGTGAGCCTTAAACTAGACAGCATTATTAACTAGAAAAGCACTCAGAGAGCTCAGACCTCCGCCAGCGCCACAGTCCTCACCCATATTGTGATTTTCACAATAAATATTAGTCCTACCTTTATGTCATCAAAATATTTAGATTCCTTGACCATGAAAACAAAACATTAGCAACTGGATTCATAATGATATCTATTTTAGTTCAGTGGTTATTCACAAAAATCACATTTTTCGTCATGGCGGCCAGACGCTGATCCGGATCAACACCAAAACCATATCAGTTCTTCCTTTTCCTATGCTGAACATTTCCTGAGAATTTCATCAAAATCCATCCATAACTATTTGAATTATTTTGTTCACTGACAGACGGACAGACAAACAAACTCCCTGGTAAACATGCACACGTTGAAAAAATTGTTGGTACCCTTCATTTAATGAAAGAAAAAACCCACATGGTCACTGAAATAACTTGAAACTAACAAAAGTAATAATAAATAAAAATGTACTGAAAATCAGCTGATGAAAATCAGACATTGATTTTAAATTTTGGTTCAACAGAAATATTTTAAAAAACAAAATAATGAAACTGGCTTGGACAAAAATGATGGCACCCCTACAAAGGATTGAAAATGGTGTGACCATAGGGACATGTTATACTGAGGTGTGCCATGTTATTATCACCACAGGTGTCTCCAACCTTGTAATCAGTCAGTGTGCCTATTGCCTACATATATATATATATAACACACAGCTAAAAACACCCAAGAATGGCTCAGAACAAAACACTGGACTATTCTGAAGTGGCCTTCTATGATTCCTGATCTAAATCCTGTTGAACATTTCTGGAAAGAGCTGAAACATGCAGTCTGGAGAAGACAGCCTTCAAACCTGAGACAGCTGGAGCAGTTTGCTCATGAGGAGTGGGCCAACATACCTGTGGACATGTGCAGAAGTCTCACTGAGTTACAGGAATCCTTTGATTGCAGTGATTGCCTCAAAAGGTTTTGCAACGAAATATTAAGTTAAGGGTACCATCATTTTTGTCCAGGCCTGTTTCATGAGTTCACATATGCCATGGAGTGTATCTTTTGTCAGAAAAGTTCCAGATATCTGAAAGGGCAGAATCCGAGAGAAGCACTGGTACAATGATGCCAAATGCGTGCTAAGATCAGCCCAAAGGAAAATGGTTGGCCGAATCCTTGCCCAAGTGAGTAGAGACCTTGTAGCAGCTGAAGGGCACTACCACAATTCATGCTATAAACTGTACACCAAAGAGGTTTCCAGAAAAGAGGTTGCCAACAATGAAGATGGTGGTGATGCTGCCGATGATGCCCAGTATGAAGCTGCTGTGAAACAGTCATACAATGAGCTGTTCCTCTTCATCAGAGCACAGCTTTTATTTTCAAGGATGCCATCAAGGAGTTTCTTCATAGTGAAGACAGTGCAACACTTTCTGTGGTAGTAGATTGCTGGAATCTTTCCTTCAGGAATGCCCTCTGCCTGTTCCAAAACTGGTGCATGATTTTGTATTGCTGCCCTGAGCAATGTTTTCCAGGAGTCAACACTTATTAATGAAACCAGCTTATCTTCATCATCAGAGCAATGGATGGTACACTCCATCTGTGGTTGCTTTGCTAGCGGGGTTGTTATGTGCTTGTTCACCAGTGGCCATTGTCAGGCAGTTTAAACTGCAACACACAAGATCAGATGTAGCCTTGTGACATTAATATACACACAAAACAAGTTCAAATCAGATTTTTTCTAATTACTTTAAAAGAAAGTAATATTAAATATACTTTAAAAATTTAAGTGACTACGCTTACCAATGGAAAACGTGTAAATAAATTGTAAAAGCAGGTACTATGAGGAGAATCTGTTACCGATGAAATAAAGACTCTGCTACCCATGAGCCCGTCGGCGACTGTCTTAATGCTGCGTTCAGTAACCTAGGAACTGGGAGTGACATCATCTCCGACTTATCGGCGTTCCAGTTGAAGTCGGAAAAAAGCATGCCGATCTACCAGGTTATTGTTAGCTGTTGTTAGCACGCCCTGCGTTGTTGTTCACAAATATCACATGAAGAATGTGATTATCACTATGGCAGCATTTTTGTAAATATAAGTCTAACAATACTATGTATACAGCTGATCTAGAGCGACACACCCCAGTCAGAAGTGCAAATAAATGGATTATTACAGGAGCTAAATAACTGTTCACACTGGGGGCATCCATCTTTGGTTGGCAACTCAGGGTTGGCGAGGTTTCACCGAGTTCCCAGTAGGAAATTCAGACTTCGGGGGCCGTTCCAGTTGCAGTTTCCTACTCTGAACTCGGAAATTCCTACTTCTGACTACAACTGAAACGCACCAAAGACGTGACTAAAGCCAAAGTGTGTGTTTGTTGTGATGCTAATGAATGCAGCTCGGACCTTCCTCAGAACTCTGCATTGCTTTACAACTTCTTTTTTCAACAACTTACAGGATGCAAAGCGACAAGGTAATGTATCTGTTTCTAGTTACGTAGTTGTTGATGTGTGACAACAAGCAATTTTTGGAAAACTTAGTATCGTAGTTTTGTAGCCGGCTATATATGGCTACTTACAGCCTGGTGCTCTAAGACGTGTCCGAATAATATAAATTTGCTCCAGTTTTAATTGTCTTGTTCCTGAAGTTGAGTATCCAGGCCAGTCCAGCCCTGTCCGACCCGACCACGAACCTAAGGAATAGCATTTATAGATAACCTATTTTGATGCTATAAAACTCATCTTAATGTGTGTATTTCGATCAGGCATATATCTAAAAGTGAGACTTTTTTGTAATTACTTAGAAACTCCTCACAGTCCCTTTAAAATACTTTCAAAGACTGTTCGAAAATGTGCTAGCATCTGTCTTCAGCCTTAGCAATGTGGGATATTGTTAACATATCTGTATAGATCCTCTATGCTTTCCACAATCATATCCATTAAAATCTTTTGGTCATTTATTTCAGATGATCATTGTAATGCACATTACCTTGTTTGAAGAGAGCAACTTCACAAGAACACAGCTGAAAAAAAAATGTTTTGCTCTTCTTGTCTTCTCTCATATTGGTGCTACATTTCACTAACAGCCAGGTACAGGGCCATCTAGTGACTATTGGAACACAGTTTCCACTTGCTCACAGTTTCCAGTTGCTACACAGAAATCACCATTTGTTGCAAAACATGAATTAATCAAATGAAGATGAAGCCAAGATAAAGCCCAGTTTGTGACGTCGTACTGACTTTGGTCTAGTTACATCCACCAAGGAGGTTACAGACGTGGACAAAATTGTTGGTACCCTTCCATCAAATAGAGAAAAACCCACATGGTCAGTCACTGAAATAAGCTAGAACTGACAAAAGTAGTAATAAATAAAAAATTGCTGAAAATAAACTAATGAAAATCAGACTTTGCTTTTGAATTGTAGTCCAAGACCCTTTAATTAATGTGTTGTTGCACAACCTTTTGAGTCAGTCTCTGCAAACAGGCAATTGCTGTGACTCACAATGAGACTTCTGCACCTGTCCACAGGTATTTTAGCCTCCTCATGAGCAAACTGCTCCAGCTGTCTCAGGTTTGAAGGCTGTCTTCTCCAGACTGCATGTTTCAGCTCCTTCCACAAATGTTCAACAGGATTTAGATCAGGGATCATAAAGGCCACTTCAGAATAGTCCAGTGTTTTGTTCTGAGCCATTCTTGGGTGTTTTTAGCTGTGTGATTGGCTCATTATCCTGTTGGAGGACCCATGACCTGTGACTGAGACCAAGCTTTCTGACACTGGGCAGCACATTTCACTCCAGAATGTCTTGATAGTCTTGAAGTTTCATTGTACCTGCACAGATTCAACACACCCTGTGTCAGATGCAGCAAAGCAGCCCCAGAACATAACTGAGCCTCCTCCATGTTTCACAGTAGGTACAGTGCTCTTTTCTATGTATGATTCATTTTTGTGTCTGTGAACATAGAGCTGATGTGACGTGCAAAACCTCCAGTTTTGTCTCATCTGTCCAAAGAACATTCTCCCAGAAGCTTTGTGGCTTGTCAATATGCATTTTGGAAAATTCCAGTCTCACTTTTTTATGATTCAACAGTGATGTCCTCCATTCAGTCCACTTTGGCTCAAACAGTGACAGATGGTGTGATCTGAAACTGATGTACCTTGACCTTGGAGTTCTCCTCTGATCTCTTTGAAGTTGTTCTGGGCTCTTTGGTTTCCATTACGTATTTTCCGTCTCTTCAGTTTGTCATCAGTTTTCCTCCTGCAGCCACGTCCAGGGAGGTTGGCTACAGTCCTGTGGACCTTAAACTTGTTAATAATCTGTGCAGCTGTAGTCACAGGAACATCAAGCTGCTTGGAGATGGTCTTATAGCCTTTACCTTTAACATGCTTGTCTATAATTTTATTTCTAATCTCCTGAGACAGCTCTCTCCTTAGCTTTCTGTGCTCCATGTTCAGTGTGGTACACACCATGATACCAAACAGCACAGTGACCACTTTTCAGCCTTTAAATAGGCACACTGTCTTCTCCAGACTGCATGTTTCAGCTCTTTCCGGAAATGTTCAACAGGATTTAGATCAGGAATCATAGAAGGCCACTTCAGAATAGTCCAGTGTTTTGTTCTGAGCCATTCTTGGGTATTTTTAGCTGTGTGTTATATATATATATATGTAGGCAAAAGGCACACTGACTGATTACAAGGTTGGAGACACCTGTGATGATAATTACAGGGCACACCTTAGTTTAACATGTCCCTATGGTCACACCATTTTCAATCCTTTGTAGGGGTGCCATCATTTTTGTCCAAGCCAGTTTCATTATTTTGTTTTTTAAAATATTTCTGTTGAACCAAAATTTAAAATCAATGTCTGATTTTCATCAGCTGATTTTCAGTACATTTTTATTTATTATTACTTTTGTTAGTTTCAAGTTATTTCAGTGACCATGTGGGTTTTTCTTTCATTTAATGAAGTGTACCTAGAATATTTTCAACGTGTGTATGTTTTTCAGAGAGTTTGTTTGTCTATCCGTCTGTCAGTGAACAAAATAATTGAAATAGTTATTGATGGATTTTGATGAAATTCTCAGGAAATGTACAGGATGGGAAAAGAAAGACCTGATACGTTTTTGGTCTTGATCCGGATCAGCGACTGGCCGCCATGACAAAAAATGTGATTTTTGTGAATAACCACTGAACTAAAATAGATATCATTATGAATCCAGTTGCTAATGTTTTGTTTTCATGGTCAAGGAATCTAAATATTTTGATGACATAAAGGTAGGACTAATATTTATTGTGAAAATCACAATATGGGTGAGGACTGTGGCGCTGGCGGAGGTCTGAGCTCTCTGAGTGCTTTTCTAGTTAATAATGCTGTCTAGTTTAAGGCTCACAATGACCTGTAACAATGATAGAGTAGGGGTATATTATACATTTCGTGAATCCTTATGGTTCTGTGAGTATTCTAGTTCTTATATTTTATATCCCTGCCATTGCTAGATGACACAGGGCTAAAAGATAATATATCATTTAGGCGAAAATTGTGTAAAAATGAGTGTTGTTTATAGTTTAAAGAGCTACAGTGACCTCTATACTGGTCAGAAAACTTCACAACTTGGCTTGAATGAAAGCTTCAAAGGTTCTCTTTAAAATGATACCAAAGACAATATAGTGAAACACTGACAGATGTCCTGTACATGAGTCTAAACAAGAGGATGCACCATCGTCTAAAATGTAATTTTCTGAAGGGGGTGGGTAACTTCATTGGCTGTTAACTATAATACAGCTGCCACTCAGGAAGGGTTATCATACCAAAATATCATCTACAGACATAGAGGTTTTCAAAAATCATAAGCAAGTTTCGTCACCTTGAGTGGTACCGACAAGTGAAATTTTGGGCTCTGGCCCATGGACTATTAGTGTGATTGATTAGCTTTATGTTTTGGACTCTCACAAAATGTCAAAACTTTTTACAATTTTACATTTTTACTTACATTGAATTCTATATTATCTATTAGATTTTTTTCACAAAATACTTTAGATTCGTACTTGGACAAAAAGGTTTTTTTATTTCATCTAAGTTGATCAAATTTTAAAATACTTGCTTAAATAAGTTTTGTTTGACATTTTCAGGTGTCACTTGCTGATATTTGTGTCATAAAATGATTTTCAGGACAAAATATTTTTGCTTTCATCATTTCACAAAGTGTTTATTTGTACTTGACCATTGTGAAAATCATGGCCAGTGTTTAAATCATGTTGGTAGTTTTTTTTTCTAATGTACTCTTGGCAGAATTCTCCCACAATGCCAATAATTTCTCAACATTCAATTTGTCTAACAGTTGAACTTCACTGCCATATAAAAAATATTCTCTTAATCAGAAGTTACCAGTCATATATGAAGGCATAAGACTGTATGACACAATTAACCATCTTAAACTGAGATTTGATATCCCACATATGTTTGCAGACGGACTAAGTTTGAATAAAAAGGCTGATATTGATGCTAAACAATGCCAATGTGCATCCCTGGTAGTCATATTTACACTTTACAAGATAATTAAAGGTTTAATAAAATGTTCTCACATAACCTTTTCTATTTCTAGAATGCTTTTGCATATTTCAATAATTCATATGCATTGTGTTCCAACACCTTTTTGAGGGGGTGTTGACTTCTAAGGCATTAATAAACACCTTATTTTAAGCATGAATATATTTCCAAAATTTGATGCTTAAAAAGCTGATTTTGCTTGCTTAGTACTGATATGCGCCTTGTAGCACCGTCATATAAGGTCTATATGTAATCAATATATTAGAAGCATTAATCTGTCTTCAAAGTATTACAATGTTAAAAACAACTGCATCTCTAGCATTAAGCACCTCTTACTTTAGCTTTTGACTCCAAAAACTGTCATCATCAGTCATAAATAAAAGCCGTATCAGCTCAATGTGAGATGTTGTGAGAAGCACCTTCCCTGGTGTCTTGCTCCTGTTATCTGAGGCAGCATCGGTCACCTGTATGAACCAAAGCAATGAAGGTGGAACATGCAAGTTTCAATAACTTTATTAAAACCATATTGTGACACAGACCAGAACACATACAGAGCACACAACAGAAATAAATACCATCATGTGTACAGCGCTCATTGTCAAACAGGCTTATTGCGGCTGGCATTTTGATTTATGTCATCCAGAAAGAGAGAGGGCATGCTATGTCATCAGAGAGATCAGGAGCTGAGCTCAGTGTGCTAATCACCCTGCCTGCTTTTTGACTGTGGAGTGCACTTCCTGAAACACTTTACTGCTCTGATATACACCCAGGCTGCACCTCATTCTCAAGACACCAGCTCCTTTAGCTTTGCTTGGGGAGGCGTGAGGAGGCTGCTTTAATCAAGGTCCATTTCAGGCTTGTTGTCTGTGGTTTCTGAGCTGGGGTTGCCTGTGTTCTCATTTGTTCCCTTGTCTGCAGATTCTTCTTGGGGTTTCTCCTGTCCATTGACGGGTCCGTTCTGCTCTGCAGGTGTTTCCTCCTTTGGGAGCTCCACCTTGGGCTTGGGTTTGGTCACAATGGGGTTACAAGAGGAGAACAGCTCCTGGAAATGTACACAAAGAACAAAACATGTAGAAGTGCCCCATTAAAGCTGGAAAGGAAAATCCAATAAATAAATGAAACAGGCAATGACAAAGTGCAGGTACAAAGTTGACTTTAGTGGTTTATTTCTCAGGAGGAAGTTTCTTGTTATAAATATTTCTTTTTATTTCAACTCCCAAATGCATTTTTAATTAAGTAAAGCATATATATTTATACTAGTACCTTCAGAAAACGATTAACCCCACACCTTTTTCATTTTAAATCAAGGTCTGAATGAATGCTAATTTTCTAAAACGGCTTAAATGTCAACGTTTATATTTCGAAGTTAATAAACGAAGCTGGATGAGGTTAACTTCTCAAAAAAGCCTAAAATGGTAACTGCTTTAACAGCAAGTTTTAACATATGTTTTACATGGACTCAGCCTAGTAAGAAAGTGTGCAAATACAGGATGCAGGAAAATCTATCTTATATGATGTTGTCATAATGTCCATCAGTTTATAAGAAGCAAAGTACTATCTGGTATGATATGTTAAAAAAAAAAAGAATTTATCAATTTAAGATAAAATTTATATGAGCAAATTCACAGTTTACAGAAGTGAAGGGGCTCTAAAACACAACAGTTCTTGGAAAGTGCTTAAATTTGACATTTGTAAAACTGTTCAAATCCTGTAAAAACACCAGATCTCTTCTGAGGAAGATTTTATCTGCCGCTATAATAACAGTTTACTTCCAAAAAGAGGTTTATCTTTGCCAGCATTTGCCTGTTTGTCTTTCCGCCCATCTGTAAGCAAGATAACTAAATAACTTCTAAATAGATTGTGAAAAAAATTCAGTGAATGTTGGTCATAGCACAAGAAAAGGGCGAGGAGAGATGGGTTGTGATCCAGGTATAGATGTGAAACAAAGGCTTTTTTAAAACAGATTTGTGAACATTTTGCAATAGAGCAGTTTTCCAAATTTTTGAAAATAACTAACAATGTCAAAATTACTGTAACTGACAATGTTTTTATCTTTAGTTACACCGAAACCAAGCTTCATCTAACCTTTAAGAGCAAACAGCATGGATGCAACCTGCTGAGAGGCGGAGAGCTCTGCAGGCTGCTATAAAAAATGTGTAATATTCATGCAGCTCATAAATTAAAATAAATCCACCTTCGGTTTAACAGAAGGTTTTGCTCTAGTGACTGACGCCCAACCAAAAAAAATACATTATTCTCAATTTTATAATATTACTATTCTAATTATCATCATGATTATTAATAATAAAAATTTGATATGAATAAGATATTCTGCTATAGTTCAGACCATTGACTTCTCTCTTTAAAACATGCTTCAAAGTTAAAACACAGATCAGTCAGGTCTTTTGTTTCCTTTAAAAACCTCTTCCACATAACATCACTTTATGAGAGAAAACATCACGGTGCATTCTGTTTACAGACTGACTGCAGATACAGATAATAAAAACATTTGAAGGTGCAATCTGCTGATACCAACAATGTGTCAATAATGCACGTCCCTTATATACCTATATATTGAGATCTATTTCAAGGTTTCAGTTTTCTTTTCAAAGACTTGACATGAATTTATGTAAAGACAGACACTTACCCTTGTTTTTGCTTGAATATCTTTTACTTTAACGGAAGGATCCTGCGTCAAGCTCTGTTTACTTTGCTGGTTCATGGAGCTGTTCATCCACATCATAGCCTCACTGGCCAGTTTGTCCACTTTGCTGACGTCTGCCTCCTCTAGATGGTCATACTGCTCCTCCTGGAATCATAAAGAGAAATATCAGACTTGTTTCTTATCCACACAGGTCTTATTACAAGTTTATAATGCAGGGTTGGTGGAACTTTAAGATTTAGATGAACTGCAGACATTTGTAGTTACGTCCAGAGCAAGAAGCAGAGTATAACCTATTAAAACTTTAGACTAGGGGTGTCCTGATACAACTTTTTCACCTCCGACACAACACCAATATTGCAGCCTTGAGCATTGGCGGATACCGATATCGATCTGATATAATAACAGCAAGAATCATGCATACTTTTATTACTTTTGTAGTAAGGACTGTAAGAAAGGGCTTGATCAAGTTAGATTACTCAAACAGAAAATGGTAGTCAGCAATGTTAGGTAAGAAAAAAACTAACCCTTTTGTTTTTAACCAATGGGTTAAATGAATTTAAACCTTAAACAAAAGAAAGGAAGCCCCTAAAAAAGAAACCTCAATAAATCCAATAAAAACAAAACCATATATTTTTAGATTGTAAAATAACCACTGTGTTTAACTTGGACATAAGTATATTCTACACCTAAATTAAATTAAAAAATAATAATTAGAACAGACTGCTTGTATAGGAGTTTTTATATCGAAGATTTTGGATGCAGGCCGATATAATCCGATACTTGTTTTTTTGCTGATATCAGACCGATATCCGATATCAATATCGGATCAGGACATCCCTACTTTAAACAGTGTTTCATTTTAAGGTTTTATTTGTTCAATGTTTGATTGAAGGGAATCTACTCCTGAGCATTAGTATCCATGGACAACCTCAAAGTATACATGTGTTTCTGAGGCTTGAGGAAAACTGTGGACTCTTTCAGAATTTGAATTTGGTAAAAAATGTAAAGAGTCATACTTCATTCAGCCATTTTCTCTGAATAAACGTAACATTCCAGGCTGAAACTGTCCCCATTAATATTGAGAGGTGGAGAATAAAAAGTCCACAGACTGTTTGTCATGGGCATATAGAGGTTCTCCATCACATGAGTAAACATGAAAACACACTGCAGGTTCTAAATTACAGAGCATCAGACCGGGACTGGACAGTAGGTCATTGGCACAAAGAGAATGAACTTAATTACCATTTGTTAAATAACAGAGACTGAAGGGTGTTTTATTTCAAAAGGACGACTAAATCCTTGTATATAAGCCTGTGTAACTTGAGCACAGGCCCTCTGACAGTAACTGCAGTGATGAAACTTGAGATTAACTCATGGTTCATCCTCTTCCTCGTGCTCTGGATGTAGCTGTTAACATAACTGACTCGTCTGTGTCACTGGAGGACAGTCGAGATACATGAGAGCGCTCGGAAGAATTTGATTCAGAGGTAAGATCTTATAACATATATACCAGTAATCAATAAAATCATCAGATCAGACTTATGACCAACAAATAAAACACACATAATCAGCATCTTATGTGTTTTTACAGCATTTTCTTCCAGGATCTCCAGGTTCAATAATTTGGATGATAAATTAACTATTTGTGGGATAGAATCATATATATTTATACATTTATTTTGTATTTACCCTGTGCTGTAAATGTTTTGGAGGGATTTGAAAAATATTTATCTATGAAATAACTAGACATGCTATCAAAGTTGGTATGAAGGATACCACTTCAAGATTTGTATGCAATAAGATTTTGTCCACTGTAATTATCATATGTTGCTAATCAGCAAGTTTTACCGACACAAAATATATATATAGGTGCATTTTATATACTTTATGTACATGTATCTATGCATATATGTGTATCCATAAACTGAGGGCTTGTCTTCAGCCTGCTCTACTGTGTAAAGTGTATTGAGATAACACTTTATATGAATCGCTGCTACACAAATAAACACCGACTGATGAATAAATCAGAATTTTCAAATATTTCTGGTAGAATTTATTTGTACACAAATACTTTGGAACTAACGCATAAGGTAAGTGACTACACTGCAATACCTCATTAACTTCTAATTCATTGAAAACAGATAAGTTTACAATTCCTTATACCCTTTTACATCTCTTTCTTTGTTTTGTTGTTGTCTTTATTGATAAGACTTGGTACATCCTACGTCATATTGATGTGTTCTGTTATGTGCCAATTGTCTGCATTTAAATGCTTGTTTGATTTTTTTTCATATCTCAATCTCAAATAAAGAATCTTATCCAACTTAAGCAGCAGATAAAAGAGTGAGGGGAATATATCTCATTATTTGGAGGTCAGAAGCAAGCCCATGGCTCCCTCAAATCCTGCATTATAGTGAAGCATGCTCTGGTTCACAAACATCGGGGACCACTGCAGTGAAGGGCATAAAAAACTCAGATAAAACACAACATGGCCTCTTTGATTGGGTTCATAAAGACTGAGGAGTATGGATATTACATGATACCCAAAAACATGATTATGTGGTGTAAACTATTGCCTTGGTGGGTTAATTACACATAGAAACATCCCATTTGACAAGGCTTTGTTATTACCTTCATTTTGTAGGCCTCCACAAATTTCATGTACTGCTGGATTTGTTTCCCCAACTCCTCAAATGCTTTAGGTCTCTCCTCAGCCTCTGTAAACCTCTCCTGGATGGGCTGACCAAGTTTCTGCAGCAAACACACAAACATGTTAAAAACAGATGTGTAAATAAAGCAATGGATAAAGAGAATAGCACAGCTGATGCAGCACTAACCTTTAGCTCTGCCAGCTTGTCGATGTACACTTGTTTGGGTTGGTCCTCTCCATCCTCATAAAGCCAGTTTTCAGTGTCCTCCAGTTTTAATGACAAAGCGTCTCGGTCCTGCAAATACATAAAATAATTCCACAATGTGAGTACAGAAAGCGAGACGAGTGGTGAAATAAAAATCAGATGTTGATGCTTGTGAAAGAGGCTGTTAACTCACAGATTCACTGACAAACTTCTCCAGCATCCCGTGGAGTTTATCCCTCATGTCGTACACGTACTCCTCCACATTATTCTTAGCGTCGTTCCTCTCCTTCTCCAGCTTGTCCTGCATGATCATCTTACCCTGAAGAGAAGCCAAACAGCAACTGTAACCACTCAACACTTTAAAATAGATTATTACAGATGACGGATGTGTGGATTAAGGGGGTGTGTCATGGCTGAACGGTTGGTTACCTCATTCTCTACAAAAAGGTTCAGCATGTCGTCTGCTAGCTGCCACTGTGGACTGTTTTCGATGGGAAGCTCTAGTACTTTTGTTTTGACTTTGGGCTTTTTGGCTTGTGGAGGTTGGTCCGACTTCTTCTCGCCTTTGCCCTCCTCTGTGGAAGTCTGAGAGGAAAGAGGAAATGCATTAAAAATCAAATCCAGATCTACTAAACATGAAGTCTTCACCCAACCATTGATTTGAGCTGGTGGCCTGCCGACTAGTAAACAGTTTGACCAGGGCAGTGGTTCCCAACCTTTTTGTCTTGTGTACCCCCGACTCTTTTTCTCATACCATGAGTACCCGTTACTCATACTTGTTGATGATTCTTCACAAGTAGAACATAACTATCCTGGTTTATATGAATTAACTTCTACATCTGCATACCCACTGCAGCCTCAGTGCTTCATTTGAGGTGAAGTTCTGGCAAAAAACTCAATGATATCAGCCCATTTACAGCAACGCCAGAGCACCAAACACTCTGAAAAAGACAGCCTGTGCCACAGGATATCGTCTCCCCAGGAAACTAGTAGCAGCACATATTTACCACTTTATTGAGAGGCTCATCCTAGTACTTCCAGGTTGGAAATAAGTTAATGTTTCCGAGTACCCCCTGCAATGTGCTTGCATACCCGTACTCCTGGTTGGGAATCACTAAACGAGCAGATTGTGGTACCTCTTGTCTTTTACTTTTATGTTTTTAAAGTGTCCTTCACACTGCCAGTTCAAGCCATTTTATCATATTAATCCAAGTGCGAACATCAGAGACAAAAAAGCATAGTGGACACCATTTTACATCTCTGGCGGCAGCACCAGAGGTGCAGTATTAGTGAAAAGGAAGCACATGAACCCAGTGGGGGATCACAGTGCTTCAAGTGTTCATGAATGTGAGATATGTGCCATGACACTCTCTCTCATAACCATATTACACAGACTTTACACAAACATCATGTCTTTGTGAAATCGATACAACTATCTTGAAACATAACAGTGGAGCTCTGTTGAAGGTCTTTTAAATAAATACTACGAAGTGGGCTTAAGATTTACTCGTTACGATGAAACCAGTGAATATGCCTCTAAGAAGAGGCAGCATCCATCATTATTGGTTTAGATCAAGGGTGTCCTAACTATGATCTGGGGGCTGACTGCAGCTCATGGGCCCTGCTTTGTTGGTCTGCGTCAAATTCTAAAAGATAAATTGAACTATGGCTCACATTAGAACATGAGTTTGTGCCTGAATAAATACAAATGGTTCTGGTAGCTAATAACACAAGTAGTACTCATTTGCTGCAGTTTTTGCTCTGTCCTGAAGCCTGATCATATCATATTGTCCTTATCTTCATGCAGTCATTGTGTGCTCCATTTACCTCCATCTCCTCGTTTTCTCGTGGATTTTTCTCCTCCGTCTCTTTCTGTGTGTCTCCCTGATTCTGCTGCTCGTCCTGATCGGTCTGCATCTTGCTCTAGAAAGGTGTAAATAAAAACATTTTAGTCTGGAGCTAACGCAGAACAAACATGTTCAGTTCTTCCAGCCAAAGGAACATTTATGATTAACAGTACGCTTTTTTGTACCTCTCCATCCTTGTCGTTTGTCTGCTCTGTTTCCATGGGTTCCTCCGTCTCATCTGACTTCTGCACTTCAACCAGAGAGGCGCTCGACACGCTGAAGATCCCGTGGATGTTCACCCGCACCTTGACCTTCACCTTGGAGCTCTCACCAGACGCCTGAGGGACAACCTTCTGGATCATGAACTGACCTGTAAAAATAAAAAAATAAAAAATAAACCACAACATAAACAGGCAGGCAGTTGAATGACTGGTGTCACACTGTTTGGTCAGTCTTTGGCATTTATAAACATGATATTACTCAAGAGTTTGTGGACATCACAAACACAAACAGGAGAGTAATTATTAGAGAGCAGTAAGGGCAATTCACTCTGAGTCTGCAGGATGTTAAAGTCTTTCATTTCCCTCAGCTTAAAATAAATCCAATCTCATTACGGCCACCAGGTGGGGTCAACTTTGTCATAAAAAGAGCCTGGCATGTTCTAATTTTGCTGATTTAAATCCTCAGAACATCATTCAAAACTAATAGGCAGGAAAAAAACATCTGTTGACGCCCCCACTTTTGAGTTGAAGCGTACTGTATTGCATGTACGTCAGTTTTCAGAGGTGAAAATTAACAAGCAACAGGTGCATGCCACTCACAGAAATGTGATAAAGCAATGGACAACATGGGAGTTCGAAGTGGAGGCTGCACGGCACACTCGCTTGAATTGGCTGTACATATAGACCTGTTGTCACAACACAGCATCACAAACACACTTGTAGGATTGCGGGCCACGTTAAACCCTCACGGCAGGTCTACTCATGACGAGAAGATATTTAAAATGATATTATTATTGACATTAACCACAGACATATTCCATTCTGAGCATAATGTATTTATGAGTTTTACTATAATGCTTGTTCGACTTAGCTCAGTGGAATTAAAGAGGGGAATCTTTTTACTTCTTTTACGTAATTGGGCAAACAAACAAGCAAACACAAAAAAGAGTGTGCAGCTGTTTTGTTTGGGTAAAAGTAAATTTCAGATTGGGACTCACTATCAGGAGAGGGAAAAATTGGGTTGGGAAAAATGAGCTATAATTATCCAATGAAAAAAACAATCCGTTTTAAGTGATGTAATCTGTGTAATGTTATATAATGTGCCACAGCTGCAGTGTTTGTTAACAGATGAGTTTGGAGATGTACAAGTACTTTAGCACATGTTTATAGCCTAAACAGTACTATCATTTCTATGATACGGTGCCACGGAGCCGCTGACCAAACCAAAGGAACGCAGACTCTGCAATAACTAGGAGCGTGAGAACAAGAAATCCCACATTCTGCTGTGAGCGACGGAGCTGTGGACAGACACAAGAGGGGTCAGCAGAATGTGGGATTTCTTGTGTTCTTGTTTCTTGTTCTACGCCTCCTAGTTATTGCAGAGTGCTGCCTTTGGTTTGTCAGTCATGCTCCCGTGAGGGCACCCGTAAGTGTATCATAGAAATGCGAAGTAGTACTGTTTAGGCTATGAACATGTGCTAAATGATGTCGTTTCGAGTAAATGGTGGATGTTACCCGCTCAGGACACTTGGATTACAGCGCACGAGCAGTATGGAGGAATATTGCCGCCTTTTTGTGGACTTTTTGTGGACTTTTAAGGACACTGTTCGTTCGGGCTCTTATCTAAGTCATGATATCAATATCAGTGGACAGCGAGTATACCCCCAGATCTCCGGCTGCATCCTAGATGTTCCAAAACTACTCCACAGTGTTGTTCAGCATGAGGGTGAGTAGAAAATGAGGCCAAATCGTTGTTTGGGTGTAGTGTTCCTTTAAGGCAAACTTCACTCCATGACCTGCTGGGCAAGGGCCTTTGTTATTCTTCTTGATTCAAAATTTGTTTATTATAAATTAAATATTTTTGTTTCTATTTTTAAATGATAATAGTTAATAAATAAAAAAGTTCTAAAAAAATCTGCTCTGGAGCCAAACATACTGATTGCAACATCCCTACTAACATCTTAAAAATTTTCATGGAAAAATGTGAACAAAAATAAAAAAAATAAAATGATTGATTTGTGGTGATGCACCAACACAGAATCTCTGAACCTCAAGGCTGAATCAAATCTTTATGAAAGTATGCATGGAGTATCCTGAGGATGGACAGAAGAGTGAGCTTTAAAATACAGTTGTCCCCATAAATATTTGTCATTCATTCCAGAGATATGAGTAAAAAGTCGACATTTGAGGTGGTTAAAAGTGAAAAGGGATCATGTATATAAATGCTATTTCAACACTCCAACCAGCATCTCTCCCTAAAACAAGGCTGTTCATGTTGGTGCATAAAATCACAGAAAGATGCTGTCAAGAGTCTGAAGATCCAGTTATCATTGTTGATGGAACAAGCACACATTTGTGGTTCATTTCCCTCCTGAGCCAAGTTCAGCTGCTCTTGAAAACATGTCATTTGCCACTTTGTAATTCAAGTTGTCCAGATGAGTAACCTTAAAAACACTTTCTGGGTAAGGCTGAGTCACTGCACATTGGTAGCCTGATATTGAGGCCCCGTTGAGAGCCTTTTTAGTTCTCCAAGCAAGTCCTATACTCCTCTCAGCATGTCATTCCCCATTATCTCCTCCTGTCTTTGTACTTCACACGAAGTTTCCCCTTCAAGATAATTTTAATTCTGAGCAAATTTCCAGTTGCTTACCAATGGTGGGATCAGGGTAGGGCAGGTCGTTGGGACTGTTGTAGTACGCTTCCAAAGAAAAGGGCTCTTTCCTGAAGAAGGTCAGCACTTTGGAGAACGGTGCTGCATGGTTCTTGGGGAACACTTCACAATCACTGGAATGAGAAAATGTTTTACAGAAATGATCAGACTCAGTGATGAAGACAGGGCAAAAAATATAATATTAAAAACAACATTTTTCTACCTCAAGCCTTCCTCTGCAGCAGATTGCCACTTCAAGGAGATGGGATAGGGAGCGACGTCTGTGATGGAGAACTCGCGCACTTTGAAGGCAGGTGACAGGATCGCACACTGTGGACACGCAAACAGAATTTATAGAGACTTTAATCTAAAATCAACTTTGTCATTGAGTTTCAACAAACTGAACACAAAGTATAGTGGAGGATATGATGTGTTTTTCCACCATAACTGACACCCAATGTTCGTTACATGATCTAAGGCACATTAATATGCTAGACACTCTTGTACTGTCTGATGGAAACTTAAACATTTTTAAGTTCAATAATCAATGTTAGTCTGGCTATCAGTCCCATAAGAAGAGGAACAGGACATCTGTATGCAGTCTGTGTGCCTCCTGTATGCACTCTCTGGCTGCGTACAACTGCTGTCCCATTCACAGACACACCAACAGGCAGACAGTCACGTAAGTGTTTTCCTGATGTCAGCAGCACCTTTTCGTAGCTGCTTTTCAATGCTCTCAGATAAAACCACGGACATGTTACCGTAACTATTTATTTCATAGCTGTGAGTGCACAAGGATGCACAGGAGTCAGTCAGCTCAAAACTGTGAGCTTCATTTCAAGCTACCATCATCTCGACTGAATCCAACATTTATCTTTCTTAGAGATGATAAATGAAGTCACAGAATGATGAGTAACGAGTTCACTCGTAAAGTTAACCCTGTACAGAAACATGTTGTTTGACACTGTGTATTCATAACATGTCTACATGGATGTCTTCCATTGTAGTTTTATTCCAATATCAACCTGTCATAGTGCATACGCTTCTTCTTAGTCTCTGATGAGAATTCAAGGGAAATACTGTGATCTTATAAAATATGTCAAATTTTATTTTATTTAGTATCCCTTTCCGATGTGTAGGCTGGAAGAAAAAGCTGCTACACTATCACCTGCATGTCCACCAAACTGTTCACAGATCACTTGTTTAAGAGTCTCACTCTGAAAATTCTCTAGAATAATGCATTTATGTTTTCATCAGTGTGTTTATGTGATTAAAAAAGGATGGCATTTCCATGTGACACATAAGACTAAACAGATACTGCCAACACATATTAAGGTGATGAACTATGAATGTGGAGTGTCATCAGATTTTAGCTCATTTAGTTGTTTCTTGGGCAAATTAAGTTAAAAAACCACCATGTAAAAACATCTTCAGGCTTTAAGGCAGTCCTGTAGTGTAGGCTTCACAATCATTTTCCAGGAAATAACAATGACAAACCTGCAGAGCACATCCTCTGGCCACAGCTTCGTCAGCATTCAGCGTGGTGCTCAACTCTTTCCCGAAGAATTTGCTGATTCTCTCTTTGACGGCCGGGATCCTGGAAGCTCCGCCCACTATCTCTACTGCATAGACGTCTTCTTTTTTCAGCTCTGATGGAGCAAAACATCTTTGATTACAACAGGATCTGGAAAACTTGGACACTGATATTCTCTTAAAGAATACAAAAGCATTAAATAAAGCAGACTCTGTACTCACTGGTTTGTTCCAGCAGACTCTGCAGAGGAGCCTCAACACGAGCCAAAATCTCAGCACACATCTCTTCAAACTGACCCCTTGAGGGAGACAAAAGGTGATCACGACTTGAGCTCAAACCAAGTAGAAGAACAAATGAGTCATGGATACTTAACACAGCTGTGATGTTTCTTAAAAGGATCTACCTGTTCAGTTTTGAGGTGACATCAATGTCGTTCATGAAGCATTCGATGTTGAGCGGCAGGTCGGAGGAGTTGGCGCTCATTAACTTCTTCAGTTTTTCACACTCCTGGTAGAGCCTGACCAGAGCACGCGGCTTTGACTTTACATCCAACTTGTACTTCTTAGCAAATTCCTCACAGAAGTGCATCACCAGCTTCTCATCAAAGTCCTTCCCCCCCAGCTCTGGATCGCATGCTGTGGACAGAATCTGTGAGACAGAGGAGAGTGAAGGTCACACACTGAGCCTTTGGTCGATGGATGAAGGGTAGTGATGGAAATTCATAATATTTTATACAAACACCATTATGGATTCTGTGAAGCAGTGGCCAATTCTGGTAGATTTTCTTTTAAGGAGAAAACAGGCTACTAAGTTTTTGTGTCAACAACGTCAAACACACTGTTGGCATCATCTTGTATAAATCTAATCCAACAGGCCAGTCGTCATCGACCTTTTTCTCCTATTTAACCCCCTTAGGACCATCATGAAAAAAAAATGATACAATGCTGTGCAAAATAACCCCAAATTTAATTGATTTCACGGATAAAATGAAGCTAAAACTGGCTTACATACACATTTTCACGTGTAAACACTTTTAAGAAAGTAGGCCTCGAGTGTGTCATCATCGTTTTACTCAACTCATCTCATCTTTATTTTTTACGTGCTGTACATAAATAAACAAAAACAAAACAATGCAGAAAGTAACAATTTAACATAATGGCCAAAATAAAGCTGGTATAAACACTAAAAGACTTGTTTCATTTTAAAAAATAGCTTAAAAACCATAAAACAAGTAACTAAAAACAAACCATCACGCACTAAAACAGTAGTAGAGTCTCATGTGGGGTTGAAATCCAAGGAATAAAAATGAGTTTTGAGATGAGTTTTAAAAATGGACAGTGAGGAAGTTTCAGACAAACATATCAGGGATGGGAAAATTGATCTTTTCCTCAGGGCCAAAGATTTTAAATTTGCACAATATACTTTCAACTTTCAGAATATGTAATAGTTATTAAAGTGTATTTTACCCAGATAGGGTTTTACAGAAACAATACCAACCAAATATAGCTGTATTTTCTTGTGATTATTGCCATTTTTAAGGTTTTATTGTAAATGTGTTCACATTTTCTTCAGTTAAAGGAATACTACACCCAAACAACGATTTGGCCTCATTTTCTACTCACCCTCATGCTGAACAACACTGTGGAGTAGTTCTGGAACATCTAGGATGCAGCCGGAGATCTGGGGGAATCCTCGCCGTCTACTGATATTGATATCATGACTTCGGTCAGAACCCGAACAAACAGTGTCCTTCAAAGTCCCCAAAAGTCCACAAAAAGTCGGCAATATTCCTCCATACTGCTCGTGCGCTGTAATCCAAGTGTCCTGAGCGGGTAACGTCCACCATTTACTCGAAACGACATCATTTAGCACATGTTTATAGCCTGAAAGGAATGCGCACTCTGCAATAACTAGGAGCGTAGAACAAGAAATCTCACATTCTGCTGTGAGCAACGGAGCCGTGGACAGACACAAGAGGGGTCAGCAGAATGTGGGATTTCTTGGGTTCTTGTTTCTTTTTCTACGCTCTTAGTTATTGCAGAGTGCGCATTCCTTTGTTTGGTCATCCGCGGCTCACGTAGGCACCCGTAAGAGTATCATAAAAATGCAAAGTAGTACTGTTTAGGCTATAAACATGTGCTAAATGATGTCGTTTCGAGTAAATGGTGCACGTTACCCGCTCAGGACACTTGGATTACAGCGCACAAGCAGTATGGAGGAATATTGCCGACTTTTTGTGGACTTTTAAGGACACTGTTCATTCGGGCTCGTATCTAAGTCATGAGATCAATGTCAGTGGACAGCGAGTATACCCCCAGATCTCCGGCTGCATCCTAGATGTTCCAAAACTACTCCACAGTGTTGTTCAGCATGAGGGTGAGTAGAAAATGAGGCCAAATCGTTGTTTGGGTGTAGTGTTCCTTTAAATGCATCTTTTTATTTCAAAATGACTTGAGGGCCACACTGAAGAGGTAGGGAGGCTGCATGTGGTCACCAGTTACTTGCCTCTGATATACGTATGTCAACCCCATTATGGCTACCTCTAAGCTGACCGAGCCTTGCATCCCCTCCCCCTGGGAAGACCCATACCTGAGGCTGGGATCAAGGCTTTAGATTACATCAGTATTCTGTCTGCCATGATTGCTTTCTCAACTGCTTGGTGCTCACCTGTGATCACTGCCTCTTCCAACAGTCCAACATCTTTGTTTTGCAAGGCACATAGAACTGAGTGGAAGACACTGATAAGCATACTGTTAAAAAAATTATATCAGTTCCTCAAACTAGGAACCAATCCCTGTATAATAATTAGGGTTGGCAATTGAGGACCTGTTCCAGTTGAAAACAGAATCTTACTCCTTCAGGCATGCGTATTATTTGTTTTTACGACAAACAAATCCCTTTTCAATGCCTTCCATTCAGCTCCATGAGCGTTTCAAAACAATGGATGTCACACAAATGACAGAGCTGAGGAAACAAACACGGCTGACAGGAGACAGAGGCAGGTTAAAGTGTGGCTTACTTTTATAAACTATGATGCCGACAGTACAACATGCAAAGGTGGAAACACCAACACCATGCTGGAACATCTGCAGCATAGGAGTGCCAATAAAGTATAATGGATAGACAGGATTGATAGAATCATTGTCTGCTTTGCCAACTGTCCATCTATCAACAGATCTTAATGTAATTTTCAGGGAATATTGGTCAAGGCTGAGGGGGAACTTTTTGAATTTTGGTAATGATCTGAATCCCAATGTGAATCCAGGATTTTTAAAGCATGTGATAACTTTGGAAAATTGGGCTGTTTTCCATAGCTTTCCCCATTAACTCAGCTAGTAATGTCAGAAAGGTGTTGAAGACACTAATGCTTTCTAAGACTTTCTTGTCAGCAAAAAACATGTCAATGCCCTCTGTGAATGTAAGAGCCCCTCACTCATCCTTGTTTTAACTACAGCAGAGAGACACCAGTCTGCCTGAAGAGCTGAGCACCCCTCGAGAAATGGTGTTAAGTTGGGGAGGTTTAGATTTTTCTGAACTAACTCAAATCAGCTCCTAATCTTTCAGCTCATTCAAGCTAAAAAAAAAAACTGCTCAGAGAGCTGCCCAGACTGATAACAGCTGACTCAGCTCTTTTTATTTTAACTGACAGGGTAACCTCTGCTCCTTTGGTAATTCTCTCCAACAGGAATCAAAGACACCTCTTGTTTTGTACAATAAAGAATTTATTTAGGGAGAATAAAATGTACTGAACAATAAACCCAATAGACGTTTTTTGGTTTGTTTGTTCCCCATGAGAGGACTGAATAGTGTGAGCTTTGGTCAAATTCATTTAAATATTTAGTTATATTTGTGCTTTTGTTTATTTAGGACACAGACTTTATCTCAGACGGGTGAGTGTTTGTTCTATTTTCACTATTGTTATTATTGTAATTGTTTGCAGAGTTGGCATAATTTGAGTTGGTCTTAAATGTGCAGTGTGTAGAAATTGTCATTTTAGCTACATCTAGCTTTCAGATTTTGGATTGAGCCCATCGTTTCTAAAACATCACATAACTAAGCGACGGAAGCTGTTGAAGACCAAAAAGGATCATGGACAGGGCATCGTTTACAACAGCTATGAAGGTCAACTGAGATGATGATTATAGGTTTTGTAAACTTTTGTAGACTCATATTTAAAAATTGCATTTCGTTCTTTTTGTCCCCAAAACCCACCTGTAGACAACATGGCCGATCGTTATGTCAGCCTCCACAGAGGGAAGACCCGCGGTACACAGATAAAGAAAGCTTTGTATAACTTAATAAATAGAACACAAAAGTTTATGAGGATGATTGTTCACCTATTTTGATGGACTACATACAAATAGAAACATTAAATCCTATATTCATCGATTTTGTTCAGCGAAATGCAGCTGACTTCTACACATGACACCTGGAAGTAGGGCTGGGTATCGATTCAGATTTTCTGGATCGATTCGATTTGATATTAAGAGGTCTCGAATCGAATCGATTCACGATGCGAAATTTGTTCAGTCTGGGTTATCTCAGTAAAAATAATGCTGTAAATGACTTTTGACCTGATACATTATTAAAACTGTTTTTACATTAAGAACTGAACCCTAAGCATTTACATTAATCACATATTAATGATATGCATTAATGCATATTCTGCAAGTTACTTGTTTTTTGTCCAACTTGTCTTTTCTTTCATGCTTGTTAAATCTGAAATATGTCCAAACGTCAACTTTTAAACTCCGGTGGTGCTCATATAGTGCTACTCGCTTCCGCCATGTTTTTTTGACAGTGGAAAGCAGAGCTAAACGCGAGACTAGCAGAGTTGATACCGCAGGTTGCTTCTCAGACAGTCCAATGAAGAAAAAACTACCCACATTAAAAGATCAATCTTTGGATTTTATGGATCAATAATGAACCATTTAAAGGGAAATCCATTCAAATCAATTAAATTGATTTTTTTAACCCAGCCCTACCTGTAAGTCAAGCATGGGACTTTATTCAAGAGTACACAACGTCTTTCAGCCTTAGCCCTGACTGTCACCCCATAAACTTAACTTCTAGAGATCAAGCCTAAATCAATGAAGTAGTAACTGTAAAGTATGTGATCAGGATTCACACCTTGAGTTTGCCTTTGTTAAAGGCACACACTGATGTCTGGTATCCAGAGTGGCCCAGGTCCACAAACACCACATTCCTGGCCTTTTCCTCAGGAGCAGGGAGATCCTGTTTGTAGATCCCATACGCCAAAGCCACTATATGGAGAATGAGAACATCAACAGTCACTGAATGTATTTTATATCTTCTAAGTTAGCAAGACTGGCAGCCAGAAACACTCATAACAAGCACATAATTGTCCTAACCCCACCCATGAGACATGTGCACAGACCTGCAGTTGTTTCATTCATGAGCCTGAGGCAGTTAAGACCAGCAATCTGAGCAGCATCTACCACGGATCTCCTCTCAGCGTCAGTGTAATAGCAGGGAACCTGGAGACGACAAAAGGGTGTTTGGATTAAATATTCACATCTTATTTTTCTGATCGACTTGCTTGATGAGGACTGCAAGCTAAT
Source organism: Scarus forsteni (assembly GCA_036419115.1). Classification (NCBI taxonomy): domain Eukaryota; kingdom Metazoa; phylum Chordata; class Actinopteri; order Labriformes; family Labridae; genus Scarus; species Scarus forsteni. The sequence goes on from JAZDUH010000395.1 coordinate 2,455,456, forward strand.
CATGTGCAATAACAACTTCAGAAAGTCATGTGTTAAACTTACAGACACAACACAATCTGCCACTGGCTTCTTTAGGGCGTTTTCCGCTGTCTCCTTCAGCTTAGTCAGCAGCATGGCGGTGACCTGTTCAATGCTGAACACCTTCTCTTCCTCCATGTACATCACCTGTTGGACAATCACAATTTTCAGGCGAGAGATGATGAATTATTACACTGACAAGGGATGCACAAGAAGTCTGAATTCTGTAGTCATCTTAACATAGTTTATTGTAACTGTGATTGTCACTGAAATCACAATAGACCATTTTCACTGCTCCACGACTTCCTGAAATTAGTTGTGTACATTCATTTCCTGTCTTACATTATTTGTTAAACTAATTAATCCAGGTTTGCCTTTGTAACTGCTGCAGCAAGGCACACCTGGCTTAATTAGTTTGGCCAATAATGTAAGACAGGAAATGAACATACACAGCTAATATCAGGATGTAGTGGAGCCATGAAAATGGTCTATTAACGCAACAGACTTAGCTCACAGTTTAAGGAAACTTCAGTATAGGTTGGTTTGGTTTACTTATGCAATAGCAACAGTCTGCTTAAGAAAAGGGCCTGACGCATATGGATTTTCTGAGGTCAATGCTGATATTTGACAAGAAACAGTTAGCAATTAATTAGCCAATTAATTAGAAAAATGAATTTAACAAAACATTTTGGTCCCTTAACCTCAACAGCCCCAAAGTACCCGATTTCTGGAATGCCTGCATGCTCTCCAACAAAAGCGAAAGAAAAAGTGAACCATTTTTCAAAATCCTCGCCTGACCATATGGTATAAAATCTCTCCATTTTTGCTCTGCATCACTTTAGAACAATAGTCATTTGCAGAGATAATGTCAAACATTTTTATTATTCAATTTTAGAGTTTTAAAGCCACTCCACCGTCATTTCCAAGAGATATTCACAATTTTAAAAAAACATTTTCTAAGAGATGGGTCAAATTTTCAAATTATTCTGGCTTCTGTCTTCATTTAATCTGTCCCAGTAACACATTTACTAATAATTATACATCTTCACAAATCTCTCAAGTGTTACTTTTATTACAGGACCAAACAAAATCAAACAGACTTAGTGGTTGCAGAGAGTCCCTCTTTTCTTTAAGAGCATGTCATTTTTTAACCAGAAGGCTTAAAAAGGGGGCTGTAGAGGTTAATACTTAAAATACTGAATATATGGCATACAGGCAGAACATTTTGATTTGTCCTTAAGTATTTGTTTAACTTTACAACTAGAGAGGAAATTCAAAGTACAAAAACATGCAAAAAAAAAGCAGTAAACCTCTGGGAAATTAATTATATCACCTTAAAAAAGAGTTCATCTATTACTGAGTTATGAAATACATCCTGTCATGTACTACTTGTTGATGAAAATTAGAGGTGGGATATAAATTAGAGGTAGGGCAACCTTTAAAAAAGTTGTAAACTGGTAATTGTGAGAGGAAAGCAAAAAACATTGAAGTAACATTCTTTTCATAAGCATCTTTTATTTTTCTACTCTGTAACTTTCAAGACCAAAGAACTTTCAAACACAAAAGAAAATAGTGTGCAGGCCAGCAGTAAAGTCCTCATAAGTGCATCAGAAGGGTTTAGTGCAGGTAGAACCACTTTTTACTGTAAACATGAGATATGTGTTTAGAAATCATTCCTCACTAAATGTGCTCCAACTTGCAGCTGATGGAGTGATTAACGATTGTTTTCTGCATGCTTAAATATTTGTGCACCTATTTTCTGTCTGTGGTTACTGGCTGGCTGTTCAGCTGTTAGATAACTCTGTGCTAGGTTGGCATAACTCCAGTGCCGTCATTGTGAACATAAACAGAGAGGGAGTAAATTAAGCTAGATAAGCAAAACTTTACCAATGTACCTCATTGTAAACATGACCGACAAAGCACGTGTCACTTGTCATGACACATGGCAAAGAGAGTTAAACTGAAACGGAAGACATTTTGAGTCACTGTTGATTTCACAGCTTCATTATAACCAAACCTTGTATTGTTGCCTGGCTGCCTGACTGATCAGACAGTGGTGGGGAGGGGATTGGGGATCAAATTGAGTCAGAGCTCCATCTACTGGACTAACAGTGCAACAAGATCGTTCTGCGCGGCTCAGACACTGAACAGTATTTACTGTTTTATGAGAAAGCAAGAATATATCGGTGTTATGGCAGTAAAACTCCGGCCAATGTTACAAATTTTGAAAGGACTATAATCGGTCGATTAAATCTGCTGGTGGATATGTCGTTGGTGAATTTCTCGGTTGGTGAATTTCTCGGTTGGTGAATTTCTTTAAGGTGGTTTGAGATTCAGCTCAGATTCAGTTGGAAAAAGAAATCACTTCAATAAGTCATTTTTTCCTCAAACTGTTTAACATGGCAGAGTGGTCAGAATCAAGCTAAGTCCAAACAGAGCCACATCCAGCGTTCCTATGAGCACTCTGCATTTTGGAAAGAAAGCCGGCAGGTTAAGCTTCCAAAAAAACTGTGATATAATAATGAAGTAAGCAAATATTAAACATCCTAAGTAAGATAATACGGATAAACATGCTTATCAATGTAGGGCGTGCCTTATGATATAACTGTATGATTACCATTTGTATGTGTTATTATATTATTTCTATTATTTTTTAAGTGTGATTATTATTATTATAAATATTTCTAAGTGGCTTTATTATTGACTACTTGTAAATGGATTGGACCAGATGGGTTTCGACTTCCTACTCCTTTTTGAGCATGGAAATGACAAATTTATTTTTGCGCTTTCGTTGTTTGTTTTTTTTAGCTTTTGTTCCATGCTTAATTATTTGTTTCCTCAAAACAATACAGACAAAGAAAGAAAGGAAAAAAAACTGCAGAAACAAGAGGGGCTTTTAACACTTGCCTGCGGACTAGGCCTGTGCTCAAAATATCAATACGGACTCTACAGAATTAATACGGCCTAAATATTTTGACAGTTGTAAATACACTTTGGGTAATGTTAACAATGGCAGAGTTCAAGGTAGAAGACGAGCTACATAATGAAGCATATGTTCTAAATTTGAACTTAGGTCTACCATCTTTGAGGATCTGAATTTAAGTCTCTCAAGTTGTAGAACCACTTAAAACTCATCCTTGTTCTTTTTCTTCTTATAAGAAAAAACTAAACTTGTCAAGAATTTTGCTTAAAGCATAGTCAGTGTTCACAATTTATGTGTATCGGGATACGTATCGTATCGTGAAGTTGCTGGAAATACCCAGCCCTACTGCGGACCATAGTGGACACCAGATAGCATGGGAACTTATTATAAGATAGCACCTGAAGAGGTGTTCACAAAGTTACTGTCTGTGATGTAGGAAAAGCAGCGAGCAGCTTTACGGGGTAGCGTTTGTCTGCCTCCACCTACAGTCATCAAATGAACTTCAGCAACTCTATCGGTCCTGTGTGCTTGTTGTGACTCTTTGTTACTGCATTATGTTACATTATATATTTTCAGACTAAAATTTGCATTCTATGTAATTTTCAAAAGATATAAATACAAAACTAAACCAAAGGGAACTTGTGCAAACCACCACATAAGTGTTTTGCTGACCTACTTAAAAGCACGTCCGTGTATCCTTTTAAAATAATGAATTGTCCTGTTTGAATGAGTTTTGTCATCTGACTGCAAACAGACAACTCCTACGGATGATTTGGAAACCAAGAACACCCACTTCAGGTGATCTCTGCAGGTTTTTTGTGCTGAATGAGGGATTGACTCCCATGATCATTTATATATGTAAAGCAACTATGCAGAGTATGGACTGCCCTCTTGTATCAGAACAATCTCCCAAAAGATTCTGGTGTTAAAACAACCTGAAGAATTCTTCTTGTACAGCTCTAAATTTGTATTCTGCAGATCAAGAGTTGGACAATCTGATATTTCTCACATTTTCTAACATTCACAATCTGACTCATCAACGTTACTCAGCACTGCCCGTTACTTTAAAGCACCATTTTCTCCCTCGTGTTATTCAACTGGTACCACTGAACTTCCACTAAATTATCCAGGCTGGCCTTCATTCGTCAGCTCAGGCCAGCTTGTGATGACACACGTCTTTCAGCACACGTAGGAGCAAACATGTGCTGCATCACAGGTGCCATAAAAGAGTTGCTCATCTACAGGCTTTGAGGGCCGGCTGGTTTTCGAGCTCAGTCAGAGAAAACTCAACAGTCTGACTCAACAGGAAACAGAAAATAAACCAGGACAGAATTTCATTTAAACTGCAGAACAAAGCGAGATATTCAGCTCTGGTTAGAAAAAACAGATTTATCCTTTTAAGAAAAATCAATACATCTGCCTGTTTATGTTATATGATTTGAAGCTACTGTCGTCCCTTGGTTTCCTCTTCTGGCAGAGTGGTATTTGCTTTTAAGAGCACTATCTCCATAAATCATCAGGTGTAATCAGTTTCCTTTCATTTGCTCACCCGGATGAGTCACTTGCATTTTTGCAAGCTTGTTCGAGGAAAGTAATTGGCCTTTCAGTTATGTTTGAAAAGGACAAAAAAAAGCTTGAGACAGTGTGGGGTGGGGCAGTGATTGTTCATGCAGCAACAGAGCAGAACTGACATCTTCCTAAATTAAGAAGGACAGGACAGAGCTCTGTGTTCTCATGTGACTGATCTTTTACTCCCTAAATGTTGAAGTATTTTCTTTAGTAAAACACCATGGCAGCTGCTGTTTGGTTCACAATGAAAGAAAGAGCAAACAAATGTTAGTTCAAGGCATTATTGTCAAATCACAGCATAAAATAGATTTAATCATGTGTCATGTGATCTTATTTTCATCTGTGTGTAGAGCTGCAGCTATCGAATCTTTTTGTAATCGATTATTCTATCACATTTTTGTTGAATTTTGTCTTTTTGCTAAATTATTGCCTTTACTACTGTACCATATTGATGATCTTATTTTGCTTACTTTATTTCTATGACCAATAATATCATACTTGGATACTAAGATAATTTAACTAGCTAATGTACATTTCTATAATATATGAATATATCTCAGTTATTGATCACATTAGCTGCTTCTGTTGATGTACCATGAGTGTCATCCTGTTGTGTCGCTCTGCGGACGTACAGACCGGATGTTTACTGTTGACGAGCTGCAGCATTGACGACATGCTGTCATGCTAAGCTACGCGGTAAGCTAACTCTGTCTGACATCAGACACACTGCACTGTGTTTCCTTTTCGTCCCTTCTTGTAGCGACCACACACTTGGGACACTCTCTGTCATTTCTTCTGCAGACTCTCTCCTTTCTGTCCCTCTCTTTTCTCTTCCTTCATGATTTTACAAGCCGCGCAGCAGCGGAGGTAGCAGGCGAGCTGTGCCACAGAAATGACCGTCCGTGTCAAACACTGTGCACTGTATAGTAGTCAAGGTATATATTTTATATGTATGATTATATATCAAACGAGGCTTCGAGGCACACAATTTGCCTCGAAGATATTTTGTAATCGAACAATCAAGATTATTAGAGGAATCGTTTCAGCTCTATCTGTGTGATTGGATGTTTTGCCCTTTCCAAAAACTACTAAAACAAGAAACATTGCACAGGGCATGATGCTACCTTTTCCTGTGTATATATATATGATCATTATTTTCCAATGTCTTTGCCCAAGATATTCAGGCTACACTGTGCAATTTCATCAGGGTTTGGACCCAAATTTTGAATTCATGACTGCCTTTGGAGCTGGGGTGGATTTCAGCAGATACCTGTGGTATGTAGTAGCAGGAGCAGCAGTTTAATTTGAATATGTAAGAAATATATCTTATTTTGTACGTATATACAAATGTAGCAAAACAATATTACAAAAGGAAGCAACCAAAATCACCTCAAAAGAAAACACCAGTTGATTTCACTGCCACTCTTGAAACATAGTAGAAAGAAGTACTAACATATTAAATCCCTTCCTTCTCCTTTAGGTGCAAAAAGTCAAATACCGTAAATTCGGGACTATAAGCCGCTACTTTTTTTCTACACTTCAAACACTGCGGCTTATACTACGATGCGGCTTGTTTATGGTTTTTTTTTCGTGGCGGCAGAAACAGTTTGCCTAGCAACAGCAGACCAATAAAATTCTTCTGTTTTAATCTCTTGGACATGTTTGCCCTGCTCTCTGTGACTTGTTCTCTGTGGAATGGGAATATAAAAATTAATATGAGCTAAAAACAATCAAAAAAAAAAAAAGTGCATGGCGCGCTCTCCGCTGTGGATAAAAGTAAATAAACTGGCTTTGATCAGATGATTTGACAGGCCGAACTAGTGCCGAATTATCTAAAAAATAATATTTTGTGGTCACCTAGGTGTAGATGGGCGGAGATGTGGTGTACAAAGTGCTAATAATAAAAACACTCTAGTTTTTGAATGGGGTTTGGCCCGCTGCCAAGCGCGTCACAGGGCGCATTTGCGGGTACGTGCATCAGCTGATCAGCTGTTCACCACAACACGTACACAGGCACAAACAACACAAAGCTCATGGATGTTTTTCAAAATTTACAAGCACGTTTCACAGAGAGGTTTCAAGTTTTTATGAGTTTATGTTTTATTCAGTTGGGCATATTTGACAAACAGCTCGCAAAAAATAGGTCAGGTCCGGACTCGCTGACCTCATACCTGGCTACAGCCAGGTGGAGAAGGTGCAGCCGCAGGTGCAGCGTTGATGCGAGTAAACTTCAGTGGGGCGGGGCGGGAGAGTGAGCCAACATCAGAGAAGGGGTATTTACGCGCCCGCCGATCGTCACAGCTGGCTTTACGCGCTGTTACGCTGCAAAGAACCGGCACCCGCAGGCTCGTACCGTAAGCACGCATAATAAAAAATGAAGACAACGTGGTGCTCCCTCCGCTACATCACTGGCATGGAGTGACACCGAGCTACAGAGCCGCATCTGGCACTGGAACCGCTGGCTGCATGCAGGAGTCAGAATAAGTAGCCGCATGCGGCTCCGGAGTTTAGACAGTAAATGAGGTCGCCGCCCTCCATTAAAACTGCTTAATATCACAAACAGTGACAGCTCCTTCCCCCCCGCCACACACACACACACACACACACACACACACACACACACACACACACACACACACACACACACTCATACGCGCGCACACACACACAAACTTTCTCCGCCCGGTTGACTGAAATCCGTCGCAGCGACGGAGAACTTTAATCCATGCTAATTTCTAAATAAAAATAATGAAAGAATGAATAAGTGTTTGAGCTAATTTTTCATATTACTACGTGGGATACTGCGGCTTAAAATCCGATGCGGCTTGTACAAGTACAAAATTGATTTTTTTTCTAAAGTTAGACTGTGCGGCTTTTAATCAGGTGCGCTCTGTAGTCCGGAATTTACGGTATTCAATTTCCAGATTGATATGTATGAAATTGCTAAATCTCATACAAAATAATCAACAATTATAATTTTTTCATATTAATAAAAAAAGAACACAATTTCCCCTGAAATGTTCTATGTAATAAAACAAACATTTACATCAAAATAAGCTCAGATTACTCCTTTGAAGTCATAAAGACACAAAATAAAGACCAAAACAAGTAAACATTAAAAACCTGGTATAGGCACACCTCAGTCCTCCCTGTACCTTGTCAATGATTTCTTTTCATCTTTTTTGAATTGACTGATGTTTGGACTTTCTTTAAGCTACACATTCAGACTATTTGATAGTTGCACACCACAGACAGAAATACAAAACTTTTTCTTGTGATTTAAAAAATAAACTTAGCCCTTTAAATTGTGTGCCCTTTTTATTTCTGTTAATAACTTTTGGATATTTTACAGGGAGTAGTTTGTTCTTAGGATTGAGGTCTGAAATGTGTTATCTTTAAGTATGATTTCTGCGGTCTGAAACTCCACAAGGTCTTAAAACTTTAATGACGTTGACTGAATGTTAAAATGATGATGCATCATTGAGTGGATGAGATTCTATAGCCCTATAAAAAGCTCAGGCATTATCATTCAAGATTTTTGAAAAAGCAGAGCAGGGTCCCCTTTGAGGATGGATGGATTCAATAAAAAACATATTCATAAGTTTCTGTAAAGCCAAAATGTCCCAGAAGCTTCTCTCTTAGGGGCCGTGCCCTTCCAGTGATACTGACAGTAACATGGCAGAAGCAGCATCACTTACAAACTAAAAATGGTCATCAAGTTGAGATATTTCTGTTTCACTGACAGGGTGCTTGAACGGTTCGACCTTCAGTTCATAGATGGTGCAATTTCAGCCCCAGAATGTACGGACATTCAGTGTAGTCGGAGGTTGTGTTTAAGTGAAGGGTCACCTCTACCTACTAAGAATGGTAGGGGAAACTCTGATTACGGTGCCTGTGGCAAAGTCTGGCGATACAATTAGCAGCGATCACAAAGTTGAGAATTAAAGCCCAGCTCACACGCTGTCACATGTCAATGTTTCCTTGGGCAAACACTTTACCCAGAGCTGCTCCCACTGCTGCATCACTTGTGTGTAAATAGGAATGAAAGGAAGCGGGTGTGTTAGCTGATAGTGATCGAAAACTTACAGAGAAACTCGAAAATACTAGTACATGAATGTGATGGCAAATGGGTGTGAATGGGTAGATGAGACCTGCAGCTTTTGGTGGTCGGAAAGACGAGAAAAGCGCTACAAGAGCACATTCATCAGTTCTGAAGGCCACCAGGACCTGGCCCACGGCTTTGATTCACCACTGGTCTAAATAGCTGTACACAGACCTAAGTTAATAGACAGCAACTACACTCGTGCCAATTCATAATTCATCTATATATTTACATTTTAAATAAGGTTATTTATTTTACTTTGCAGGAATTTCCTTCATTTTGCCCACTATTTGATTTTGTACTTTAAGTTATTTTCTCTTAAAAGTTGCAGAACAGAAAAATAAAAGATGCTTTTAAAAAGAATGTTGTTTCTTTCCTCTCACAATGACCTGTTTGCAACTTCTTAACAGTTGTTATACCTCTTCGATAATCTACCTTCGTATTAGTTTCATGAACAAAAACAGCAAGATAAAGAGTGAGCCTTTTAAGGTTTTATATTTAATTTCCCAGAGGTTTAATGCTATTCTGCAGGTTTTTGGACAGGAAAATTCCTCTGTGTTGAAAAGTTAAACAAATACTTAGGGACAAAGTATTGTAAAACAGTGAAATGTTCTGCCTGTAATTCACATATTCATTGTTGTAAGTGTTTTGTGAGCAATTTAAAAAAAAAAACATTTTATATATACTGATTTTAAATTAATCAGCCAATTCATCGGTAATCAGTATTTTTTTCTGCCAAACATCGGTATCAGCATCAGCTTAAAAAAATCCACATCAGTCGGGCCCAAGTGCCAATAGTTTTTAGATATTTCCTTTTAGATCATATCGAACTCTGATTTATGAAGGTTTACTCAACTTGTTTTGCTATCTGCTCATTCGCTTTGTCTCTTGGGAGGGAGTCAAGTCTCAAACTGTACAGTCTTTGTTTGGAGATAGAAACAAACTGAAAAAGTCAACTGAACTCTTCATTACTGAGACAGGTATTCAAAAGACAATTGTGCTCTCCAATAATGGGAAATATATTCGAGAAGCCAGGGGAAAATGTATATAATAGGTGCTCTTACACTCCTACAAGATGACATAATGTTGGATTAAATAAAGATGGTTTGTGTTGGAAGTGCAAACAGAATGTGGCACTTTTATTCATGTGAATTTCCTGTTATGTGAAGGTGTTCTGGATCTTAAGGATGATTAGTTAAAATGTTGTGTGCCACAGTTTTGTCTCCTCTGAGATAAAACAGTTGTACTTAACTTAAGGGAGTACACAGAGTATTGATAAGATGTTTGGTTAACCCTGTGGCTCTGTAAGGAGATGAAAATTCTAACACTGAAAACGTGAAAAAAGACGTGATGGCAACAGCTGCACAAGATGCTTAAAACCTGAACAAGAAAAATAAAGTATCTGAAGAGCAATGGGATGATTTTGGTTGTCATATCTTGGGAATGCATACCTGATTTTACCAAGAAATGGACGGACTTTGTAAGAGAATTAGTGTAAAAGTAATGAACTTGCATCAATGATGCTTCTTCATGACTGTATCAAATGTTCTGTATTCATATCAATGTATGTTATGTTTCCTGCCTGTTTTTTTTGTGAGTATATTCATAATATTTGTGTTTTGATTCTTCTTTGTATTTGTTATTATGGTAAATGGAATAAAATATCAATTTTAAAAAAAGAATATTACATGTCTTCACTGTGTGGTTGCTTCGGTGGCTGGCTGATTGTTTGGGGAGTTGGGAGGGTTGATGTAAATTTAACTTTACTGCACGTCTGTTGGGGTTAACACCTTCAAAAAAAGTCAAAGTAAGTCTAACAAGAGAGTCTGGGCTGTTTTAGCACACATGACAAATTAAGAAACCTTGTAAGACAATAAAACACAACAGCTTGTCATTGTCTTCTTACCTTGATGCCAGTAGTTCCTGATGGCATTTGTGCAATGTCATAGACCAAACTGTTTTTGAGGCGATGAACAAAGGGGTCTGAAAAAGCCCTGCCATGAAACCTCTTGAACCCCTGGACTGTGTTCTTGCAGTTTGTGACGACCTTAAAAAAAAAAAAAAAAGAACAATGAACACTTGAGAAAACTGGAGATCCAAGATGTGATGGGTTGTTCTTTGTGTGGGATGAGTTTGATGTTTGCTGCATCCATGCCAAGTGCTGGTCATGCTCACACTGCATGCTCGACTGGAACACTTGTGCCTCTCTTGTCCACTTAAAGATGCCAATGGAAACATACCTGGCTTTTTGCAGCTGCACCAATGGATCGATTCCTGGGTCCAAAAGAAACACATGCTCTAGAGACAAAGAGAGATCATATTAGAGATGCAGCATCTTACGGCATTATGATTGGAGCTGGGCTACATATCCAGTTTTAACATGTAAAATAAAAAAGATAAGCAGTGTTGTTTATGTTGATGCAGTTCATATTTTGAGAGTGATTCACAAAAAACACTGTTTAATGGTTGTCTAACAGAGATCCCCAACAGTCCCATTTGCTTTATGCTGTCATAAACTGAAGGCTAATCTGCTCATTAGATGCCTATTTAAGAAATAAGGACTGTTCTATTACAGATACGTAAGGAAACTCCAGGTCTAATTAATCATGAACTTGAAAATATTAAGGCTCATGGCATAGCCTTTGTGGTAATTTAAGCAAATGAATACTAGGGCATGGCATTATATCCATTAAATTGATTTCACATTATTTTCTGCAGAACATTTGAAAATGAAATACGTTCTTTCCCTTGATCTACTCCAATTGTTTGTTCTTGCAATGTTCGGAAAATAACAAACTGAAAACTAGAAAAGCACTCGGAGAGCGCAGATCTCCGCCAGCGCCACAGTCCTCACCCATATTGTAATTTTCACCATAAATATTAGTCCTACCTTTATTTCATGTAAATATTCACATTCCTTGACCATGAAAACATACCATTAGCAACTGGATTCATAATGATATCTATTTTAGTTCAGTAGTTATTCACAAAAATCACATTTTTCGTCATGGTGGATCCAGACGCTGATCCAAATCAACACCAAAATTGAATCACTTCTTCTTTTTCCCATGCTGAACATTTCCTGAAAATTTCATCAAAATCCATCCATCACTTTTTGAGTTATTTTGTTCAGACAGGCGGATGGACGGACAGACTCTCCTGAAAACATAACCTCCTTGGCGGAGGTAATTAACAGTTCCATGATGGTAGATCCCGTCAGGTTTTGAACAAACACTGTTATAGGCTTGTATTTGCTTTTTAAATTAGATTAAATATTGATCAGAGAGTTTCATGTTGACATACTGTGAAAGTACATCAGCCTTCAGTGTTTTGAAAGACAAACCTGCCTATGTTTGAACTCCATAATCAACATTTTATGACACAAACTTTGATTTAAAGAGGGAAATTCTGTTTTTTGGTGAAAATGTTTTGACCCATAAAGGCAAAACTTGATGTTATTTCTGTGTTACTGAGAGAGTTTTTTGAGAGTGAAATAATTAAGTGTTTTGGAAAAATGGGGAAATTATTTTTAGGCCTCATCACCCAGCCCTACTTAATACTAACAATGCAATTGTGAGGATAACCTGTGTTGCTTGAATCAATCTTTGCGACACAACACATAACCCATGTAGTTAAATCATGGATGTAATATTAGAACTGGATAGCGTGGCTCCGCCTTCTACCATGCAACGGTTTTGAAACCATAATATCCCACGTCATATCTGGACCATATCTAGCTGTCGTAAACGGTCGCAAAACTCCGCAGCATACAGCGTACACAATCATTGTGAAACTGCCGTAAACCGCGGTTATTTTTAAACTCTAATAACTGATGAAAAAGAAACTTTTCAGAAAAAAGAGGACTTGGAAAAAACGCAGCCCAATAATACTTTCCTATCACCACAGCATACAGATGGGAGAAATATTTCTACGAGGTGTATTAATTTTTTGAAGTTTCACTACGGCCCGTTCAGATGAATGGGGGAGACGGAGAGTTGACCTATACTGCAGCCAGTCACCAGGGGGAGCAGTTTTTGTGGCAACTTCAATTCGAGCCCAGCGACATGACGTCCATGTTTTTTTACAGTCTATGAGTTAAACTAATTTGACAAACTCATTCTAGTCCTGTTCACAAAGCCAACACTGAGTTTCCCTGCACTTTCCATTATTTACAATTTAAATTATTACAAAAAAGGCAATTGTGAATTTTATTCTACTTACACTGTAGTTGCTGCCCTGCACTTTGTGTTAAAACAATAATAAAACATAAAAAACTGATTTATATGAAGCGAGGACCATCACTGAGTGAATGGGAAAATGTAACCTGCAGTGAAACATGTGCTTTGAACTAGAAAAACACTTTATTACCTCAAGTCATTCACTGTCTATCAAGTTTATTTATGTCAGCCCTGTGATTGGCTGGAAGCTAGTCCATGTTGTACACTCAATGTCAGTTCAACTGCATTCATACTAGGGCTGAAGGATTTTAGGAAAAGATTGAATTGCGATTTTTCCGGCAGATATTGCCATTTCAATTCGATTCACGATTTTCTTCAAATCAAGCTTTGGGATATTCACATGTAGGGCTGAACGATTTTAGGAAAAGATCTAATTTAGATTTTTCCGGCATATATTGCAATTCACTTTTTTTTTTTCCAATCAAACTTCAGTGCAAAATTCACTTTGTTTACAGTACAGACAACAGTAAGGAAATAAATGATGAAAAACACTTTACACATTATTCACCTTCAATAGTGATGATAAATAATCTGTTTTCATTAACTTCTACTCCTAAACAGAGGCTTTGTGTTGTTGACCTGCGTACCAGCACTTTTAACATATAGATTGTCTACAGATTGTAAAACAGTTATGTGTATAATACTTGACACAACAGATCCTGAGTCAGTCAGGAGTGCTGCAAAAAAATTGCAGCTTTGGCGATCACAAAATTGCATTGTCTAAAATTGCGATTTCGATCTGAAAACGATAAATTGTTCGGCCCTAATTCATACCACGGCCAGTTTTTACATATGCCATGGGGGCCAGTTTTTAAAAAAAAAACTATGAAATAATGGAAACATTTTGGTATAATTCAAAGATTATTTTATTTTACCTTATCTTCATCCATTTCTTATCCTGTCAAAGTGCTATCAGTCCCTATCACTCATGCTGCTGACAGTCAGTTGGGGCAGTCGGGATATCTTGACTGTTCCTCTCTGGGCTGTCATGTTCCTGTCACTGTGTTTTCCTCCAATAAATGTGATTTCTTGTGAATGTTGGCTGAAAATGGCTGATGGATGGAGTCATTCCTGCTAAAAATGATTCAAACCCAGCTGTTTGATTCAAGGCCTTTTTGTCATTCAAGCAACCTAGTACCATTACTTTTTCGAAATGATATATATATATTAAAAAAGCAAAAAAACTTACTAAAACAATCACTTGAAAAGGAGTGTTAATGTTCATTTATTTAATTTAATATATTCAAATCAAAGCAATAGAGCTTTTGTGCAAGTATGGCCGTACAATGTCGACTGTAATGAGAATAATATAAAAAAATAAGGTCAGTCCAGGTCAATTGGGATCTCAGTGACCACTGTGGGGGCTTAATGAAAAAAAAATCCTTAAAACCACAGATCTTTTCATCTCGTTCTTTCTCAGATGGACAGCTGAGCTCCCAGGCCTCAGTTCATAGACAGATGGATACTTTACGGATACCCAGATTCGGGTGGTTTTATGGATGATATTCAATTTCTGTTTCCCGACTTTTGCGCCCCTAGTTGTGCCGAAGAAGAGTTGCCGTCCACCCTGATCCACATACTTTTTTTAAGCATTGCTGTGCAAAATAAACACTTACATTTTTTACTGAATGTGAATTAAGATAAAATAGTGTTACACACATTCTACTGCAAAGGTTGTTAAAGAAAGATGCTCTTAGTGTATTATCATTGTTTCAGACAGTACATGTAAACCAAATAATGGCAGATGAAGTAGCCTCGAGTCCCCCTGAGACCCACTCGCTCCCCACTGAAAAGACCCCAGCATGGGGGCCAAGTTCATAAGAGGGAGGCTTTAAGAAAGGATGAATATGTAGTCTGATTTTAGAGGTGGGCATTTTTGGATTTTTCTTTACAGAACAAAATAAGATACACTGTTTATAACTCTTAACCAGAAAATGTTGACACATGACACATTTTCGTCTATTTAACCCAGTCATATGATAGTGATAGATCTGAAGTGTTGTTACCTTCTATCAAAGACTCATTAAATACACTTAAAATGAAAAACAAGGCATTAGGAATCTAAGTTTATTCTAATGACATACTGCTGTACTTGCAAACAAAAAAGGTTAGACAACATTGTCTTTATCACATCATTCATTAATGAAGGTGTATTATAAGAAGGGATACAGATGCACAGTAAAAAAAAGTCTATAGGTAGAATCACTAATATGACTATTCTCACAATATGATCTGTTTGAAGTGTGTGGTTTCATTTATCTTATTTATTTTGAGGGGCACTGTTATGTAATGTAATTTATAGAAACAAAAATACATCATGTTCACACATATGCAAGAACTTATTTCTTTAATTATATAATACATACTGACTGACACAGTTAAACAAAAATTAATATAGATAAATATATGTCATCCATTATCATTCCATTAATATATATGTACATTTTAAGTATTGTTTATTGTCATCCAGCTTAACTTATTTGTGTATTGTGTGTGGCCTTTAGGCTAACCATTATCAAAATATTTTTACACCATATAACTCTGACCTAAGAAGATCTAGTGTTATATTGCCTCTGATTATTGAGCAGATCTATTCTGAACTAATCAATAGTTTCCGTCGATCGGTCTAAATTAAAGGTACAATGAAGTGACAGATCCGTTTGACAGCCACAGTCCGGCCTCCTCCCATCCAGCGCTCATTCACGCCTGCAGTAAAAAAAAAATCACCTGACCTTGTGGGTGAATTATTAATTTAAAAGATCATTTTGTCGATACACTTTCGTTTTGGACCACCGGATTAGATTCCAAGCCTGATGGGTGGTCCGGAGCTTCATTTGTGCTCACAATGATTTAGCTTCAGCTAGCTTTAGCTTAGCAATCACATGCCGTTTCCTGTTGTGAAATCTGCTAGCATGCTAACTAGCTACTCGGCTAGCTTAGCTTCAGTCACCATTATTACCAACAAAAGAGGATCTACTCTCAGAGGCTAACCGCTAACAGGACGTGTAACTAACCACATATAAAACAGAATACTGAGTGTGGCTGTACTCACGGTGTACTTCGATCGCTGTATTCATTGGCGACAGTTTCAATCCCTCCGGCTCTGGCTACCGCTACATAGCAGTTCAAGAAGCCGACGTCAAATCCGACAACTGACATTTTGACTAGCTGAGTGAATTTACAGGGCGGCTATGTCACGGAAGAACAGAAATACGGTTTAGTGCTAAAGGTGACGGCGGCAGCTACAGTGGGTCTCGGTCAGCGGACGGTGATACACCCTGGGTCTTGTTCCATGAAGCTGGGTAGCAGCATGCGGTGCGCCGGCTGATGCGTGAGAGCGTTCAGGAATCTTCTGTCCCACCGACCAATAGCATCACACCGCGGAGAGCTGGAGGCTGCGGCCCTGCGCCCCCCGCCGGCGGAGACGGGTACTGCAGCAGGGAGCCGATGGATAAATGCCGCCATTTCAACACATAACAGAGCCTTTTTCTTTACCACTGTGAAATAAGGCTAATTTAAGATTTAATATTTAGGACAGTGTTCTCAAGTGGTCAGGTTTCAAGACCCACCACCACACATGAACGACCAGCTGCCACCAAAATCAAGGAACATTTTAACCTTCTCAAACTTGTTTAATAAATTATGGAAGACTATTGGGTACGGGAGAGTATTAGGGCCATTTCTAGATGAAAAAAATCATTTTTCAGGAGGTCGAGAATAAAATTTAAAGGACGAGATAAAAGAATACATGCATTAAAAGACTTCTGATTTCAACTGTTACGACAAAATTGTATTTCAACTTAAATATTGTCATTTCAACATTGTTCTCATCATTTCAATTTTAATCTCAAAATTTCAACTTTAATCTCGACTTTCCTAAAAGTTATTTCTTTCATCTAACATGGCCCCTAATCTCTTCTGTAATTAGGGCCATTTTAGGTGTAAAAAATATTTTTGGGACGTCAAGATTGAAGTCAAAATGATAAGAATAAACTCAAAATTTTGAGATAAAAGTCAAAAAAATGAGATTAAAGTTGAAATGATGAGAAAAAAGTTAAAATGAGGACAACAAAGTCGAAATAGAGTTTTGTAATAAAAGTTGAAATGTCAAGAAAAAAGGACACATCCTGAATAAAGTCGACTCTATTCTCGACTCTCCACTTTTTTCCTGACATTTAAACTTAAATGTCATCATGTAAACTTTAACCAAAATGCAAAAAGTCTCAAACTTATTTAATAAATTATGTTAAGAGTATTAGGGCCATTTTAGATGGAACTCTCAAGTCACAGAGATCACATTATAAAGGTACAGATATACCAGTGCAGTGGTCACAAACGTTTTACAAATGAAGATCCACTATTTTTAGTAACCAACATTGATTTGGTACAGGCGTTTTCACCCTTAACATCTTTTTGTTAGTATTTGAGGTAGGATACCGTATTGTTAAGTCATATAACACATTTGGTATTATATCAACATTTTCAAAGCATGACCTAGTAAAAAGGTCATGAAACCCATTATATACAGACGTGGCAATTGTTGGTACCTTTTTGTTAAAGAAATAAATCCACATGGTCCCTGAAATAAGCTGAAACTGACAAGAGTAATGAATAAAAAAGTGAAGAAAATTAACTAATCAAAATCAGACATTGTTTTTTGTTTGTGGTTCAGTAGAATTATTTTTAAAAAACAAATAAATGAAACTAGCCTGGACAAAAAGGATTCTTATATTAAGTAACACACCATTTGCTGATATTTAACATATTTTTTTAGTTACATCCGTCTTTCAGTTTCAAAACTTTTATTTGCTTTTATTTGTTTTAGTACCTTTATTGGTTTTTATTGTTTTATTGTATGTATCATGTCTGCCTTTTCTACTGTAAAGCACTTTGGTAGGCTGCTGGCTGTTTAAATGTGCTATATAAATAAAGCTGACATTGACATTGACAAAAAAGGCATGAGAGATTTTTACTGGAACACTTACACTGAGCTTTATTTTTTTGGAAATGTTGCAATCTTTAACGGTCGCAGCAGATTTTTTCCAGTTTCCTTTTTTGATATTTTGAATCCAGTGGCAGGCTGCATTAAAGCCGGAGGGCTGGATTAATCCCCAGCTCATCCTCGCTCTTGACCAATACAAAAAATAGGCTTGAAATTAATCTTTTGTTTGGTGGATCCAGAAGATTGAAGTTTCACAGTTGAATAAACTTTAACAGATGAAGAAACTTTTCCAAGACACATACTTTGGATAAACCTGTAAATTTAAAGCAAATGCCACCAACACTGCTTTATCCGTTGTCCCCATAAAACATAAACATTGGTCAGACTGTTGTTTATAGTCAGCTCGCTAGAGTTCAAGCAACAATCCAAAAGGAAACCATGACTTTAAATTACACAAATTAAAAACATAGTTGTTTGT
This sequence comes from Scarus forsteni, assembly GCA_036419115.1. Lineage (NCBI taxonomy): Eukaryota > Metazoa > Chordata > Actinopteri > Labriformes > Labridae > Scarus > Scarus forsteni. Next base: position 2,473,726 of record JAZDUH010000395.1, read on the forward strand.
CAATCAAAATTGGAGAGCTCCAGCTGTTTGCACTGTGAAATTGTTTAGGAGGTATCTGCTTAATGTTATCTGCATATTTCATGTACACCTAAGTTAACCTTCATTAGTAAATGATAAGTCCGGTTTGAAAACCTTATTACATGAGCACTACCAAGACCATAAATACTACCTGAATCAAGGCAAAAAACACAGACTTCACATAAATATTTTCATCTTTATTGGTGGAACATACAGAGTTGGGTAAAATGACAGAGAGAACAGCTTTCAGGAAGGTGACTGGTGCTTATTCATCATTCTCAAAGTCAGCAGGGTTCTTCCTTTTGCCCTGCTGATGGACGCTGTTGCCCCAGCTGTATGTCAGGTACATGAGTGTCATTGCTGCAAAGACAATTTAACGAGACAAGTTAGCTCAAGAACCGTCAGCAAAATGAGATACAATATGCTATATTTTAATATTCTATTTCATAATGATGTGAAAGGCTGTTATTTTATTTGAATTCAAACCCTTCGCCCTGAACATTGACATAACAACAGAAATGAAAGGACTGATTTTTCTTTCAGTTTTTTAGTGACAATTGTTCAAATTTTAACTAAATGATAGAAGAAGAACAAAATTAGAAAAGACAGGCACAGCTTGATAATGAGGTTGTGCATTTGTCATTTATTCATTTCTAATTGTGTGTTAACTGAAACCAAGTTTTAACCAAAGTAGAGCTGCTTCATTACAGAAGAAAATCATAATCATTGTTTTGTTTTGTTCGGTATTGGGATCATAGTGATTAAACACAAATAGCTATTGTTATAACAACTTCAACAGGCTAACAAAGTTTAACACTTAACTTTAACATCATGAACATTTTGATGATAAGCACAGGGTGGAATGAAACAACTAAAAAAATATAAAAACTTCTGTCTACATGTGTGAGATATTTGATAAAACTATAGTGAAAATGCTTTGGAGATATTCCTGGAGTATTCATGTGCGGCCCATATCTAACAACAAGCACTTAAAACATTTCAACACATCAAAACCCTGGAAGTAAACGAGTGGCAAAAGGCATATGGTACAGTAACTGATTCATCTTCATTGTCTCGTCATGTCAGGCTGATCACGTCTAGGAGTGCCAGCCCAACTGATTTGTTATTTACACATACATTTAGCTCAACAGGAACATCAGATTGTATCTTAAATATGCTCTTACAGCTTTAGTCTTGGTTTAGAAATGTGAGCTTAACATGTGATGTCAACAATTAATGCCCTTTCACTATTAAGGACAGTGTATCCACAGCATACCACACCATAAAACATATATCTAGTCTTTGCTGTGAGAACACTTCTTCCTTGATTTTTGTATCCTCACACTAATTACTGAAAATTAATCAAAAAGCTATCACACTACAATGACTTGTAACTGCTCCGAATATGGACAAAGATGTAGTTTGGTGACAGCTCAACACTCACGGGGGGCAACTTTGAAGAAAGAGGCTGTGAATCGTCTCCAAACGTTGGGGATTCCCTTGGAGAAGTAGTTGGGGAAAGCCTTCTGCTCAAAGGGGGAAAGGCTGTACGTGATCACATGTCTGACCTTGGCCAAGTCTCCAAAGTGGCGACCCATCTTCACCAGAGAGCTGATCTGAAGAAATGAGTATGAGAAAAATGCGTTAACCAGCAGATAGGTGCATGTACGAAAAGCTTGGCATGATATAAAAAAAAAACAGGAGTCCAGATTATGAGCATTTTAAATTGTAGTCATGGCCCTATCTGTGTATGGTTACAGTTTTTAAAGAAAAAATGGCAAAAACCAGTGTGATTTCACAGGAAAGAAACACAAAATTATAAAATGAACACATACTTATTCAGTATAGAACAATTGATGTTGTTGAAATTAAAGATTCTTCACTGATCTAGCCTCAAGACCCACCACAGACTCCTTAATGTTTGGCAGCAACAGTTTCACAGCATTTTAACCATTAAATTTTTTTGAAGGGTGTACTGTAGCTTAGACTAGAGCCGTGCAGTTCATTCAGTTTTAACTAAGTATTGTAATCCAGATCAAAGGTCACTGGGCCACAGGACATGTACTTTTTTGTGGTCATTTTGCATTACTTTGAGGTATTTGTATTTATAAAATACTATAATTTGCACTTTCTTCTTTAATATATGGTTAAAACCATGAACTATATTTCTAAACTCACTATTGCCCATAAAGATAATTATACAAATATTTTCTGTCAAGATCTCAAAGTCTCTACTTGACTTAATTGTCCACCTTTCCCATGTTTACAGTTTGTGATAGAAGAGCAACATTTTATGCTTTACTAAGAGACACGTGGACTCATAACTGTGGACATTGCTTGGTGAGGTAAGCTATCGTGGTACATAGCCATGTCTCTCTCTCTTTTTCTCTTATGACAGCTCGTTTGAATGTGTGTGTGTGTGTGTGTATGTTGATGTCTGCAAGTGTGTGTCTGGTTGTCTCTGTATTGGGGGGGGGGGGGGGGGATGCTGGGTTTGCTGTTTTTATGTTGTTTTTAGCCTCTGTGAGGCACTTTGTGTTGCTTTTAAGTATGAAAAGCGCCCTATAAATAAAGTTTGATTTGATTTGACTTGATGATTTGATAGTACATTTTGTCAATGTCACAGCCAATATGTAGGATTTTTATGGTTAGTGCTTATGGTCAAAATATCTGATTTAATATCCAGACATTTAACACATTTGCCAATACTGGTCCAATCACATTGAGCAGCATAAACAATGAATAAAAGCATGTGATGGGTTGTTAATAACGGAGTAATCTTGTCCAATAACCTTGACCTCCAGATCTATCCAATCAGTCTGAATTATTATTTTTGCCACAATCAAGCAGCTCTTGTTTTGATCAAGTATTTAAAATAGAAACTAACTGTACATAAGTCAGGACAACAGTATGCCTCTGAAAAAAAAACACATATAGAACTTTGGAGGGTGTTTTAACACACATTTAGCTCACACACATTATGATAAAATCCAAATATTGCAAGTTTTAAGAACATTTGGAAGTAAGGCATTTGTAATGAGAACCAGAAATTGTTTTCTTTAAGTATAATTGAGTTTAACAGACTGAACTAGACTATCATGGTCGAACAGAAGATAATAGTAAAGTATGTATTATGTAATAATATGAAATAAGACTATCACAACTTTGAAGTCATGACCCATCAGTTAAGAGACACAACATAAAACATACACAGTCTGGTTTTCTATTTCAAAGTACAAAGGGTGATGTATTTATTTAGGGCCCATTACAGTATTCATGACTAGCTGTACATTGCGCAACCACATTTCGTTCAGTTAAATGTCCTTTTAACAGCGTTATTCCTCCGTACTGACTACAATTCCTTAACCTGAAGAATCCTTATCGTCTTAACAAGATGGTGCTCCACATTTAATCAGTAACCCAAACTGAGGTTGGAGGGATCTGAACTGATTAGCCCGGTAGCTAAAGGTTAGCACTCTCGGCTAATGCTAGGAGGCTAACTGGGTGCGAGGGTAACAACAGTCCTTCACCAGCGCAGGTACAAGGTAGTTTGGCTGAACTACATCAAACCAAAGCATTTACGACCGTCAAACAGCAGGTTTGATACGTGGATTTATATAATGTAGTCAAAGTAAAGAGAAAAACAAGGTAAGAATGATGACATTGAAGCTTACCGTGCTGCTGCTCAACAGTGTTTGCTGAAGGACTTCCGGTGTCCTTCGTTTTGTACAACAGGCGGTTTGCTGCCGTCACTGCGGACGGTATCGCCCCCTACCGGCCCGAGATGGGAACACATGGCAGGACACTGGACATATATGATTTTTCTTTCTTCAGGGGTCTCCAAAAACCAAGAGACCAGATACAGAAATAATAACACAGTGGATCAGATTAAAAAATAAGCGGCTGTTTAATAATGCTAAAATACTGAAGAGTTTAAGGGCCATGTTAGATGGAGAAAATAATTTGGGGGAAGTCAAGGTTTGTTGTACATTGTATGCCAACCTTGACTGTTTCCCCAACATTTAACTAAAATCTCATCGTTTAGACGTTTTTTAGTATTTAATCTTTATAGTCGACATTTCAGCTTTTTCACATCATTTTGACTTTTGCCTCAAAATGTCAATTTTATTCAAATTTATACAAGAACAATTTCGTGAGAAAAGTAAAACTGATGGGATCAATGTTAAAATGTAAACAAAAAATGTTAGAAGTCGAGAATAAAGTCGACATCCTGTTTTACGACTATATTCTAAACATTTTTTTTTTTCTCTTCATTTCAACTTTAGTCAGAGATTTGGACTTTAATCTTGACTTCTCCAAAAAAAAAATTCTCCATCTAAGATGGCCTTTATAGGCTACTATTTCCTACTACAACCTCACGGCACCAGAACAGCTTCTACCCCTCTGCTGCCAGCATCAGGAACAAAAACTACGGAAGAGTATTAGGGCCATTTTAGATGGAAAAAAATATTTAACAGATCGAGATTAAAGTCGAAATGATGACAATAAAGTTGAACTTTTCAGATTAAGGCCGAAATGTCGGAAATAAAGTTGAAATACAATTTTATGATAAAAGTCAGTGATGATATTAAAGTTAAAATGTTGAGAAAAAAAATCAAAAGTTGAAAATAAAGTTGACATACAATGTATCGTGAGGTTATTTCCGACATTTCGACTATTATCACAAAATTGTATTTCGACTTAACTCTCAAAATTTCAACTTTAATCGGACTTCCCCAATATTATTTTCTCCATCAAACATGGCTTTTATACTCTTCTGTAATAAAACAGACTGCAACCCAGCCAAACGTATATCTTATTCACATTCACACTGTCTTTGTCTATATTTATATCATATTTATGTGGTTAAAAATGTTAATTGCTAATCTGTAAAGCTCCTTCACTGCATCTTCTGTATTTATTGTTGGGTTGAGTTTTGGTCTTTTTTTTTTTGGCTTTTTGTGTATTGTGTATATTTTTGACATATACCCAAGTCAATTTTGTCACTGTTATGCCTGTTTTTAAATCCCTCCTTAAGACCCACCTTTTCTCCCTGGCCTTTGATGCACGGTAGTTGGCGATTGTATGATTATAATTATTATTTCTTTTTATTTTGATTGCTTCTTCTGCGTTTTTTATTCATTTTAATTTGTCTTGTCTTTTAAATTGTTCCTTGTCTTTGAAAATACATTTTACTTATGTTTTATGTCTATTCTTTTATCTCGTATTGCATTTATTCTCCTGTACAGCACTTTGTTTCAACTACGGTTGTTTTTAAAGCGCTTAAAGGAGACATATCACGCTGATGCATGATTTAATACTTACATATAATATAATAAATTTGAAAACAAGACCTTACACCCCCTTAATTTTCAAAAAATGAGATATTGTATTTTTTCTGATATCCTAGAACGAGATTTGATGCCTATCAGAAGCCAACAATATTCGGGTAAACTGTGTCGTTCAAATGATGCTCAGTTTGTCTCATGGGGCCTAAAATTCCCCAAAGAAATTATCTCTCACACCATCACACCTCCACCAGCCTGAGCTGCTGTTACAAGGCAGGATGGATCCATGACATATATGCCAAAAATTCTGACCCTACCAACTGATATGTCACACCAGAAATCAGACTCATTAGACCACAACCAGATGGTTGTGCATGCAAATCCAAGTACATCAACAGTTTGTGAAATACTCAGACCAGCCTTTCTAGAACCAATGACAATGCCAAAGTCACTTAAATCACCTTTACTCCCTATTCTGATGCACGTTCTCAGCTTCTGCAGGTTATCTTGACCATGCTTACTTGCCTAAGTGCATTATACTCCTGCCATTTTACTGACTGAATAGCTGTATACATTAACCAGCAGTGAAATGGATGTTCCACTTAAAACATAAAATATTAATATATTGTGGCTTGTGAGTTAATTTTTCAATTCAATAATAAATTTTCTGTCTTTTGCACAGAAGCCTTTAAATCAGTATAAAACAGCATTGATGCATATCACTTCTTTTTTATTTTCCACCTTTACTGAGAAATAATCTACACATTTTCATTCTTTTGACTATCTCTAATCTTGGCACAGACACACAGTGAATTCATTCATTGTACATAAATAGATATGGCACGCATTAAGTCACATTCAACCTTTACAGATTAATAGGTATATTTTCAGTTCATTTGTATGTGGTCACGTTGTGAAGAGAAGTAATAAATACCCACTGAACCTTGAAGACTTTCCCTCTGGACATTATGAAGACAGTATGACACTAATGCATCTGCCTGTTATCCCCAGGAATAAAACATTATGTAAAAGGTTTGCTAAGACTTGCTGACTAATCTTTCATTTCTGCTCCAGAACAGGGTTACTTAAAACTTGACAGTTATGTTAAAGTAAAGAACAATGAGGAGACCACCCACCCAAAATAAATTAACCAAAAATAACTTAAAAAGAAATTACAAAATTAAACAATATACATTTTCTTCAAGTGCATCAGATTCAACACTTGGTAGTCTAAAGAACAGGAAGCACCCCTTCTCGTCATTCAATAACAAAAACAAATTTCATGGTTCCACATTTCTCATTAGGATAAAACTTTTTTTGTTAACACATTGAATTAAGTAAATGCGCCTGCTCCAGATCAAAATTTTGTCATTTAGGATTTTCCTGAAATCACTGAGCCTGGTCAAAGAATCTGGTCCACCTGTGACCGCTGCAGAGGGGGTTTACGTCGATGTTTGTGCAGCCTTTAAAAAGATAGAAAAGTGAGAAGGACGTGTTTGCAGAAGGCTTAGCGGCATGTGCACCTGGTGGCCACCATGTCTTTTATCTCCTTGTAGACGTAGGAGCCGTCCTTCTCGAAGATCATCACACTCAGGGGGCTGTAGTGGGAGGGGACACACGAGGGTCTGGGCACAGAGGAGTCCAGTTTCTCATAGATGAGGTTCTGCACCACCGTGTGGAGAGGCGAGCCGTAGATGAAGCCCACAGTGTTGGGGCAGACGCCGCTGCAGTACCTGGGGTTGTACTTTGGTGGATAAACAATCCACTGATCGAGTTTGAGCTGGCTGAATCTCACCCTGAAATCGTACAAGGCACAGTCGCTGGTGGGGAATTCAGAGCTTGGGAGGAGCTCAGGCAGGTGAAAATCCACACCTTTATCGCCTTGCTTGCTTTTTGGAGACTCCCTCTTCCACCTCCGTTTGCGCCTGATCTTCTGCTCTGCTTTGTAAAACCTCTGCTTGTGGAAGGTGGAGGCTGCTGCAGCTGGCTCTTGACCCGATTTGTAACCGACTGGTGACCTTTGGTGGGCGATGTTGCTCGTGTCATTGAGATAGAGAAGCAGAAGAGGAGACTTGAGAGTGAAATGTAGCAGGCCTTTGCTCCGTACACTGCTTAATCCATGTTCATCCAGGCAGGTGACGTTGATGAGCAGGTGTATGATCTTTCTCTGAAGCTGCAGGAGAGGGTGGAGAAACGAGGTGACATCCACCTCCACCCACTTCCTCCGGGTCCTGCTGTTGGTGCTGGTGGTGAAGTTTACAATGTGCTGAGCCACGGGACACAGCGGGCACTGGTTGGACGGCTCCTGCTCCTTAACACTCAGGTTACACACAGAGCTGACCGGTGATGCGTGGTCCTGGTCCAAACCGTAGAGCAGGGTCGACTTCAGGAGCTGCTCTTTTCTTCTGACTTGATCAAGACTGTAGGAGAGATCCTGCATGAAACTCTCTGTGGGATAAAAGAAGAAACAAAATGGTGCAGGGTTTGAAAGTCTCATCACTGAATCAGAAGAAAAACATCTAGTCCAAACATCTCAGAGCTTTGAAGTTTTGGGATATTTTTAACAAACATAAGAAGATACAGAAGAGTAACTGCAAACTATAAATGCTAAATTATCAACAGGAGGCTGTGAACATCTGATGGGAGTCAAATGGAATTTTTAATTAACATTCAGGACTGTGATGGTTTTAGGAGTTTTTACTTCTTCCTGCTCCTTTTTGAGCATGTATAGTTACCTTTTCTTTTTTTCATGTATGTGAACAGCATTTCTCTATTTTCTCAATTTCTTTGCATACATGTTCGAAATAAAAAACATGAATTCAATTCAATATTTGTACCTTTTATAGGGAATCATTTTATTGGCAAGTATCTCCATGTCAGGGCTCGAACATGATCTGATAAAACCATGTGTTTCATTCACTTTTAAAATAATAATAAAAATACCAACTGTATTTATTTAGCACTTGTCTTGACAAAGTTACAAAGTGCATTACAAAAGCACAGAGTCAAATAAAAACAGGATAAAACATAGTCAGCAAAAGAGACACGGTAAAAGATGGTTGGAATCAAAGTTGTAAGTAAAAGCAGGTGATCTGGAATGAAATAAAACTAAATCAAATTAAATTAGGAAAAGCATCTCCAGAAATTAATCAATTGTTAAAAAAGGATTTCTTCGTCATGCTTTTTGAATTTTTAATGCAGACGCCACATTTCTTTGTCCATGCAAAGAGGAAAACAAACAGAATGACAAAGAAATTTAGCTTTATTAAATAAAACTGTAAATATTTCCAAAGCTAAGGTTAATACATCTGCATGAAGGCAGGGTTGTGTGTGTATGTTTGTGTGTTATATCAGTTGTGAGTGAGTCAGGATGGTTGTGGGGTGAGACACACACATGCTCTGGTTAACAAAAACAAACCTACATCTACAAGTGATAGAAAAATACACGCCCATATTTATTTATTTTTTTTTTTAATGTATTTTTTGGGCATTTTTTGTGCCTTTATTGATATTAGAGAGACAGTGGATAGGCTTGTGAAAGGGGGTGAGTGAGTAGGGGAAGACACTCTGCAAACTGGTCACAGGCGGGATTCGAACCTGGATCGGCAGAAGCAAGTACATGGGGTGCTAACCACTCCGCCAAACCAGCACCCCTACACGCCCATATTTAGAGAGGTGTTTTGCTGCCTGTGGCTTTTCTCAAGGTCAGTTCTGTCTGAGCTGAATGCCTGCCTTAGAAATTGTTACAAAGCATGATGTCTCCACCCAGGATCCCTAAAAATGTCTGCAACTGTAATTCAGGGCTCTTTCTGACGCTACCCTTCCTGTGTGAAGTGGACGACGAACAGAGAAACCTCAGCTCAGTAACTTTATTTGTAATCTGATTTATTCACAAAATAAACTGATTAATGCCTATGTCCAAATTTAACTAACTTGTCATTGTCCTTCTTGATCCATTATATTTTAGACATTTGTAACTTCTAACAAAACTATGCCACAAAAATAAACTCAATTCCTTTCTTGGAGTCAAAGTGCAAGTTTCAATCAGTAGTTTGGATGAAAAAAACAGTTTGTGTAGCAGCCAAACTAAACCTCAAAACACAGTGTGCTACCTGCCAAAGGATTATATTATTTAAACTTCAAAAAATAAAAGGCAAAAATAACAAAACAAAAAGGACAAATATACATGGGTAAGTAAAATCCAACTCATCCCTGTCTGTCATCCATCCAACCATCAACATTATACAGAAGACAGTTGCCCAGTGGCTTGATAATGATTTAAAAACATGCATTGCCAATCAGGATGAAATAAAACGAGCTACTATAAAATCAGGTAACCCAGCTATGTGGAAAACTACAGGGAACTCTGGAACAAGGTAACAAAATGAACAAATCAAAAGAAAAAACCTACAACCGGAATGAAATGTATTAAACACAAAATAAAAATCAAACAGTAAAGTTAACCTCAAAAAGAAATTAGATTAAATGCATTTGCATACTTAGGCTAAAAACATATTCATGAATGAGAAATTCTTTGTCATGCAAGTCTTTATGCCAATTTTTTCACCATAATTTTGTTTTAACAAAACAGTTGCCAATTCTGCAGGTAAAACTCTTGATGGACACAATTTATCATCTGAACTCAAAATATAGAATAAGCTGCTAGAGCATCATATATTCAGTGTAGATTTTCATGTGTCCGTGACATCTTTGATAATCACTGAGTTGTTGATGTGGGGGTCATGTGTGACTGTTGGATGTATGGATCCCAGGAAGACTCGATGCTGCTTTGGCAGCAACTAACGGGAATCCCATTAAATAAACAAACATTCCTATTGTTATTCTCAACAAACTTACAGAAAGTATTCTATATTCTCCAAAACTTGTCAAGTTTGTTCTTGGTTTCATAGTTTATCTTCTCTAAAGCAAATAAAACGTCCTTTGCCCCGAACATTGCTGTGACTCAAGGTGTGTCTGACTACATGAGCAATCAGTACATGGTTTGACCTCTAAAGAAACAAAGATTCAGTTAAGACTTTACATTTTGGGAGGTCATGAAGCGTATTGGGTAGACATTTAATATATATACTTTAGGATCAGAGGAACTTGAACACCAGTGATTTAGCTCCTGAAGTCCAACACTCAATATTAAAATATCTGTGGACATTCCCACATACAGTGAAACAAGGAACCTTTGTATGCCAGGATTAACCTGTTCAGCCCCAACCTCTTTTTTAAGCCTTCTGCTCGAAAATGTCATACTCATAAAGAAAAGAGTGTATCTCTGCAACCACAAGGTCTGTTTGAATAATTTTGGTGTCATAATAAAAGCAACACTTGAGAGATTTGTCCAGATGTGGAATTATCTGCATGTGTTACTGGAACAGAGTTAATGAAGATAGAAGTCAGAATAATTTGAAAATTTAATTCTCGCCTAAAAGTAAAACAAGGTTTTATTGTGAATATCTCTTTGGAATGATGCAGTCGCAGCTTTAGAACTCTATGAATGAATGGGAAATATGTGAACATTACCGCTGCCAAGTTTGAGTCTGATGAAGTGATGCAGAGCAAAGTTAGAGAGATTTCACTACAGAGTAGTCAGGCCCAGTCTTGGCACAGTTTGGCACCATTAGTCCCCTTTTAAATTTCTGAAAAACCAAACTTTATATTTCAGTTTTATGTCACTTTTGGTGTTCATTATACCCAATTACAACAGTGTTTATATTCTGCTTATCTGTGGCAGTGTTTGACTGTTTTTGAAAAAAATATATAAATAAATACTTTTTTGTTCCTTTTTGGAGAAAAAAAAAATCAGCCAGAACTCCATACATTTTCCCATTCAAATAAATCCATACAAGGCAACTCGAGTTTGAATCAAAGTGAAACAGATTTTGGGATTTGGTTATTCATCTGCTTGGTGTTGACGTTGCATTTGGTTTGTGTAAAAATTGGATTATATGGTTATGTATGGTTATGTTTTTGTTGGAGAGCATGAAATCAGGCACTTTGGGGTTGAACAGGTTAAAGAGTTAATTTAGCTGGAGATGAATATAATCTATTAGACATTCAAACTGCAGTAGTTTAGATCTAACTGTTTTTTTTGACAAAGGTTTGATCACTGATTGCTGTGTGTATTAGTGTGTATGAAGGTTTGAAGCAGGTGGTTGTTGCTCACCTCTATGACTCTGTGCCAGACACTCTTCCTGCGGTTTGATCAGTCGGACTGTGTTGTAGACCTGGTTCCCCTCCAGACTCCTCTCCACTCTGGGAGACTTGTTGTAGACCTCCGTCAGATATTTGATGTACTTGTACTCGGGCTTCATCTTCTTCCTCAGGTCAGGGCTCCACCTCGACCCTCCGTGCTCTGACAGGGCTTTGAACAGGGGGGAGAAGATGCTCCCGTACCGGTACTTGAGCTCCCCCAGCTTCTGCACCTTACCTGAGGCCCCCACCGGCGGGGGGCTGCAGGTGAACAGCAGGAGCAACACCACCGTGCGGAAATAACGAAGGACGGATGATAACCACATTTGTTTATCTGTTATAGATGGACGGAACAGGTGAGAACTGCCTCTCCTCTGAGAGCTCGAGGTCAACGGAGCCACGCACGTGCCGCTGCTGATCAACACACCCAGGTGTTTCCAATCAACTTCATCAACCATTTTACCTGGTCAGGTAAAATATGAAGCTTTTACGCCATTTTAGGCTTTACAACATCAATTTACAGACAAAGAAAATGCCAATCAATCAAGAGGAGAGAGGTTTTTCGTGTATTTTATCTCTGCGTCTTTAGAATAAAGTTATTTCCGGATGTGTGTCAATAAACTCGAGGTTTTAATTTAAAAGTGTTACTGAGAACTTCCGGTGTAACGATTCACAGAAGAACGGCACCTCTATGGTGGTATACTTCTTTCAGTATTATTATCATTATTATTATTAGTAGTAGTGGTAGTAGTATTTAATCTTAATATAAAATATTTTTAGTGTGTTCCGTGGAAAGGAGACAATATTCTCCCAAAAGTAATCAAATAACACAGTCACACATCAAATCAGTACATCAGCATGCCTTTATTTTATTTTTTCCAAAGCCGTCTAAATTTGCCCACTTAAACCAGCCTAAAGTATCTGTATCTCACATAAAATGTCTGTTTGGTCTTTGGGTGGTGAGAGAAGATACAGGTTAACAAAAAGATAATTAAAGGTGCACTAAAATAACCAGTGATTGCTTCAAATAGGGATGGGCAACTGGCATCCTTTGGGCCACATAATCCTTCAATGCAGCCCACTTGTCAACTCCGAATAATATTTGATTTTTTGGTTTGTTTGTTTTTTGGAAAGACATAAAACTACAGAATATCTGCTTTTAAAAAAGTAAAATTTTTTAAAGAAAAATAGAGCTATAACTAGCTGTAGCGATGTCTTATAAACTATTTTTATGCATTACTAATAACATTTTAATTAAGAGCATAAATTAAAATAACTCATAACGTGCTAAGTTCTTAATGCTTCACAACTTCTTATGAAAATTGTGATATTGAATCCTGTTCAATCATTTAATTAAGTATTGATAGCTGCATGGACTTTAAGTATATCATGGTTAATATGATGACTGCTTAGCTTTCATTTGTCCCCCATGTTGAATTGCAAGGATAGATACGTTGATAGTTTCTTGCATTGCAAAAATATGTGGTCCACATGGTAAGAAAAGTTATCCATCCCTATTGTAGAAGCTAGCTATCTTAAGGCTAAGATAAGGTTTAATAGAGTGCAACTTAATCCAACATTACTATCAGAATTTGACTGAGTACTTACTTTTTAGGTTTTTAAAATGTATTACTGATACTGAGTTTAGAATTATGGTACTTCTTTTAATAGAATATTGAAAACAGAGATGATTCTGGTTCGGTATTTTGTCCCCAGTGGATTGATCATGTATTGATTTGGTAAAACACACAAAACCATGACCCAGATAAGGAATGCTTGATTAAGGCAAAAAAAAAAAATGCAATTATTTCTATCAACACCAGGATCATGATTAAACAAGTTCTCACTGATTTCTGATTTTAGAAAAAGCACCACATGGAACTTGGTTGCTCTTAACACAGTCCTGAACATTAAACAAAAGGCAATAAATTCCAATATTTATGAGAAAATATGTGCACCTTTTCATATGGATAACTGATTTTTCATAATTATAAAAGGAAGTAATTCGAAGTGAGAACAACATGATTGATTTCACAGCTCTATTTTCACACTTTTCAGACCTAACTTGAGGCTGTTTATACTAACTTTAAAGACACCAACACAAGTAGCTGACTGTCTCATCACAGTCCAGCTGTACTTTAAAATGACTTTTAGATTTTACTCAAAATACTCTGTACTTGTGTACATTTTAGGAGCAGAGCATTTTCTTACTTTAGCTTAATGAAATTCATGAATGGCTTTTTTTAACTTGTGCCTGAAGTTCTTTCTTTCTGGATTCATCCCAAAATGTAAAAAAAAAACCCGTCAAAACAGAAAAATACAAATGTACAGTATAAAACTGTAAATTTCCATAAAATAAATTAAAACCCAGCAGTAAAAACACATCTATGTCAACACAACAATCTAGTTTAAGAAGGGTCAGAATGAAGCAGAGAGTTTATAGTCCTGCTCCTTCCTTACAAATCAGATCACGACACAGAAACAGAATTGTAATTCTTTACCAGCGTTCATTAATCTTAGAAACAATAAAAATATGTACACGGCTAGTTGCCCTTTATACAAGTTACTGTCCTGATACTTGTTTCCAGTTTTCTTGTACTCTTTCCACTCCTGCTGGCAACCATGTAATATTTAATAATGTTTAAAGGGGACATATCATGCTTGTTTCTCCTTTTCACTATGCCAGACTAGGATGCCTGTAAAGCATTTCTGCCCTCAGTACAAGTCATTTAGTTCCTTCATTGCCCCACAATAGCGTTCTCAAAATCCTCATTTTAGGCCATTAACAAGGTCTCGTTGAAACACGAGGATCTCAGGATGACCTAAAGTTACCTTGCAATGTCACAGCCCTTTGTGCTCTGATTGGTCAGTTCTATCGGGGGTAGAGCCAGCCTGTCCTTCTTCTTCTACTGTATTTTCCAGCAGGCTCAAAGCAGCGAGCGCGTATTGAATCCCCCTACAGGCCAGAGCAGGTAATGAGGGAATGTGAGCCAGGGAGCTATAAACCCCTGCTGGACGGATGTGTTCCTGACTGCTGGTTTTGTGGCTAACGGACATCACAGAGGAGGAAGTGTTTGATCAGATGACTCCAATAAACAGAAAGGTACCTCGTGATGTCACGACGTTTGAAATCTCGCGGACATCTCGCAATGACCTATTTTCAGAGGCATCAAATCTCGTTCTAGGATATCAGAAAAAATACAATATCTCATTTTTTTTTAAATTAAGGGGGTGTAAGGTCTTGTTTTCAAATTTATTATATTATATGTAAGTATTAAATCATGCATCAGCATGATATGTCTCCTTTAACACTCTAGCAGGGAAATATTGAATCAGAGACACTTTGGCTTATACCCACAAGAGGGCAGAATTTTCATCATGGAAAAACACAATCACAACCCTGACATGGATCAGTGTTGTTTCCTTTAAATGGCCTCCCTGCGTTTGAAGGGGTCACAGCTGGGCCCTGCACACCAGAGGCTCCGAGGCTTTGTCAGGCTGAGGATCATCATCGAGGATTTGTTTTTGACCTGCTTCTTGCATATGGTCTCATTTCTTGGTAAAAATAATTAACTATTAACCAAGCATAAACAGAAAACCTGTGATTGTCTATCTTCAGGTGTTCTGTCTTAACTATGAGTATGACTTGTTTTATTCTGTGTGGTGTTTTAAGTACTGAAGAGTTAACTGTCATGTGTAACTCATTAAGAAGCAACATAAAAACAACATTTTCAGTATTATCTGTTATGGAAGAGCATTAGGGCCATTTTAGATGGAGATTAAAGTTGAAACAATTAGAATAAAGTTGAAATACTATTTTGTGATAAAAGTCAAAATGATTAAAGTTAAAATCTATTGACATAAGTTTAAAGTCGAGATTAAAGTCAATAGACAATGTATTGTGACTTTTTCTCAACATGTTTTGTTTTCTCGATATTATGTCTTGCTTCATGACATTTTGACTTTTATAACAAAATTGTACTTCAGCTTTATTCTTGTCATTTAAACATTTTAACAAATTGTTTTCTCCATTTTATATGGTCTTAATACTCTTCCATATAGGGCCATTTAAGATGGAGAAAATAGTTTCCGGAAGGTAAATATTGAAGTCAAAATGACAAGAATAAAGTCAAAATTATGAAAATAAAGTTGAAATTTTGAGAAAAGGTGAAATGACGGGAAACATTTTAAATGTTGACCATAAAGTTGAAATACAATGTCGTGATAAAGTCAAAATGATTAGATTAAAGTGGAAAGTCAAAAAGTTGAAAGTCAAGAATAAAGCCAATATACAGTGTATTTCGACTTTTTTTCTCAATATTATGACTTGCTATTTGATATTTTGACTTTTATCACAAAATTGTTTTTCGACTTTTTTCCCATCATTTCAACTTTATTTTTGTCATTTAAACTTCAATCTCAAAATTTCGACTTTAATCTTGACTTCCCCCAAATTATTGTTTTCCATCTAACATGGCCCTAAGACTCCTCCGTAGAGGAATACTAGAGCCATTTTAGATGGAAAAAATAATTTTCCAAAGGTCAATTTTAAAGTCAAAAAGACAAGAACAAAATTGAAGTGTTGAGATTAAAGTTTAACTGTCAACAAAGTTGAAATGCAATTTCGTGATAATAGTCAAAATTAAGAGATTAAAGTTCAAATGTTGGAAAAAAAGTGGAAAGTCGAGAATAAAGTCAATATACAATGTATTTAAACTTTATTCTCAGCATTACTGCTTTTTTATTCTCGATATTATGACTTTCTTCTTGACATTTTGACTTTTATCACAAAATTGTACTTCGACTTTATTCTCCTCGTTTCAACTTCAGTCTCAAAATTTCAACTATAATCTTGACTTCCCGAAATTATTTTTTCCATCTAACATGGCCCTAATACACTTCCATAGAGGAGTAATAGAGCCATTTCAGATAGAATTTTTTTTTCAGAAGGTCAAAATTAAAGTCAAAATGATGAGAATAAAGTTGAAATGATGAACTAAAGTTAAAATTTTGAGATAAAAGGTGAAATGACAGGAAAAATTTTAAAGGTTGCAATAAAGTTGAAATGCAATTTTGTGATAAAAGTCAAAATGATTAGATTAAAGTTAAAATGTCGAAAAAAGTGGAAAGTTGTGAATAAAGTCAATACAAAATGTATTTAAACTTTATTCTCAACATTATGGCTTATTTTCTCGATATTATGACTTGCTTCTTGACATTTTGACTTTTATCACAAAATTGTACTTCGACTTTATTCTTGTGATTTCACTTTCAATCTCAGAATTTCAACTTTAAACTTGACCCTCAAAATTTTTTTTCCATCTTACATGGTCCAAATACTCTTCCATATAGGGCCATTTTAGATGGAAAAAATAATTTTCGGATGGTCAATATTGAAGTCAAAATGAAAAAAGTAGAGTCATAATACTGAAAATAAATTTGAAAATTTGAGATAAAAGGTAAAATGACGAGAAAAGTTTAAATGATGACCATAAAGTTGAAATGCAATGTCGTGATAAAAGTCAAAATGATGAGATTAAAGTGGAAAGGCAAAAAGTGGAAAGTCAAGCCAATATACAATTTCAAATTTATTCTCAACATTATGTTTTTTTCTCGATATAATGACTTGCTTCTTGACATTATAACTTTTATCCCAAAATGTTGTACTTAAGACTTTACTCCCACCATTTCAACTTAATTCTTGTCATTTTTACTTCAATCTCAAAATTTTAACTTTAATCTTGACTTCCAGCAAATTATTAAATGACCCTACTCTTCCATAGAGGAGTATTAGGGCCATTTCAGATGGAAAAAATAATTTTCGAAAGGTTAAGATTGAAATAAAAAAAGACAAGAATAAAGTCATAATGATGAAAATAAAGTTGAAATTTTGAGAAAAGATGAAATGACGGGAAAAATTTAAGTGGGGGCGATAAAGTTAAAATGCAATGTCGTGATAAAAGTCAAAATGATGATATTAAAGTGGAAAGTCAAAAAAACAGTGGAAAGTAGAGAATAAAGCCAATATACAATTTCAAATTTATTCGTAACGTTATGTTTTTTTTTCTCGATATTATGACATGCTTCTTCACATTTTGACTTTCATCACAAAATTGTTCTTCAACTTATTCTGCCATTTCAACTTAATTCTTGTCATTTAAACTTCAGTCTCAAAATTTTGACTTTAATCTCGACATCCCCCAAATTTTTTTTACACCATCTAAAATGGTCCAAATACTTTTACGTAGAGGAGTATTAGGGACATTTTGATGGAAAAACAATTTTGGAAGGTCAATATCAAAGTCAAAATAAAGAAAATAAAGTTGAAGTTTTGAGATAAATGTTGAAATGTTTACAAAGTTGAAATACAATTTCGTGATGAAATTCAAAATGATGAGATTAAAGTTAAAATCTCAAAAAAATGTGGAAAGTCGAGAATAAAGTCACTATAAAATGTATTTCAACTTTATTCTAAACATGTCTGCTTTTTCTCAAAATTTTGACTTTTATCTCAACGTCCCCAAAATGTTTTTTCCATCTAACATGGCTCTGATACTCTTCCATCATCTGTGATATTTTCTTGACATTCTTTTTGATTTTCCCAAAACTTGCCCTCTGGTTTCTGGGACCCTGACGGCCCATAGTGGGAGAGCTAAATTCATGATGAACTGTACTGACTGACTGTTTTTTATTACTTTTGAATTTGTTTTTGTTGGTTTCCATGGAAGTGCTTTTTCATTTTTTACATCATTTGTTGGGACAGGACTGCTCTTTGACAGTTTTGTTGTTTTGACATGATGGCTCAAAAAATCTCCCCATATTGTAAATATATAAAAGACAACACTGTGAGCGAGTCGAGACTGTTGGACCACTCTCTGAAAACTCTGTTGTCCAACTCTGACGTTCTGAGGAGTGAATGTAGGAAGCATTTTACGGATTTGTGCTGACAGGAAATGACGCACACTCTGACCTTAATTGCTGTGTTGTTTAACGGTCTTCAAAGACTTGATTTGGTCTTACCAGTCTAAAGAAGAAACATCCGAGCCTTTCTCTACTTTTTGGGGAATTCAGGTATCCTTTGGTAAATAAATATTTCAAAGGTAGTTTTAACTCCCGCTGCAGCCTGCATGTTCAACAATCTCAGTGAGTGCAGCTGTCCTCTCCTGGGATCATTATGCAAGCTGCTTCTTTTCCAGATTACAAGACAAAGGACATTGTTTTGGCGATGTTTGGCTCATGGCTCTATTGTCTGAGTTCCAACTCATTTATATGTCATCAGGACTGTTTCCTCAGGGTCACCAACGGAGAGTAAAAAGTGCTGATGTTCTGCACAAAAACAGCCCTGGATTGTTGTTTTTCAACACATTATCTATGAACGTGTGTTTTTTCTTATTCTGTCATATTAATATTAAAAACACAGAGGATTAAATCTGTTTCAATTATTGATAATTACATTTTACAGTTTAGATATGAGTCAGAGCTTGTTTCCATGTCAAACTTGTATTAACATTTGTGCCATAAGACAATTGAAACAGTAAATTAAATTATGTGATTAAATGCAATTAGTGGTATAAATATTGCTTATATCAGAGATATTATACAGGCAGATTGGATGTCCTTGGCCCAGGCTTGTAATTACTACCCTTCATTTTAATCTTCCTCTGTTCTCCAGGTTATTAGAGTTCATTCATTTCTTCATTCTTATCAGGCCCCCCCAAGATCACTGCCAGTAAAAATATACATTGCAGGGATTTTTTTGGCATGCCTTTTTGTCAAATTGGCAAATCCACATTGTGATTGTTTGATGGCTTCAGAGGATGAGCCCTCCTGAACCTCTGCAGCTCAAGCTTATGAAGACGTTAATAAGGGAGACATTCCAGCAGCCTGATTTAACAGGCCCCATAAAGGTCCCCTCTGCTTTTACAACAGCTGAAACAAGACATTTTAAGATGTTTAACCACCACCATTTCTGTCTAAAAGAGAATTAGCTGTTTCTTATTTCAGGTATTTAATTTTGTCGATAACAGTCATTAAAATATACAGTTTTGTTGTCCTTTGTTAAACCATATTGCCTTAAACTTTCAGGTTAAGAGTCAAAATTAAACCCCTAAAACATCTGTAATGCATTGGTAAACTTATGCATATGACCTTTGTTATAATTAGAAATATGAGATACACAACATTGCATTTCTACTGATATCCAATGTGCCCAGAAATCCACTCCTAGCCAATACTGACAGCCTATTAGTCAAAAGTAATCAACTCAGAGTCTCCGCTGTAGTGAATTAATCACTTAATATCTGTGCAAAGAACAAAAGATGCAACACTGAACTCTACTGCAGCTTATCAATGCATCCTTCTTTAA
Source organism: Scarus forsteni (assembly GCA_036419115.1). Taxonomy (NCBI): domain Eukaryota; kingdom Metazoa; phylum Chordata; class Actinopteri; order Labriformes; family Labridae; genus Scarus; species Scarus forsteni. The sequence goes on from JAZDUH010000395.1 coordinate 2,493,598, forward strand.
ATATTTCCATTCAGAAATGAAACGTTGAGGTAATGTGCATATATGAAGCACGATTTCAAGTGTAACAGTAAAATCAGGCCTCTTCTCTTCAGCTGTTTGATGTAAACTTCATTTAGAAAAATAACATATCCTGATTCCTTAACGATAGGTCGGGTTACTCCGCAAAGACAAATCCAACAAAGTGCTTCAATAATACAAAAAATAACCCATCTTTAGTGCCCAAAATTCAAATTGTTGTTGACTAGACCTTAGACCTAAAGTACAGAATTAAAGTTTAAGAAATGAGGGGTGAAAAGTGAAAACTTGAGTTAAGTAACACATCTGTGTGCCCTTATCGTTAACGTGCTCTGATAATGAACTCTTTTAGAAATCATTTGCTGATACTTATTTTATGCTTGCATGCCTTCTTGGAAAAACTGGTGAAGTAGGTTCAGACTACATAAACATGAGGTCAACCAAAGAAATAAAGGATTTAATTATAAATATCAACAGTGAATGATGTACAGGAATCAAAATACTGCAATACTAAGAAACTACAGATCTATCATTCATCTCTTAACTCCATTTTCCCGATGACAGAATCAAAAGGATGTTTCATATTGACATCATGTACAGACTGAATTTATAATCTCTTCTCTGCAGGAGTGTGAAAACCAGTTAGAGGAAAGCACCTTCATTAAACACCTTGAAAACAAGTTATAAAAGTAAGTTTAAAAAGGGGTTCAAAACAGTCCAGGAGTCAAAATGTTGAATATCTTGAAGTTGGCATTTCTTTTTAAAGTAAAAGTCATCCATGGACGACAGGAATGTCAAACAACGGGTGAAAAAGTGATTAAAAACTATATTGAAACAATGAGAAAATGTCAAAATGTTTTTAAAAATACGCAGAATTGATTTAAACAATGGACATGTAAAATAAAGAAGTCCAAATGTTCAAAATAAAACATTGAAATGAAAATAAAAGGAGTCAAAATAATGGAGCAGCCAACATGTTAAAAAGGTGAGCAGTCAGAATCAAAAACAGCAAACAAGAACAAATGAAAAGTTAAACCACCCAAAAAACCCAATATCTAACAAAAACAATGAAAATGATAGAACAATCACAATGTGAAAAAGGAGTATTACTCAAAAATAACAATAATGAAACAAATTCTAAATGTGAGAAATAGTGTTCTTATTAGTGCTGGAAAATTGAAAACATGTTTTGACCTAAATCTTATTTGCAATACAATGTGTGGCATGTAAAGAGAACCAGTTTTTAATCAGAATAAATGATTTTTTTAAAGGACTGGTTAGTATGGTCTTTGTTTTTGCACCAAATACAATTCTTACTTTCATCTGTGAATAAAGTGTGGGCTTGACCACCTTTCTCTGTAAAGTATTTAAATATATAAACATATCTGACATGAAAGGCTGAGATTATCATTACATATTCAGCACAAAATAATATATAATTTTGAAAACTCACTGCAGATGAAAAGTTGATTTACAATATTTCAATTTAAGGGGACATACTTTATTTAGGGGGAAATATTTTTCTTATTCTGGCGCTTGAATTTAACTTTATTCTTAATATTCTGCCTTTTCCCATTAACATTCCCACTTCATTCTCAAAATTATTTCTTTTTTTTTTATTGGTTTAAAACTTTTTTCCTTGTTATTACCTCCGCCAAGGAGGTTATATTTTCGGGAGAGTCTGTTTGTCTGTCTGTTTGTGGACAAAATAACTCAAAAAGTTATGGATGGATTTTGATGAAATTTTCAGGAAATGTTCAGCATGGGAAAAGGAAGAACTGATTCAATTTTGGTGTTGATCTGGAACATCGTCTGGATCCACCATGACGAAAAATACGATTTTCGTGAATAACTAATGAGCTAAAATAGATATCACTATGAATCCAATTGCTAATGGTATGCTTTTTTATGGTCAAGGAATCTAAATATTTACATGAAATAAAGGTAGGACTAATATTTATGGTAAAAATCACAACATGGGAGAGGACTGTGGTGCTGGTGGAGGTCTGTGATCTCCGAGTGCTTTTCTAGTTATGACTATGATCCTGATATATTGATATTACTCTTGTCCTTTTTGACTCAGTTATTGACATTTAGACTTCATTCTTGTCATCCATGTTAACATTTAAACTTGTTTTCGGTGCTCAAACATATTTCTTGAAGTGCTACAGTAATAAATTCCACCCTCTTTATTTTTTACACGTCTCACCCTGACACTTGCCCATACTTTTCAGTCTCATCGTTTCTCCCATGGCTCGTTTTTCTCACCAGTCCTGGGCGTACTTGGTGGTTTTCTGTTTCTTCCCCATGTTGGGCTGAAACAGTTTACTGATGGTGTTGAAGCCCCTCGTCTGCTCCCTGAAGTCTTCCTCCTCCGTCTTCTGCCTCTGCTGTCGTCCTCCCAGAAGTGCCCTGACCTCAGCCGGCACACCTTTGCCCAGGTAATGCACGGCCTTCCTCCCGTCGTTGTCCCTCTCGTTCACATTGGCCCCGTAACTCTTCACCAGCAGAACCATCACCTTGGTGTGTCCGTGAATGGCTGCGATGTGTAGAGGCGTGTATCCTCCGTGAGCTTTACAGTTAATGTTCACACAAGTGCCCTTTTTCCTGCAGATGTTCACCAGCTTGTGGATCATCTCGCTGTTTCCGTCCTTCGCGGCCCAGTGTAGAGCCGTGAACCCCGACATGAAGTCCTTTTTCTGGACTAACCGAGTGTCCTGCAACAGCAGACCGTGGATCTGCCCCCACAGTCCTGCAGCACACTTCACCAACCATTCATGAGCGAGAGGCTCCAGGGGCACGCTCTCCGAATACTTCCCATCATCCCCCTGTCTGGTGGCCTTGTTCTGGGGCCTCAAATGGGGAAAGACAGGGGGCTGGGCATCATCCGCTTGTCTGGTTTTCTGGCTTTGTGCAGCATTCTTGCAGCCTGGAAAGTTCACATTTTGTTCCGATAACTGTTTAGTGACATTTGTTGCCACCTTGTTAGACTGATGCACTTGGGAGTCTAATCCTTCATGCACACACTCTGAAGATTTTGCATCCTTACAGTGTCTTGTGGTCTTGTTTTGGGGAGCCACCAGCAGGTCTTCTCCTGGTCTGGTTTTTATATACTTTGAGCTATTTTCTGCAGCAATCTCACAAGCTGGAAAGTTCAAATGTTGCACCAATTGTCCAGACACTTTAGTTGACATTTCAAAGTATAATCCATGCTGCACACGCTCTGGAGACTTTGCAGCATCCCCCTGTCTGGTGGTCTTGTTTGGGGTCCTGAAAGGGGGTGGAGCTGCGGTCTGCGGATCCTCTACTTGCCTAGTTTTCAAACTTCGGTTGTCACTTTGTGTGCCATTCTTGCAAGCTAAAACATTAAGATTTTCCACCTGTGGCTGTTGAAAAGCTTGGGCTGAATAGTTATTAGTCTGCTCTCTTTGGGGGTATGATCCACCCTGCACATGCTCTGAGAAGTCTGCATCATCTCTGAGTCTGGTGGTCTTATCCAGGGGCCTCATATGAACAGATAGAGGGGTCTTCATGCCCTCTGCTTGTCTCACTTTCAAACATTTTGTGTTGCTGTTCATGCAAGCAGAAAAATGAGGAGTTCTCTCCACCGGCTGATTTGGAAGTTGGGTTGCTGACATGTTGGACTGATGAATGTGGGAGTCTAATCCGTCCTGCACATACTCTGAATAGTTTGCATCCTCCCACGGTCTGGTGGTCTTCATGTTGGGAGAAAAAGGGGTCTGCAGGTCATTTTCTTGTCTCATTTTTGAGTCCCTTTGAAAGTTCATATTTTGCTTTGAAGATGTTTGCGAGACTTGGTGAACCAACCTGTTGGACTGCTGATTTTGTAACCCATCCTGCCTGGGGGTCCTGCTTGGGGGCCTCATAGGGGGTGAGAGATGGGGCTCTGCCTGATTCGATTCCAAACATTTGAAACCACTGTGTTGAAGATTCAAATTTTGCTCTGATGGGGGCTTGTGGACTTGTGTAACCCCCCTGTTAGACTGATATAATCCATCCTGTCTGGGGGTCTTGCTGGGGGGCCTCACATTAGGAAAGGGAGGGGGCTGTGGGTCCTCTCCCTGTGTTGTTTTGGGGCCGCTTTGTGCGCCATTCTTGCGCGCTTGGAAGTTCAAATTCTGCCCTACAGATGGATTTGAGATCTTTGGTCTCGAAGTGTCATGCATCTGGGAGTGTAATCCATCCTGAGTGTTTGGTGGGGGGTCTTTCGGGGGGGATTTGACCGCTATGACGGCAAACATAGCACCGGACTTCCTCGCCTGATCTGCGGTGATATTCAGGACTTTTACTGTGGTTGCATCCACGCTGCTGCTATTTGTCCTTTCCTGCAACCCCCCTGCACATGCACGCCCACAATCCCCTTTCCAATCGTCATTTTTAGCAGGTAAACTCACATTATTATTCTCAATGTCCGAGTAGATCCTCCTGTGCGACTCTGCTCGGTGTGCAGGGGATGTGCACGAAAAGCTGGAGTTCTGGCTGTCATCCATTTGACATCCATCGCCGACCACTTCTCTCACGAAGTCCTGGTACCTCTTCTTCACCACCACAAACTTCACCTCGTCGATCTGTTTGACCACGGCCACGCTGTTCACCAACTTCTTGAAGAGGTCTCTATTGTGCTGTTTTTCCGCGGGGTCGCTGCAGCTGATGAGAGCCCTGAAATGATTCAGCAGCTCCGAGTTCTTCGCCTTCCCTCCGCGCTCCAGGAGGAACGACAGGACCGACTCTTGGGTCAGAGCCATGGTGTCAGAATATGAGACGGTTTATCGGACAGATTATATGAAAGAGCCTGAGCAGGGATTATCCGGTCGCTCTCTGTGCTCCCTCCTCTCTCTCTCTCTCTCCCTCTCTCTCCAACCTGCTGCTTCCGGCGCCCCTTCAAATAAAAACCCGTTTTCACTGGCTGCCCTCTTTAAAGGGTGTTTTTGGCAGAGCTCATTGAGTATTAAAAATCCTGATTAAAGGATCGATGTCAAAGCTGCAGACTAAAAGGATAATAAAAAGAAGTATAACTAGGACCATGCTTTGGTCGATTTGCTTAAAGAATAGTGATTATATGCCCAGGGGCGCTGCTAAAAAGGTTGGGCACCACGAAAAGATTTCAGATTGGACCCCATCCAAACCCAGCTCTGCAGAATTTCTCAAACCAAGCCCCCATAGAACAAAATGATTAAAAACAAAATCACAATTACATATATTATTTTTCATTTTCAGTGTTTATTTCATTTAAAATGAAGCATTTCACTTGAATTCAGCTTTACTGTCTTTTTAGCCATTTCTGTCAGTATTGCTCTTATCTTTTTACCTCCGACTACTTTTAAGTCCATGTTCTTTATTTATTTATATTCATCTTCTATGTTATGCCAACATTAATGCAGTCACTTACTCTAAACTCAAATTCTATCTTATCTTTGATTCACCTTTGTTACACTTTCAATCTTTTCATAGATCACCTTTTAACCTTTAGTTTTTATTCTCAAAGAGGCATAAGTTATGTCAACTGGACCAAAGTCATGTGAGTAAAAGTTGACATAATTTATGCTTGTTTGAGATTTATCTTGACCTGGATGGCTGAAGATATCCACAGCTTTAATTGTTAATGTCTTTTTTCTTTTTTTATCATTATTTTTATTCTTATTTGTGTCTTATTATTTTATCGTCATTGTAATTTCACTTTTTTATTTTTGCTGTCCCGTTTTTTGCTTTCAATCACCTTTTATTTTCTTACTGAGTTCATGTTTTTAGCTTTTATTATATTATTTCCATCCTCATGGTCTCATTTTATCCCAAAGTCACTGACACCTGAAGCGTCAGTCACTCTCCTCTTAAATTTTATTGTTCGTGTCTTTTATGTCTTTTGTGTCTTTTGTGTCTTTCTTTCTGTTTTTGTTTCCTTTTGCTGTAATGTTTTGTACTTTATTGTTTGTTGTCAAAGCACTTCGGAAACGTCTGTCTTAAAAAGTGCTATATAAATAAAGTTATTGTTATTATAAATAAAGTTATTATTCAATACAAACAAGCACAAAAAATAATAAGATAAATAAAATAATAATAAATAAAAAGAAGCAGAAATAATTCTATGATCTGCCCCTTTCTTGTAAAAGATACTAATAACCTGTGTGCAACATCTGGCTGCAGATGTTTTGACTGATGCACTTTATCTTTCTCATTTGGACAATCCAAGCAACATTGGCTGTATGAAAATATGACTTTTCTTTCTTAATGGATTGAATTTCATGTTTTATGTGTTTGATGGCTGCATGTGTTTGTGTAAAACTGTTGAATGTCTTGGCCTGGACACTTGCAAAAGAGATTTTTTTTGTTTTTATCTCAATGAGGTTTTCCTGGTCAAATAAAGGTTAGATAAAATCAAAATAAAATGATGAAACACACAAACAACAATAAATCAAATTGCTGCAGGGCCAAAGAAGCCCTCACTTCCGTTTCACAAGTGGATTCGATTTACACTTTATCTAAACAATTAAGGTAAAAAAAAATGTATATATAATAATGACAACAATAAACAGACATAGTTTCAACCCTTGGGGATTTGGCTGTGTTCATACATATGGAAGGAATTTTGTTAGTCCTTTTAATTTTGTTACTTATATTCGTTTTTTTAGTTTCAGGTCAGCTCCTACAGTAAATCCATAATTTACTGAGTACAAACAAATGTTACACTCATACTGCTAAGGGCAAAAATGTCCCATTGAAACCCACTCAAACTGCAGTTTTCGATCTCACTAACATTAAAGCAAAATTAATGTGTTTAAATGTATGTGGGTGTCAGTCTGAGTTTTGCCTTGAGATAGATCATTTTTACTGCCCTCCATCTGAAGCCTGTGAGTGTGACTTTCTGACTACACAGGAAATAATTGCATCAAAATCAATGCTTCTGCTCATCAGCATATATGAAGAAAAAATCAACTTTGCATGTGGCCTACAGATTTTTTTTCATATATAAACATGGGGGCATCATGACAATAACCTGACATTTAAGAGGTTAAAATTTTCACGATTTTTTGATGTGTATGAGATGGACTGATGTTGGTAAAAAAAAAAATCAAGTCTAACAAAGTTGGCAGTAATAACAATGTATACAGTTTTCATTGCCACCTTGTGATCAGTGATTTTTTCTGTGCTGATAGGTACACGTGTGTATTTGCCAATTAGCAAGAAATAGTAGAGCATAAAGATATCTGTTGCTGCTAACCATTGGCATATTCCAGACTGTAATAATCCAAAAACAATAAAACTGTTTTGCGTGAAATTTACTGAAAATAATTCATTTTTTCTAGTTTGTTCAATGTCAAACCTGCTGGCATCATGAAAAATCATTGAATCATCGAAAATTGATAAATATTTAATATGTATGATTTGGACCGATGTTAATACCTTTAAAAAATCAAGGACAAAAAGTTGGAAATAATATCAATGTATAAACTTTTGTATTTTTACCATATGTTTGTCAAAAATACAAAGATCATTTCCAATGTAAAAAACAGCAATTTTCTAATCCCCTTTCTCCTGGATTCAATTGAATACACTACAAACACAAGAAATTTCACATTCAACCTTATTGCTTGAATTCTATTTATTGTTTTTTTTTTTTATATCCACTCATGTTGAATTTGAAACATGAAACATCAGTCATAAAACATGTTCCAAAAAAGCTGTGACAGGGTTAACAACAGTCTGGGAAAGTTAAAATGCAAGCAAGGACATGCCGAGGTTCATCACTTTGTGAACAAGCGAATAGTTGAACAGTTTTACAGCAACATTTCTCAATACAGTTGCAAGGGATAGGGATTTTATTTACTGTCCATTATATCAAAAGATTCAGAGAACCAGGAGAAATCTCTACACAGAAGCAGCAAGGAAAAAACAACATTGCATGCCCTTGACCTTTGCATTAAAACTGCATTAAAAACAAACATTATTTTCAAATTACGTCAACACGTGGACTCAGGAACGATTCAGAAAACAATCGTCAGTTAACACACTTCATCCTCTACGTCTACAAGGTCAAGCTTTACCATGCAAAGACAAAGCCATACACCAACAACACTGAGGAACACCTCTGAGCTGAGCTCATCTGAGATGGACTGAAGTAAAGTGGAAAAGTCTGCTGTGGTCTGAGTCCACATTTGAGATGGTTTTTGGACATCATGGGCGTGGTGTCCTCCGGGCTAAAGAGGAAAAGGACCATCAGACTGTTACCAGAGTGAAGTCCAAAGGCCAGCATCTATGATGGGGGTGATAGTGCCCATGGCATGGGTAACTTGCCCATCTGGGTGGCCCCATTAATGCTGGAAGGCACAAACAGATTTTGGGGCAACATATGCTGCCATCCAAGTGCCGTCTTTTTCAGAGACATTGCTGCTTATTTCAGTGCCAAACTACATTTGCACCTGCTACAGGAGCGTGGTATGAAATTAAAGACTGTTGACAAGCCCACCCTCAGTCCAGACCTTTCTCCCACTGAAAATGTGTGACGCATTATGAAAAACTAAACATCCAACAGTGGAGAGCCTGAACTATTGAGCAACAGAAGTCATACTTCAAGCAAAAATGGGAGAGAATTCCACCTGAAAAGCTTCAACATTTAGTCTCCATAGTGCTGTTAAACATGTGTCTTTGCCCTTGTCCCAGTTTTTGGAACATAGAGCAGAAATTAAATTTAAATAAGCGAATATTTACATCAAAACAATGAATTTTATCAGCCTGAACGTTAAGCACCTTGTCTTCTCAGTGCATGCAGTTGGAAGTCGATGGAAAAGGATTTGCAGATCACTGCTTTCTGTCTTTATTTCCTCTTAACACATCGTTAGATTTTCTGATGGAGAGGAATAAGGCAGCGTGTGATTCGGTGTAATGTCGCCCTCCAGCAACGAGGGGGTGTAGCCTCCGAGTGTCCATATTGAGAGCAGAGAGAGAGTGGATGAGTGGAGCAGGTCTCTCTGAACCATAATTCCTGCGGTCGGAGGCTGTGGTGACGATGGCGGCCAATGAGGTGGATGTTTTCGCAGTAAGTATGATGATGAGCTGCATGCGGAGCTGAAATGACTGATAATTTAATGTAATCAGAGAGGACATGAACATTAGAGCACATAACAGCAGTGTTCAGGTGTATGAGGTGGTGGTGATGAATGCAGCAGTGATCTCTGGGATAGAGGCGCATTTCAGCTGCGGTTACACAAATGATCGTCTTTCATGGAGGTGCGCAGAGGAAAGACGCACTCCAGCATCCAACAGCGCAGGAAGAGACAGCAGCGGTGTTCCTCTGAGTGTTTACCTTGTCTACACCCATGACAGGTGCTCTCCGGGGCGAAAGGACCGTGCGTTTGGATGAATCACAGGACGACAGGCAGCAGGGACCGACTTAAGAGGATCAGCATAAGTAGCAGCCTCTTGATGTGAGACCCACATCCACTATTGCTCAGCAAAAATCTAAGTGGACCAGCCAAACGTGTAATACGGGACGATTATTGTATCAGAGCGAACAGTTTGTTCCTGTCAGTGAGGTTTACAGGTTGGCAAAGAGGTGGTGGGATGTAGGGCTGGGCAACATGAGCTGAACATCTGACACAGTAAATCAGACAGGGAATGATGTTAAAGGTAAGGCAGTGAACTGGTTTAAAGGACTCCCAGTGCTGCGCCTTTAAGGAGAACGACCCTGTAAGGCAGTTATGTCACATAATTGAGTTTTATGTTTAAGCAAGTCATGGAAACTATGTTGTGTTTTTACAGGAATTCTCTGTATTTGGCCGTATTTCACAAATGCATTAAACAGCTATGCGTTCTTCTACCTGTGAACATGATTCTGCCAACCTGCTGTTTCACTCTATGGACTCTAAGACACAAACTAATACTGAACCAAATATTGATTTTGACTCTGTTGGTGATGTTGTTATTTTGCTGTATGCAAGGGTTAACTTTTTGAACTGGAGTATTCAAAAGAAGATAATTCTTTAGAATGAGATTAGAAACAATTCACACAGATGGAAGAACACAGTCTTGTGCTGCATCTGAAATACTGACAAACAGATTTACTGGAGGAAAACCTAAGGCTAGGTTAACATGGAGACTGTGACATAAAACACAAAGAATTTTCCTTTGTATATTCAAACTCGATCACCATTCAGACGGAGACGCTGGATACGAATGAAACCGCTGTAGTGTGTATGCCGGTATGATAGAGGGCAGTGTAGGTTTGCGGAGAGGCAGCGCTGCTACAACACACCTACGAGGAAGAAAAACTTTTCACGAACAGCAATGACAAGTAGACACACAAAGACGTAGGAGTTTATTTTCTGGACAACAAATCTGTCTGTATAGTATTGACTGGATAACAAACCGAGCACTGCATGGAGGAGTGTTTTGGAAACTCTCCACTCTTGACACTGGTTTCAAAAGTTTGTGGATTTAGGCACTCCGTATAGTGTTCCCATGTAAACGCAAGGCCAAAATGCAAAGAAAACTTATCGGAATTGACCGTTTTAGGCCTCCTGTAAACAGCCCCTAAAACCCAACATAGTTTTGTTGCTCAATGTTAAAATTGTGTGCTGTAACTGCACCTGCCATCAGCAGTGTACCTTACTGGTAGTCTCAGCTCGTCCTCCTAAAATATGCAGCCCTGCTGGGAGCCCTTTCAGCCACTTCAATGTATATTGTCAAGTAAAACACATCTTAAAAAAACAGTGAAATATTCCTTTTTAGGAGATAAATATTTTCGAGATTAGTGAAACTGATGTAGAACTAGAAAGTATTTGTTTTGCAACCTTTAAGCACATATTCTGTATCTTTCTAGGAAGAGATCAAGAGAGACTTGATTCAAGCAAGGGCCAGTAAATAATGATCAAAATTCATATCTTGATTTTTTTTTAGGTGGATGGGAATGCACTTCGTCAGCATAACCTAACTTCAGATCTGGGGTTCACCAAAAACTTCTTACAACCTAAAAAAAAACTTTCCTGTTTTTATTCATCAACTGATTATTTTAACATGAGTACTTGAGGCCTGGTTATGCAGATGGACATGTGGACACAAACGGCTGCAGACTTATGGCACTGAAACGCTCTCTGTCTGTTTTTGTACTCTTTCCTTGACAGACCAATACTTTCTAGAACATCTCAAGGCAGGGTCTTCATTAAAGTTTTGATTGTATAGTTTTGGTAAAGTTAGTAAATCACTTGTTGTCAACATGGAGAAGTTGTTGTGTTAACTCGTGTTATTGGGACAAAAAAGAAAGAGAAGATCCATTTGGCTGTTACATGAAGAGAGAACAAGACGAGTGAAGTATGATATACCTGAAATGACAATGTCAGGTATAGAAGAAGAATTATGGATTGTACATAATATCATTAAAAAAAATACACTTTTGGCCTATTTTCGAACAAAAGACAGCAGTTGATCCTCAAAAGTCCATCAACTGCATCAGTTAAAATTTCTGAGAGATAAAATTCACTGCACAGAGCCAACAGAAAACACATCTAACACACCAGGAACAACAAGGCTCCTGTTCAGTATGCACAATTCAGAGAAGCTGCACTTTGATTGGCTGGTAACAAAAATGTATGTAACAGGAAAGAAACCAAAATTGTGTACAGAGGAAAACTTATGGTTGATTTGAATTGATTTTGACTATTTTTTTCAATAAATCTAAACGATTTTGCAGTTTTTATATTTGCATTTGCTGTTTATCACCTCACTTGGTTCAATTGCAGTACAAATGGGGTCCACAAGGGGGCCATGGCTCACACTTTGGGAATCTGCACAATGTAAAATATATCTTTTGGGTTTTATTCTGCAAATACATGATAAATGGATGTCACAGTACAAACTTAAATATGACTGTTAAAAACCAATCAATGCTTAGCCCTGCTTTATACCTCGACCACAAAAATAGAAACCTTAGAAACAATTTATTGGGCATGCTACTTTTTTATTGATCAAAATTGCTCTGTTTAAGGTTAAAAAGCCTAAAAAGTGATGGGCCACATTTTGTTAAAAGAGGACGGAGAGAAATAGCTGTCGACATTGATTAAACGCATTGACTATATTTACAACTGAGAGAGGTACTGGTGAGGATCTTGACAGTTAATTAATTTTTCCCATGTTGCCAACAGATTTGTTTAGGTTAGACAGTTTGCTGAGGTTATTCTGTGACTTTTGATAGTTGAATTAAAAACTGATGCTATTTTTGGTTATTTAGGTAGTTTTATTTTGTCACTGTAGTATCAAATTGGCATTATTACATTTGTCTTGAACAATATGAACACTCCTTAATTAGACAGATGAATTGAATAATCATTTTATTTAGACTAAACATTTCAGATCGTTAATATTGTGTTCAGCTAACTGTTTGTGGTTCCAACTGAGAACACCTCTTTCCCGAGCATTTGGATTGACATCTTATTTTCATCAACTTATACTATGTGTTGAAAAACTGCATTTTCTTACAGTATATCTAGTTTAATGACACATCATATCTTCAAAAGCAGCCTCAGTGGGACTCTGTGAATTTCTGGATGTGTTTGTGGGAGTGTGAGAATAGAGTGATGGGTACCAGGGCAGCCAGAAGCTTGGACATCCTCCCACTCTGAGAAACAACATCTAAAGAAAGAGCTCTTTGTGCATGTGTCTCTGTGTGTGTTTGTGAGTATAAAGAGTGTGAGCCTGAAAGAGAGCGGGACAGAAACGGATGATTGTTGTGTTGGAAACATCCCGGTCCTCATGTAGAGCCTCTTGCAGGATGCCAAAATCCTGCCGTGTCGCTGGTATAGAGGGATTGAACCATTTCCCAGCCCATGCAGCCAGTGAATAAACCACAGCCCCAGAGGTCTAAGTTATGACAGATAGATTCAGGGTGTTATTTTCCAGGAAACAGAAACATGATGTTTGGGAAATGTGTGCGGCTAAACATATTATTTTATTAGCTTGAATTTGGGCAGGGCGATTCAGCAAGCTTAGAAGTGCTCCAAAGTGTCTTCCTTTTCATATTTTCTGAGCTGATTTAACAGGAAACCTCGAAACAATCAGCAGATCAGCTAGGAAGTCATACAACAACATAAACAAGTATGTTGTTTATAAGATTCAGGATAAGACAATATTTGCTCATATCAGTGTATTTTTTAAACCAGCCAAATTCTAAGTTTATCTTCGGTGTTTTACAGTAGAGCTGCTCGATTCTGCCAAAATTCATAATCATGATAATCTGTTACCAAATATTCAGATCACGATCCCAAGATCATGGATTTACAAAGTGCACCACAAACAATGCATTCACTTGAACACTTTTTACACGTACGATATCAGTACTGGCCAATATCAGCCTAAAAAGTTAAGTATCTGTATCAGCTGATAAATCAGTCACATACATCAGCCATATATAAGCTGGAATATCTGCAAAATATACAAATGTTCAAACTTGATTAACCTTCTCATCACTGCATGGGTACATTTAAATATAGAGGGTTTCATTTTTGCAAGTGTTAAAGCTGTTTTTCTTGTTTTGCATCTGTTCATGCAATGATATGCTGTAACGCTGACAGAAACAAGTCCATTTTCATTAGGCACATAGGTTGTGCTCTTGACCTGAAACATCAGTATCGGTATCGTTATTGGCGATAATGAAACAAAAAAAAATTCAGCATGTCGGATATTGATAAAAATCGAATATCATGCATCCCTAATGATAATGAGCATCAAAGAACAGACAGCAAAATAAAGTATAAAAGTGTGGAAATAAAAAATACAAACAATAATAGAAAAAAAAGATGAAACATTTGTAACATTTCAGGTGGCACAGAAATCCTTAAATCTTGATAATTCAGTTTTGATCATTTTTAGAAGCAGTGATTGTAGTTGTTATTAAACTTAGTTAATTGCCAGGCTTCAGTTTACACTAAATATATCTAAACGTTATGAGTGTATCCACAACATAAAGTAATAGAAACTTTTATCCTAAATTGTGAATGATCTCATTTTTGTGCATGAAAGATCATTTTTTAAATTACTTTTACCCTCTTTTTTACACTATTTTCCCTCAAGTGTCGACTTTGTGCCTCTGATGTTTGACTGTAACATTGGACAATTGACAAGTGTGCGTTTGACTTTTAATGCTTCTTAAGTTAGGAAATGCTCTGGTCTAAAACACTGCACACAATCATTTAGCTAAAATATCATACAATGACTAGCTGCTGAGCAGTAATTTGCTTGAAGTCTCTCTCTCTTCCTCCGAAAACAAGTAAAGCAAGTGCTAGAGTGCTTGCAGCGATTGAATATTTAATCACTTCAGAGAAATGTCTTTTACTTTTTTATTAGAATCAGCTGATTCATTTGGAAACACATTTATTCAGCATATTTTCTCTCTGGCAGTGAGCTTACATTTGGGCGTGATGTTAAGATATTTCATGACCAAAAATCTAATTTGTTACACAACTTTTTACCGAATCTTTAGGTTCATGGAGGATGAAAAAGCCTCAAAGTTTTGAACTCCTTCAACATTTGTAGTTCAGTGATCAGTTCAAATGGATCGATGCTTTATGGCTTTATCTGGTTAATGCTGGATTGTCTTATTATAGTCAGAATCAGCCTCATTAGCCAAAAATGTGAGCACATGGTTTTATTTATTTTATTTAGCCAGAAAAGTCCCATGAAGATCAGCATCCAAGAGGTCAGCAGTATGCATCATAATAAATACAAATTCAAGCAAAAGATTAAGGCAATAAAATACAAACCCTAAATATGGGGAAGAATTGACAGAGGAAGTTTGACAGTTTTGGGGAAAGTAACAACAGTGTAAATATTTGATGGAATTAAATACCAAAACAAGGATAAATTGGACTGCGATGTCCGACTGCAGGACAGTGAAGGAGGGCCACCTTTGTCTCCTCGGCTGTCCAGCTTCTAAACTCCGACACTTCCCTGTCTCTTCCTACCCCCCCGAACATCTTGTCACCCATCACTAATCCCAACCATGTTAATCAATTTTAATGCACTGTGACATTATCTGAAACTTCTTATGGTCTTCTTCTTTTTATGGTTATTTTAACTGAACAGCAATTTATTAGCTCTGTGCGCTTTATTGGGCAGAAACATTCAATTTGCCTGTTGTTTGTTTGCCCGTTGTTGATACTTTGTGCTTTTGGTGTATGCTACTCCTGTGCCTTTTAAATTGCCCCCTGGTGGATAAATAAAGTGGTTGAATCCAACCGAACCGAATCGAAACGAATCACCTGTAAAGTCCAGTCTCAGGATTGGGCCCTCAAAAGGAGTCCGTTCAAATCTAATAAGTACAGGGTACACCTACATGACATTGAAACCTCATACCTACAGAGAGAAAATGTGTCAAAAAAGAGAACTAATTTATACAAGTCTGCAAACGGTAGCCCATTGTCAAGACTTAGACTTAGACTATATAAATCAGTGTAGATACTGATGGTTAAGTCTGGGGACATCTTCTGAAATGATTCTTCCTTAAAGTCAATATTTTCTTTAATGTTTGACCATGAAAACAAACCTGACTTAGCCCAAAAGATGATTTCCTCTGTCCTATAAGAAAAAAGGGACAAGCTCCGATGATAAATCACAGAATGTAAAGTTCAGTAAAAGTGTTTCTGAAGTTGTCTGATTGTGAGTTTTAATGTTGTGTTGCTCTGATTTGACAGGTATTCTTAGCTCAAGAAGCAGATTTAAACACACAGTGTCACAGGGTTCTAATACTGAAACTGAAATCATCCAAAGCGGTTGTCATGTTGATAGGTTTGTGCATGTCTTAGCTGAAAGAATGTGCCCTGAAAGATTGACATATGTTTTTTTTTACAGGTCTGACTTTCAGGTTTGTTTAGTTTAAGCAGAGATGATCTCATTTGCAAAGCATCCATTGAATCGGTGTATGAGAAGTATGAGAAGTGGATTGAGTCAGGAACACATATCTTTTCATGTTATTGAAACTGATGATGGACAATGACCGGGATGCAAATATTAAAACTAGAACTGATTTTTATTTTCTGACTGTTTTAGAATGAAGAGAAGAGAAACCTGGAGCTCAGAGGTCATGTGGGGTTTGACAGTCTCCCTGATCAGCTGGTCAGCAAGTCGGTGGCTCAAGGATTCTGCTTCAACATCCTCTGTGTCGGTGGGTATGGACAGGGTTCCTGCGGATCCTAAAGAAAATCAAAATGGTGTCATTTTGAACATTGAAGATTAAAGATCATAAAATTTCTTAAAAGTCAATTCTTATTTGTTAAACATGAAAGAGTTTGTATTGTGCTTTTTTGTTTAAAAAACCCTTTTAGTGTCTTCAACATGTCTCTACAGGAAAGAGCTCTTCTATGACCAAGACAAAAAAGTCTTCCACATTAAGACTTCTCCCTCTCTCCTAAAATATCACGTCCCCATGTTTAGACCTACCAGCGTGATATCATGCCACTGTTTCGTTCTCATTATATTTGCTGAGAATAGAGGTTAGAATGAATACAGAGCTGTTAACAACACGATGTCTAGCAACACTGAACTTACCAGTTAGCACAGAACTGACACGTAAACCAATCCAAGTGGTCTTAGGAAGGGAGCCTTAAAGAGGCAAGAGCTCTAACAGAGCGGCTCAGACAAAGACGCACAATCACAGTACTCAGTATATGAGTACTAGTGTTGTGTTCCTCGAGACCGGTCTTGGTCTCAAGACCACAGTTTGAAGATCTTGGTCTTATCTCAGACTCAAGAACTTTTTTACTCGGCCTTGTCTCGGTCTTGGTCTTGTGATTTTCTGTCAAGACTGATCAGACCAGCACTGATCTGCTGTTCTTTAACTTCATTAATGTGAATATGGAGGAACACTTGGTCAAACCAAAAATAGCTTCAATTCATGTGTTATTTCCTCCTGTGATGACTGCAACCTTCTTGGTGTTGTGACTGATGGACATCCCACTTAACTTTTCAACCTTGTCATGGTTTTTAAAATTGATTTTAATGATCTTGGTCTGTCTCGGTCTTGGTCTCGACTCGGTTCATCTCCCAAAAGTCTTGGTCTTGTCTTTGTCTTGGTGCATTAGGGTCTCAGGCAAGACTTGGTCTCAGGTAGTGTGGTCGTGAGCACATTACTAACGAGAAAAGAACTCGGAGAGCGCAGACCTCCGCCAGCACAACAGCCCTCACCTATATTGTATTTTTCACCATAAATATTAATCCTACCTTTCTTTATTTATCTAAATATTTAGATTCCTTGACCATGAAAACATACCATTAGCAATTGGATTCATCATGATATTTATTTTAGTTTAGTAGTTTTTCACAAAAATCACATTTTTCGTCATGGCAGTTTTACACTCTAGATCATTCCCAAAATGTAATCATTTGTTCCTTTTTGAGTTATTTTGCTAACAGAGAAACAAACAAACAGATGCCAGCAATAACATAACCTCCTTTGTGGAGGTAATGAATACATGATAGTTTTTTGAGCATTTAGGATTGTGAACATACCCCAGCAACCGTTAAATTGTTATATAAATAAGATTCAGGCAGAATATGACATTGTTTACTCTTTGATGGTATTTCATTTCAGACATGTCAGAAACAGAATAAGGCAATCATGTGAATATTTAGGTCCGACTAACGTACAGAAGTGAGCATTTTGATTTTTGACTGTCAGTTTCCAGCCAAATAGTAGCCAATAACCAGCCATCTTCCAGCCACCTAGTGCTTCCCCACACTGCCCCATCCAACCTCTAAATGCCACCAAAAAGACATCATTATTGGCTCAACGTTTTAAGTTTTTTTTATTTTTATGCATTTTGTACCTTTAAAACAATCATGTCCTATCACTGTACTACTCCCAGCCACATGGGACAATAAAGTTCTTTTGCCTTCTGCTTCCCGGGCTGTCGTGTTTTCCATCGCTGGCTTCGACTCTGAGTTTACTCGATCCCCTGGTTAAATACTGTCTAACGATGGCTGTTAGGTGTCAGATTAAACAGGATGTCCTTCCTGATAACAGATAGTAGATTCTAATTGATTTTTTATCTATTTAAATTAGTTGTAGAATATGCTTATGTTTATGTTAGACACAGTGATTATTTTACAATCTAAAAATATATGTTTTTGTTTTTAATGGATTTATTGAGGTTACTTTTCAGGGTCTTATAATTTATTTGTACTTTGTTTTATTTAATTGTAGTTTATTGTTATGTTTAAGGTTACATTTATTGAACCCATTGGTTAATAACAAATGAATCAGTTTTTCCTCATACCTAATATTGCTGACTACTGTTCCCTGTTTGAGTAATCTCACTTGATCAAGTCTTTTCTGACAGTCCATACTTCAAAATAAGTTATAAAAGTATGTGTGATTCCTGCTGATATCGTTTCAGATTGATATCGGAATTGGCCAATACTCACAGCTGCAATATCTGTATCATATTGGAGGTGAAAAGTTGTTTGGGGACACCCCTTCTCAAAACTCCAACATTATACTTTCTACCTCACATTTCAGGATTTTCTAGGGGCCAGATGTTAAAGGAGACATATCATGCTGATTCATGATTTAATACTTACATATAATATAATAAATTTGAAAACAAGACCTTACACCCCCTTAATTTTCAAAAAATTAGATATTGTATTTTTTCTGATATCCTAGAACGAGACTTGATGCCTCTGAAAACAGGTCATTGCGAGATGTCCGCGAGATTTCAAACGTTGTGACATCACGAGGTACCTTTCTTTTTATTGGAGTAATCAGATAAAACACTTCCTCCTCTGTGATGTCCGTCAGCCCCAAACCCTCACCGAGGAACACATCCAGCAGCAGGGGTATAAAGCTCCCTCGCTCACAGTCACTCATGACCAGCTCTGGCCTGTAGGGGGACACAATACGCGGTCGCTGCTTTATGCCTGCCGGAAAATACAGTAGAAGAAGAAGGACAGGCTGGCTCTGCCCCCGATAGAACTGACCAATCAGAGCACAAGGGGCTGTGACGTTGCGAGGTAACTTTAGGTCAGCCTTGAGACCAAGCGTTTCAGCAAGAGCTTCATAATGGCCTAAAATGAGGATATTGAGAACGCTATTGTGGGGCAATGAAGGAACTAAATGACTTGTACTGAGGGCAGAAATGCTTTACAGGCATCCTAGTCTGGCATAGTGAAAAAGGAGAAACAAGCATGATATGTCCTCTTTAAGCTGTGGGGGCCTGATGTGTATGAAGCACCAAATCTTTTACAAAAAGTTCTAGATGAAAAAGTGCTCTGCCTGTCAAATTTATGTTGGAGCCAGTCAGAGGCCTATAAATCACTATATACATCTTCCTCGTCTAACGATAGTGATTGTTCTGGTCGTCTTCTGAGCAGGACGTAATGTATCAGCTTCAGGTTTGACAGATGATCTGGCTGATTGCAGATGTGAAATCTGGTGAATCCAGCTGCTTTGTGAGGTTATTGGAAGGCAGGAAATATACAGGTACATCTCAAAAAATTAGAATATCATGAAAAAGTTCAATATTTTTTATCACTCATTTCAGAATTACCAAAATTTCAAGCAATAAATGTTTGAAATGTTTCACTCTATCTGTAATGAATATATATATATATAAAATATGGGTCTCACATTCTGGAATGAGTGATGAAAAATATTGAACTTTTTCATGATATTCTAATTTTTTTGAGATTTGTACCTGTAAGTTACTGAAACTTAAACACTCAGATTAACACTCAATTTACTACGATATAATCTTTTAATATCTGTACATTTCACAATCTGTTTTAATCTCTTTTAAAGGTGAGACTGGAATAGGAAAGTCCACATTAATGAACACTCTCTTCAACACAACGTTTGAAAACGAGGAGGCCAGCCACTATGAGAAGGACGTACAGCTGCGCCCACAGACGTACAATCTGCAGGAGAGCAACGTCAACCTCAAGCTGACCATCGTGCACACTGTGGGGTTTGGAGACCAGATCAACAAAGAGGAAAGGTAAAAGTCTGAGTTTGGCTGCATCAATCTTAAAACAGGGACGTAGATAGCATGCACAAACTGCAGTGAACTGCTTGTCATATGCAAGCAGACCAGACATCTTCATCGCTGCCTCTGTGCCTATCTTTAAAAATTCAGAGAGTGAGTTGTGGAAAATTCTCCTGGTCAGATCAGCAGGAGTTATCAATCATCATTTTCTGCTGGATGCTCAGCCATCACACTCACACTGTACAGCACTGACTGAAAAAGGAGACGTGGCCTGTTTCTGCAGAGTGATTCGAGAGGGGAGAAGGGGAATATGGACTGACTGGTAGAGCTAACACAATCTCCATAGACATTTGAGTGCT
The DNA here is from genome assembly GCA_036419115.1 of Scarus forsteni. NCBI lineage: Eukaryota > Metazoa > Chordata > Actinopteri > Labriformes > Labridae > Scarus > Scarus forsteni. The sequence continues at coordinate 2,513,954 of JAZDUH010000395.1, forward strand.
GCAGCAGGGAGCACAAGAACAGGGATTTTTGGCTGCAAGACTGTAGATAGAGAATTTGAAACAAAAAACATTTCTCTTCAAACTTAAGAGCAGTTAATATGTCAACATGATCACATGAAGCAGATGATTTGTGATTGGTAAAAGAGCACTCCTTAGATTTTCTTCATTATTTTATTTTTTTAGCTGCAGAGTCATCTTAAGTTAGAACACTGTCATAGTTTTGAAATCTTTAAAAACAGATTCAATGATCATGCCAGTGTATGCACATGTTTTACTACTGAACTCTGCTGATTTATGTAGAATTTATTAGTTATTCTTTTTTGTTTGTGATTTATGAGAAACTTTTTGTGCTGCTGCCTTGGCCGGGAAAACTTTTGCAAAATGGATCTTTGTATCTCATTTGGAAAATTCTTGGAAAAATAGATGGGATAAATAATGATAATAAGCTGATAGGACACTTTTAAATAAAGGGAAAAAAATTAAAATGTTCCATTTATTTCCACAATTGCATGATTTTTAACTCAACTTTCCAAGTGTTTTCAAGAGTATCAAAGAATGACCATATCCCTAACTGTTGTGTTTTTTGTCTGTGTATCTGTGTAGTTATTTAGTGTAAAGACTCTTTCATGGTACCATTTTCAGTTGTGTAATTTACACCCTGAGACTTTATGTCATCCCTATAAACTGCATATTACTGCAGCACAGGTTTGATATAAACATCTTGAAGCATGATATTGCTGAACTGCATTCGGATAAATTTGCAGAAGTGCCCTGTGAAAACAACTGAAATTACAGCGAGTCTGTTTTACACTTCTTGAAGCCCCACTTCACCCATTGTGATACCGTTCCAATGTTACATTTCCTCATATTTTTAAGATAAAGGATATATACACTGGTCAGGGATAACTTTTTGACTACCTGCCCTCCTGATTCATCTGCGACTATACGTGTTAATTTTGTTGGCTGATTATTTGCATCATAGATTTTGTCAACAACTTTTTTTCCCCTGATGAAATCTAGACAGCAACTAATTAAAACAAGTAAAGTTGACAAAAACAAAAACTAAATTAACGGACATTTTTTTCAGAAAATAAAAACTAGACTAAAATGTTTGAAAGAGACTTAATCCAATGCACTGGATTAAATAGGTCAGGTTTCCCTCATCAGTCTAGATTAGATTTTTTTTTATTTTAAGACATAAATGGTCTTAAAAGTCTTACTTTCACATTCAGAGATTCTTAAACTTTAGATGGCACTTTGATAACATTGTTACTCGATACTTAAACCAGCTTCTTCTGTTCAGTGTTTTATTACCTCCACGAAGCAGGTCATGTTATTGCTGCAACTGTTTTATTTTTTGTTTGTTTGTTTCTCTGTTAGCAGCATAACTCAAAAAGTTATGGATGGATTTTGATGAAATTTTCAGGAAATGTCCAGATTGGGACAAGGAACAAATGATTAGATTTTGGGAGTGATTCGGATCACCGTCTGGATCCATCATGATTAAATGGAATAGAAGAATAGAAGAATAGAATAAACCTTTATTCGTCCCACACAGGAAATTTTACAGTGTTACAGCAGCAAAGTGGACAGCATTGATAGAATAAAAAATAGACTTAAGTATAAAAGAATAGAAGCATGTACATTACTCTACCTATATAAGATAAAAAATATAAAATATGAAAAATATACAAAGGGCTTGGAAACAAAACTAAAAGCAAATCCTATAAAGATTATATACACATTTACAGAGTAATTGCACGTGGGATAAATGATTGTACATGGGTGTACTTCCACACTGTAATTGCAAATTGTTAGATTGAGGATTGCACATTAACTGCACATTAATTGCTCATAGTAATTGTACACTGTAGATAGAAAAAAATGTGATTTCCGTGAATAACTACTAAGCTCAAATAGATATCATTATGAATCCAATTGCTAATGGTATGTTTTCATGGTCAAGGAAACTAAATATTTAGATGAAATAAAGGTAGGACTAATATTTATGGTGAAAACCACAATATGGGAGAGGACTGTGGTACTGGCGGGGTCTGCGCTCTCGGAGTGCTTCCCTAGTTATAATTTGAGTTGCTTGTTTAGTCAACAGTTTACAGCAGCGTGAGGAGAACTTGCGAACGGTCACAAAGAAATTAAAACATGTTACAATATAAAGCAAATTGGGAAGTCCCATGGAAAAAAGTGCAGATGCAAATGAGTGCAGAATCAGGACTGATACATTTTCTTTGTTCAATTAAAAATCTTAGAGAAACCAAATTTGATTTTAAACAGTTTGAAGTGGTTTTAGAAGGTTATCACTCCAACAGCTAAGTGTTAATGTCCAGTTTTCCACAATTCAGTCATGAACTTTGGTTTATCAAGGGTATCCAGTTGTCCTGTTAATATGAATGCCTGAGTAAATATATCTCTATAGTATGATTGGGTGATTAGTATACAGGTAATTTATTGTACTGTAAATCCTGACCAGGGACAAAGACTGCAAATTAGCTGAAGCTACACGTCTTATATACGTTCACATTTTCCCATTGTGGCAATGTTGTATGTATCGTCCCTGTCAAATAAACATTAAATAAATAAATAAATAAAATAAACATTCTCATTAATGTAAGATTAAGGTTAATACATGTAAAAAATTAAATAATAAAGGTAATTTTTAAATATTTTTATGTTTTTTCCTGCTCAGCTATAAACCCATCCTGGAGTACATTGATGCTCAGTTTGAAAAGTACCTCGAGGAGGAGATGAAAATCAAACGCTCCCTGTTCAACTGCCACGACACAAGAATCCACATCTGTCTTTATTTCATTGCTCCAAATGGACACTCCCTGAAGTCTCTGGATCTTGTCACGATGAAGAAACTGGACAGCAAGGTGACGTCAGAATGTTTCAGTGTGTGTTTCAGCTGTTTTCTGAGTCCTGTACGTCACACTGGAATTTATATTATCAATATTTCCTACAGGTGAATGTCATCCCTGTTATTGCAAAGGCAGACACAGTCTCCAGGAGTGAACTGGACAAATTAAAGATCAAGATCATGAGCGAGCTCGTCAGCAATGGAGTCCAGATCTATCAGTTCCCCACAGAGGATGAGGCTGTCGCAGAAATCAACTCGTCCATGAACGTGAGTCAGAGAAATAAGTCACATTTCATAAAGCATATTCTCTCTTTTGCCTCTTGTGTTTTTGATTTATTGTAGTGATGTATTATAGTGCATATCCAATGGTAGTGAGACTTGATATAAAACAGAAAACTATGATTTGCAAATTAGTTTCAACCTAAATTCAACTCAATACACTAAAGAGGCAAGATATTTAATGTCAAGGCTGATAAACTGCATTATTATTTGCAAATGTTTCACCTCTATGAATTCAGTGCCTGCAACATGTTCCCAAAAAGTTGGGACAGAGGCGTGTTTACCACTGTGTTACATCACCTTTTTTTTCGCAACACTCTGTAAGCATTTGGGAACTGAGGACACTGATTGTTGAAGCTTTGTAGGTGGGATTATTTTCCTATTCTTGCTTGATGTGCAGCTTTATTGTTCAAATATCTGGGTCTCCATTATTGTTTTTTGCACTTCACAACATCCCCCACATTTTCAATGAGGGCACGGGTCTGGACTGCAGGTATGTCAGTCTGGTACCTGCACTCTAACTTTGAAACCACGCTGTTGTAACACATGCAGAATGTGGCTTGGTGTTGTCTTGCTAAAACCAGCTGAAATCACTTGGATGGCAGCATATGTTGTCCAAAACCTGTTTGTACCTTTCAGCATTAATGTTGCCTTCATAGATGTGCAAGTTTCCCATGCCATGGGCACTAACACACCTATACCATCACAGATGCTGGCTTTTGACTTTTGCTCTGATATCCATGTGGATGGCCATTTTCCTCTTTAACCCAGAGGACACCACGTCCATGATGTCCAAACAGTCTGAAATGTGGACTCAGACCACAGCAGACTTTTCCACTTTGCCTCAGTCCATCTCAGATGAGCTCAGGTCCAGAGAAGCCTGTTTCTGGGTGTTGTCGATAAATGGCTTTGACTTTGTGTGGTAGAGATTGACCTTGATCGTCGATGCAAAGATGAACTGTGTTAACTGATATTGGTTTTCTAATGTGTTCATTAGCCCACATTTCAATATCTCCTACAGGATGATGTGTTTCTTAATGTAGTACTGCTCACAGAATTGAAGGTCAATGGCATTCAATGTTAGTTTCTTGGCTTGATGCTTCTATGCAGAGATTTCTTTGGAGTCTATGTATCTTCAGATAATATTATGGCCTGTAAATGATGACAACTCTATATTCCTTGCAATTGTATGTTGACACATGTTCTTAATAGGTGTGTCCTGATACAACTTTTTCGCCTCCAATACGATACCGATATTGCAGCCTTGAGTATTGTCCTTGATTGATATCGATTTGACATGATATCAGCAGGAATCATACATACTTTTATTACTTATTTTGTTGTATGGACTGTAAGAAAAGGCGAGATTTGTGAAAAGAGAAAGTGAGATTACTCAAACAGGGAATAGTAGTCAGCAATAGTAGGTATGAGAAAAACTGACCCATTTGTTTTTAACCAATGGGTTCAATACATTTTAACCTTAAACATAAGAATATGCTACAATTAAATAAAAACAAATTAGAAGACCCTGAAAAGTAACCTCGTTATTTGCAATTAAACAAAAACATATATTTTTACATTGCAAAATGACCACTGTGCTTACCTTAAACTAAGGCATATTCTACAACTGAAGTAAATAAATTAAAAATTCATTAAAATGGACTGCTTTTATTGGACTGCTTATGTCAGATATTTTAGATATGTGCTGATATAATCCTAAATCTGTTTTTTGCTGATGTTGGACCAATATCAATATCAATATAAACTGCTGGCGTATTTGCTCATTCAGTTGTTCACAACGTTTGAGCATCACTCCATCCTTGCTCATGAGCTACTGTACCTATGTTTTTTATTATTCCTCAACTTTTCCAGGCTTTTGTTGCCCCTGTCCCTGCTTTTTTGGTACTTGCTGCAGGCATCAAATTCAAAATGAGTGAAATTTGCAGAAAAACATTGCCGTTAATCAGTTTGAACATTAGATATCTTGTCTTTGGAGTGTATTAAGAAAATATAAGTTGAAAACTATTCGCTCTGTGTTTATTCTTAAGTCTGAAATAGTCAAATAAAAAAATATGAATTCATAGTTGTCATACTGACGTTATTTTGTTATTACAGACACATCTTCCCTTTGCTGTGGTTGGAAGCGTCGATGATGTTAAAGTTGGCAACAAGATGGTGAAAGCACGGCTGTACCCCTGGGGATCAGTCCAGGGTGGGTGCTCTGATTTGTTTGACAAGCATTATTAACATGTGAGCTGTTTAGTCACATGCTGCTGTTGAACTATTATTAGTTTCCCTCTTTAGATAAAAACAATCATGATTGCTGCTTGTTTTCGAGCCCACTGAGCTCTGTGTTGTTCAGGATTTCCTGTCAAAGCACAAGGTTAAAATGCCCTGGTTCCTCTTTTTCCTCAGTGGAGAATGAAAACCATTGTGATTTTGTGAAGCTGAGGGAGATGCTGCTGCGAGTGAACATGGAGGATCTCCGAGAGCAGACGCATGCCCGACACTATGAGCTGTACCGTCGCTGCAAGCTGGAGGAGATGGGCTTCAAGGACACAGACCCGGACAGCCAGTCGTTCAGGTGAGATCAGGGTTTGCAACAGGGTACCTTACATCAATGAACAGCCCCCAAAAGCCTCTGCCCCCCTTTTGAAAACCACACCAAGAGGCCACTGAATCATTTTAATAGCTGTGAAGACTGAAGTGTAGACATCTCACAGGATCTTTATATCCAGTCAAGATTATCCGGCTTTCAGCATCTCTGAAATAAAACCCACCAAATGCTCAGATTGCTGTGTTTTGTGAACTTTTTAGATCTCCTCTTATCCAGTTTTTCAAAAGTAATCAAAGTCTGTCTTCTTCTGTGTACACAGTGATTCTCCAGATGCACATGAATACAAAAATATCATTACTAAATAACCATGAAGAGTGAAGGGCATGTTTGGTGGGGATAAAAACGCTTTTGATAAATGATGTAACAATGATTTTAGCAAACAGAAAAATCAAGAACTTCAGATGTTATTCCTTTTTAGAAGTAAATAAAAGAAATAATGTTTTTCTCTTTTTCTACCAGAAGATTGGAGCCTAGAGGGTAAAGCTTTCTATGTCTATTTTTAGACTGTAGTTCAATAATTTAACTGACAGTACAATTAATTATGTATTTTAGTATATTTTAGACTCATCTGAACTTGTTAGTGCTTTTGTGTAGTTCTGTAGAGATGACACAAACCCATTGTCTTAAAATTGTGAATTAAGTGAATCCATATTCTGTGTTACTGGACAAATGATGTCTTAAGAATAACTTCCTGAATCAGATTAAACGGGTGTCTTTCTTAAATGTGTGGAAACTGTTTGCCTTGAGAAAACTTCAGTGATATTATTTGTAGATGCTGTACAATTAAAAGCATCCTCATCCCAAGAGTTAACATGCCCACGTCTGGTCAACAGACAGATAATAAACTTCAATTTGTTGTCATTGTATGCTAGGAGAATTTTACACCCAGATGTATGGACATTAAATAATACAAGTTATATTTGATTGGTGATATATTAGTAATGGGCACTGCAGACATCAAAAAGTCGAAGTACATCCCTAGATGGTGCTGGATTCAACAAAAACTCATAAAAAAGAGATCAGAACAAAAGAAGTAGCTTGTTTTTAAGAATTTTGTATGTGAAGATCAGTGATTTATTTTTTTGTGTTTGGATTTCTTTCTGCTTTTTCACTGCAAGATATCAAGAAACGGAAAGAAACACACTAAATACATGGTCAGATTTTTTTTTGACTTATTGTTGTGTTGATAAAGTGAAAAAATTAAGAGGTCACTTTTGGACTCTCGCTAAAACCCTTGTAAGATTTTGTCATTGAAGAGAATCCTTATCGTTTTTATAGATGTATTATTTCCTTTTTGGAATCAAACAATGTTTTTTTTTTATTGTAGTTCAGTCTCAAAATGTCCAAAAAAGGTTAATTTGTGCTCTATCTTAACTTACATCTGCATTTTTTTAATCTTTAACCCTTTAACTACCAGCTCTACTGTTTGGCAGAGGTCATAAATTCAGGGAAATGTAATGTTTTTAAAAAACTGAACAAATTAAATCATTGTTCAAATCCATTAACACTTCAGGGAACAGACAATAGTACAAGCATACCATGAACTAAATATTTTCTTGTGGGGTATTCAAAAGATGATTACATGATGACATAAAAATGCACACGTATTTGGGACAAAATCAATTGTAAAATAAACAGCAAAAATAACTACAAATGGATGATATTGACTTTGACAAGCAATTAAATGAAGTTACCAGAAACAAAAGTCATCTTTCAAACTAGGAAACATCTGCTTGGCTATATTTAGATAGATATTCACAGATTCAGACTTTGCGGCTCAATAACTCATCTACAAAACGTAGTTCAAGCGGACCCCTCTTTTTGATCACTGTAATGAAGAATGTGAACTATAAACTCGTTTTCCTCCAAACGAGACGTCAATATGCTCCCGCTGATGGCTCGGCGGCTTAGGGACCATCGGCAAATTACCATATCAGAGGAATAGTGTGAAAGAAAATTGAATAACTTCCCCATACTGAGAAGTAAAGTCTTCAAAATCACAGCAAATGCAAAGGATCGTATGTTATTCATACTACGGGTCATATTTGCTTTAAGATTTATGAATTAAAATATTTTACAGGACTTTCTGATTGAAAAATAAAACAATGCGCTAAATGTAACCTGTCTATCAACCCAAGTCATAATAGTATGAGTGGTGATCACTTCTTCTTTAAACTACAGCTATTACTTCAACAGGAATATTTGATTTGATTTTAATGATGTTTTGTTTATTTAATTGTGTTAATTAATATGCATGCATAATAATAGCCCGACTTTATTCTTGTAACCTTCCTTTTCTTTTAGTTTTCAACGTGGCCCTAATCCTCCGTCGTATTTAATAAATAATTATGGTAATAATAATAATAGATTTTAGCTTTTTAAACCTTTAGATCCCACACAACAAAATGTTGGTTCTTTTGGTTTGTTTCCAGTTTTCTCCGTATCCTAAAACATGGACAGAAACAAACATGATGTGCCATGTTTTTTAACACATGAAATATCCTGAATTTATTGACCTCTGCAACAGTTGAGCTGGAACTTACAGGGTTAAAATTAGTTTATCTTAAAAATACCTGTGGACAAGTGACAGCTAGCAATAATTAGCTCTGCAATAAGAAACTATACAAATGTCAAAGTTGTTGTACTGGAGACCTCAAATGAGAGTGTTGATAGTTTGAAAATATGATCAATTGTCTCTGAAAATGTTTGGGAATCTTCTTTCTTTTAAAAATTTTCATTGAAGACAGTTGTTTCCGCTTTAATCCCGTAGCCTTTAATCCACTTTAATGTGCTTAATTTTCACATTTTTAATTGTTAAAGGAGTTTATTTCTGTTTTATATTTAAATGTTCCAGCTGATAAAGCTGTCTTTTGCACAGCATTGTTGTAGTGTCAGTGAAATAAAAATCATATATTCTGTTAAGCTGTTTGATTTTATAAGTATTTTAAAATGAAATGTAGCTTTACTGCAAATATGTCTGCCCCTCCCCGTTTTTAAGTTAATAGAGATTAGCTCTAGGCATCTAGCTTGTTGAACATTGACCTCCAAAGTTAGTTAAATTAATGACTAGGCTGATTTTGAGCTAAACTGTAGTAACCAGCCCCAGGAGATGATCACACACAGCGCTTCAAACTAATCTCATTGTTTTCTTGACTTTCAGTCTTCAGGAGACATATGAAGCAAAGAGGAAGGAGTTTCTTGTGGATCTTCAGCGCAAAGAAGAAGAAATGAGACAGATGTTTGTCAACAAAGTGAAGGAGACTGAAGCAGAGCTCAAGGAAAAGGAGAAAGAGGTGAGGACTTACATGCTTGTGGGTTCTTATTAGGTCTGTCCTCATCATCTTTTTGGCCCTGATCATGATCTGATTTTTAATCCTTTAACTAACAGCTGAACTGTTTGGCAGAGATCATCAATAAATTCAGTGATACTGTTTTAAAAAACAGAACAAATCAATTGATTGTTTGTTACTGTTAACATTTCAGGGAACAGAGAAAACTACAAACATAAAAAAAAGATTTTTTTTTTGTTTGGGAATTTAAAGGTTTTTATGGCTAACAGTTGATAACGTAATGACAAAAAAAATCAACAAATATTTGGATCACATTGATCACAAAAGGCAAAAATGTTAATAATAAAATAGCAAAAAATAACTGAAACTAGATGATATTGAGTTTGACAAACATACAAAAATGTTTTTGATGACTAAGTGATTAAACAAATACATATTTATTTTTGTATCTCAGTAAATGGTTAAATATTTACAATAATAATGAAGGTAAGAATGACTTTTTGCTTTTTAAATACTACGCAAAGAAAATATCAGTTATTTTGGTTTGTTTGCAGTTTTTTCTGTATCTTAAAACATGGACAGAAATTGATTCCTTAATTATTGACTCCTGCCAAACAGTTGAGCTGGGAGTTAAATGGTTAAAATAAAAGTTTCTGCTGATTCTGAGCTCTGATTTGATATCTACATTTGGGCTCTTAAAGCTGTATAAATTTAATTATTTCCACTCCGCTGCCATGTAAGCAACAGAGATGCTACCATTACATCACTCAGATCTGTCAGTCTTGGTGAATTTATCAATATTAATTGTGATCTTAAGTCAATGGAGAACTGCTCACATCAGCCCCAGTCCCATACTTCTACCTATACAGTAACGGGACATCCCTAGTTCCAGTTTGTTCTTCTAATGGCTCCTGTAATATTTGGATAAATGGGTCAGGTGGATTTTTACTTCATGACGTCTCCTGCTGGTAGGTCCCCACGTTGTTCTGGACTGAGTCTTTTGTGTTTTGGATCTTTGCTTTTGTGTCTGTACGTCAAAACACTGAGTAAAGTTTTTAATGGAGCTGCATAGATAAAAAATCTTACTTTCATTTAAATATGATACAAAGAAAACATTAAGGTTGAAATGGACAGGACTAACCTTGCAACTTTGTGTTTGTTGTGCTAACTTTTTTAATTAATAAATATTTGCACTGGTTGAAAAAAAGAGATTAATCGAATATGCTAATGCCAAGTTTCCTTCCTAAAACAACCCAAGGTGTACTTCAGGGTCATGTAGATCTTTATCCAACCAGCCTTAAACTTGATGTTTGTTATGGCTATATTGCACCGTGTCAGAAAGCTCACGTCATCTCTGACAGAACATAATGATGTGTACTGTGCTCCAGTGGTCCCCACAGTCATTAGATCTCCATCCAACAGAGCACCTTTGGATGCAATGAAACAGGAGATTCCTGACGTTTACATTCATGTCAGTAGTGAGAAATTTGAAGAATGTATTCAGCCACTTCTTTAATGTATAAGATGTGGGATTAGGGCAACTCTAAAGGTGCCTAAAAAACTGAACGCGACTTGAACGTCTTCTGTGATCACTCTCCATACAAAGTCAATGTACAGCCATGATGGGACAGGGCTAACCCTCCGGCAACGCATTGGCCACGTTCAAGGTGATCACTTAGCTTGTCGCCCGTTGCCAAAGTTGATCTTTCCAGCCAATCAGCGGTGTGTGCATTTGTGATGGTACCTGTCACAGACAGTTTTTATTCCAAACTACAGAGTAACAATCTACACCCGCGTTGAAACATCGGTCAGTGAAGATATTGTCTTCCGCCTAGACGGATCACAGAAAACTCACAGATGATGCTGCTGCAGGGCATCAGCTGCAGTGTTTTGTAGTTGGTAGATGAGTGAAAAGGATACAGTTGGAATATTGTCAGCTTATACATCCTATTATATGATATACAGGGTGTCCATAAAGTCTCTTTACAATTAAACTTTTTTTTACAAAGGTAGTTAATATGCAATCTTAACCAGATATGTTTTATTTTAATCAGTGTTTATAAAAGTTTTTATTCTGTTAATGGAAGGAAAGGCTTGTCTTACACAAATAATGTTTCCTCAGATGTTCTTTTTCGCCCACTCCTCCCTTTATCCAACACTGTCCCTCTCTCCATAAATTTCTTATGCCATGCATGAATTGAAGGACATGATGGTGGATCTCTTCCATACTCAGTTCTGTAGTTTCACTGAGTATGCACATCCGATTTTGTCTCAATAAACCAGGACACACATTGTGCCTTGTCTTGAGGAGTAGCCATTTTATAGGGGTTCGTTTAACAGCTTTCCTTCCATTAACAGAATATATGAAACACAACATTTTAATGTAACTAAAAACTTTAATAAACACTGATTAAAATAAAATCAAAGCTGGTTAAGATATCTCATCTACTGCCTTTGGAATACATTTTTTAAATTGTAAAAAGACTTGAGGAAACCCTGTTTGATATTATTGGGGTGAAACATGAGCGGATCTGACATCACCAAGCCACGGTGACGGATGACACTGACCTAAATTAGGCATTTATGGACATGCAACATGACTTCAGTGGGCAACGTGTGAAGTTGTGTTCGGTGTGAACACAGCTTAAGGGTTTAAAGGGGGTCTGGTATTAGCAGGCTGGTACTAGCAAGGTTTACTGAGGAAAGATCTCGAGTGAGTGTGTGTCAAAATGGCCAACAGTATTGAATGATGAAGATCTGAGTTAGTCACAGCATGTTGGCTCTTTCAATATAGTGTACAATGTAAGTTAAAGAAATTTAAATTCAAAGTCAATATCACATGAGGCTTGGATTTCCCTTTTGAAGGTTAGTTTCTTGTTTTTTATTTAGTCATCACCTATCCTTCTTCAGTATCCGTATCAAAGTATAGAATAATGCTTTTCCTCGCTTTGTGTCCTGTCTGTAGCTCCATGAGAGGTTCGAGCAGCTGAAGCGAATGCACCAGGAGGAAAAGAAGAATCTGGAGGAGAAGAGACGAGAGCTGGAGGAGGAGATGAACGCTTTTAATAGAAGAAAGGTCGCAGCGGAGACACTTATGGGACAGGCGCTCCAAGGCTGCTCACAACCATTCAAGAAAGACAAGGACAAGAAGAAGTAAGTTTGTTTTCTGCATGCTTTCGAATTTGTTTTCTGCTCAAGTGGTTTCTTACATGCACCTTGATCCTAAGAGTGAGAGTCAGTGTTACAAAACCCACTGAAGGGAAAGTGGTCTTACGCTTGGTGGTTATCAGAGGGAGCAGCAGTGTTACAAAACAGTTACAAAACCCTACTTCAAAAAAAATAGTTAAATATCATGCATACGTGGTATTTATAACACCAAGGGCACATTCTGTGAGTCAGTTTTACTAGGAGATGATTGGACAGAGGGGGAAGATATAGAATGTGTTTAATGAGATAGTGTTATCTTCCCAGAAGCCATGTTGGCCCAGAAACCGATCCAGGGACAGATTCAGACTGACACTGCGCCCAGACGCAGAGGGAAGGGTCACAGCTTGCACGACAAAGCCTGATGGTTATTTCTCTGCAGGCTGACCTGCCAGACTGCATCTCAGGCAGGGGCACTTCTGTTTACATCCGACTGCTCTCATCGATGTTCACACCATGTGACGCGCAGATGATGCTCAGACGCCCCACATAGAGAATGATAATGTCTGCTGGTGGAAGCAGAACATGTCATGGTTCCTTATGTGAGCGCATCTGGCTTCTTTGACCCTGCACACCAATGATCAAACGTGCATTCACAGCACTGTGCTCCCCTGCTGGTTCTGGGTGCTCCCGTCTCACCTCTATTATGCCTTTGTTACTACCTCTGGAGACAGAACAGGGAGAGGATCAAATCATTACCCATTATGCCTCCACAGTGTTCACAGTGAAGATCCAAACATCGCAGGGGTAAACACGGACACCTCAAAACCGCGAGTCCTTACTTTAGAAATACACTGAAATCAAGCCAACAGAAGTCAATCTGATGTTCACATCGACACTGTTGCATTTGACTTTCATTCATTTGTATTTCACTGCATCCTGAAGCACCCTGTCCCACCATCAACCCCCTCCATTTTATTTTCCTTTTCCATATTTTGTGTTTGTTGTCCTCTCCCTTTTCAGTTGATTTATCGAACATCCAGAGAAACCAGGAATGTGCCGTCCATCACCATGGAAACAGACTGTCATGTCTGACTCTTTATGACTCACTGTCACTGTGACTGCACGTATGTGAGCCTGAACGATGGGATGGCCGTGAGCCAGCGTTAACTTATGGATTAAAAAGGAAGCTTTTTCAGTGTTTTTGATTAATAATGGCTGTGCTACAAACACAATCAAGAGACTTTTTTCACACGCTTTACCTTACTTCATGTTGATGTATCGAAAGTAGATTCATCCTCTGCTTAACTTAAACTCCTTAATGACAAACTTATACACATTGAACAAAAAACTAAGTTAAAGACCTTTGTAATATATTAATAAACAAGCACTGATTTGAATGTATTCATACAAGCAAATGTTCACAAATTAAATAATTTTCTCATTGTTTTTTTTTTTTTACCACAGAATGTTAATTCCATGCTTAGGGCTATTTCACACTGATTGCATTTAACTTTAATAACAACAGCAGAACATTTTATCATTTTAGTGACCATTTTATTAAGTGACCCGCATGCTTCATGTGGCAAAACTCAAGCTTAGGGTCTTGCCTATTTTTTTGCAACATGTGCATAGCTGTAGAATAAATCACAGAATTGATCTAACCCATTTGATACACTTCCTGTCTGTGCCTTTCAAAGTTAAAGCTCTGTTTGCCTCCTCTATGCATATTTACCTCTGCTTTGTACAGAATGATTACACTCTGCAGGTTTCCCTCGTCATTTATTTAGTGAAACGAGTTACTTGTGGATAGATTTGTTGTAAATCTTCTTAAACTTCCTGTAGAGGCTTAATGTGCGGTGGAAATGTGTGTAGAAATAGAGCTGTGACGGCAGGAAGATGCAGCCACAATATAGCACATGCTCCTCCTATGAAAGCCATAGCATCTTGAGCTGGAGCTGGTGTGCACGTTGGCCACACAATTTTTTTGAGAGTCTTAAGTCATGCATTCACAAGCAGCAATGGAACAGATTTCTGTGTTTAAAAAGAAGAATTTCTGATAATAATGGTCTCTGATAATATTGATAATAGAAAAGACTCATCTTGTGTCTACCCAGTGTGCTGTAGTTCTTGGTAGACAAACAAATGTCACTTTAAATCAATGATGATAGACATTGTAATGATTCTTGGCTAAAACCATTATTTCAAAGTATTTCCTCATTATTTGGCATAATTAAAAGTGTAATTGACTGGGCGCTTAACTGAATGTATTATACATGGCTAATGGTTTCATTTGGTATAATTCTCTTTTAGTGAGCTGTTTTATGTTATATAATTTGAGTAAACATCAACATGTTTGAGTTTGGTTTCCAGTAAATTTGAGACTTTTAAAGCTGTTTTTCTCACAACTTTACAACTTTTTATATTTATAAGTTCTGATTTTGTTTGCTTGTCAGTTTAGAAATTAATCTAAATTTTTCCCCCACAAGATGTAACAGATTGTTTTTGTAATATGTAGATTATTTCTTAAATGCTTTTGTACTTTAAAGAGACAAAATGTATCTATACACATAAAAATGTCTATTTTTATTTTTGTAGTTAATGATAGGATACTACATTTCCTAATATTCTATGCAACAAAATGTTGAATAAAAAACATACTGAATGTGAGTAAAATATTTTGCCTTCATTCCTGTTCACATAAATGTCCATAAATATAAAACTGAATTTGGCTTCAGTTCATCTGTTGGTCAAATGAACCCATTCCCGTTTTCTCCTTTGGTTCTCCGTCCATCACATCAGTCATTCATGTGATTCAGAGCATTTCATATTACACACTTCATGGCAGACCAAAATGCACATTTGAAAGACGGTGTCATTTGTTCAATTGTATTTATGTTTTTACTCTGAGTCAGCAGCTGTACACAAAAACAAAGTGACTTATAGACTAGTTAATCAAAGCAGGTAGGACAACAAAATAACAGGAGAAAGATATTTTTAGGAGTGTAGTTTTTAAAAAGGGGAAACTGTTGAATAATGTTGGCACACAATTTTTCAGAATAATTAAAAAAACTTGAGAAAAAATCTAAAAGACAACCTCATCCAAGCTCAGTTTTTTATTTCACTGAATACATCATTGTTTTTGAGCCGAATGAGGAAATGTCTCTGTTACTAAAGTTTACTCTTAAGCACAGTTTTACCTGATTATCTGTAAAGGTATTTGTAAGGCATTTGCACGTGCAGACTGTAATGGTCTTGGAAGTTTGGCTTTCTACTCATATTTTAGTTTTTTGTTGGCAGATTTAAAATTAATTCCCCAAACTCCTGCTACTTTCTAAATGTTCCAATTTCATCTTTTTGAATATAAAGTGCATAATATTCTAATCTGTTTTTTCATGTAATGTCTCTATACTCTTCCATAATAAACTTTTATAGTAAACCAAAGTGTTTTAAATGTATTTTCTGGGCACTTTGCTCAAAAAGATGCTTTTTTACATTAACAACCTGCTTTTTCTGTCCCTGTCTTAGCTTCTTTAGTCTACCATCTGCGTGCTCCCTAACCTCAGGAAGGAATTTGAATTAGAGGACTTTCTACCACACTAAAGGATCACAGACTAACTTGCGGCTTTATTATTTTTAATATGTGAAATAACAGTTTTATAGGATTACACTAACTGTACCATCCCTGGGATTTAGTCAGCCTGAAGTCTTCCATGTCTACTAAACTCCCCCTTAAGCTTCTCAGCTGCACTCTGTAGCATGGTCTCTGCATGGCTCCTGACCCTCATCCCTCAAGGTACTGAAATGTCATCATGCTGTTTTGTACCCGATATGCTTCCTCGTTTCATCTGCCGTGTTGTGCTTGTTGCTACTTATTGACAATTTACACTGTGAAATATATCTTTGAAAGTTATATAATATTGCTATGAAATGTTGTACATTTTTTATTTATTGGGATGCACATTTATTGGGTCTTTTGCTGATATTTGATGTGTCGTATTTACCAAACTAATTTAGTAAATGATATCAAGTTATTTAGTTGCTAAATTCAATTTTCCCTTGTTGTGGAGTTTATCTTGATGTGGCAGACTGTTTGTTTTGAAAACAGATAAAGTGAGACAACATTTAATACACAGTAAATGACAAAATTGCTCTTTTTCAAATATTGACATTAGTTTTTAAGAATTAAAGTGAAATGCCTTGATTATATTTATATTATCAGCTAAATGTATTTGTAACAGTGTCATCTATTGCCAAGCTTAGAGCTAACAGCTAATAATAGACAGTGAACTTTGTGATCTCTAATATAAAGGTGGACCTGTTTATGAACCTCATACAATACTTGTCAAAAACTGTTTTGTGAGGTGGCTCCCTGAGACAATCCTGACAAAGTGCTTTAAATAACATTAAAACACTTTTCTCTGAAGTGGGGGCAAACTTTGCTGCAGCTTCATCTAAAAGATTAGCTCTTGGAGCACTTTATGTATTCAGAAGGGTGGATCCTTGAAAATATATTAGATTTTTAAGATCCAAGGTCATTAAATGACGTTAAAATATTCATATGGCACGTTAAGAGTTCTTAAATTTTAGGTGGTACTTGAAAAAAATAAGGACCCTGTCAAATTTACTCTCTCAGTTAAATGAGTAAAATGTTTTTTAATAGAATTCTGTATACACAAAACAATTAGTCAGCATTCACTACATAAAATTAGGCACTTAAGAAAGAGGACACCCAAGTTAGTTCAAGCACAAGTTGTTTCATATTTGAGAAAATCACAGATAGGATTGGAGAGGCAAACAATAATCTAGAGACAACTAGCAAAATATATGAGGAAAAACATGACCTGGTATCACAGCCCCTCAATCCCACAAGAAATATGAAAAGCTGACCGCACACGATGTGGAGTAACATTAAATGTAGTTCTTGGTGGGTTCCAACAAGGTCATGAAAAGTCTTCAAGATTTCATATTTAGAGGCGATAATCAAAACCAATTCCAGTTTAAAAGTGATAACAACTCCATAAAGGAATCAATACCATTTGTCTTTTTGCTTAATAATTCCAGTATCCACTTTTTCTGCATGCTTTTCAAATGTAGGATATCATGCTCTCATCAGAGGCAGTCAGCAGAGAAAAAACAAAGCAGTTAAAAGTCATGGCAGACAGGTGGCAGTGGTGTCAAAATTGTGTCTTAATTTTTGACAAAAAGATGCTTGCATTCCCTGTAAAAAGATACAATTCTGGATCACCAGATCCTGAATAGTTCCTGGATCCAGACCAGCACATACATGGAGGTTGCTATCCTGTATGAACAAACAGGTTTTAGGAGCATCACTAAATATTCTGATTTAATATAAATTATTGAATGCTGTCAATGGGATCTTCCATTATAAAGTTAATTTTTTATTGTAATGTAAATCTGAATCGGATGGAGATTAAATTTTGCCCCATATTATTCTGAGAAATTGGAAGCAAATCCATTAAAAATGGGATACTTTGAGATTTTAAAATCCCACCCAATGTTATCCTATGTTAAATTTTGGGAAACCACATTTTTGATAAAAAATGTTCATGACACTCCATCCAGTAGTTTTCAGTTATCATGCTAACAAACAGACAAACAAACAAAACATTCTGGCAAAAGCGTAACCTCTTTGGCAGAGGTAATAAAGGAGTTGTTAAGAATTGTATCAAAGGATAGTATCGTTATTGGTATTGGTATCAATAGGCTCTAATCAATTACCATCCTTTCTCATTTTATGAATACACTTCTAAATGTTTTATACAAAATGTATCCATGACCTGTCTGTGAGAAAAACCCCTTCCTCTGCTGCCTGCTCCACCTCACAGATGTGAAGATCTGAAAGATGTCATAAGGTATATGCCACCTTCACTAACTTGGAGACACTCACCAAGCCATGTCCATGTTTAACCCTCAGGCAGCTCCAAACGTGCAAAGGTCACAGATGTTAGAAAGAACATGGCAAGGCCATGGGAGGTCTGCATTTGGTTACCAAAGGTGGCTTTGGGGCTTATAGCCACTCCAGTTATGACCCTAACTATCACAAAGGTGGAAACCCTGATAAAATCAAAACTGTCATGATATATACTGCCTGGCCATAAAAAAAGTCTCCACCAAAAAAAAAGGTCACACACTCTAATATTTCATTGGACCGCCTTTAGCTTTGATCAAAGCACACATTCGCTGTGCCAATGTTTCAATAAGCTTCTTCAATGTCGCAGATTTGTCTCAGATCACAGCACTGCCCTGTGCTGGACAGTAGGCACTAGGCATGATGGGTGCATCACTTAACTTGCCTCTCTTCTTACCCTGAAGCTCCCAGCACTCTGCAACAGGGTCAATCTGGACTCACATGAGCTTCTTCCAGTCCTCCACAGTCCAATCTTTATGCTCCCTAGCAAACTGAAGCCTTTTTCCAGTTAGCCTTACTGATTCGTGGTTTTCTAAAGGCTACACGGCTGTTCAGTCCCAATCCCTTGAGTTCCCTTCACATTGTGTGTGTGGAAATGCCCTTACTTTCACTATTTAACACATCCCTGAGTCCTGCTGTTGTTTTTCTTCGATTTGATTTGGCCAAACACTTAAGTGATCACCTATCATGATCATTAAAGATTGTTTTCTCATCGCATTTCTTCCTCGAAAATAATGGTTCCCCACTATCTTTCCAGTATTTCATAATGCAGAGTCAAAACAGACCAACATCTTTTTTTCACGATCACATTGTTGTTTAAGAAATGAGAAGCTACTCTTTGCATCTTACCTATTTGCTTAGTTAAATCTAGGTTGAGACTTTTTTTTGGCCAGGCAGTGTATTAAAAAAGTGAGTCCTGCATTGAAAGAAGCTTCACTGTATTAAATATAAAGACTGAACTGAATGTTGAACCAGGCTACTGTATTTATATTTGGGATACAAAATCTTCTGTTTGGTCAGATACAGCTCATGAGGACCTTCACTAAAACACTCTGTTCTGGGCAGGGATGAAACAAAGGGGTTTATGGGCATGCAAAAGTCCAACATGTAAATGGATTGGAAGGTGAAAAAAAATATGCTCTTTGGATATCCGGTTTAAACTTGTTTAAGAGTAAGACTAACATCTTTGACATTTGTATCTTATTTTGAAAGGTGTGCAACTGCTCTGTTTAAAAAATAGAGTGACTTTAGCAGAGATACGTGTACTGTAGCTCTCCACAAATACACATCAGTAAATTCTGTTGATACCACAACAATATATCCCTTGCTATTATTGACTGTGAGATTCTGCAGGTGTTTTTGTAATATCTGATACTGGTGTCATTACAGTAACATCATGCATCCCTTATTATGTTTCAGCACTTTAAACTTGCATAGCTAGATAACTATATTAAATTATTGTATAAGATTCTTTATCTCACTAACATGTCAGTCCTCATACTGTACAAGAGAGATCCATTAAAAAGTGTTCTATAGTTTTTAATTGCAGAAGAAGTGTATATGAATATAATGTTTCATGAAAAGACCTGGATGTACTGTTTATTCAGGGTTATATCTTAATGTCAGAATGTCAGCAGATCTATAAAACAGGTCTGAGAAGGCCTGCTTGGAGATTTGTAAATTCTAATAAAGAGTTTTATTGAAAATGTGTGTGCTCTCCCTTCTTTCACTACTGCTCTCATAAACAGTCATAAATGTGAATGAGAAAATGGTTGCATAAGCTCTCCAGCTGCAGGCTCCTTCCAGACTGTTCCAGAAAACTGCCTGCAGCTGCACCTGTAAAGTGGAAAATGCTCTGCAGTGGGACAGTGTGTGACAAATGGAACTTAAAATGAGTCAGGCTTAAAATGAGAAATGACACTCATTTGATCAGATAACTGACATATTTCTAAAATTATTTTTTTTATTGACGATGTGCACAGAAACTTTCGTATGACTAGACTAGACTAGATCTAATTCTGACCTTGTTGATAAAACAAATATGTAGAACAGACGGAAGATACTAAAACATGCTTTTTAAAGGCTCTCTTGCTTAGAAAATCAGTATGCCATGTCCTTTTGGCTCGGTTTTATTTGGACTTCAGGCAGAAATAGTTTGAAAAACACTGAGCGAGACAGTAATGAATGTTTTAATTAACTCCATTATTATATGTGTATGCTGATTTACTTATACAGCAGCAAATTCTGTTCTTAACCCTTTAAGGCCCAAGACCATAGATTATAGCCAGAAAATTCTATTTTTTTGGAGCTGAAATGTTTGTTTCACTTTCTGCTAAAATCCATAAAAATCTAAAATGTCCATAAAATTAAACATATAGATTTTTCGTATCTCATTTGATACATTAGGTGTTTTTGGCAACTGATAATTCATTTGAGGACATTTTTATCATTTATTCGATTGTATTCAAATGTTTTTTGTTTGTGATTTGTTGATCATATTGAGTAGAAAGAGGTTTTATAAAAGTATTTATCAATATGATATAATTGACTTTATAGGGTTAAAAACTTGAAAGGATTTGCAATGAATACAATTGTAGCAGGTGAAAGGAGCTATTACTCTTGTCTCACCCCATTTATTAATTGACCTCATTCAAGTTTGTTATCTATCAGGTTTAAATGTGCCACTGCATTGATGATATGTGTCCAGTGTTTAAACAAATTCTTCTCTGAATAGGTGGCATGATGGTGCAGCAGCCAGGTAGAGTGCCTCATGGCACGAAAGTTGCTGGTTTGAGCTCCATTTCGGTCCAGGCCTTTCTGTGTGGAGGTTGCATGTTCTCCCCGATGCATGGCGGGGTTCTCTCCAGGATCTCTGTCTTCCACCTACAGACCAAAAACATGCTCATCGTGTCGATTAATGATCCAAGTTGTCCTTAACCCTTGAGGCACCCAAAAATTATTACATACTGAAGTCCCTTGTGTGCCAAAATGGTTCCTCTCATAAGAGTGTGATAAAAATGTTGAATTTTAATATTTTTTTCTACTTTCACTGCTTCAGATCTTTTCAACAACTCCTGACCTAACTATAGATATAAAATATTTTATTATTTCTTAAGTTTTATTTGTTTTTGTTTTTGTTCTAAAACCCACTGTTTTTTCAATAGGGGAGAACTTAAAATATGCAATTTAAAAAAAAAAAAGGCTGCAAAGTGGAATTTTTGGGGTGAGTTTATTATGGCCTTAATTAGGTCAATAATTCATAACTGAATTGTTTTTGATGCCTTATTTGTTTGAGGAACAATTCGAGTTTATTCAAGAATTTAACATAAAACTCCTTTGTTTGCCAAAACGGTTTCTGTGTAAAGTGTAATAAAAAAGTGAAAATCTTCATTTTTTTTTTACACTTTCACTGCACAAAATATTTAACAACTCCTGACCTAACCATAGATATAAAATATTTTATTATTTTTTAAGTTTTACTTGTTTTTATGACCTGCCTCCTTTCCTATTACTAACCAAGCGCACTATCCAAATGTGCCACTGATGCCTGTGATTTAGGATTTACTCACCTATGTGTGTGGACAAGAAACTATGATTTTGATGCATTTTGTGGAGCTATACAGCTTCCATTTAAAAAGTCTGCCAAAAGGGGTTTAAAGTATGGCTGCCTGATAGTCATGTGACAAAATGTCAACAAAAAATATGGTTGCCCAGCTAATCTCTCTCTTCCACTGACCACAAATTTGGACAGGTGAGATAAATAATCAACACATGCCCATTACACCTGTGACACGCAATATCCAACTCTTATTATCACCAAATCCCCAAAAAATAAACACATATCTTCATCCTTAAATGAAACCCTTAAATGTAACTAATATTCTCATTAAATTAATTTGTGGCTCCTACATTGCTATTACACATGAATTTATAAAAATGATAATTAATAATTATAATGACTGCTGGTATTGAATATTATTTTAATTCAGTAATGAATCAGAATGTCTTTATTGTCCTGTGAAGGGAAATTAGTTTTGCAGCAGGGCACACAAAAGTCAGGTAACAACATCAGAGTTAAAAAAAACATAATACAACACAGTATCAGAAAACACTATACACAAACCCACTAATCAAAGTTAAGTCCAGAGCTCATATTGGACCTGTTTGTAAGGAAAGGGCAAGACTTATTAAGCTCTTTCCTTAATTTTGTTCCTTCTCTAACTGGTTGTTGGGTAACATATTTGTCGGACATGTACAGTTCTTTGATGTACTATTTTGCTTTCACTTCATTGTTTGTTTCACATAGAAATTTCTCAACTTTGACTTTAGTTTTTTAGTAAACTTGGTCCAAATATTGCTTAAATTACATACTGTCTAAAAGAACTGACCAAAAGTGATGGATCATAAAGATTCTAACATGATCAATAAATAACACTGATGGGCTGATGATGACAGATGACAACCCAGCAGTGTTTTGATTAAGATTCTCTGCACCTTTTATCCAAACACATCAAATATTCAGAAAACTATCCATCTGAATCCTGGTTGGAGTGTAAAAGGTTTTCAATATGGCTTCTGAGAAGGGCAGGAACGTTATCCAATAGGGATTCAGGATTTCTTACGTCGTGCGTCAACGGCCAATGAAAGCTCACCATGTTTGGGCATGGGCTTGGTTTTATGGCTGCTCTAATAGGCAAACCTCCCTTTTCCCCATCGCCTTACGCCAAGGGTAGGGGGGTGTGCATAGGCAGAAATAAAGTCTGCTTAAAACTTTCTTAAGTGAAAGTTCATACTCACACTTTTTTGTTTTCTTGACCTCTTTTCTCCCGCTCGTCTTGAGCTCGTTGGGACTTTTTCCACAGCTTATTTTTTATTACATTTAAAGCAACGTCACTTGATCCAAGGTAAGCTTACCAAACATTTTTTTTATATATTACGTCGAGTTAACTTGAATTTAAGCTCGAAGTTATGTTTTTAAGAGTCAGAACTTTAAACTGTTTTGTCCTTTTGCTGTCAAAAGGTTCATAATGCCAATAATATCCTTAAACGCTGATTATTGATGTAGCATCATGTTAGCGTTAGCGCTAGAGCTAACGGTTACGTCGTTTACGTCTCATTACTATCATATTTTCTCCTCCAAAGGGCTTTTAAATCTTTATTATGTCCTATCCAAGGCTTTCTCTCTTACACATATTTGCTCTGTTCCATGTTTTTCTTCCACCAGGCTGTTAAACTGATGAAGCTGTGTTAGCCCCTCAATCTGAGTGTATGGCCCGGACATGTCCTGACATGTCGCAGGTCCTCTGGTTGGGCCTGTCCCTCTGATATTACCCAGAGTTTCCCTTCACTATAACGAGCTTTTTATGTTTATTTTAAGAAGCAGATAGTTAATTCATGTCAGTGAAATACTTAAGTAAGTCATGGAAAGCCCTCATACAGAAATCAGTGGTATGTACACCTCTTAAGTCCAGTTGAGTCCAGTTCAATGACAGCTGGCAGGGGAGGGCTGTTACATGATACCCTACAAAATTTGGACGCACCTCCAAAACATGGATCAGGGCAGGGTTACCCGGATCAATAACCGGGTCACATTAGTTTTTATCCTCAATCCAACGGGTAGAAACATTGTAAATTGAAGGACAAACAAAAATAGGAAATACTAATAATTTCACTGTAATTAAAAGTAGATGTAGGTATCCTTCAGACTTTAGTTAAGCTTAACTCAAGTATTAACACTTGATTTAGGTTGCTAAACATTGAGTTAAAGCCATTCTTAGTTCAATAGTTTAAAATCAAACAATATTATTGAAGTGCTCAGATAGCACAAACCTCCACCATCCACTAAGCAATGCCCAACATTGTCAAATTATTTTTTCACCTCCGATACCGATACGATATACAGCCTTGAGTATTGGCCAATTCCGATATCGATCTGATACAATATCAGCCGGAATCATACATACTTTTATTACTTATTTTGGAGTATGGACTGTAAGAAAAGGCTTAATCAAGTGAGATTACTTTAACAGAGAACAGTAGTCAGCAATAGTAGGTTTGAGAAAAACTTACCAATTTGTTATTAACCAATGGGTTTAATAAATGTAGCCTTAAGCATAAGAAAATGCTACAATTAAATAAAAAATAAATTAGCATACCCTGAAAAGTAACCTCAATAAATCCAATAAAAGCAAAACATATTTTTATATTGCAAAAAAACTACTCTGTTTAGCTTAAACATAAGCATACAACTACAGCATATTTCAACACTTGGATTGGCTGTTGTGGTGCCTTTCCTAATTTATGACTGTGAACATGAGAGTAATAAATGAGAGAATACCTTGATAAATCATCAGTTTTGTAGTTTTAAACAGTTTACCCTATTACAGTAGATTGAATTCACCAGCACCCTATTAATCCCAAATAGCTGTAGACCTGCCTAACGGAGAAACTATTAGGCAAATCAGTGTTCATAGGGTACACGCATAAGGATTTTGTAATTCTGAAGAGATTTTTTATGTTAAAGACACCCCACACATGGAGATAGAAAATCAGGCATTAAACAGTTTTGATTGAACTTTGTGTGCTCTGCTCTGATAATCTCAACACAGCACACCACACACATAACCACTCTGTCCCACCATCAATCTCGAATCTAGTCCTCCAGAAATTATCAAACAAAAACGAAGGAGAAGAAAGATGGCAATAACTAGAAAACACAACACACAACATGGAAGAGGACATACGGGAAGAGGGAATGATGGCGGTCTTCAAACTATTTTGGACTTTCAAATCCTGAGAAGCGTGATCATGCCTGTTTTTATTTTCACCTGCATCTTTGCTCCTCAGTCAGCTCGCTTCTTTATTGGCCACATTCTGCTCCACGTCATGTTCACGTGACTCTGGAGTCGTCGGCTTTCCCCACACGTCAAGATTTTTGGCCACACATATTGAAGAAGTTTAATACTTAAAATTGTCAGCCCAGACCTGTTTTGGAGCTGATTATTAGGACAAATTCCCTCTTAACACACATCAGACCACAGGAGGATTTTATAGGATAATCTTATAAGACATACAATAATCTGATGTTTGCCATCCTTGATCTCTAAGTCAAAGACGGTAAACACTAAAACAGCCTGATTGTGCCTCTACCTCGCTCTACCTGCAGGTTTCTTCTCTCTGTACACTAAAGTTGCATTTCTCTGTTCAGATGATTGACACAGTAACTGGACCCGCTCAGCCCTTTGCACTCCAGCTGAAGGCCTTGACAGATCTGGAGGCCAGATACCAGCCTAAATTGAGCGGCTTGAGGCTAATTGAGGGCTCCCAGGACAACGGCCTCAGGATGACCACCAGACTGAGGGAACTGGAGGTGAAGGACCTACTCTCCCTGACCAGGTTCTTTGGCTTCAGCTCAGAGACCTTCTCACTGGCCATCAGCTTACTCGATCGATTCCTCTCAGTGATGAAGGTTAGTAACTGAATTAATATTATAAACATCCCGTCTTATTGTCCATAAATAAGGTTGTTTGCTGATCAGTTTTCTTTCTTCTCTTCAGATTCAACCCAAGCACCTGTCCTGCGTGGGCCTGTGCTGCTTCTACATCGCTGTGAAGTCTTCAGAAGAGGAGAAGAACGTGCCTCTTGCCAACGACCTGATCCGCATCAGTCAGAACCGCTTTACAGTGTCGGACATGATGAGGATGGAGAAGATCATCATGGAGAAGCTCTACTGGAAGGTGAAGGCCCCCACGGCCCTCCGCTTCCTGCGCCTCTTTCACAGCCACATCCAGGAGCAGCTCGATGCTGAGAGGTGAGGACAAACAAACCTGTGCTGCTCAGCAAGATCATTTTTACTCATCTCTTTTTGAAAAGAACAAACTATTAAATGCCAACATAAAGAGTCAATCATCCGGTAGAAATTTAAAGACATAGGAATTCCAAAACAAGGTCTCCTCCCTTAAACGGTAGTAAACTCCAGATGGAGTACAGGGCCTTCTGTTCAGCTCTGTAGAATTCTTTATCATATAAACTTGGTCTACTCAACATAGACATAATATTTGTCATAGAGATGCGTGGTATTTTCGGTTTAATAACAGTACCAGCCACTTTTGAAACTGATCCAGATATTTACAGCTGATATTTTGGCAAATTAAACAAATTAACAATATTGATGCATCTTCTCACCACTGCATGGGCACATTTAAAACTCAAGGGTTTAATTTTTGCAAAAGTTAAACGCTGTTTTTCTTGTTTTAAATCTGTTCTCCACAAAAATGCTCTTGACCAGAAATATCAGTATCTGCATGAATGAATTAAAAAATATTGGCAGATCAGATGATCGGCAAAAATGAATATTGTGCATCCCTAGTCTCTACACAAGACTGATAAAGTCTTGGAGTATCTTGTACCTAATTCATTGAAATTAGGAGCTCTTATTCCTATTCAAGTATCCATCGTCCTATTACATGTTTTCAGGGTTTCTGCTGATCCTCAAAAATATTTTAAGTCCTGTAAAATCCTGCTTTAGACTTGTTAAAGGTCTTTTTGTTTGGATGGACTCTGATTATCTTTATCAAGACTATTTTATTTTCTACTACAGTGAATACAAGAGTGAACTATGGCAGTATATTGATGCCTGCACAGTTTACTTTTAAGGTTTTTCTGCACACATGCATGTGCCTCTGTCTCTTGTCTCACCTACTGTCTGTTTGGGGAGCTGTGTGACTTTATCATGTTAAAAAATATTGCATTAAAAGATAGTAAATGACCTTATGCTGCTGATTATTTTTTCTGCAGTGCAAAAGAGGTCATCATTATTTATTAAGTTAACTTCTGTAAGATGGTCATAAAAATCCCAGATCACCATCACAAAATCAAATATGAAAGTATGACGTGATAATCCAAATGTTTGTCGCTTATTTTAAATCTTTCATTTATTTAGGATGACTTCCTGTATTTTGTCATATTGTTGTCCTTCTCCAGAATGATAACTCAATGCTGCTGTTTGTTTTGCTGTTTTGTCCTGACGTCTAGTCTAGCCACCTGGGCCGTAGATCATGAACTTAATTTTCAATCTGACAGTAAAAGCATTTTTCTCTCAACAGCCAAAAGATCCTGAGCCTTGAGAGACTTGAAGCTCAGCTGAAAGCCTGTCACTGCTCATTTGTCTTCTCTAAAATAAAGGTAGGCCAAAAATCTGCTTTGTTTAAAATATGCCCTGTTTCTTTGTGGATTTTTTTTAGCCTTGAAATGTTTGTACCCCTGTGTTTGAAATAGCTTTTCCTTGTTATTCTGTGTTCTGCAAAGTCACTCTGGTTTCTGTGTTAGTATTCTTGAAGTTAACTGTGTTTGCACTTTTTGATTACAATGGTAATGTTTCCTCTCTGCAGCCATCTCTGCTGGCCATGGCTCTGCTCTGTTTTGAGGCTCAGGAACAACATGACCCTGAGCACAACAACAAAATAGAAGAAGTCATCCAGAGTCTGCAGCAGCTCCTGAACGTAAGCAAAACCGCTCTTACAATGTGAACTCTGCTCGTGCACGGAAAAGTAAAATGACAGTGTTTTGTTGTATGAAAGAGCATTTTAAAGAGCCGATCAATGAGTGAGGATGTGTCAGCACAGCCTCACTAAGACTTTAGACAAAAAGTTTCACTTTGTCTCAACCAGAAGTTCTGATTACTTTAAAATGACTTTTGCAGCAGACGGCACTTCAATTTATTATTCATCTCAGTTCTCAGAAGCACTAAAAAGATTTATTTCACTGCCTTGGATAAACAGATGTTTCTTTTGACAGGGTCCCCGCAGGCCCTCTAAAAGTCTTGAATTTGATTTTTGAGATTTAAGCCCAGCATAGAACTAGAAAATTTTAATTTTTAGATGGACCCATTTTGTATCAAATCTATTTCGGGCTACTTTGATGGTTTCTTCAGCATCTTTGGCACATCATCCTCACACTTGTCTGCTCTCAGACCTTCACGTCAGCATCAGACCTCAGACTGACTTTCATCTTCAACACCAAAAGGAGCTGAATCACCAAAATCTCTCGGCTTTATTGGGCCTTAACCAAAGAAGTCCTGAATCCAGATGGTGAACTAGATCACTCCAGAAATCTGCACATTTCTGACATTTCCTGAAATTGTCATTAAATCTGTTCACACCTTTTGAGCTTAACTGACAAACAAAAGCAGGCAAAATCCTGGGGGACCCATGTAACTTATAACTTGAAACCCACATCAGAGCAGGTGTTTCTGTCCTGAACATCACCTCTGAGGTGGTCCTGTCATTAGCACAAGGCCTGTAGTGTGTCCCAAATCACATACTTCCATACTCAATGCTTAAATTTTTCAAATTGAGTATACTAAGCATGCTATCTACTCACTGGCTCAGTGTGTGAATTGTGAGTGTAGTGTTGTCCCAAACCACATACTACCACGTGGTGCACTCACCAGAAAGGACGTCACAATGTCTGCTCGTCTTCTTCTACGCTGAAATTGTGACATGCACCGCATTACTGCTTATTACCACCACCATTTAAACACCAGCAGCTGTAAAAGTGCGTTCACACCGGACGCTACTTGTACTACCTCAGCGATCACTCTCCATGCAAAGTCAATGTACAGCCACGATGGGGCGGGGCTAACCCTCCCGCGATGCGACAGCCGCTTTTCACACTACCACATAGCCTGTCGCGCAATGTGAAAGTAAAAAAAAGTTGATCAATCAGCAGGTGTGTGCACGTGTGATGGTACCCTAAACAGACAGTTATTCATCCGGACTACAGAGGAACAATCCATGAGCATGTGGGAAACATTAGTCAGTGAGGACGTTAGTTCCGCCTAGACGGACCGCAGAGAACTCACAGATGCATCAGCTGCAGTGTTTTGTGGTTGATAATTGAATAGAAAGGATGCAGCTGGAATAATGTCTGCTTATACATCCTATTATATGATATATGATATGATCACAGTGAAACTCGAGCGGACGTGACGTCACTGAGCGACGGCCAACGGCAACGGTGACCAAAACGAGGTATTTATGGACGCGCGACGCTACGTCAGTGGGCGACGCGGTTTTGGTAGCTGGGTCGCCTTCAGTGTGAACACAGCATAAGCCACCTAACATTAGCATCTGTAATACTGTTCATGATAAATACAAACCCAGAAAACAATTTACATCACAAATATACTCAAAATGACAAAAGCTGTTGATGCTCAGTGGGAACAATGCAACATTTATACTTACATTTGTAGAAGAAACGAGTACGATGAATGTCCAGAGTTACATACTCAGTGTCTTGACCGATTTGAGTGTGTCATCCGGGTACTTTTGCATAATCATTTTTTTCATTTTAGTGCAGTACACTCAAAATTTTAAGTATTGAGTATCAAAGTATATGATTTGGGACACTTTCCATGTTCATAGCCTGGCTTTTATTCCTTTGAGCCCTGTTATAATCATCTGTAACCACTGAGCTGTAAACAAAGACTGATCTGTAATCCTTTTGTTTTTCTGCTATGCAGATCAAAGATGGAGACCTGTTCTGTGTGAGAGAGCTGGTTGGAAAATGCCTGGCTGAGTACGCCACCACCAAGTGCTCCAGGCCCAACACCCAGAGGCTCCGCTGGACTATTTCAGGACGAACAGCACGTCAGCTGAAGCACAGTTACTACAAGATCACTCATCTCCCCACCATACCCGAGTCAGCCTTTTAGACCCGGGGCCCCGCAGGGTGACTCAACATGCAGGAAAAACTCCAGCTGTCCCTGAACTGTGCCCACTCTCTTACTGGGTACAACTTTGAGGGACTTGCTGCAGTTTGGTCACCCATTTACCCCTAAAAGTGATTTTCCTTACAGATCTTCATCACAGATGATGCAGTTCTTTAAGGAAAAACTTAACGTCATGCTTTTGTCTAACGTAGATCTTCACAGTGAATTTTATGCCCCATAAGAAGTAATTTTTGTCAAAGGATTGCCTTCTACCATCCTGCTAAGTTTCTTACTTTCTGGTTGAGTTGCTTGCACAAGTGTACAGTATGTTCTTGTTAAAATCCGTACCAAGGTGTTTGGTCTTTCCTGGAACGGGTTGCTGGTTTTAAGCATATAAGTATAGAACCACCTAGGTCCTCAGTCCACCATGTGGAAGAGGAGGGAGAAGGATTTTGTGAACAGCTAAAATGGAACCAAGAAATCGGGCCCAAAGTCCTTCACTCCCACCCTAGGTTGATAAACTGTCCTGATTGCACACTCCTACCCAAGGTGACTTTTTTTTTTTTTAATGCGTCGAGGGAATGCCGAATTTCTTCGGTGACGTGAGGCTAGTGCCGATCCCGTACGGCTAACCGAGCTGTTGAAGTCTGAATGTCCTCTGCAGTTTAAGATGAGTTGTTTTCACAGATTCTTGATTTGTGTACACAGAGTGAAGCACCACGTGTTTTCATTGATTTCAGTTACGAGGATTACGCAGAGAACTCTTGAAAAAGAGCTTTGCCGTGGAAACATGGGTTGGAATTTGTTTTGCATTTTCTTTGCCAAGTTCCCTGATGAATCTCAGTTTCTTTAGGAGCCCAAACTAAAATGTGTTCTCAAATTGAAAATGGAGAATTGAATACACCATCTGGTTAACCCATGTACCTGTACCTTTCAATAAAACTTTATTGAAAAGCTATTTCTGTGCTGTTTCCTTCTTAATCAAGGCCAACACATCTCAGCGTCTTCAAACCCCAACAGCACATTTTTACAGTCCTCTGTTCAAACCTGTCACAGATCAAACAAGCTAACAAGGCTCCTGTGAAAGCACCGTCTTGCTGAACAGGTAGATCGTGCACACAGCTGTAATATTCTGTCCATCTGAAGGAAAGTCCCCGACATCTGATGAATCCACTCTGCAGGTTAAAGCTCCGCTGTCCTCTCCGTCACGTCACTTCTGTAAGTTGGAGAAGTCTGGACCACCACCTGCAAAATTCCCCGAGATCTCTGCACCGCTGAAATCAAATCCAGGATTCTGGCAAAGAAGAGGAGACATAAAATCATTTACAGCTCAAACTGATTTGTTCCAACATGAGTTAACATTATAGTTATTTTAGAGACATGAAGTTTGTCTATATAGATCAGAATCAACAGGTCTGCACTGTCACACACTGATGAGTTTTTCTTACAGGACCAGTGGATTATTGATTTATGAAGAATATATTCACTGATCACTGTGCTTGGCTCAACAATTCCACTGCTTGCTAAAACAAATAACTACATAAACTAGCCAATAACAAACCCACATTTTTGGCTTGTAGATCCAGAACAGCAGCAGTTCCAGTGGAACCTAAAACGAACTATCAGCTCAAATGTCATGAAATAGATTTGATCTTTAAATATTATCTTAAAAACAAAACATCTAAAAGTCTAACTCTTCTCTACTCAAAGCACATTTCAGCTGTAATCTGAACACCTTTGTATTTTTTTTAACCAATATAACTTAACTTCTGAGCTGGCTTAAATATCCTCACTCTTCTTGGGCAAAAAAACAATAACGCTTTTGATGACATGAGAGCTCCTACAAAGAAAACTACTTTATATCAATCTACATGCAAAATTTTGACCACCTGGCAAAAATTAAGATAAAACATTTCAGTTTTCAAAAGTTTCAAATTTAAAACTGAAAATGCAATTGTCAAACATTTTAAACAGGAGTGAGGAATTTCAAACTGAATTCACTCTTTATAGCTAAGCCTGAGCCGCTCACTGGACTCCTCTGAGAAGTCAGAAACATTCAACCAATAAAAATATTTTTTCTTTTCAGAATGTAAATAAATAAAATTTATTTTGCAATTTTACATTTTAATTAAGAAATAATGAGGTTTACTGTTTTCCTTTTTTTCTGTAAACTAGTAAATTTAAGAATTCATGAATAAATATAACAATTTATGTTAATAAATATACAGTATATACACACACACACATATACATTTATATATTTACAGAGAGAGAGGCAGAGAGACTAAAATGGGAATCCAGGATGGCAATGTACCCATGCAGTGATGAGAATGCATCAATTTTGAAAATTTGTATAATTTGACAATATTCCAGCCGATATATGGTCAATATTTGTGATCGATATTTGTGGCCGATACAGTGGCTGTAAATATTTGAAAAAATTTCAATATCGGCCAATACTGATACCTAACCTTTTAGGCTGATATCGGCCGATACCGATATCAAACCCATAATATTGTGCATCCCTAATTACCAGCTATAATAAAATGAGGTTGACAGGACTCATTGGGGCGTCGGTGGTGCAGTTGGATAGTGCGCTTGGTCAGTGATCGGGAGGTTGCAGGTTCAAGCCCAGCTCCGGCGACGCATGGGGATGTGTCCTTGGGCAAGACACTTAACCCCAAGTTGCTCCCACTGCTGCGTCAGTGGTGTGTAAATGGGCATGAAAGGGCGTGAATGTGTTAGAGATACTGATGGATAACTAACATAGAAACTCTGAACCATCAGTGAGTGAATGTGAGAGTGAATGGATGTGAATGGGTGTGAATGGGTAAGTGTGACCTGCGGTGTAAAGCAGCTTTGAGTAGTCCAAGACTAGAAAAGTGCTATATAAGCTCAAGTCCATTTACCATTTACCATGTTGGTTGTCATGGCTACAGTAATAAATCTGACATCAGTGGGAACTACAGTGTTTTGATGGACTGATTATTCTTAAGGTCAAAATATAAACTGCACTGATGATGGACAGGGTACAAAGGGAAGGCCAGTAACTAGGGGTGGAAAAAAATCGATTAACATAAGTATCAGGATTTTTTGTTTGATGATTTTTAAATTAATTTTTTTGTTCGAAAATCGATTTTTTTTTTTTTCCAAATTTAAATGCTTCATTTTAGTCTGTGTTAATAAGCCACTTTAAAATGCAATCCAGGCTTTTGAAGAGAGAATATAAACAGCTGGTTAAAATATATTGCTGAATAAATCCTAAAGACTGACTCACATGTGATGTGTATTTTTCCTGATGTAGTCTGTAGTCATCATCATTTTTCATCTTTTTCACTGGTGTTAAAAAAGCCAAAGATTGCAAAAATCGGAAATATCGTAGAATCCTAACGTAAATCGAATCGGTACCTAAAAAAATTATAAAAAAATCAAACTGGGAGAAAAGCGTATCAACCCAGCCCTATTAATTAGTCTGATTGTTTCAGCTGAAGTTCTGTGGGTCCACAGCAGCAGGCCGTCCACACCAACAAGAACAAACCAGAGATGAGTACAGGAGCAGGAAAAAGAGAGAGACGACAGAGGAGGGAGAGCTGGAGAGACACAGAGCAGCCTATCACAGCCTAAACATGTGCTGGTCCAAGCCTGAGCCCTACCGGTCCAGACCACTGACGGTCTTGCTGATAAATGAGCTCTTGATTGCTCGGGTCACATTTTAAGGTCTAACAGGCAGCACCTCATCAAACTGACCTCCCGCTGAAATCTCTCCAGGGTGAGTTTTCTCTGCATCTGGTCCTGGACCCAGGCGTTTGCACAGTACTCCCCCTCCAGCAGCGAGGCCCAGCAGTTCCCCGCCTCTCTGTTAGTCTTCATCAGGATGATTCGGATGAGGGATTTGTCCTCTGAGCCCAAAAAGAGGTAAAGACATGAGAGTCGGGCTCCTCAGCACTGAAACAGAAGCTAAATTATTACGACTGACAGGTAGATGCTCACCGAGAGTCCACGTGGCCTCATCAGACATGGTTGTGTCGAACAGTTTGCCCTGACAAAAAGTTAAAAAGATGACAATATGATGTTATTTATGAGTTTTAGGACAAAAAAGTTGTTAATAATAATGTCAGTTACAGTCAATGTGAAAAATTCTGCTATAAATTTAGTTGGATAAAGTCCAGCTTAATGCTGTTTTTCCTGTTGTGGTCAGGGGGGAGAGTGATTTTGTAAATTATTTTTGATCTTTCCTTTATATTTAATGATTTATATTGCTATTGTAGTTGTGGTTTCGTTTGTTTTCCATAAGTGTTAAATATGTGAAGGATAGCCTTTGGATAATTTGTTATTTAGGACGGGTATAAATGGCATTGTACTGCTTACTGTCCCTTTTCAGTCACTTCTGTTGCATAACATATTTTACATTTGTTGTATTGAATAGAGATGCATGATATTATCAGTTTGACACCAGTACTGGCAGAAGTATCATATCGTCCGATATTGAAATCTTTGCAAATATTTCCAGACAATTTATGTATGTCGGCCATATATCTGCTGGAATATTGGTAAATCACACAAATGTACAGTATAGTGTGGGATCTGCCTTTTCTTCTCCTTATCTTTCCCTAACGTCTCCCTTTTCCTATCTAAGAAAGCGGGCCACTGCTCTGCTGGCGAGCCGACAGTCTTCCCAATCCTTGATTGATTGATACTGATGCATCTTCTCATCACAGCATGGTTGTATTATAAAATTGAGTGTTTCATTTTTGTGGGAGTCAACTGTTTTACATCTGTTCCTTGCTAAAATATATTGTTGTAAGAAAGAAAGAAACAAGTCATATTTTTATTAAGTAAAGAGCTTGTGCTCCAGAAATCCAATACTGTTCATCCTATCATTGGGACACTGAATTAAATTCAAAGGTGCAGTGTGTTTTAGCAACATCTCGTGTTCAGGTTTAGGAATGAGACCCGCCGGAAATAAAACATCGCAAGTAAGTGACAGGAGCCAGTGAAGACCAAAAAGGATTGTGAACGGTAGGGCTGGGATCATCGAAATCAACAATTAGCACCTCTTATCGAAGTAATTTTACTCATGTCGATTATTTTGATTCTTTTCCTTCTCCATACAGTCTGTGTTCACTTTCGCCAAGAGCGAAGGACATGCCACCAACATGGATGAGACAAGCGCTAATCTATCAGAGGAGCTTGTAGTCAAGTAAAATGCTGTCTCCATTGTTTGGGCACATTTTGGGTTCTGTGCAGAGCAGAAAGAAGTTAAATGTAAATACTGCAGGAAGACCGTTTCGACAACTGTCGGTAACACCTCCAATTTGTTTCAGCATAGCATAAAAAAGTTGTTTATTAATGGTAGTGGTGGGAGAAAAAAATCAACAAACATAAAAATCTGGATTTTCTTGTTTGACGATTTTTAAATTGATTTTTTCCCCAAATTCAGATAACTTATTTTAGTATGTGTCAATAAGCCAGACCTAAAAAAAAAAGTTACCGCTTTTCTTCAGCAGAGGGCGACATGATTTTCTTTATCCATCTCTACCATCATTCTATCTCATTTTGTTAGAAGGGTTTCAGATGTTTTCTATGCTGACTATCGCTGCTTTTAGATGCAGTCCAGGCTTTTGAAGAGAGAGTATAAACAGCTGGTTAAAATATATTGCTGAATAAATCCTTAAAACAGACTCAGATGTGATGCATATTTTTATACAGATATAGTCTGTAGGCATCATCATTGTTCATCTTTTTCACTGGTGTTAAAAAAGCTAACTAAAGATTGCAGAAATCGGCAATATAATAGAATGGCAATTTGAATCAAATCAGCACCTAAAAAACATTGTAAAAAAATCGAATCAGGAGAAAAATGAATTGTTCCAGCCCTAATCAATGGTAATCAAGGTAAGAGCTTCGATTTATTGTGATATTGAGATTAGGCAATATTGCCCAGCCCTAGTGAACAGGGCATCATTTACAACAGTTATGAGGTGAGGGTTTCTTCATTCATATTTGCAACTATTATTTTAATAGATTATGGGTCAGTTAAGATTATGATTAAAGGTTTTGTAAACTTTAAATCACACAAGCAAACAAAATCAAGCAAAATTGCATTTCGCTTGTTTTGTCCCCAAAAGTCACCAGTACACGACATGACGGATCGTCTACAGAGGAGAGACTCGAATACATCAGAATCAGAAACAGAAACACTTTTTTTAATCCCCAAGGGGAAATTGGGTTGTTTCAGTTGCTCTTGTACACTGTAGAGCAGTTGGAAATACCAGATGAAGACATCAGAATAGAGAGGGACATTGATTTAACTAAACTTAAATAAAGTAGAATTAAAATAAAATAAAATAGAATGAATACAAATAAAATGAAAATAAATGAAAGAGCATGAAAAATTAAGTAAACAGGTTGCAACATGTTGAGCCTTAAGCAATATCAACTTCCTTATGAAGGAAAATAGGTAACAATTAAGTGGAATGGTTATACACATTATTAACAATTCACAATATTTACACCAAAGATGTGAATATATCTATGACAGGGAGAGCAGAGAGGAGAAAGCATTTAACAACCTGAAAAAATGGCTGTTTTTTTAATATAAAAAGCTTTTTCTAACTTAATAAAAAGAAAATTTAAGTTTATGGGAATGACTGTACACCTGTATAGATGGATTTTACACACCAATGGAAACATTATTGCTTTATTCACTGTTTCTGTGCAGTGAAATGCTGCAAACTTCCACACACTACACCTTTAAAAAAGGGCGGTCCAACCCAGTGGCAGTCAGGTGTGCCTAATAAAGTGGCCGGTGAGTTCACCTGCCGCTCGTGGCTCTGCTCAGCTGCTCTGGGTGATGGTCAAACAGTCACCTGAGTCTCACCTTAAAGATTTCAGTCCCCCTCACGTGCAGCTCGATGTCTCTGGAGCCCAGGCGGCACTTCACGTCTTTGCCGGACGTCCCGTGAGGCACGTTGACCTCAATGAAGACCTCCTCCATGGTCTGGTACCAGGAGCCCCAGGGGGTCTGGCAGGGGACGACCCCGCTCCGCTCCTCGAAGTGCACTGACATGCTGCGGGTCCAGGCGCCGGGCCGACTGGAGCTGAGTCAAAGTCTGGTTTTAAGGTTTTTAAAGAGAGACCGGGACCGAGAGACCACAGTCTGAGACTCACACGATCATAAACCAGTCAAAGGCTGAGGTCTGCTCCTCCAGAAACGCGTCTTTTCAAACATTACAGTGAAAATACTTTGTTTTCAGATGTTCTGCTTCCTCTCTGCTGCCATGTTGTTTTGCCGCTCACATGTTGCCAGTTGCTGCGGGAAAAACAAGCGACAAGTCACGATGGCTGATACCTACTATTGAGTATTGGGGCATTTTAGATCGACAAATAACTTTCGGCAGGTCGAAGTGACGTAAATAAAGGTGATATTATTTACTTATTATCTTAGCTAAATTTCATATTCATAAATGCAAATTCACTTTTAAAAGCCATTTTTAAACCGTTTCTTTTGGAATTACCACAATACTCTAAATCTATTCAGACCTCCTAAAACCCAAAGGCTATTATAACTCTTGAATGCTTAAATTTATTGAATTACATTAACTGAAATAAAGGTTTTACATGATTTTACTTTTCTTAATTTATCCCTTTACCTCTGGCATATGTTCTGTATGTTCTTCTTTTCTCTTATAAAGTGTTGTTATATCGAATTTTGTAAAGCTGTGATTTCAATGAAAATGTTTGATATTAAAATTAACAATAAAACTTTATTTGAAAAATCGAATTGACGAGATTAAAGTTGGAGTATCGACAAAAAGGTTGAAATACAATTTTGTGCTTGAAGTCAAAATGATGACATTTAGGTTAAAATGTTAAGGAAAAAAAAGAAAATTGAGAATAATGTTGACATAATGTATTTCGACATTATCCTTAACATTTTGCCTTTTTTCTTGATGTTTCGACTCATCACAAAATGGCATTAAGACTTTATTCTCGTCATTTCTACTTTAGCCTCGAATTTTCTACTTTAATCTTGACTTCCCCAAAGTTATTTTCTACATTTAACACGGCCCTTATACTCTTCCGTACATACCAGACTTATTTCATCTGATATACCAGAACTTTATTGCATACTTTATCCTCAATTGCATACTAAATATTTATGATTTCTTTTTTAAATTTTCATTGTCAGGATCCACAATGTTTTCCATCAGGCCCCTTGATAAAAATGAGACAAAAAAAAAGATGAGAGCCACTGTGAGAAAGTTTTTAGTGCATAAGGTGAAGTATGACTTCATTCAAGGTATTCTAGCTTTTCACCTCTTAAAACCTGAGCCCTGACTTATTTCGCACATAATTCTAGATTTAATCTTAAAAAAAAGTTTTCCGCTCCAAATACTGAAACCCATCTTAAAATTTTTTCGTCTTTTTCCCCAGGATTCTGAATTTTTCATAAAACAAGTTCAACCTTTCTATTTTTTCTTTCTTTCTATTTTTTTTTTTTTTTGCCTTATAGTCTTCCGTATTACCAAAATGAGAAAATGCGCTGTGTAATAAATTGTCTTTGTTTTAAGTCCAGTTTTTTTTTGTCATTTGATACTTTCAGCTTTTAAAGAAACTCCCAATGGCTGCTACACTACTGGTGATAGAGACTGATAAATAATATTTTAGCAAGACCAAAATACTTTATTATAATTGTTTTTATTTCTTATTACTGTTTTCTTAAGTCTTGATTCTATGGCATTTGCCAAGGAAAAAATGGGTCTTGCACAAATGAAGTAGATTATCCTGGTCTAGACCATCAGGCCTTAAATTGGGTTTTATTTATGTTTTAGCCCAAAGAAAATACATTTAAAATAATCTTTAAAACAGCAATACACACACACACACACACACACACACACACACACACACACACAAAAGACTTGCTTTCACAATTTGAGAACTACTTTCCTCCATCATTTCCCAGTTAGACTGTATTAAAGCTGTCAGGGGGTTAAACAGGAGGGGTTAACCAATTTGAGCTTCATTTAAGAAAAAGTCCCCCCGAAAATATTAAAAAATGTGCTTGTAATCGACATGTAAGAAAACAGAAACTTGTAATGAGCAGACCTGGCAACGCCACCCTCTCGAATCTTCTTCCATTCGTATTGAGTTCAGTTCCGGTTGTGAGAAGCGTCGTCAGCGCCATCTGCTGTCTGATGAATGTACTACAACCACAAACGCATGGACAGAAAGTCCTTCAGTAAGAGGATTTGAGAGTTTGTTACTGTAAACAAAATAAGTTCAATTGGAGAGAAAAATCATATTAATATTATTGTTTTGTCATTTTTTGTCTTGGTGTTAAAGGCCAGTAGAATCAGGGGTTTGTCTAAAAATGGAGTGGATTTACTAATCTGTTAATTAGATTACACTTGGCGCCTCCTGCTTCCATATGCAGACCAGTCACTCAGAGACACCAGCAGAACATCTACTTCTTCTCTATTTAACATCCTCGCATATTGTTTTTTGTAGATATGCATTCCCCACAAGGCTGAGCACAAACTTGGTTTAAAATGCTGCCCCGGATGTCTCCTCTGCATGCAGCTTTGGTGATCCTTGCCTTCTGGATCAGGTGAGTCTGTGAGCCTGAGCGTGGATCAGGGTGCAGCAAACACGATAAACTTACACATGTATTTGTTTGCAGTCGTGGCTGTGTTGATGGAAATGAAAAAGTTTTCTCAGACAACATCACCCGCATTTTGGATCGACTTTTGGATGGTTATGACAACAGGCTGCGGCCGGGGTCAGGAGGTGAGTCCGATCTCAAAAGACTGAGGCAGGGATGGGAAATGATGTGATTAAGGAGCTGCATTCAGTATATTCTCAAACTGTTACAGATTATGGGGAAGTCTCAGATTCAAATCAGCAAAATAAGCAAATATATAACTTTTATCAACATTTATTGTATGTTTTTCTTAAATCAAAGGTTCAGATTCAAAGGTAGATTTGAAGCTTATTTAACCCTGTCATGCATGGTGTGACATGGCAGACAGATATTTGGAATAATTTTATACCCTTTAGGCTGCATTACCATGTTCAACTAACAGGCTGTAAATAAAAAAAAACTTGTCTTAAGTTTCATAAAATTATTATCTTAACACATTTTTACCATCATGAATGCAAAATAGTCAACAAAGGGCAAACTGGATATTATGCCTTTATTCAGGTTTCATATAATTATTTTTTTTATTTTAAAAGTTGGCTTAAATCACAACTGAATAGTTTTAATAAACAGCAGTAATACATTTACTTCCATTTTTGCCTTTTCTTTTATTTACATTTAATAAATGTTTATCAAAGACATGTTTGTGTAATTTTAATAAGTGTCATTAAATTACTATCTATATATGCTGATACATGGACAGATGTATAACTCCCTCAAAATATAACACTGAAAAAATGAACATGATTTTTTACTTGTTTGAAAGTAAAAACAAACATTTAAAAAAGTATTCTGTTGTGATTGAATAATTCAAGTATGGAAGGGTTAAGATACTTTTCCATTCAATTATTATTTTTTAATGCCACATA
This sequence comes from Scarus forsteni, assembly GCA_036419115.1. NCBI lineage: Eukaryota > Metazoa > Chordata > Actinopteri > Labriformes > Labridae > Scarus > Scarus forsteni. The sequence continues at coordinate 2,554,373 of JAZDUH010000395.1, forward strand.
AAAGAGCATCACTGGAGCCATAACACTGAATCATATCCATTCATTTCATGCAAAGAACAACCAGCCTGCCTATTTTATTATATTTTTGCCAACTTTTCCACCTTAAAGGGATAGACAAGAAAAGAGACTACGGTTTTTACAGGAAAATCTGCAGATCAACTCTATCAGAGTTACAGTTGTAAATCAACCCTTCTTAGGGGTCCATATGGATCCACACCACAAACTGTTGTTTTGACTCTTTTCTGGAAGTTGGTGCTTTAACTTTCTTTTTTTAACTTTTAAATATGTGTTAGGTTTTATTGTCGACTCTTTTTAAATTGTCATTTAAATTTTGACTTTTGATTAACACTTCTATGTAGTGTCAGGAATATACTATTTTTAACAACTTAAGTGTAGCTCTACATTAACACAGCATGGAGTAAATATTGTAGCTGAAATAAAGATATATTGTTTGGTTAGAGCACATATGTATTTTAAAGAATGCACCATAGTTATAATTTTAGTTGATTTGTTGTAGTAGTTCATTTCGAACATGCAAGATATAAATGTAATGTATTGTGAACATTTATGCAATTGTAGCAAAATACCAATACAGAAGTATTTAAAGTCCCCTCAGTAGAATATAACACCAATTGATTTCATCCACGTGCTCTAAAAGGAGTAGGAAGAATTGCAGACTTACTGTATTTAATCCCACCCCTACTCCACTAAGTATTACTAAATCTCATACAAAGTTATCAACAACCATATATTTTTTTTATCTTTGCTATCTTTCCTTATTTTATTTTCTAGATTTTCTATCTTATTTTTTATTTTTATTTTTTTTTAACTTCATTTCAATTTATTATCTATTCTTATTATTTTTTAAAATTCTTTTATTTAATTTTATTTTATGATATATTTAATTTTACACTTTTAACCTAACCTCCAGTGTTTTCTCATTTTTAAACCTGTAAGACGGCGTTTCCTCAGTACGTACTGGGTACATCAGTGTGCTTTATTATTGTCTTTTATTTATGATGCTTTTCATCAACACTGTATATGGACTGCTGTGTGGGTGGGTTCAAGGGCTGGGTGGAGTGGGTTTGGGTTATATATCCTTTATTTTAATTTATCTGTCTGTTTGTAAAGCACTTTGTGCTACATTTTTTTGTATGAAAAGTGCTATATAAATAAAGTTTGATTGATTGATTGATTGATATATGTCTTATGAAAATATGTGTGTATATATACATGCATATACACACACATACAAACACATGCATACATACCACTTACAAAATATCATATTGACAAAAAAATAAATAACAAAACAAATAAAAACCAAACACCTGGTGAAAGCCATACCTTATTCTTCCTGTATCTTGTAAAAATAAGTTCTTTGTACCTTTTTTTAAAAATTTGATTTCAGGATTTGATGTGGACTCGTGGCATCTTTGCTACTTGTTGAATAATAGAGGACAGGTGAGATGATTCACTCTACAAGTCTCACTTACTGGTCCAAAGTTCAGAGTTCAATGCTTTACAGTGACACATTTGGAGTTTAGATTTGATTTACTGAAACACTTTGAATCTTTTTCACTGATTTTTGACACCAACTACTTTTCAACAGAGTTAGTTTTCAGGGATTTGACTCCATCCACAGTAAATTCACTCTGCACCTGCTAAAACTTTTTGAACAACAAAATTTGAACTCCTCTCAATTTGCTGTGTATGAGTTACATACTAATAGTAAAAACATCAACACCAGTATTTTTAAGCCCCATAAGGAAAGACCTGTCACTGGAGCTAAGCTACAAGAGGGCCAAGAGCTCGCTGGAGTTTACTGAATTCTGTGTAAAGAAAAAACAAACAAACAAATGTTTGGCTGATTTTAAACTGAACTAAACTGCTGAGCCTTTCTTTCCACCTTCATTTAAGAGGAAACAGAATTAACCCTGAACTGGTCACCAGCCAATCACAGGGCCACACTGAGAGACAGACACTCATACCTTAGGGCAGTTTTGAGTCACCAATCAGCCTAATGAGCATTTTAGTCTGTGGGAGGAAGCCAAATGAGGAATGTCAAATTATAGTAATTTACTGCATTCATGTGCAGAAAAAAATGGTTTTAGTGTTTGAATTCTGTGCTTGAATAATTACAGGCTTCTCAGAGAAGCCAAATGAGTGGTTCAGGTTTGGGTATAAAACAGTGAATTTAGTTTGAAATCTTCATTTCAATAAAATTTTCTCTTTAAAGAATTTTTTCAAAGATTTCTTAAAATATTTGTTCCTCTTTTCATGAGGAGTGGTCTAATAAATCTGTTAAGCACTGTTTACGATAAAAGTATGTCAATATTAATTTTATTTCAGGGCGCAGCAGGTAGTGCACTTTGCCTCACAGCAGGAAGGTCGCTGGCTCGATCCCCGGGTCGGACAGGGCCTTTTTCTGTGAAGTTTGCATGTTCTTCCTGTGCATGTGTGGATTATTCCCAGGCACTCCGGCTTCCTCCTACAGATCTAAATCATGCTCATTAGGTTAATTGGTGACTCTTAATTGCCCTTAGGTATGACTGTCAGTGGTTGTCTGTCTCTCTATGTGGCCCTGTGATTGACTGGCGAATGGTTAAGGGTGTACTCAGCCTCTCACCCAATGACAGCTGGGATAGGATCCAGCCCTCCCTCTGTTTCCCCAAAAGAGATAAATGGTCTTAACAATTAAAGGAATTAATGAATTTTATTTCCCTAAAATGTAGTTTCAATCAGCTGGAATGCTGTACAGCTTAATTAATAAAGTGTAATGTTTGGCTTTAAAATAAAAATATGAGCACTGATATAGTTTAAGTTTCTAAAATCTCTATGTTTTCCATCATTTGTTTTGTAAATTAATCATATGTGTTAAATTATGAGTGTCTTGGGTGCTGGTTTGATGGAGTGGGAAGCTACCACATAAGTATCACATATGACAGCAAGGGTTATGATTCCCCCTTTAGGCCCATTTCCCACATACCTCCCTTCTGAGTCTCTCTACTCTCTCTCTGCTGTTAAAAATACAAAAAAATGCCCAAATAAGTCATTTCCTTTCAGTTTGTTGTGTGGCAGGTAACACTAATGAGGCTGAGGTTTCCACCCCTGCTGTAAACACTACAGATTCATTTAAAATACACCTGTCATTTTGCAGTTTAACACCCTTGACCGTGTGCTGTCCTGTTCCTCTCAGGTGGTGTCACGGAGGTGAAAACGGACATCTTTGTCACCAGCTTCGGGCCGGTGTCTGACGTGGAGATGGTGAGAAACTGCTGCTGTAAGGAGAGGTCGAAGTGCTGAGTGTGTGAGAAGACCACTGCCTCATGGGCAATCTGCCATGAGACCATCTAATGAGCTTTAATGTGTTTGACCAGCCTTATAACTCAGTTATTGACGCTCTCTAAATCAATACGACAACACGTCAGACGGAGCGAATGGCTGACTGGATTGATTAATGATTATCTGGAATGAGTGGCATCCATCACGGCCTCGTCATCTCTCCTCACCTCCCACCACGAGCTGAAGTGGCTCTTTAGGAGGGATGAAATTAAATCATTATATTTACTGAGCTTTCTGCCACTTAGACACATTTATGTGCACTTCACACCCTGCTTCTTTGTCCTGTAACTTCATTTATACTCTGAATTTGAAACACCATGATTCATCAAAGTGCTACACCTAGAAAAAAAGATTCAAACCTCAATTCCAATGAAGTTGGGACGTTTTGTAAAACATAAATCAAGACAGAAAACAGTGATCGGCAAATTCTGTTCAACCTATATTCAACTGAATTCACCTTTGAGCCAGAACTGTGCAACTTCCAACTCAAAACATCCATAAAACACCCCCAATTGACTAAATGTGCTTTAAACCTATATTATTACCTCCGCCAAGGAGGTTATGTTTTCGGGAGAGTTTGTTTGTCCGTCCGTCTGTGAACAAAATAACTCAAAAAGTAGTGGATGGATTTTGATTAAATCTTCAGGAAATGTTCAGCATGAGAAAAGGAAGAACTGATTCGATTTTGGTGTTGATCGGGATCAGCATCTGGCTGCCATGGCGAAAAATGTGATTTCTACTGAACTAAAATAGATATCACTAGAAAAGCACTCGGAGAGCGCAGACCTCCACCAGCGCCACAGTCTCACCCATATTGTGATTTTCACCATAGATATTAGTCCTACCTTTATTTCATCGAAATATTTTGATTCCTTGACCATGAAAACATACCATTAGCAACTGGATTCATAATGATATCTATTTTAGTTCAGTAGTTATTCACAAAAATCACATTTTTTGTCATGGCGGCCAGACGCTGATCCCGATCAACACCAAAATCGAATCAGTTCTTCCTTTTCCCATGCTGAACATTTCCTGAAAATTTCATCAAAATCCATCCATTACTTTTTGAGTTATTTTGTTCACAACAGACAGACGGACGGACAGACAGACAGACAGACAGACAAACAAACTCTCCCACAAACATAACCTCCTTGGCAGAGGTAATTATGAATCCAATTGCTAATGTTAAGTTTTCATGGTCAAGGAATCTAAATATTTCGATGAAAAAAAGGTAGGACTAATATTTATGGTCAAAATCACAATATGGCGGAGGTCTGCGCTCTCTCCGAGTGCTTTTCTAGTTGCCTTTTCACCAGTGACAAAAAATCTGCAATTACATTTTGGGCATTTTAGTATTTTATTTTTCACTTTCTTCCCTTATTTATTTCTGTATATTATTTGTGTGTATAGATTTGATTGTTGATTTTTGGTTGTTTACTTTTCTTAACTTGGAATTTTAGCATTTTTAACATTTAAGTGCAATTTTGTTTACTGGCTGCTATAAGTGCACCTTTAATTGCCACCAGGGACAAATAAAGTTTTTTGAATTTTATTTTAAATTTGAATTCACTGCAAAGACAAGATTTTTTTAATGTCCAATCTAATCTTCTTTGCAAATATTCACTCATTTTAAATTTGAAGCATGCAGCACATTCCCAAAAAAGCTTGGACACGGTTATGTTTACCACTGTCTCACATCACCATTCCACTCAGTAAGAGTTTGTGAACATAGGGCACTAATTGTTTTAGTTTTGTAGATAAAATTCTTGATGAACGACTTCAGTTTCTCAACAGCCCAAGGGTCTTTGTTGTCATATTTTGTGTATCATAATGCACCACACATTTGTAATGGGAGAGGTGATTCTGAGTCCATGTGGTAATATATTTTACAGAATTATGTTGGTTTTTAATGCTTAAAGGCTCAAAGGTCACAGGCATTCAGTGTTGGTTCTCAACCTGCCTTCTTATTTGTAGGGATTTCTCCACATTGTGTGAATCTTTAGACAATATTTTAGACTGCTGATGATAAAATCCCTAAATTTAACCGAATTATCATCGAGATTTGTCTTTTTTTTTTTGGAATATTTTTGCCTTTATTGATAGGAGAGAGAGACAATGAATAGGCTTGTGTAAGGTGAGAGAGAGTAGGGAAAGACACTGCAAACAGGCCACAGGCTGAATTGGAAACCAAAGCCTGCAGAAGCACGTGTATGGGTCGTGCCTGGTTGTTTACCACTTTACCAAACCAGCACCCATTGAGTTTCGTTCTTAAACTGTTGGACTATTTGTTATTGCAGTTTTTCACAAAGTGGCGAACCTTGCCCAGTCCTTGGTTGTGAATGACTGAGCCTTTCAGGATGCTTCTTTCACACCCAATCATGACAATCGCCTGTTTCTAATTAACCTGTTCACCCGTGGAATGCTCAAACAGGTGTTTTGAGCATTCCTAAACTTTCCCAGTCTTTATACTCTTGTCCCAGCTTTCTTGGAACCTGTGCAGGCATCTAAATCAACATGAGAGAATATTTGCCAAAAAAAAAAGTAGATCAGTTTGAACATTAAAGGTGCAGTGTGTAGAAACTGGCACTTTAGCGACATCTAGTGTTCAGATTTTGGAAAGAGCCTGTCTGTTAATAAAACATCACATCACTAAGCGATGGGAGCTGGTGAAGACCAAAAAGGATCATGAACAGGGCATCATTTACAACAGTTAAAAGGTGAAGGTTTTTTACATTCAGATCTGTAACTATTATTTTTTATGGATTATAGGTCAGTTAAGATGATGATTATAGGTTTTGTAAACTTTTAGTAACACAAGCAAACAAAATCAAGCAAATTTGCGTTTCAGTCTTTTTGTCCCAAAAACTCACCAGTACACAACATGGCAGATCATTATGTCAGCCTCCACAGAGGGTAGACCTGCGGTACAGAAATATAAAAAGCTTTTCTAACTTAATAAAAAGAAAGTTAAAGTTTTATGGCGATGATTGTTCACCTATTTTGACGGACTTTACATACCGATCCAAACATTTTATCCTTTATTCACCGGTTCTTCTACACACTATGGACCAGATCCACAAAGAATGGATTGCTCCTGCTATTAGCGCCGTTATTTGCACAGAATTAGCTCACGCAATCTGCCCTGTCTTAGTGCCTTGTCCTCAAAGAATTTGCGCTAATCGTATGCCAATGCTAACACACCCACACAGTTTGGCAGCTGAGCGCACCTTACGCCTCGGATTGCAAAATAAATGCAGAAAATATGACTCAAATGACCAAAAAGTGGTCAAGGGAGTCATATGGGTTTTAACAGACTGCATTTTGACAAATTATTCATATTTACATTAAAATGGTGGAATGGTCGCTGAGACGAACACAGTAGGCTATATGACTGTCATCCTTGATGTCATCTCGTAGCCCAAGGATCATACAGCCTGGCAACCGCTATCTGCAAATGATTTTATTGTCACTTAAATCAAAAAGCGATACTCTCGTCCTATAAATCCTTTCTTGTGAGCGCCTGCCATGACACCTGCCATGATTACCTTTGCCCGACTACTATCACTACTGTCATGATTATTGGAGAGTCCTGGCATGACAGCCCTTATGTAGACTCTGCTCCACAGTTACGACCAACTCAGTGCAATTTTCAATCATTTTGAGTGAGAAAGAGTGAAAGAGAAATTGCACGGATTAAATACACAGGTTTTAATGGTGTTAAATAGCACCGCTTTACTGCCTGTGGCAATTTGTGGATTGAGTGGTATTTGCAATGAGGCTCATTTGCATAGGAAGGAGGGCAATTTTGAGCTGAATTTATGAATATTCCCTAATTTACATGCATGCAAATTGGACCAGCGCAGCTAGGAGTGGCAGTGCAGATTTGGTTCAGTTTGCATGCATTTCACCCTTTGAGTATGCTTTGTGGATTGCACGCTATTTTCCTGTCACTTGCACAGGTTTAGTGATCGAAAAGCAGTGCAATCCTTTTGAGGATCTGGCCCAACATTTTTAAATATCTTGTCTGTGAAGTGTTTGATTAAAAATAGGTCAAAAAGGATCTGCGAAACTTTGGATTCTGTTTTATCTGTTTTTTGCTGTGTCTAACTCTGTTTGAATTAGGGTTTGTAAAGAAGACAACATTGAATTTGGCCTCTGTTTTCTGCCAATGCTCCAGGAGTACACCATGGATATGTTCTTCCGTCAGATGTGGGTCGACGAGCGGCTGAAATTTGAGGGCCCAACTGAGATCCTGCGACTAAACAACAGAATGGTGGACAAGATCTGGACCCCGGACACCTTCTTCCGTAACTCCAAAAAGTCCCTCTCCCATAACATGACCACCCCGAACAAACTGTTCAGAATCATGCAGAACGGGACAGTCCTCTACACCATGAGGTAGCCTCACATTTCTGTTTACAGCCCAGATCTTTGTTTGTTTGAGGAGATGATGGAGGCTTGTCTCTGTGTGCTCTCAGGCTGACCATCAGCGCAGAGTGTCCAATGAGACTGATGGACTTCCCCATGGACGGACACGCCTGTCCTCTTAGATTTGGAAGCTGTAAGCAGCACAGATTTATGTCATAGCTCATTAATCAGTCAAACTTTAAGTCTGCTGAAGTTTGTTTGCTGTTTCAGATGCCTACACGAGCAGTGAGATCATCTTCACCTGGAGGAAGGGGCTGATGGCGTCAGTCGATTGTCCGAAAGAGTCGATCAGTCTGCTGCAGTACGACCTGGTGGGACAAACTTTGTCCAGCGAGATATTCAGATCAAACACAGGTAAGACCCTCGAGCAGCAAGGCCTGGGCATATGTGAAGATTTCTGTTCGGCTTTTACAGCATCATCATCATTTTTTTTCTCTTTTTTGTATCTTTGAATGTCGTTGATGTCGTTGTTGCAGAAACAAATTTGGTTGAATGTATTTTTTTAAGTCCAGATAATATGTGCTTCTGTGTAAACCTGTCATTGTATTTACACATTCATGCACCACTGTGAGTATCATATAGATTAATAGAAAACCTACAGGCACAAGGATTTGTCACCTTGCAAACCAATATTGTATTTTTCAACTTTTAATATCATAATTATGACTTTACATCTCATAATTATGGCTTTTTACGTCATAATTTCAACTATTTTCTCTAGTTATGACTTTAAATCTCATTATATTGACTTTTTTCCTCATAATTATGACTTTTATCTCATAATTTTGACTATCTTATAATTATGGCTTTTATCTCATGATCATGACTTTTTTCTCATAATCATGACTTTGTATTATTGTTTAAAATGTATTTTTTTTAGTTCCCTAAAGTCCATTTTCTTTTTGTTTAACACTAGAACAGCCAACATTCCAATCCCCCTAGAACAGCCGTGGGGGGTCATTTTTACCCCCAAGCTGAAACAACTTCAGCAAATCTATGGTGTCATTTCTGAAACATGTGAAGTGGTTTATTTCCATCTATTGGAAGTTTATTTGAAGAAATTATGGAAACTTGGCAAAAAAAGTGTTTTAAAAGATTTATTTCTGCCTTTTTATTTTAAAAAAGTACTTTATTAAACAGGTAAAATACAATTTAAAACTAAACAAACTGTACAAAATCACACATTTCTCAATAATAATAATAAAAATAGTAATAACATATATATATATATAATATATAAATATATCGTATATATTATATAATATATATATTATACATATATCATATAAATATATATATACTTTTATGTATATATATGTGTATATATATGTGTGTGTATATATATATATATATGTGTGTGTATATATATATATATATATATATATATATATATATATATATATATATATATATATATATATATATATATATATATATATATATATATATATATATATATATATATATATTTACATATATATATATACATATATAATTATTATAATTATTCATAATAATGTTTATACTAATGATGATGATAATAAGAATAATAAGAATAATAAGAATAATAATAAAAATACGTTTAGGCCTACACAAATAAATACATTTTCACTTCTTTAACAAATTATAGGAACTATAGGTTTACACAAATATGAAAATAACAACAATCAAATCAACTTTTTCCAATAACACACACTCACATACATGCAGGTCACATTGTTACATTCACACTAACATTCACATAGATTGAATGTTATACATTCCCCCCCCCATACACACACACACACAGGCACACTGAATAGACATACACAAACTCCTCCATGAGTGTTTCATCCATGGCTTCCCTCTGCAGGCATCACACGGTGCTGATATGACCACCCCTGAGCATCAGTGCTTTCGTCAGTCACTCCAAAAGTAGCTCGCCACAGCCATGGATTGGTTCATCGCTGTATGCTTTGCCTTTAATGGCGTCGGCTCTCATCGAGTTTGCAGCAGTGAACTACTTTGCCACCCTGCAGGCCAACCGTCTGAAGAGGAAGAAAGCAAGACAAAGACAAGCTGGAGGTGTTGGCCAGCACCACCGGCGATGGAGACCATTTCCAGTGAGCAGCCACCAGTCAGCCACTAACTAGTGAATAATCCTAAATAGAAGAAGAGCCTTGTTAAAGGATTAACCTTGAATAGCTCCAGGATGATATCTTGCCGGGCAATATTTGTGTCTGTGCAGCCCCAGTACAGGACCCATGCATTCAGTGCGGCAATGTCCAGTACATTGTAAACCTTTAGTTTGGATCCAGATACTAATATGACAGCTGGTTGCAATAGCTACTAATAGCTGTCAAAATCAGACTACAAAACAAGCATTGCTTAGCAACCAAATGGCGCTGGAGGGGCGTGGGCTCCAATATGACTGCAATATACACTGTTTTAGATGAGGGGGTAAAAATGACTCCTTGGCAGTTCGAGGTAAAAATGCTCAAATTTTTTTTTTTTTTTATCACACACTTAACAAAATTCACCAAATAATCAATAAATCCATTTTAGGAAAAGTCATGGACTTTAAGATGCAGGGGTTTTATTTTAAAAGAAATACGAGCATTTGAAAATGCCAGGGGGTAAAATTTACCCCCTTGGCTTTTCTAGTGTTAAGTGGCAGAAAGTAGCTTCCATACATGAAAGTAGTGTTAACACTGATTTTTAACTTTTTCCTTTTCGCCATATGTGGTCTGATATAATAATGTTGTGATTGAGCTGTCTTCTGCCTCTTAAGTGGACTGTCCTGAAGAAACTATGTGACTCCAGAAAAACAAAATAAGGTTTAACTCTCTCACTCTTGTGACAGAAAAGAGAAAAAGATGGATGGATGGTTTTGTAAGTTTGCATCTATTTGTGAGTGTTCTCATTTTACCAGAAGAAGAAAAAGTGCTCTGTTACTCCTCCAGCAGATTCCTGGAACAGAGAGGAGAAGGATGTTTCCTCCAAAACATAGAGATGAGACCCATTAAGAAAACAGAGCGGGAGCCTCTTTCTGTGTGTGTGCATAACGCAGCGTGTTGTTTTGGGGCAGAGAATGTCTGCATGCATGTGTTTTAGACAGAGCAGGGCAGTGTTACGCATTGTGACACCGTGTGCTCTCCTCCTGCCCCCTCCTCGCCTGCTCCCTCCTTCCTCTTCACTTTATCCCATTTCCAAATGTCTGCTGCGCTCGCTCCTCCCTCTCTCCTCCTTTTTGTCCTTCCTCCTCCTCTCCCTCACACTCTGTCTCTCTGTTAGTGGGCTATTCCCGTCCCAACAACAAAAATACATCCTTGAGTCTCTCTCTCAGCTGCAGCTCTGTTTCAAGGGCAGACAAGGGCGTCCGTTCTGTGCCACCCCGCTCTGTCCCCTCGGGGTTCCTCTCCTCTCACATGCTGTTTATCTTGCAGGTCACTACTCTGTGCAGGTGGTCCACTTCCACCTCCAGAGGAAGCTGGGCTACTACCTCATTCAGACCTACATCCCTCTCATAATGGTGGTGGTGCTGTCTCAAGTCTCTTTTTGGATCAACAAAGAGTCTGTTCCTGCACGAACAGTCGCTGGTACGCCCTCCATCCCACCACTGTGCCCTCACATTACTCACATAAACGTAACTCTACTCCTCCATGAATGTTTCATCCATGGCTTCCCTCTGCAGGCATCACCACGGTGCTGACCATGACCACCCTGAGCATCAGTGCTCGTCAGTCACTTCCAAAAGTAGCCTACGCCACAGCCATGGATTGGTTCATCGCTGTGTGCTTTGCCTTTGTGGCGTCGGCTCTCATCGAGTTTGCAGCAGTGAACTACTTTGCCACCCTGCAGGCCAACCGTCTGAAGAGGAAGAAAGCAAGACAAGACAAGCTGGAGGTGTTGGCCAGCACCACCGACGATGGAGAGACCATTTCAGTGAGCAGCCACCCAGTCAATACTAACTAGTAGAATAATCCTAAATAGAAGAAGAGCCTTGTTAAAGGATTAACCTTGAATGGAGGGACCCACAAACCTGATTTCCCTTTCTGCTGCCCCCTACAACTCAACTGTGTTTATGGGCAGCAACAACCTGCACAACACTGTTTGTCAAGAGGAAGTCCTCCTTCTCCAGTGTTTCCAGTCAATTCCATCTCAAACAAGCTCTCCGTGCCCATCATGCAAACTCACAATCTCTAATCACTGCACAACCATGCAATAATGAATATATAAAATAGAACTAAAGACAATAGTAATGATAGTTGAAGTGCTCCAAGAGCACGAGCATATCCAAGGCATTTTCAACATTGTCGATCAAAATGGTAGCAAATAAAGAACAATCCTGGGTCCACATTCAGGCTCAGATCAGCACAAGTCAAACACTTGTCTTCTGTGCGATGACCAACAATCCCTAAGAATAAAAAAAAACCTAACTGAGAACTTTAGAGTTATTAGCAGAAGTGTGGAAAACGGCTCTATCTTGTAATTTTAACCAATCCTTAAAAAAACCATCCTGGATCTACATGTAGATTTGAGACACTGCCAACTTTAAGGAGTTGGTGGCGATCTCTATGAATTATACTTTTTTTGTAATATCAAACACTCTTAACAAAATACACAAAACAAATCAACAAAACAAACATAGACATTGTGTCTACACACCACACATAAGAGAAAAACAAACAAATAAACACTGGTAAAAACATATCCTCACTTGTGAAGGTAGAATACTATCACTACTACTACTAATAATAAAAATTGAAATAATAATAATAAAAATAATAATAATAATCATCGATCATCATCATAATAATCATTATGATTTTACATTTGTATGTCAGCATTTTTATCTTTATTATTATTATTATATTTATTATTAGGGGCTACTATTATTATTATTAAAATAACTGGCTACATCTACGTGCACTTCCACTTACTGAATATCATAAAAAATACATCATCATTATTATTACCGTTATTCTTATTATTCTTATTATTATTCTTATTATTCTTATTATTATTTTTATTATCAACTTTAAAATTATCTTGTTTATATACAAAATATACTGTCAGAACTGCCACTACTAATATGACTCCTGATAACATTCTGATTATGGTTGTTGTTTTCATTATTATTGTTAATAATATGACAGTTACAAACTTCATGGTAAATTTTATATATATATATATATGTATGTATGTATATGTATATATATATATATATATATATATATGACTGTTTTAATGATTACAATAATCAGGAATAATAATAATAGATAAAAGTTTGCCTACTTCTGGTACAACTTATACTACCCCTGATGATTGTCAAACTAACAGTACTAATCATGGCAATGATTGTTCAACTTTTGCTCATCTAATTAGTTTAATTTTTCCTCTCTTGTTTCAGTGCACCCTTACAGCATGAAGGCTGCTGGTTTAACACCGATCAGTTATTGTCTTTCTGCACAGGGTTCCATCCCACAGACTGAAAACGTACTTGTTCGGTCAATTTTGACTCTAATTTGCTCTTTGGCGCGAGTGTGTGTGGTTACACGGCTCTCTTTGTATGTCCTGTGATTGTCAGGTTGGTCAGCTCCATCTTGAATCCACCATCAAACCAAAACATTTAAAGTGATGATTTGAATCATGGCCTCTGGGGAGCCCTCACATACACACTGCACATCTCTGCATGAGGTTTCTTAACATGCAGATCCTACAAAGAGGACATCCTGCAGTCAAATTTGTTCTATTTATCATCAAATTGTTTCTAAACTGACGTGAACATGTGGAGTAGGGACAGAGTATATACTAATAAGGGTGAATGGAGGCACATATTCGCCTCTCAGTTGCAGAGGTGATGCAGTGATGTTGATAAGGAACAGAAAGTCTGCAGCTCCAGACTCAGATGTGGAGAGAAAGTAATCATGGCACAGATAGGAGCTCTGTTTCTATGCATTTCCAAGCAGTCACCCTGCCTCTCCCGTTTTTTGCATTCAGGGCACAGCGCACATTAAATAGTAATATGTGCTGTTGTGGTGCTCTCATCTCCAGCTATATGCTTTATGCTAATACAGTAAGCCACCACAGCCTCCTCCTGGGATCTGTCTCACGTGTAGGGCTCATGGTTAGATGCTTTAAAAATAGCCTCAGTGTGAGAACAGAGAACAACTCCAGCACTCCTCCTCTCTGCATAATCTCCTCTCCATCCTATGGGCATCCAGCAAACTACCTGCTGCGTTCTATAGGGAAGTTGGCATGCCATTGAGAGAAAGCTCCCGTGGGAACAAACATCACTTCCAGGCTTAAATACACGACTGCAGCATGTTCATACCAGCAACCACACAAACAAGCCAGAGATTCCTCTTATTTTACACAACCTACTGTTTCTGTCTCACTGAGCAGAAAATCCACACTAACCCCATCTCACCTTCTCCTGCTTCTCCTCCAACCCCCTCAACCCCCTCCTCACCAGTCGGACGGCGGCCCAGGCGGGAGCCTGAAGAGGAGAAACCATTCGCTGGCTCGCAGTGAAGTTGCAGAAGGTCCCCCAGTGCCAATTTTCCTCCAGCAGGGCTCAGCCTTCCCTCCCATCCCACAGCTCGCAGGAACCAGCCCCATCGACAAGTATTCCCGCATCCTCTTCCCCCTCACCTTCGCCCTGTTCAACGGGTTCTACTGGTACATCTACCTGGCCAAGGACACCATGGAGAGGGCCAGGTACAGCAACCACACTCAGCTCTTTTCTCACAGTAAATCAATCCTGGTGAAGTTTAGCGATTTAAAATTTCAACAGTCCAGAAAAAGAAGGTTCTCACAGCTGCTGTCCTTGTGCTGAGCATAGTTTACCAAATGTGTTCTCTTTTTTAAACTGTATTTTTTTATAGAAGCTTTTGTTTTGTTTCTTTTTAATAACAAATAGGCCAATAGAAAAATAGAGAAGCTCTCAGAGAGCACAGACCTCCATCAAGCAGCTCAGTTCCTGCACTGGCTTTTTCACAACCCAGTAAAAGATACAACTCTTGATCAGCAGATCCAGAACAGGGCCAGGATCAGGTGATCCAGACCAAACTCAGCACATACATAGAGGCTGTTATCCTTGTTTATTCTTTTTTTTAAATATATATATAGTTGGTAACCATAACAAAACAGAATAGAACAAGGGAGCACATCATCTTAGACAATCAAAACATCATATTAAAGAAGAGGACAGGTTCACCCAAGGCACAAGTCAAATGAATCCGATCTGACTGTCTTTACATCCTCAGTCCATTATGTCCAGATTTTAGGAAATTCTTCATTTCATCTTCAAGAGTAGAAGACATCAATAATTTGTGATGCTGAAACAGCCCGGGAGTTATAGACAAATATTACTATAGCAGCATTCTTTTATATATATATATATATATATATAAATACATATATCTACATATATAATATATATATATATATATATTATATAAATATAAATATATTATATACATATATATATATATATAAATACATATATCTACATATATAATATATATATATATATATATTATATAAATATAAATATATTATATACATATTTTATATATATTTCATATATATTATATATATATTATATATTTTTGGTATTTTGTATATATTTATGTATATATATATATATATATATAAATATGTATGTATGTATGTGTATACGTCAAACAATACTATGCATATGACTGTTTTAATGAGACAAACTTGAGTCAGTAGTAAATAAACAGAACATTACAGGAGCTTAATAACTGTTTACACCTGGGGCAGCCATCTTTGATTGTCAACTTGGGGGTGGTGAGGATCCCCAGACTTCCCAGTTTTAAATTCCAACCTCGGTGGGCGTTCCAGTTGAAATTTCCCACTCAGAACCCAGAAATCCAACCAGAGTCCACGGTGTACTTCCAATTAGGCAAACATAGGCAATTGCCTGGGGCCCAGAGATGTTCAGGGGCCCCCAACATCTCATAAAAATATATTAATATAGTTTCTTCAATTCAAAGCAGTTACTAATATTTTAGTCTTCATTCACATGCTGTAGTAAGAAGCAGAGGGGATCAGCAACCATATGTTATCAGTTTGTCAGTAAACCGCATACATTTTATGGCATAGTCTTTATTTTCAATCATAATATCCAGTAAAATTCTTTAATTCATAACTTTTCAAAGTTATGGTCATAGTTTTGCATGTGCATGATAAACTTCTTATTTAGTTTTGCCTATGTCCTTTCAGGGGCTAATGATAAACATTAAAATCCCAAATCTTTTTTGGTCATGAATATTATCCCCTGGATGGGGGGCAGGCATATAAACTTGGTTATATAACAAGTAACTAAGCTGTCAGATAACTGTAACAGATTTTAAAAACAGCAAGCAATTAACATACTGGCTGTAACTGGTGGTGATGCAACATGTTGAACAACTTAGGTAGCCTGCCCTCTCTCTGTTTATAAACTTCAGGAAGTCTCAGGCTTTGCCTTGTGGGCTGGAGCCCTCTTCAGTGTTGATGGCCCCCAAAGGTAGCTGGGGATTCCTGTACTTCAGTCCATCAAGCACAGCCAGTTCTCCTTATGACAATGTATGAATGTTAGCATTTTAGATCAACTTAGAACATGTGTGGGTATGTGTGTGTGGGTGCAGGTGTGTGTGTGTGTGTGTTTGCATATGTTGATATCCGCAAGTGTGTGTCTGGATATGTCTCTTTATTTGTGGGAGGGGGATAGCCGGGTTTTCTGTTGTTTTTAGCCTCTGTGAGGCACTTTGTGTTGCTTTTAAATATGAAAAGTGCCTTATAAATAAAGTTTGATTTGACTTTAAAATTGAACTAAATTACAGAATTTGAGGAAATGCATTAAGTTTTGTTATGTTACCCGGTACAAGATTAAAATAACAACAAAACTTGAGACTGGGTTTTCCTTGGGCCCCCATATGACTAAATACGCTGCTGCTGGAGTCTTAGCCTCTGGGGATAAAAATCATTGTAAGCATGAGCATTACAAAATAAATGTATCCAAGTTCAAATCAAATCACAGAAAGAAAAAAAAATAGTGATTTGTTTCGTACTTTATCCAAAAAATATTTGGGATGTTATTCTTGTTATTATTATTATCAGTCCTCATTAGGGATGGGTACCGAAATAGGTACTTTAAGAGGTACCAAGTACCGATTCACGTAAAATCAAAAGGTGCCATGTTTAGGTACCTAAACACATCCTTGTGACTGTGAGGGAGTGGAAGAAGCAGGCATACTATTGGGTAGAGTAGGTGAATTTCCATACCAGACTTAAACACAGCATGTTGTTCATGTTGAAGAAGTTTTTGGGACAACTACAGTGTTACAATACAAACAGTTGAATGTTGTTTTGATATATATCTGTCAAATTTTATGTATTGAGAAATAAATTTACATTTTAAAAATTTGAGATCTTAATATTAAACAAATTAATATTACCAAAAATTGGTACCGTTGAGTACCGATACCGATTCCCAGGTACCGGGCATCAGTATGGTATCGGTTCAAATGTGAAAGGTACCCATCCCTAGTCCTCATACATGTACATGTGCACATTTAAAGGGGAAGTAAGAAAACAAAGGTCACTCGAATGAAAAATGAAAGATATGATTTGCAACATGTAAAAAAAACAAATTGACAAATAAAAAAAAAGCTCAAACTTCTCGGACACTGAAGGATTTTTAAATCTGTATTTGAGGATCCAGGCCTACCATGATCCTCTGACATGAACATTCAGGCTCCCAGTGAGATCACATAACATGAGTAAGCTCTCCCTTCTGGTGTTTGACCTTGAACCTTTTGAGTCTTGTGTGACTTGGCAGCAGATTTAAAAAGCCTCTCAAATAAAATAGTAAAAAAAGTGGATACATACTTGGAGGGACTCCAGAGTTGATCCACAAAGGAGCTAAGAGGGGAAGAAAAATCAGAGGGTGGACGGTGGATGGTTATGCACAGACCTGTCTCACTCTGCTCTAATTACGAGCAAAACTACACTCCGGTTTTGTCAAGGACTTTTATCCAGGCAGTAAAGACATCAATAATTTGTGATGCTGAAACAGCCCGGGGAGTTGTAGGGGAATAAAAAACAGGAGGAGAAGGATGTTAGGTGGCGTTGTTTCTGCACTGATGCCTGCACCGTGGCTTTTATCACCACTGTAGGTTTACAATAGAAAAGCAAAAGAGGATGCCGACTGTTGAGTTAATTTAAGAAGAAAAGCGTGCGTCAATATCGCTCCTCTTTTATGTAAGGGTTTACCTGAGGGCTGGAGAAACCCCAGCTGGTTTTAATGACACCTCAGTTCCTCCGTAGGGAGCAGGTCTCACAGGCAAAACAAACCAGAGCTCACTTTGTACATTAAGCACATGAAAAAAGCAGCGATTATAAGTGAGCCACTTATAGAACACAAAGCTCCATGTCCAAGAAAGAAAGAGAGGGATCCAGAGCAGAAAAAGAAAGAGCGAGAGAGAGAGAGAGAGAGAGAGAGAGGGAGACGGAGGAGAGGGAAGGATGTGTGTTATGTAACGCTGGGGAGTGCAAATCTGCTCATCATGCTTCTCATGTTCCTGTCAGAGAATTTTGGTGCTTGTTTTGTTTATAATGCTCCGCAGAATAATGAGGGAGACAAGATGGAGAGCGTGAGAACAGCTGCATCACATCTATTCCCTTTACATATATTTCCACCACATCTCCTGCTTGGTGGAGGAGACGCCAAAAGGAGGAGGAGGAGGAGGAGGAAGAGTTTGGGCACTGCAGAGTCTGAATGTGGAAGGAGAGAGGGGTCTCTGAAGCCTGTTTTCACATTTTGTGCTCTGCTGTTCTGTGTTGCAGGGACATGGATGTTCAAAATTGAGAGGACCTGGAAAAGGGCACGTGCAGCCGGAGAGACCTTCAGCATCACTTCACCCTCCTCTCCCTCCCTCTCCCTCTTCTCCCTCTGTATGTGAACAAGCTCTCAGCAGTCACTCTGCTCTCATCCGACAGAGGAAATGAATCAGAAACTCATTTATTCTCCTGCCGCACATCTATTCATTTCACAGGCTGTGACCACTGCCCACTTGTGCTCCTGATCAGAAGAGCTGCCCTTCACGGGGGGCCACGTACATAGTCAACAGCAACATCTGGGGCCCCTTGTATGAAGACACATGTGCAGAATATCCCATACATGACACACGCTTGAGACACGCGCAGACCCCCAGAAACACATCAAGAAAGAAGTGGATGATATAATCTATGATGGCTGTAACTGGTGGTGATGCAACAGTGAACCAATGCTTTCAGTAGCCTGCCCTCTACAGAAGCACAGCTCCCACTACAACCGGATCAAAAGCAATTTAGAGGAGGCTCGCATCCCTCCCCATGACTTCAGGAATGTACTCAAACCTGAGAAAATGAATTGTGGGGATTCTGTATTTCCATCCCACCTTTCTCACTCAGGCTGCCCGGTGCTACCGTTAGCATTTCTTAGATCAACTTAGAACATGTGAGGCCAAAAAAGAGCTTTAAATCACTTTAAGGTTTTGTTTTTTTGAACATGTCCCTTGTTACTGTCAGACACTCTCTGTTTATAAATAGACACACTTAACATGACCTCTGGTGTAAAAATGGAGGGATTACACTTGATGTTAAAGTGGCACTTTGTTACTAAAATCTGAGAAAATGAAATGTTTGGATTCTGTTTTTCCATCCTGCCTTTCTCCCTCAGGCTGCCCGATGCTACAGTCTGCATCGTTTCAATCAATTTAGTACGTGTCAGGACAAAAAAAAGAGGTTTAATTCTTAAATTGTTTTTTATTATTAGTATTATTATCATATTCTGCATGATTGTCAGGGCTTTTTCTCTGTTTATAACTGGACCCTCTTTACACCCCTTTAACATGACCTCTGATGCAAAAAATTAAGGGATTAAACTTAATGTTAAATTACCATTTTAGTACTAAAATCTGAGAAAATGAATTGGTTTGTTTCTACCTTTCCATCCCACCTTTCTCACTCAGGCTGCCCAGTGCTACCATTAGCATTTTTTAAAAATTAACTTGGGAACGTGTCAGGACAAAAAGAGGTTTAATACGCATTTATATTTTGGGGTTTTTTTTGGACATGTCCTTCATTATTATCAGGTACTGTCTCTGTTTATTAATGAACCCATTTTGCATCCCTTTAAAGGTGCTATGAGGAGAATCTCTTTCAGGCATCATAAAGACTCTGCTACCCATGAGCACTCGCAGCGATTGTTAGCTGTTGTTAGCACGCCCTGCGTTGTTGTTCACAAATATCACATGAAGAATGTGATTATCACTATGGCAGCATTTTTGTAAATATAAGTCTAACAATACTATTTATACAGCTGATCTAGAGCGACACACCCCAGTCAGAAGTGCAAATAAATTGATTATTACAGGAGCTAAATAACTGTTCACACTGGGGGCATCCATCTTCGATTGTTAACTCGGGGATGGCGAGGTTTCACCGAGTTCCCAGTAGGAAATTCCGACTTTGGGGGATGTTCCACTTGCAGTTTCCTACTCTGAACCCGGAAATTCCAACTTCTGGCTTCAACTGGAACGCACCAAAAGATGTGACCCAATTGGTAAAGCGTGTGTTTGTTGTGATACTAATGAATGCAGTTCGGACCTTCCTTAGAACTCCGCATTGTTTTACAACTTCTTTTTTCAACAACTTACAGGATGCAAAGCGACGAGGTAATGTATCTCTTTCTAGTTACTTAGCGGTAGTTTTTGATGTGTGACAACAAGCAATTTTTGGAAAACTTCGTATCGTAGTTTTGTAGCCGGCTGTTTGACCCGACCATTTAGCTAAGGAATAGCATTTATAGATTACCTATTTTGATGCTATAAAACTCATCTGAAAGTGTGTATTTCGATCAGGCATATATCTCAATTGATACTTTTTTGTAATTACTTAAAAACTTCTCATAGCCTCTTTAACATGCTGTGTAAAAATCGAGGGATTTAAGATGTTGAAGTTGCATTTTGGTATTCAAATCTGAGAAAACAAATAATTTGGGTTCTGTTTTTCCATCCCACATTTCTTGCTTTGGCCCACTGGTGCTACCGTTTGCATTTTTATAGATCAACTTGAGAATGTGTTGGGAGAAATAAAAAGAGAGGTTTAATTCTCATTTTGGTTTTGATTTTCTAACATGTCCTTCATTATTTTCAGACACTTTCTCTGTTCATAAATGGACTCCCTTTGCATCCCTTTAACATGCCCAACAGTGTAAGATTGTAGGATTAAACTTGATGTAAAAGTGGCATTTTGGCACTCAAGTGTGAGGAAATGAAATGTTTGGATTCTGTTTTCCATCCCACATTTCTCACTTTGGCCCCCTGGTGCTCCCTTTTGCATTTCCAGGTTTATGTGCATATCATTCATGATTGTTGGACACCTTGTTTACTTATGGCCCCCCATACATCCTTTAAAGTGGCATCTTCACAAGTTTCAACTGGCTCACCTTAAAGGAATACTACACCCAAACAACGATTTGGCCTCATTTTCTACTCACCCTCATGCTCAACAACACTGTGGAGTAGTTTTGGAACATCTAGGATGCAGCCGGAGATCTGGGGGGATACTCGCTGTCCAAGAAATCCCACATTCTGCTGTGAGCGACGGAGCCGTGGACAGACACAAGAGGGGTCAGCAGAATGTGGGATTTCTTGTGTTCTTGTTTCTTGTTCTACGCTCCTAGTTATTGCAGAGTGCGCGTTCCTTTGGTTTGGTCAGCCGCGGCTCCCGTAGGCACCCGTAAGTGTATCATAGAAATGCGAAGTAGTACTGTTTAGGCTATAAACATGTGCTAAATGATGTCGTTTCGAGTAAATGGTGGACGTTACCCGCTCAGGACACTTGGATTACAGCGCACGAGCAGTATGGAGGAATATTGCCGACTTTTTGTGGACTTTTAAGGACACTGTTCGTTCGGGCTCTTATCTAAGTCATGATATCAATGTCAGTGGACAGCGAGTATACCCCCAGATCTCCGGCTGCATCCTAGATGTTCCAAAACTACTCCACAGTGTTGTTCAGCATGAGGGTGAGTAGAAAATGAGGCCAAATCGTTGTTTGGGTGTAGTGTTCCTTTAATCTGTGCATCTGTGACAGAAAAGAAGGGTTTACAGCTCCCTACTCACCTGAAATGAGATTTCACAAATCACAAACAAATTATTCAATTCCAAGGAACTTTTTAACAACAGGTCTGATATTTGAGGGTTTTACTTGAAAAGTTTGTTTGGGCTGCATGGTGTTACATCGCAGTGCGAAGGTAACTGTGTCAACTCTGGATGAGGCATTATGTTTTGAGTTTGCATGCTTTCCCTGTTATTAGCCATTAGCTTAAACCATACCAAACCAGACCTCATACTTTTGTCTTACAATAAAAAAAACACAAATGTATCATGTACATGAGCCTTGTCAATGACAATCCCCACTAAAATCTCCTGATACACTCCTGAGGTGAGCATATTCCACCAGGGATTGTTGAGTTTGGAAGCAATGTTTTACACTTGGATAAAATAAAACATCTGACAACACTTCACTGAATGCTAGTAAAGTCTGAATGTATAAACTAACAGAAACAAATTTAACTTTTGTGTGAAATGCAGTCGCCTTTATTTAGCCTACCTGGCAGAGCATCTCAGTTACAATACCAGAACTGACAACAAACAGTGTACCTGCTCTACATGAATACATCAATTCATAAAGAGAGCAGCTCTGATTGGATCGCTCCACAACTTATCCCTCCACCACCAAGCTAAGGCAGCTGTGATTGGATGTCCCTCTGAACTCTCCAACCTTTCCACACAACCAAAGTAGCTGTGATTGGATAGATTCATAACTTGTCCCAACTTTCTACACGACCAAATTTGGTCTGATTGGATTTAGTCTCTGTCAAACATTGTAGTCTAGTTTTTATTTGTTATTGAAAATGTCAGTTAATTTAGTTTTTGTCCATGTGCACTTGTTTTTATTAGTTACTGTCTAGCTTTTATCAGGGGAAAAAATGTTGTTGACGAAAACTATGATGAAAACAATTATGGCCCTTTTCCACTAGCACACCTTGGCCCTACTCTACTCGGCCCTACTCGATTTGCAGGGTGTTTCCACTAGCCTGGTACCTCCTAAAACAAGCTAGTTTAAGTATCTACTCCGCTCTGGTTCCAAGCGAGCTGGATCGATACTAAAAGATGACGTCACCGATTGCTGGCTACTGATTGGTCAGACAAAGTCGTCATCTCCGCTTCATTCTGTTGTATAGCTTCCAAAACTCTCCTGTGCTTCTCAAGGGGTATTTCTTCTTGCCACCTGCAGCCTTCTTCTGCTTTCCTTTTTTACTCGGTTTGTGACAAAAGCCACAGATTGTTGTGTCGCTCTCAAAATGATGTCACCCCAGTGCCGCTCAGCTGTTTACAGCAACACTGCACCCCGTTGGGCAGGAGACTGGGGCTAATGGAAAAGCAGCACAAGGCGAGTAGAGTAGAGTAGTGATAATGGAAAAGGGCCATTAGTCAACAAAACTAACACTGCATGTCATCAAAAATCTTCACCAATGACGATTGTTTTATTTGGATCAAGCTGATTTTAAATATGCATTCTTAAAATAAGAGATAAAACATGGCAATTTAAATAATTAATAATTTTGCTGTGTTGTAGGAAGCATCTCACAAACCCTTTCTGGTTTCTTGTAAACCCCCAGCAAGTCCAGGCCCCATGTGAAGAATCACTGGACTAGTTAACCTGGTAGTCGACTGTTTTCATGAATAAGAGTTTGTTAGTTTTGTCCTGCAGAAAGCTGCAGTGATAAGAACTGAAACACAGAAGTTAGTTCATTATGTAGCACTGCTGGTTAATTTATCCCAAAGTTTCTGAGCTATTTTGATTTTTTTGCAAATAAATTATGGTATAAAATCCATGGTATAAAGTGTAGTTGCTTTCATAACCTTAAAGTGTAATTGCTTTTAAAAGGGACAGTTGCTAACAAGCTGCTAATTAGGATGAGAGTAAATCAGGGATATTAAATGTCATCATGCTGTTTTCCTAGAAAAGACATGTTATACACAGGATACTGACACAGCCAAGAGAGTTTACCAGATGAAGTCCCATCGAGAAGATAGTCCTTTATGCAAGTGGTAAGAACATTAATCAAAAGTTTGAGCTAAGATGGTCCACCATCTTAGAGTTCTAAGGTAATCTAACATGAGCTTTTTTACTCTTGAAGATCATGTTTACTCCTCAAAAATTAAGACAGTAATGCTCATCTGTAAAGATGATCATTTTGAACAAAACATGAAGTTGTGGTCTTGTTTTCGTTACAGAGTTTATCATCAGCAGTCATCCAGAAACTAGTTAGAAAACCAAACAGACCGTTGAGAAAACCATCTATGCTAACTTCCAGGTTGTCTACAAAAACACATCATTCTCACATGACTCCACACTGGCTGTAAAGAAGGTTAAGTTGTGTTTATGCTCACTGCCATGTTTGGGAGCTATGAATGTAACACCTTCCTTGTATGCTATGCTTCCTTGGTTATGCTTCCTTGTATGCTCGCTGTCGTTGACTTGTGCTAAAACAACATTTTAAAAACGGAGCTGCTTCCTATGGTTCCTGAAACTTTTAAAAGAAAATGAAGATCAGGAAAGCTACAGGCGGAGAACATTTTGTGAGGGAAACAGAGAATAAGATTAAGTTCTCACTTAAGTAAATCTTAACTATAACCTGATGTTTAATAATATTTGTCAGTACGAATGACTCCTGAGTCTTAATTTGTGTGTTTAAATGAAGTTTTCCTCAGATATCGAGTGAAATAACTTTGCAGATACTCTCTGTTCTGAAAGTCTTTTAAGAATTAAAGCATTATGTGAAAAACATTGCCAAATCAAGCCATGAAGTAATAATGGTCAAGTTTTCACTTTGAAAAACAGAGGGTTTCACCTTATGAGGTGTAGGAAATGAACACAGCAGCTCACAAATTACCATCAAACGTCATTCCTCCTTCAATTTATCCGTAAACTCCTGCTGTCTTTTCAATTATGAATGGTTGTTCTCTGCCTCAAGAGTGAACTACACCCAAATTTTACTCACAAGCTAAAAAAAATAACATTTAGGTCATTGTTTGTCAATAATATTTAATCATGTTCAGACGCAACATCCCTGATGCAGGTATTTCACCATAGGCAGCCTAGATAATTGTGTCATATCGAAAGACTATGACAGTTAAAGTTTCTGACAAACTAGATCGTCCTAGTTAGCATTTTTTAAGCAGCTGCCTTTATTCCAATGAAAGATCATTTTATAATTCACAACTTGGACAATTTCAGACGTATGTTGCAGAATAAAATGTCAAATTCTCTTTGCTAGTGCTCCCTACTAAACTTATTTGGGTTCATTTGAAGAGCCCGCTTAAAAATCAAATACATTTTAGGAAAGAGGAACAAAAAGTGCCAAAATTAAGGATTTATGGAGCATGTCATTTTAACATCCATTGTACACACTGGAAACTGCATCTTAGAAAAATATTTAATCCTCTAAAAATATCACTTTACATGTCCACCAGCATAAAATCTGCGGGATTAAACTTGATATTAATTGGACATTTTGGCCACTTTAACCCTTTCATGCCTCCTGATGTTTGACCTTGTCAGCACACACACCTCCTCCTCCATCTTGCTGTGATAAAAAGCATAAAATCAAGCCTCGAATAAAAGCTCCTGTTGTTGATTTCTCTCCTGGCACGGGCGCTTGTTTCTTCATTACGCACATCCACTTGTCCCTTTAATATTTTTCTCTGCAATGGAAACTGCTCATCCACCATCATCAGTCTCCACTCTTTGATCTTGGGCTGGCTGCACGCATGCGCCCCTCATTGGCTCCTCTGCACCGTCTGGAGTAAGTTGGATGTGCGCTCTCCTCGCTCGCATCGCCAGACCACCTCAAAAACTGTTGCGATGGGGAGGATCAGGAAAAACCACTTTGGGATTTTGACTTTTTCTTTATTAGTGACATCTGTCTGGACTCAAAGGTAAGCGAGCTTGGCTCTCTTTTCTCACCTTTGCATGCCATGTAGCCTCCATGGGAGCGAGTGTGGGATGTTAATAAGCCCTCATACATTACACCACCTTTTTTCTCCTTCTCTCCAGCGTCAAAGATCTCCAAGATCCAAGCAATATGCCTCTGGTAAAAGAAACAGTGGACAGACTGATGGATGGATACGACATTCGGTTGAGGCCAGATTTTGGAGGTAACGATGAAAAATCGGAATGTGGTGTTTTCACGCCCTCTTGACGCGCAATACATGTTTAATGAATCGCAAAATCTGCTTTAATTTACATAATCATCCCTTCACAGCGCCGAATAGGCCTCCCCAATTAGGGCTGTGAGAAATGATGAGCATATTTTAATGATGGGGAGATGAGACAAGGCTCTTAATGTGATCGATCCTGCTCATCCATGTTTGATTATCCCACTTAAATGATCAAATTTGCGCGTCAAATATGGATTCTTCTCGGGATAGTGATGCTGCTCAAGCCTCCTGTAGGTGGAGGAGAGCAACCTGAGCGCGCGCGTCACGAATTTGTTAAATTTACATGTTGGAGGGGTGCTGCATGTATGTTATTTTAACGGCTGGTTTCCTCCGCAGGTGCTCCGGTGGCGGTGGGGATGAATATAGACATAGCCAGCATAGACATGGTGTCTGAAGTCAATATGGTAGGTGTATCTCCATCATTATTTTTGTAATTATCATCACCATCACCCCGATCTATGTGTGCCAAATGCGCCTGGCACGGCTGGGGTGCGCTGCGTATCACGGGTCAGTGTGCTTGTGAGAAAGGAAGCTCACTTGAAGAGATTCATTTTTCAATCCTGATGGGAAAAGTAGGAGTCCTCCCGTTTCCCATACCCATCATCGCCTTCCTCCCCTCAGTCTCCGCATCCGCAGCTCAGCTCGGTGTGTTTGCTGCTGCATTTGAATTCAAAACACACACTCACTGGCGCACTCCGGACGCACGGTCCCGGCTGCGCGCACGGAGAGCTGCTGCATGCATGTGTGGTTATGTGTGTGTGTGTGTGCTCCTTCACGTCGTCAAGCCTCGGTGGTGTAATTTTGTTGACACGCACCCCCCACCCCCCCTCCTCTTCTTCTCCATGCAGTTTAAAATGAATAAGTCCTCCCTCTTCTTCTTCCCCTCCAAACTGGCATCACTTGGTGGTTATTATATTTTTAAATGTGAAGGATTTTTAATTCGGCGTCCAATCCCGTCATGCTCACGGGCTGCGTAAATGATCTTCCCTCTACTTGTCAGATGACGTCAGCAGTTTTGTTAATAATAAATGTCTGTGCTCTCATGGTGCAACCAAAAGAAAAGAGTGGGAGAGAAGGCAGAGTTTGGTGTGCTGATGGGAAATCCAGCTCTGTGTGGTGATGTGGATCGTTTGGCTCTGCTCAGGGAGAGTCGACTCTGTGGGCTTTCAGATGGTTCCTCCTATGGTTTGATTCTGGAGGGCTGCACCAGCAAGGTTGCTGGTTCAATTCTGAGAGGAAGTTTTATCAGTGTATACTTCTTTAGAGATGATGCGTTTCAAACTGTTGATGTTTGTTCATTGTTAAAGATTAACATGGGCTTTTGTTGGCCGTAGCTGATGCCAAAATATCAATTATGCAGCTTATTTTCTCTGAATACATCTAACTGTAGCTCTGCAACTCTCAATGTTCACACACTCCCACGTATCTGACATTCATGCTCTCTTTCACGCTGATGCATTCACTAACTTTACAAAGAACTCACTAACCGTCCTAAGACTCTTTTCTTTTTATAAACAGAACATTTCTAATTCGAAATCCGGTCTGTTACACCATGTGCTCCTTGTTCATGCCTAGGTTCTCTCTGGATACTTTGGCTTCTTTCCACCAGTAATGTGCCAAAACACTACAAGTTTAATTCTACCCAACAAGGTCATATTTGATCAGTCACTTTGAGCATTCTTTCTATCTGTTCATCTGTGTGCAACACAACAGAAAAAGAACTCAAAAGATTTTAATGAAGTTTTGACACAAAGAAGAAGTGATTAGATTTTGATGATCAAATCTGGATGACGATTCAGGAAGTTTTGGAAGGATTTTTTTTTAACTTTGCAAGAAAGGAATGTTTTCCACATGTTTGTGTATGACTCAAAAAGTCCTCAACAGGTTTTGATTAATTTTCTGGTAATGTAGGTCACAGCACAAGAGAGAAGTACTAATATTTTGGTGGTGATCCAAATCCAGACATGGATCCAAGAATTTTTTAAAAGGATTGTTTGCATTGCTCAACATGTCAGTTTTCCACATCCTTCAGTAAAAACTCAGCAAACAATGTAAACATGTCTAAACAGAGGTTTCTAATCTCAGAATACTGCTGGTTACTTGGGGCGTTGATTGCTTTGTCTGGTGGTGCAGTCTTCTATACATCAGAAATCGAGGACTCAAGTCCAGCTCTGGCTGTCCCATGTTGATGTGTCCTTGGGCAAGGCATTTAAAACCCAAGCTGCTCCCACTGTTGTGAGCAGGAATGTGTTTGCTAAGTGAGTGAATGTGGGAGTGACTGGCTGTGAATGGGTAGATGTGACCTGCTTTTTGAGTAGTCAGAAAGACAAGAAAAGTGCACTACAAGTTGAGTCCGTTTGTGATTTATTATTAATCATTTCTTTAGAGGCGCACGTGAGCATGTGAACAGGGTCAGTGAGCATCTTTATCAATAAACTGTCAGTTTACTGTCTCAGACAAACTCTTGTCCATTGTATGTATGTAAATATTGATGGTTTGATTGACTGTAAGAGCAGTCTTGTCCATTGGGATGGATAAAATATATGATTCTGATTCACTGAGAACATTCATAGAACAACAAAAGCAGTTAATCTAACAGTGAAAAGCTCATACCATGTTAAAAAAGACTGAGCTGAAATTTGAAACAGAAAACAAAAAACAGATCTTGGGTTTTTTGCTTTGTTGAGGTAATTGTTGCCTAAGTGGGGTTGTCAATGTCTTTGCTATTTCTTTATAAGAACTCCTTCTGTGTTAAGCTGTGCATCTTCACAAGTCTGAATTGTCACATCAATTATGGCCAGTCAAAGATTCAATTTGATTTGATGTGATTATGGGTCATATCCTTGATTTTCATGAGCAGTAATGTAGAAAACTAATTAAGTAATGTGCAATGAACAAGCAGCCCGATAAGTACACTCATGTTTATTAATTAGAAAATGCTTTTAAAATCAACTTCAACAAAAATGTTTATCATCATAAACCTTAATGAATACGTTCTTGTCTGTGGTTTATTATTTTTCTCCTCAAAAACGAAGCTAACACAGCAGTAGCCTGAGCCTCTGCTATTATAATTTATATGCTGTCCCCACGTTGATGCAGAATCACTTCCATCCACATCATGATGCATTGATTAATTGATTATTTGCAGCGGCCCTGCCTCCATGACTCTGGACCCCAGAGAGCTTTACTCTGTTTATGAGCAGCCTTGGTTGGATTAATTTGCAGACTCTAAACTGCCTGTAGGTGTGAAGGTTAGTCTGCCAGTTTTTTGTTTGTATGTCAGCTGTGTGATTGGCTGCCAGTAGGTCAAGGATGAACCCCACTTGCCCAGTGTTAGCTGTAATAGGCTGCAGCACCCTGGGGCCTCAATAATAATGGCTGCTTGTATGTATATCTATGCCATGTATGCCAACCCTCATGCTAACATTAGCTTCCTGATCCTTGATGCATTAAGCACATACCAAGCTGCAACCTCCAGAAATGAGCCAATGTGGGGGCCCAAAACCTGAAATTCCTGGGGTGTCCTATTGAGGGTGGCTGCAGGAAACTGAAGGTTAAATGGTTGTACATGGGAGACAGGCAATTTTTAGTGCTTAAATAAAAATAAACATATTTAAAATCTGGTCTGAGCTTTGGTCTGAAAGTTTTCCCATTTATCAGCTGTCACTGTACTCGATGTGGATTTTTGTTCCAAAGCCCTCATATTTAAAAACAGCTGATATTATAGAGCTATATTTAATTCTCTCTGCAGTCAATGATCTATAATGACAGAAAGTTTATTGTAGGTCTTTATAGTTAAAGATGCTATGAGGAGTTTCTAAGTAATTACAAAAAAGTCTCACTTTAAGATATATGCCTGATCGAACTACACACTTTAAGATGAGTTTTATAGCATCAGAAAAGGTTATCTATAAGTGCTATTCCTTACCTAAGTGGTCGGGTCGGACAGCCGGCTACAAAACTACAATAATAAGTTTCCCAAAAGTTGCTTGTTGTCACACATCAAAAACTACCGCTACGTAAATAGAAAGAGATACATTACCACGTCGCTTTGCATCCTGTGAGTTGATGAAAAAAGAAGTTGTAAAGACTTCAACTGTAACGCTGATAAGTCAGAGATTTTGTCACTCCCAGTCCCGAGGTTACTGGAACGCAGCACTACGACAGTTGCCGTGCTTGCTCATCGGTAGCAGAGTCTTTATGTTGCCGGTAATAGATTCTCCTCATAGCATCTTTAAGTTCAGTGCATCCACCCATGAATCTGTGAACCATAACATAAAAAGATCCCTTAAAGAATTTAAAGAGGACGTATCATGCTTGTTTCTCCTTTTCACTATGCCAGACTAGGATGCCTGTAAAGCATTTCTGCCCTCAGTACACGTCATTTAGTTCCTTCATTGCCCCACAATAGCATTCTCAATATCCTCATTTTAGGCCATTATGAAGCGCTTGTTGAAACGCTTGGTCTCAAGGATGACCTAAAGTTACCTCGCAATGTCACAGCCCTTTGTGCTCTGATTGGTCAGTTCTATCGGGGGTAGAGCCAGCCTGTCCTTCTTCTTCTTCTACTGTATTTTCCGGCAGGCTCAAAGCAGCGACCGCGTATTGAGTCCCCCTACAGGCCAGAGCTGGTAACGAGGGAGTGTGAGCGAGGGAGCTTTATACCCCTGCTGCTGAATGTTTTCCTCGGTGAGGGTTTGGGGCTGACAGACATCACAGAGCAGGAAGTGTTTTATCAGATTACTCCAATAAAAAGAAATGTACCTCGTGTCGTCATGACGTTTGAAATCTCACAGACATCTCGCAATGACCTATTTTCAGAGGCATCAAATCTCGTTCTAGGATATCAGAAAAAATACAATATCTCATTTTTTGAAAATTAAGGGGGTGTAAGGTCTTGTTTTCAAATTTATTATATTATATGTAAGTATTAAATCATGCATCAGCATGATATGTCTCCTTTAAAGAATAAAGAATGCACATTTTGAGCAGAAAAAATAAACTGTCATTGTTTTGCATGAATTACTGAGGGTTAGCATTAGCATAGGCAAACGGTGTTTAAATGTAATTTCCTCAAAATAAAAACTTTTGTAAACCCTAACTTAAATGAACACATTTTCTGTCAGGCCTGATTTTTTAACACATTTTAACTACATATACAGTTGAGCGTTACCTTTATGTGAATCAGCTTTTTATAAAAAGTGTCCCCTTTTTCTGTCATGGTCACAAACATACTCCATGTGAAAATGTCCATCCTTTATGGTAGGTAATAATAATGCCTTTCGGAAAACATTACTATTATTCTTTTTTCTTTATTGTTGTTTGCTCATTTTAAAAATTTTTTTACATCATGTCTGTTTAGCTTTTTGGCTGCTCAGTGGTTTAATAGGAACTCATACCTTACAGCAAGAAGGTTGCTGGTTTGGTCGTGGTCTTTTTTGGTTTGAAGTCTTGGAAATTTGTTTTTAGGAGAAACAAATTTGACAACAACAGGTCTATAATTGGTCCACAGTGTTGTCACTAACTTTAGTTCTTACTTTAGTCCACTTGTCTCCTCTTACCTCCCTTCCTTCGCCCACACACCCAACACAGCATCGTGTGGATTTGCTGTTCATCATGAGATTGGGATCCACCTTCAAGATTTCCTGCTGTTTAATAGAAGGTTTTTTCTTGCTGCCATGATGGAGGGATTCATGATTGGCTATATGGATTCATGTTGGGTGTTCAATGTATACATTCGTATATATATGCAATGTGTATTTTATATACTGTATGTATCTATGCATGTATGTGTATCCATTAAATAAGAGTTTTATGCTCAATTTAAGGCATCTTGAGATAACACATATTATTGGTGCTATACAAATAAAGATTGATTGATTGATGGAGTTTGGATGCTCTACCTGTGCATTCATGGGTTTTCTCCAGATGCCCTGGTTTCCTCCCTCAGACCAAATACATGCTTACTAGCTTAACTAGTGACTTTATTTGCCTTTAGGTGTAGTGTGGTCTGCCTCTCTCTGTCAGCCCTGCAACAGCCTGACAGCCAGTCCAGGGTGCGCCCTGTCTGTCATCTAATGTCAGTCAGGATTGGTCCCCTGTGACCTTAAAGGACAAGCATTTGATGGATGAATGGATGTTCTACTTTCACGAAGGACATTTATTAAGCATAATGAGGGTCATGGCTGATTTGACTCTGCTCCACCTCTTTGTCCATCTCTGAGTCTAAAGTTTGTGTGAGACA
The DNA here is from genome assembly GCA_036419115.1 of Scarus forsteni. Taxonomy (NCBI): domain Eukaryota; kingdom Metazoa; phylum Chordata; class Actinopteri; order Labriformes; family Labridae; genus Scarus; species Scarus forsteni. The sequence continues at coordinate 2,586,722 of JAZDUH010000395.1, forward strand.
CCAGTTTGTAGAAAGCCAACTTAGTAACCAAACTGCTCACATCATCAGACATGGACTAACACTTCATCAGTCCATGATTATAGCAGATGTTTTAGTCAGTGTTCCAGTGAATGTTTGTTTATATTTTTTTTTAGATGAAAAATACCCACCATACAGTTTGTCCTTAATGAAAAACTAATGAAAGAGACACTTGTTAGGAAGTATGAACATCCCTTGTAACTACATAAATCACTGATTTATTTGGCAGAAACTTAGAAATCAACAGTCAGGGGAATATTCATGCACAGCCCAGGGGTCCTGTGTGTGGAATGGGCCCCTGGATTTACCAAAATATTAATGATTTTCTTAAATTAGGATCTAATTTGTTAAACATAATGGTTCACGTTATCTTATCAAATCAGTTGCCAACTCCTGTGCCCATGTCCACAAAGATTTTGTTTCACTGAAGCTCGTGCACTGGCAAAATAGGAAAGCATGAAAGCCCGGAGCTGTAGTCAGAATCAAGATACACATTAAAGGTCTTTCTTCCACCTTAAATGCGGTTTAAAGCATAGGCTGTAAGAGTAAACTAAATTGTTTTTCAGTGTGACCTTAGTGTGTGTAACCATGTACACCTATGCTTTTACGTACAAATAGGGATTAACAGCTCCATCAGTGAAGCAATATCATTAATCTTTTTGCTAATCAATTCCCTTATAAATTCCTTCCCCTGACAGGGTTCAGAAGCATGAGAATTGTGGCTTAATTTTTTACAAAAGGTGCCTACTGCACAACCTTAAGTGAGTGGAAACACCAGCAACTTGCATAAGCAGTTATCTATGCTGTGACATTGTTGACACTGAAAATCTACAGGCCAACATTTGCCCACATGGAAAATCTACAGGAATCAATAAGGGAATCATAAGAGAATTGGATCGATTAGCAGGATCGTTAATAGCATTGTTATCGATAAAATCTTACCAATTTCCATCCCTCCGTACAAAGTAGCATTTTCTGTCAAAGCTCCATTACTGAGGTGGGCCAAACAAACAAACAGCCATAGGTGGCCCAAAACTTAATTTGTCAATCTCTCTTCTGTAATGTCAGCTCTGGTGGCTGCTAAACTGCTCCTCCTGCTTTTAATAATTTTGTTGAAATAAGCATTGATTTTTTTAGCTATATTTACCAAATATTTAGGGATGCACATTTTTGAAAAAATGATCCCAGTGTGAATAAAACTCAAAACACAGCCTCACATTTCCATGTGTACAACACATGCGCACATTTCTAGAAGTTGATCTCCTCCACCTTAAACGGCACATGCTGACAGAGACAACAGAGAACTGCAGTGTTGCATGTGTGCCGCAGGAGCCACTGAGTTTGTCATGGCTTACACTAAAATCTTCTGCTCCTCTCCGACCACCGTGCGCAACAAATGGAAATGGAGCAGAGGCCACTGTTTGTTGATATTTCTCATGATGTATGTGACGCTCTACAGCTGTGACATTATCAGCAGTGTTTCCTGTGTTTTTGGTAACTAGATCTTTAGAGTTACTCACAACAGACATGGATGAACAAGTGTTCACTAGATGTGTTTTCTTGCCTTTTACATAAATGACATTGAAGTAGTGCCTTTACTTACATGCTAAAAATGTCAGTTTAACTCCACAGATCGCTCCAGACTCTCCATTGCCTTATCTAGCAGCATTGACAGTTATTGCAACTGTAATAAGCACTAGATCAATAAAACAAGCCCAAAACAGGCAATCTCCACTGTGACATTTTTCTGACTTGGCTCTTAATTTACTTATCCAACATCCTTTTGTTTGGGGGTGGAACATCCTTTTCTTTTTTCAGAAGTGAAGGGTGGGGCTGCTGTTATTTATAACTGTGTTTTCACTTGAACAGTCGTTCTAACCTTGGTTTTCGTAACCAAACAGACATAGTCAGGCTTTTATTTAATTTTAATGCTAATTCCCTACGGCATTATTATGGTGAAAACAGTAACATGTACATTAGAAATAAATTTAATTCGGGCTATAAGGATTTCTTTTTGGTCATCATTTTTAACTCTTTTACAGTTAAATTTGCTTTTGTTTTTAGAGTGGGACAAAAAAAACTGTGTAACTAGCCCAAAAAACAACCCACATTTGCCAATTTCGACAAGCAACTTTTCAAAAAAAGGAGCCCAATGTTTCTTTAATCAATGGACCCTGTAATCTTCTGCTTCTAGATCTCTTGTATGGCTGTTTGCCACTGTCTGTAATGGTAAGGATGTTGTAACATTTTCAATAGTAAATAATTAGATTACCCAAACCTGAAAAACCGTAATGGCATTAGTAATGCCATTATTTTCCGACGTTGTTGTTCCCAACATTGATGCTCCATTTCTTCTTCTATGGTTTTGGTGTGTGTCTGCAGCAGCATTTCAGTACCTCTTACAGGCCTGGCAGATAAACTACAGTGTTGCTAGAGTTTCCAAGTGGATGGACACAATAACGTTTTAGAAACTAAATTGTTTTCATTTCCGTGAGGACAGGGCTTGTGTGTAACTATGTCAATTGACCACTTCTAAAACCAGAAATCTTCTAAAAAATTTAAAAGGTTTGGATTTTGAAAAAAATATTCTCACCTGCCTTACAATTAGAGCACACAGATGTAGTTTTAGAGGCAGTTTATTTTGGCTATAAAAACATCAGTTTCCTGCACACAATCATGACGCCTTCAAGGCTCCTGCAGCCAGGCTCAAGTGGACACTTCAGCCTGGGAAGTTGCCACTTTGCTTCTTCTTGTCTTAAAGGATGCTGATTGGACAGTGCCTCTGCAGACTGAGCTCAGTCATTTTAGTTTGGAGCTTTGCATGATGGATCTGGCAGATCCAGCTGCATTGCAAGGTTGGCATCAAGGTTGCAAGGCTGTCTGTTGTGTTTTGATCATTTTATTGTTGATGTTATTGCTGATTTTATTGTTGTTTTTTTCTAATCTTGTACAGAGTCCTTGAGTGCTGTTAAAGGCTCTTTTAAACAAAATGTATTATTATTACTATTATCAAGCAGTGTTTTTAAATATGAATACAAAGAAAGAAAAGGAAAAATAGTTTTCCATTCTTCTCACTAAAGATCAGGTTTTGGAGCTGGTTGATTCATTAACAAAACCTTCTGTTGAATGAATATGAGGGCTGTGACTTGAAGGGGGACGGAGGGGAGAAGTGTTCCCCCCCATGTGAGGGTGTATTGATCCATGGACTGACAAATAAAAAGCAGAGCTCCGACGCATTCAATGTGCAGATCCTGGGCGCTGTAACCGGCTCTGCCTCTGTGATTTTGGAGGCATTGAGACTAATATGAAGCGGAGAATCCAGAGTGTGAGAAAAGATCATTTTACAAAGCAGCCTCTCTGTGGAGCAACATAATAGAGCGAGTTATATAAGAGGCTGAAAAACAAGTTTGCCAGTAGGAAAAGGAAGGAGATGTGTTTTCTGGTTTTAATTGAGACATTTTGAAGTGGATGTCAGGTTTGGATTTGGCAGCTTGTGGGTCATTTAAGCTTCAATCAATGGGAGTAAATGAAAACAGGAGCTCAGGAGTTTGAGGAGCGGCGCTGAATGGTCAGAGCGCCTCCTTTGATGAGAATGATTTATTTTGGTGGAGGATGCAACCAGAACGGAAGTGCCTTGGGGGTCCGGGGAGATTTGAAATAGAAACCCCCCTCTTTCTCTCCCTCTTTCTATCCCTCCCTCCTCCATCCTTCCCTCCCACCACTTCGACTGGATCCCTGGCTGTGACTCTGGGCTCAGCAGCCATGTAATCCACCTCTGCCTTGCTCCAAAGGGTTATCTTACTTAAGAACTAGGCATCTATGCAGGCATTCATCTGGAAAAAAACACTGCTGCGTACATCCGAGTGTGTGTGTGTGTGAGTGTGTGCGACCGAACACACAAACAGTGAATGGCGGCTGACGTCACACTTCTCCCTGTGGCTATGAGCGAATGTTCATCTCGTTTGTTTCTCAGAAAAGCGCTCACTGCCACATCCACACAGGCTAAATTAGACAAAAAAAAACGTAGAATTCAACCCAAAATATGTCCTCAGACCTCTTAATACTGCTGGTGTCCGCTCCAAAGCTTATGTAACAAAGTCAGATTCTCCTCCTTCCTCACGTCCAGCTGCCTGAGCTACAATAAAGACGGTAATTGATCTGAAAGAAATCAATGATATCAACGTGCAGCGTGATCACGAGGATGGAGCTGCTGACCTGTGGATGTGGAGACGTTTTGATCTTCCTCATCAGGGGTGGCAGCTTTAAGATTAAAGTGCTGAGGGGAGAGGGGGAAGGTGGTGAAGATGAGGGTGGGAGAGAGGTGAAGGATACCCTGATCGTCTTCTAAAATATTGGCCTTAAACTCCTGCAGACCTTTGGTTCCTTCAGCCATGACTTTAAAGTTTGGAGCAGGAATTCGTCCAAAAATACAAAACTGAGTTAGCAAAATAGTCGACTATGAACAGTTGAATTTTACGTCTAACAACCAGGAAGAGGTGTTTTTAAAACTATTGGCCCTTTTCCATTAGCCCTACTCCACTCAACCCGGCTCTACTCTACTCGCCTTGTGCTGGTTTTCCATTAGCCCCAGTCACCTGCTCAACGGGGTGCAGTGTCGCTGAGCGGCACTGCGATGATGTCATTTTGAGCGCGACACAACAATCTGTGGCTTTTTGTCACAAACCAAGTAAAAACAGAAAGCAGAAGGAGGCTGCAGGTGGCAAGAAGAAATACCCCTTGAGAAGCACAGGAGAGTTTTGGAAGCAATACAACAGAATGAAGCCGAGGACGAGAGCAATCGAGCTGCAAAGAAAAGACGTATGAGGGTAAGCTAACGGTAGAATGCTAGGTTGTTCTGTCATGACTCGACATCGTCTGACCAATCAGTAGCCGGCAGTCGGTGACGTCATCTTTTAGTATATCGACTCAGCTCGCTTGGAACCAGAGTGGAGTAGGTACTAAAAATAGCTTGTTTTAGGAGGTACCAGGCTAGTGGAAACACGCTGCAAATCAAGTAGGGCCGAGTAGAGTAGGGCCAAGGCGTGCTAGTGGAAAAGGGCCATATGGTTTCCCTACTTGAATCACTTTCGAGATGAGTGGTGACAGAAATATAGCAGATTAATTTGAATGTGAATGATTAATTATTCTTACTGTAACAAGGGCTTGACAGTGAATTAAAGTGGGCCGATGATTGTGGGAACAGAGGATTTGAAAACATCAACCCTGGACATGTGGTGTATTTATGTATATCCCCCCATTTTTATTTTTTATTCATTAATTTTTTAATATATACTTTCTGTTGATTTTTTTCTTATTGTTAGTATTATGTTGTAGTTGTAGTGGACTGTACCCATTCCAATTCATGTGTAAATGTGAATTACAAAAAAAAAAATGAAAATGAAAATAAATGATCCAAAATAATCAAGTTAAAAAAGAGTAAGCATTTAGCTCTTCCTAGATCCTAAGGTCAAACATATCTTCAGAAAAACCCTTTAAAATCAATATTTAAAATAATGTCTGTGATGGACACATGCATATGTGATTCTATGGTTTAATTCAGATCAATATAATGAATCTGACTTAATCCTGCTTTTGAAATTTAAAGCTTTATTGTGTTTTTAAAAGGACAATTGCAAACAAACTGCTAAGAAGGACTACAGAGATATTCAGGGACCCGAACACAGGTATTCTAAGCAGGAGCTCAAAGCCATGTTGTGGTTCAAATGGCAGCCGAACCCTCCAGTATTTTTTTAAGATTTGTAAACATTGTGAAACAGATCAGTTTTTAACATTTTCAATGATAACTCAGCTGTTCTCTGAGTTTCCAAGGCAGTATCACTTTGTCTTACATCAAAAACTTTTTCTAATGATTTTTACCTGAAGTATAATGAAGTTAGAAAAAACTGATTCATCCTAAATCTCATATGTATTGATTCATGACTGCTTCCAGATCTTGACTGTTGAAACTGCTAAGAATCAACACGGCTGTTATGTCCCATGATATACATAATTTTTTTTTTTTTAAATCTTTTATTCAAAGTTTTACGTTATAACTCTAATATTATTAAAAATATGGGGCTTCTGTCTACAACACTTATATAATCTTGAGATTTGAATCATTTCAGGAGGCACGGCATGTGTTTGTGATGGCTTACATGTGAGTGAGTCCCTCAGTTGGGGTTTGATGGTTGTAATTAGGCTCAACTGTACCCTTAAAGTTAAGTGTTTCTCCTAAGTGGGGCAGAAACAGACTTGTTGTCATGCCCCTACGCTGTGCTTCGAGGTTAGTCTATGAAGTGTATACTTGCAGTGCAGATGGATCAGCCTGATTCAGTGTTTGTAGTCAGGCTGATCCACCTAGCGGAGCTCCAATCTACGACTGAGCAACCCAGAACGGGACAGCCCAGTGAGGGTCCTTTAGAGCAGGAAGAGGTGGGAGGTATGAGAGAGATGACAGCAGAAAGTGACTGCTCACACATAAATGCTAACAGCTTCTGTAGCTGTATCATTTAGACCACATATCTTTATTAAATAAAATACAAATATCAACACTAAAAACTTCTCCATAGAAAAGATGATGAAGTGGCTCACATTCTGTCCTTCACACAGTGACAGTACTGCCCACCTATGACATTATCTGATTGGCCAATAGTGAATGTGACTGATTAAACAGTCGTCCAATCAGCTGCCATATTTGTTTTCTATGAGCTATTTCCAGATGGACCATTGAAATGTATTAAATTTTGCCACCTGGTGTGCCATGTTACTCAAAATTTGCTTCTTGGTTGAAATTTTGGCTCTTGGCACCTTTTCTATGTGATTTCTCCCCAAATAGAGTCTACTGTACTCTTGAATGTCAACTGTTTATCGTAGTTAACATTATGTGTTGGGCAGTGGTAGATTCTTTTGTGCCTGTGCCTCATGTATAAATGTTATGGCCCTTAGAGTGTGATGTTTGATTTTAATTTTGGCTCAAGGCTCCTTCCCTGTATGTCATTCCACCCTCTCTCTCTAGTTTTGATTACATTTCTAACTATATCCATCTAATTAAAAATATTTTTTATAGTATGTTTTAAAAACAGTTTATCATATGTAGAAAAAGGCAGAAACATTAAGTTTTTATGGTTATTTATATTATGATATTCCCACTCCACCAGTCCCTGATTAAAGCAACAGTTCATGGTGCCATCTCAAATGTAGTATTTATGTCTTTGTGATGTTTTGCCTTCATGGTGATTGTTGCAGAAGCTAAATTGAGGGTAAACCTGACCCACTCCTTCTTCTGCCTCTGAGGGTAGTATCAGAAAAATAGTAAAGATGAGAAGGAAGCACTCTGAGCCAATGGGGAGGCTCATTGCTGTGTGTGCCTCTTTGATTGGGATTCAGACTTGTGCTGTGCTACACTCCCTCCCTCAGGCCCTTGCCAAAATGTGTGAAACTAAATTATCCCAGCATGGCAGAATCAATGTGAGCATTTTAAGGTGTAACGACTGTCGTGTTTTTTCAGAAATGCACCTTAAAAAAATGATAAATTTGTGATTTTTATCTTAAAATTTTGTCAGAGTTGGTCTAACTGGATAATGACTTCTCCAGCTGTCTGCTTTTAGCATCGTGTAACTTTGGCAGTACTTGAAGTTCTCTAGTAAAGTCTTTTTGACTCCAGCTCACAAACCAGCCTCAAACTAAAAGAGACCAGTTAGCTCCATTTTCTGCTGTCTGATAATAAGAAACCGAAAAGAAAAAAGTTTTGAGGACAGATTAAGAGGCAGTGGCAGGTTCAGAGTTAACACTGGTTTGAGGCATTAGTGAAAACCTTGTGAAATGTCATGCTGTAAGTCTGTTGCTTGGTTGGTGATGTTGTTGTGTAAGTCGTAATCACATGCTTTTGATCCAATAACCTCATGCCCACAAACTCTGGTAATTATAATAATAATACATTTTGTTAAAAAGCGCCTTTCGTGACACTCAAGGACACTGTTTTGGATAAAAACAACAACAATGATACCAACAACAAAAAAATAAAATCAGCAAATCACAACAGACAATGATGAATAAGTGGGTCAGTATGGCAAACTCATGTTAAATGGAGTATGCAGTTCTGAACAGGTCGGTTTTGAGTCTGGATTTGAAGAGGGAAAGCTGACCTTCCAGATTCATTTGACCTCGTCTGTTTGGTCTTGCCTCGATATGCCCACTGTAACATCAGAAGGATCAGACCCTACCTGACAGAGCAGGCAACACAGCTTCTGATTCAGGCTCTGGTGATTTCACGCATCAACTACTGCTACTCCCTAATAGCAGGCTTTCCTGCACATACATTTAAACCTCTAGATGATCCAGAACGCAGCAGCACATCTGCTCTTTAGCCAGCCCAGTAGTGCACATGCCACTCTGCTCATTGGCTTCTAGTGGCAGCTTAAATCAAATTCAAAGCTTTACTTCTGGTTACAAAACAAACAATAATGGCTCCTGTTGACCTGGAAGCCCTCATAAGGTGTACTCCTCTCACCTGCTACGCTCTGTCAGTGAAAGACGCCTGGTGCTCCCTTTGCAACAAGGCTCAAAATCACGAGCTAGACCTCCCTCCTCTGTTGTTCCAAACTGGTGGGATGAATTACCAAACTCCGTTTTACTTTTAAGAGAAAGTTGAAGACTCGACTGTTTAGAGGACACTCGTGCTCTTAAAGGTGTAGTCAGCGATGTGGGAGAAAACGCTGTTCCTGTTATGTGAAGCACCACAAAGCTAATGTTGCTTACCTATCCAGCAGAAAGAGGGCGACATCTGCGTCCGTTTTCAGGTCTTTCAATTCCCGGAGTTCCCTCCACCGTTGGAAAGCAATACCAATGTTGACCCGGGTCTTCGCTCTTTCATGGTCATAGCCCTTCTTTTTCACTTTTCACTCCTCTGACCTTTTTCTTTTGGGCTGCTTTTCAGCCAGTGCTACTGCACCTATTGCATCTCTCTTACGCTAACTGCGCACGCTACGCAACCTACTACTCCCCCTCCTCCCTCTGTCTGATCTGCGCATGAGTATGATCGCCCCCTGGATGTGGGGGGGTGTACCCTGCTTTGGTGGCTCAGTATTTACCTGCTGAAATTCAGAGCCAAGGCTGTGTATTGAAACCAAACTTTTTTTTCAACATGCTGTCAGTTGTGACATCTTGTGGATGGAGAGGAGAAATACCGTCATTTTGACAAATACTGCATTAGATTAGAAGATCGCTGACTACACCTTTAATTGCTCCTCTATTAGAATGAGTTAGAAAGTTAGCTATGCTAATGCTTGATATGATGTTAATAACAATGGTTTGTGGATCTGATGATGGCTCAGACATGAGGATGATACGAAGGTGACATGATGATGTTTTCCGTTTATTGGTTCAAATAAGTAGAAAATATGCAGTGCCTTGAGCATTACATGCAGCACTTGTGTCGAGATAGACTTGAAGCAGTTTGTTGTTCTGACGAATGTTGTAAGAAAATACCTCCACTTAATCTTTTTTGTATGTTTGCTATTTGTAGAGTTTATTGAATCATATCTTTTATATTATCTGTTATTTGATTGACCTTAATGCATGCTGCTTTATATCTGTGCTACTGCAACACCTGGATTTACCCTCTGGGGATCAATAAAGAATTTCCTTATCTTACAATTTAAAACCCTGCAAAAACATAACCTCCTTGGTGGAGGTAAACTTGCTGTATATTTACTCAGGTTAATAATTCTGTATATTCTGAAAGGTTAAAACTGCTAAAACTGTATTTCTGTGTTCAGTAGATTCTCATTATATATACTGAATCATTTTAAGCTGACCCTTGATGTTTGATTCACGTCTGTTTACTGTATTTTGCACCTGCAGTGATTGATCCAGCAGGTAAATTATTTAATTTCCTGACATAAAAAGACAGTACATGTAAAGAGTGTTTTGGAGCGGGCCTGCTGTCATGGTGCTGAGCAGGTTTTTGGTTGCAGACAGCTGCTCGCTCCTCTAATTAAAGCCTGAACTGCCTCTGGTGCAGAATGAACTCTGCGTTTTGGTCCGGGCTGATTGAAACCATTGTGGCATCTTTCTGCTGCTCTGACATGAAGGGCATGATGGATGTTGAGATGGCTCTCTGAGTGCATCATGGGATTTGTAGTCTTTATTTGTCTGTTTGATATGTGCACATGTTTGGGGCATGTGTGCAGCCTTTTATTTATTTATTTTTTTATCTACTTTTTGCAAGTTCATTCTCGTGTGATCCACAGCGATGGCTCATTGAGGCTCAAAGGTCAGGCATGTTGTTGGGCGATAAAAACGAGCAGGTCAGTCAGCAGCGTGGATGCCGCCGCTTCTGCCTCGCCTGCATGACATTACAGATGTGCTATTTTGAGCGGGAAGTGTCCTCTGACTGCGAGGTGTGACCACACAGCCTCGTTGGGTGGGCACTGCTGACTCACGAGAGGGGGGGATAGAGGAAAATATGGCACAGATATGATATCATGGTGGAGACCCCCCTACTCCCCCTCAGTTTATCTCTGTCTGTTCAGCGCTCTCATCTTGCTCCATCACTCATCCCTCCCTCACGCAGCAGCTGAAAAAGCATTTGCATATCGCTGTTTGTTTTTGCTGAAATCACACATCCAGGAACCAAACTCTGGATATGAGTGAGTGAATTAAAAAGAGTTCTGCACACACAACCAGGGCAGCTGATTAAATATGGGACCTTTGAGTTTAGGACTGGGTGATATGGACCTAAATATCCAGGTATTTGTTTGCTGAATGACAATGAATTAATTTTATAAACATATATGCTTGTCACATGATCAGAATTATAAACTTAGATTTAAATGTACTTAAAAATCAACTGACATTGTTTTCTGTTTGATACCTCAAGAGCAAAATCAGAAGTCCCAGGTGCCTGATTTTTTAGGGGTAGTTTTTTCATTTTAATTATTAAATATTAGGACAAACTCACACACTGTTTACTTTTTTATTGAAAGATCCACGATGTTTTTACATGGTGTGTGAAATCAGAAAGTACAAAACTTAATTGATCTTCAGTTATATTTTAGACATGAATCACTATTGTGCAACGGAGATGGCAGTAATTAAAATGTTATTGATGCCAACACTGCTGGAGTTTCTGCTGACTGAATGAGCTGTTTTTAACTTAGTTGTGGATTTTCTGAATAACAGAATTCAGGTTTTCCTTTAACCTTGTGCAACAGCTGAATCAGCCTGATTTAAGTCTGCAATCAGGCAGATACATGTTGCCAAGGTATGATCTTCATTGACTATGAACAGCTCCATGAGGTACGGCCCAGTCAGAGTTTCTTAGAGCAGAAAGAGGTGGGGTTACAACAAAACGACAGCTTGACATGAATGCAGAGATTAGCATAGATGCTAACAGCTTCAGCAGCAGTTTTATCAGATTTTGACCACATTTCTTTATTAAATGAATTACGAATAACATTACAAACTGCTCTGTAGTAAGGATATTTTTGTTCACTTTCAACATGTTTTGATGGAGAGTTTGTTTTACAAGGTGGCTTATGTTCTGTCCTTTACACTGCAGCAGTAGTGCTCGCCTACGACATGGTCTGGTTGGCTGGTGAATGTGACTGCCTGAACTATCATTCAGTTACCTATCAAATATTTGAAAGGGTTCTGCCTGTTCCCAAACACTTTCTTTGGACTCTTTCCCAGATGGACTAATGAAATAGTATTCTGAATGTTCCATCTGTCGTGTCAGGGTTTGTTTTGTATCAACCACGTCAAACACATGACACTGTAGAGATTTAATACAGGACTTTCTTACCAAGTGTTTCCGCCTGTTGCTGGTGTCTCAGACACTGACACAAACATTTCATACAGCTCTACTTCCATACTTTAGATCCTTTCTGTTGTCTTTCTGTTATGATTACATTCTCAGTACTTTACTGCTGTTCTGCTGACTCATGAGGATGTGAATGTTTTGTGGGGCATTTAAGGTCATTTTAAATCTTAATGGCACCTTTAGGAAAAGCTGGTGAAACTTTGAGGAGCAAAGGCTTCTCCTTGCCAATTCCACCTACTTTTCCAGTCTTTCTGTGCCAGGTGAGGTAATAACGCTGATTATCACTTTATCATGGCACCTGTTAGTGGGTGGGATATATTAGGCAGCAAGGGAACATTTTGTCCTCAAAACTGATGTCAGAAGCAGGAAAAATGAACAAGTGTAAGGATTTGAGGGAGTTTGACGAGGGCCAAACTGTGATGGCGAAAGGTTAACGGTCTGCAAAAGCTCAGGTGATTCACGTGGGGAGCAAACCCTGGCCTGTGTGGTCTGATCCAATAGGCGAACAACTGCTGCCCAAAATGTTGAAGAAGTTAATGATGGTTCTGATAGAGGGTGTCAAAATACACCTTCTGTTACATTTTCTTGCATTTGGGGATTTATAGCTGCAGACCAATCAGCAGGCAGTTAAAAAGTCGTATCACAGGACATGTAATGTCAGTCACATGACTCAAAATATTTACTGTGGATGTTTGTCTGTCTCGTATTCTTAAGCCTTATATCGACCCTATAAACATATGTGCCTTAAATGAATACCCAAATATAGAGACATTCTTACATTTTCCATTCTCAAGCAGTCTTAACTGATACAACCACGGATGTCAGTCAGCGCAGCATGTTGTCATGAAAGACAGTTCCCTTTTCAGGGTTAGAGTACATTCTGAGAGTTAAATAATGAAAGATTTCAGTAATCATCTTGCAGGCCTCAAGTTATTCTGTATGTTTATGAAGAAATGTGCCCTACACTCTGTTGCGGGCAGATAACTGCAGTGTGCAACGAGAGAACTTTGGCTTTACTTAATAAGTTAAAGATGCTTGTTGGACAAAAACAGACACTTTTTTTAAATGAAAAGTTTCCCAAAAATTTTGCCTTAGGCCTATATTGAAAGTCAAAAAAATCATGAAATATATTTTCCCCCCAATATTGTTTAGTTCTTGTCAATGTTTCTGTTAATAATTTATCAGGATTTTCTGTGTGGTTAAAATGTTTTCTTCAAGAGATATTCATAGGCAACAATGTCAAACACATGACGCTCCTTTTCAGTGTTGTGCTGCATACATGAATGGTTATGCATTTTGCTGGTAGTTACTTACTGAAAGTTTTGAAACAAATTGCTGAATATTAAGACACAATTTTGACCACTTCTGCCCCCTGTCCGCCATGTTTTTGACTTCTCTGTTGTCGATTCTGCTGCCTGCCTCTGATAAGAGTATAACATCGTCAATTCGTCAGAAGGAAATGATAAGAAAAATTATAATGGTACTGATTTCTTGAGGGAGTTGTTATCGGTTTTTGATTCCCATCCCACATCAGGTCAACATTACCTGTATCAATGTGAACAATAATTTCACTCCCTATATATCTGAGAAAATATATTTATGAATACAAAATTAAGGAAGCCGGGTGGTGTTGCCTCACAGCCAAAATGTTGCTGGTTCAATCCCCATGTTGGCTTTTTTTTGTGAAGAATTTGCATGTTTGTGCATGCGTGGGACGCTCTCACCTAAAGCGCAAAGATTTTACCTTTGTGTACTCAAACTCGATCTGCATTTGCTAGAAACGAATAAAACTGCTGGATTGTGCATCCAGTAGATGGCGATGTAGGTTTGCAGAGAAACAGCGTTGCTATAACACCCGCATGAAGAAGAAAAACTTTTCACAAACAACAATGCCGAGTGTCGGCGGAGATGCAGGAGTTTTCTTGTCTGGACAACAAAACAGTCTGGATATGTCTGTTATTGTTCCTGGTATGTGCTCGCAGCCCTCATGTGAAAGAGTAATGTGCACGAGGTGACGTCAGCGTTTCACCCTGAAACACTTTGGCCCTTGGTTTACACGGAGCTGCATGGAGGTGCGTTTTGGAAACTCTCCACTCTGGACCCTGGTTTCAAAAGCTTAAGGATTTAAGCACTCCAGGTACCATCCCCATGTAAACTGGAGGCCAAAACACAATGAAAACTCTTTGGACTTGGACGTACTCGGCCTCGTGTAAACAGGCTCTCAGGCTTCCTCTCGCAGACCAAAACATAATCAGTAGGTTAAGTGGTGACTTCAGATTGCCCTTAGGTATGACTGTGACCATGAATGATTGTCTGTAGTTCTGTAATAGGCTGGACACCTGTTCAGGGTGTATCCTGTCTCTCGCCCAATGTCAGCTGGGATAGGCCTTGGTCCTGGGATCCCAAAACTGATAAGTGATAAAGATTATGGATGGATGGATGGATGGATGGATGGGGGAAAATATCACAACAATATTTTTTACAGTATCATGCCGCCCAAGGCCACACCTCTGCCAGAGTAACAATAGTACAACAGTAACATTAGTGTCATACCCTACACCTCTTTAAAAATAATGTATTTATGCCCTACAAAATCTAGGCTTATCACCCAGCCTTGCCTGCATGTTTTTCGACTCAGTAAAGCATTATTTCTGATTATTAACGTCTTCCATCCTCATGCATCCATATGTAGAGCAGCACTCCAAGGCTGCAATAAGGAGGGAGGTAAATGAGTATTTTCTGCCCTCGTCTCTGCTTGTTAATTACATGTAAAATACCTGAGGTTGGTGGTTGTAAGAGGCACTGCCTGCGCTATAATACAGCTCTCTGAATGTTAATTAGCTGGCTGTGAATTAAAAGATTTAAACAAACCAGCTGTGGTGGCTTCTGGGATGGAGGAATTAGTGGGGCGTGAGCGTTCCCTTTATTACGATCATTATCCTGACAGGCGCTGGTTTCTTAACACCAGGAAGGGGAGCTGGCCTTCATATGACAGAGAGGGGAGAGAGGGAGGGAGGGAGGGAGAGGGTGGTGGATGACCAGAGGGGACCCAACGCGGGCCCTCCTCGTCGTTCCCCCCCGGCGAGCGAGAGCGACGGCGAGCTTTCATGTGTCTGTGAATTAGCAACCATTTTGATCTTGTTTGTCCAAACTGATCCTGTTCCATTTTATTTTCAGCTCGTGGAAAATAAGCTTGTGTTATTTTTACTCAGTGTTGCCATGACGACGCAGCCTTTTTCTTTCTCTCTGTTACTTTTTTTTTTTTTTTAGAGTGGGATCGGGGGAAGTCAAGGGAAAGCAAATGAGGCCTTGTTTTTCTTCTAGGGAGTCTTTTTCGTGTGTATTTCAGATGAAGGTTTCTCTGTGTTTAAGGAGGAGTTTGTTTTTTTACGTTTCTGATTGTTACCCAGTTTGGACTTTTTTTCATAAATGATGGTGATGTGAGGAAATCCCAGCAAAAGAGACCTTTCAAGAAAGGTTAAGGTAATGGGGTGCTGGTTTGGTGGAGTGATTAGCAACAAGGCACGTTTCATATTCATACTTCTGCTGGCCCTGCTTAAATCTAGCCTATGGCCTGTTAGCAGAGTGTCTTCCCTTATCTCTCTCCCCTTTCACAAGCCTATCCGCTGTCATTCTCTCCTATCAATAAAGGCATTAAATGGCCCAAAAATACATTAAAAAAGAAAGATTAAGGTAATAAATTAGAAACAATAACTATGGTTAAAGGGTCATTCAACAGAAACGTGGATTTTTGGGATGGCAAAATGTCTTTTGTTTTATTTCTTTTTTTAACATTTAAACTTCAACTACATTGTTACGTATGCCATTGACTTCATGAATACACATAAATGAAAGCTTAATGATTTTTTTTGTTTTTTTGGTACATTTATCACAAAACACCATTTAATAAAGTGTATCCACACATCTGATTGTCACTGTAGTTACTTATTGTTACCCATAAGAAAGGTAACACCAGTGACAGTAACACCAGTGACAGTTTCACAAAAAATGCCCTTTAACAAAATGTCTGCTGCAGAGCATGACACAGCATGTTACTAATCTTGATCTATTCACTAAATTATGTCTTCTAAATACATTTTTATTTGTTTGTTTGTTTGCAATTCCCTGCCAATAAAGTTGGTTACACCAGTAACGTCAACTAAAAGCTTCATATGAAATCATGAGATAAATGTTAATATTTCTGAAAACTGAAAAGGACAATGTTCTTACCAGGGTCCATCCTCATAGATCTTCAAGAAAGAGGTCAAAGGAAGTCAAGTGATGTCATCAGAGTGATTTCTTTTTCCAAAATAAAAGACTTTTGTCACATGGTAACACCAGTGACATGACTGCAGGGGACGACTACTTTTAAATATATTTTATAATACTTATTTGGCATTTTGTTTTAAAATGTAATTTATATCACATATTTGATAGCTATTTATACATTTTTGTACTTTTTTTTTTTTTTTGAAAACACATTTTTAAACTTAAAATACAGCACTTTCTCTCCATCAATGACTGTGGGGACGAGCACTTTTGTTGTGGTTGGGGTTCTAAATGGGGCTGGGTATCGATTCAGATTTTCTGGAACGATTCGATTCGATATTACAACGTCTCAAATCGATTCGATTCACGATTCAATTTTATATTTATTCAGTCTGGGATATCTTAGTTAAAATAGTGCTGTAAAATTTAAAAGTGACCTTTTGACCTGGTACGTCATTAAAAATTGTTTTAACATGAAGAACTAAACCCAAAGCAGTTATATTGATCATATTTTAATGATATGCATTAATGCATATCCTGCATATTACTTGTATTTTGTCCAACTGGTATTTTCCTTTGTACTTGTTAAATCTAAGATACCGTACATCCAAACATCAGCTTTAAACTTGCCAGTGGTGCCCATATAGTGCTTCCACCATGTTTGTTTGCAGTAACATCTCATGAGATCTTGTTCAGTAGAAAGCAGCGCGAAATGCTGATCACACGAGACTAGCAGGGTTGATACCACAGGCTGCTTCTCTGCACGTCCAAAGAAGGAAAAAAAACCCAAGTTAAAAGATCGATCTTGGATTTTATGGATCGATTATGAACCAATTGAAGGAAAATCGATTTAAATCGATTAAATCGATTTTTTTAACCCAGCCCTAGTTCTAAATAACTGATTAAAAAGTAAATATTACTAAACTGATGCCTCTAAATAGTGTGATAGCTGAAATAATATGTTTTTTAAATAAAATACTTTAAAAAATCTAACACAAACTGTTTTATTCAGGAGTAATATATCTCTTACAGCTGGGGACAGAAAAATGCATGTTTCTGTAGAATGAGCCTAAAAGCGATTTGACAGTGAAAGCCAAACACTTTGAAGACAGAGACTTTCTTTAAATACGAAAGACGTCTTTTTTTCTAGACCAGCATTTTCATACATTATTACCCCTTTTCCACTGGCCAAAAGAACGCCATTTCGACCCTGCAAGCGACAAGTCATTTTTATTGGCTCTCCTCTATTTGACTTAGTGGGAACATCACACCCCGGCCAACCTACTAATTTATGTCACGACGTCGGTGTAACATGTCCACAGAAAACCATTGCACCAACCCCTCCATCTGTGACTTCTGTGACTCTTTGCCACTCTTTGTTACTCTGTCTGCCTTTGTATCATCAGCGCTCGAATGTTGTTCAGTCTGTGCCGAGTTTGTACATTTTTAAAGAGGGACAAAAGTACAGAAAACAGCTGACCACTGTGTCCACAGCTTCCAGGCTCCTCTCCATTGTTTACATGGACGTGTTTCATTGTGCTGATGACATGTTTGCACAGAGCATCCAGCAACAGGGCCGGGAAACAGATCAAGTTTTTAATGGACTCCTCAGAAAAGTTTGGAAATGTTATTTTCATTGATTATTTTTCATGCTCAGTAACACAAACTGGTATTATATATTAAAATGTTGGAGAGCTAGTTAGTCACCTTTACAGCGAGGTTAACCCGTAAGGATGGTGCATTTGAAGAATGAGCAACACGGCTAAGAAGAAAAACTATGTTCTGGTACGCAGAGTGGCAGCATTATTTGATGTCAGGATGGAAATGGGAATCCCAGAAAGATTCAAGAAGACCCGTTCCTTTCTCTTGCTTTGCTGAAGAACTGCAGGCTTTTCCAGGAGGAGAGGATCTGGGCATTTTGTGTGTGTGTGTGTGTGTTTGGGGGGTGTTACCCTCACATTAAGCTGTGTTGCTCATTCCCCAAATGTACCATCCTTATAAGTTGTGCCAAAGGTGACTTATCTTTCTCTCCAGTGATAAATACAATTTTATATTTTTTAATCCTCTCTCCTTTAAGACTGATTTGGCAACAGCTCTGTTTTCAGTATATTTGAAAAATCTGTACAGTTTTTATGAACTGTTTGGAAATTGGTTGACAATTGAGCACGTAAAGCTTATTTCTCAGCACATGCTCGACAGACGTCAGTGGTGTGAGAGATTATGCAGCCTGTACCGAGATGGCCGCCATGTGTGGACGTTCTTACAATACATGTCCATGATTGTGACCACTTTTGTTTCCTGACTGCCATGATCACATCTTTCACGTATTTGTTGTTTCCCCTGACGATGAGAGTAGGATGTTCTTGTTTTAAAGGCAGGCAGTGGAATGAAGTGATAAAGATAAATTATGTCAATTCCTCTTGTCCTGAGTTGTTTTTTATTTTGAACTGGAATTGTTTTTTGATTCCCACCCCTAAAAGGCTAATAGTTTTAGGGTAATATTTGGAGTATGCTCGGGACTGGGGCTGCACGATATTGGAAAAAACTGACATTGCGATTTTTGGGGGGTTTGCGATATATTGCGATATATATTGCGATAATAAAAATAGAAGAATTTTCACCAGATGACTTGAATAGCTCTGTTTGGGAAGAATTTGGTTGACTGACAATGACACCATTGTATTCATATAATACTGTTTAATCCAGGCTAAGGGGGTTCATCTGTGAATGATGAAGATTGCTGTATATAAAAGGGATCCAGGAGGCCATGTCTCCGTACAAAATAGAATAGGTTTCAATTTCAGTTGCTTTTTTTCATTTCCCCTATAAATGGGGGAAATGCGATAGTCACAACGCATGCGCGATGTGACTATTGCGCATGCGCACATTGCGATGGCGATGATCAAGCGATATATTGTGCAGGCCTACTCTGGACTATTTACTTTATCATGCTGAGTAAAAAAGTGAAATGCACTATGTCATACAAAACTAGATATAAAAGCTTAGTATAACCTTCTTAAGGAACCAATTTTCTGCTTGTATTTCATGGCCTGTGACCTGTTCAGAACTGTTTTTAATAAAAGCTTTTAGGAGCTGAGGATGAGAAAATTTGACAAAGCAATGAGAAAACTTATTAAATTGAACTATTACTTAGTTATAAGTTTTATTAATGATCATTATACACTCAACAAAAATATAAACGCAACACTTTTGTTTTTGCTCCCATTTTTCATGAGATGGACTTAAAGATCTAAAATTCATTCCAGATAAACAATATTACCATTTCTTTCAAATGTTGTTCACAAATCTGTCTAAATGTTTGATAGTGAGCACTTCTGCTTTGCTGAGATAATCCATCCCACCTCACAGGTGTGCCACATCAAGATGCTGATCTGACATCATGATTAGTGCACAGGTGTGCCTTGGACTGCCCACAATAAAAGGCCACTCTGAAATGTGCAGTTTTGTCTCACAGCAAAATGCCACAGATGTCGCAAGCAATGAGGGAGCGTGCAATTGGCATGCTGACAGCAGGAATGTCAACCAGATCTGTTGCTTGTGCATTGAATGTTCATTTCTCCACCATAAGCCGTCTCCAAAGGCGTTTCAGAGAATATGGCATCCAACCGGCCTCACAACCACAGACCACGTGTAACAACATCAGCCCAGGACCTCCACATCCAGCAGGTTCACCTCCAAGATCGTCTGAGACCAGCCACTCTGATAGCTGCTGAAACAATTGGTTTGCATAACCAAAGAATTTCTGCACAAACTGTCAGAAACCGTTTCAGGGAAGCTCAACTGCATGCTCGTCGTCCTCATCGGGGTCTTAACCTGACTCCAGATCGTCGCCGTAACAGACTTGAGTGGGCAAATGCTCACGCACGACAGCGTGTACCAGTTCCCAATAATATCCAGCAACTTTGCACAGCCATTGAAGAGGAGTGGTCCAACATTCCACAGGCCACAATTGACAATCTGATAAACTCTATACGAAGAAGATGTGTTACACTGCATGAGGCAAATGGTGTTCACACCAGATACTGACTGGTTCTGAGTCCCCAGACCCCCAATAAAGCAAAAAAAATGCACATTTCAGAGTGGCCTTTTATTGTGGACAGTCTAAGGTACACCTGTGCACTAATCATGGTGTCTGATGAGCACCTTGATGTGGCACACCTGTGAGGTGGGATGGATTATCTCAGCAAAGCAGAAGTGCTCAGTATCACACATTTAGACAGATTTGTGAACAATGTTTGAGAGAAATGGTAATATTGTGTATCTGGAATGAATTTTAGATCTTTAAGTCCATCTCATGAAAAATGGGAGCAAAAACAAAAGTGTTGCGTTTATATTTTTGTTGAGTATAGCTTCATTGTTTTTGACTTTAGTGTTTACATCTGTGTAGATTCTCATTCATCCAGGTCATGCTATCTTGAAGATTCGAAAACAAGGCAAATGGATTGTATTGAGTTTTGGGAAGACGTTTTACTTCTCATCAAAGAGGTTTTTTCAGTTTAGTTTAGGATTTTTTTTTTTTTGTAGGTGTTTTTTTTTCTAGCATTTGTAGTTAACTTTTCAAAGTGTTATTTTATGCTTTGACTGTCATTACTTGGATTTTATTAGCTTTAACTTTTATCTTATTTTTATTTTATTTCATATTAGTGCACATTACCTTCCTAATCCTATTTTAAATGTTAGAAAACTCTAAAAGCCATAAAATTATGTCTAAAATATTTATACAAGTAATTTGTGATCAATAACAGAACAGAATAGAATAGAATAAACCTTTATTTGTCACAAAATTTGAGAATTTGCTGTGTTACAGCACTAAATGAGACAACGATGATAAACAAAAGAATAGACATTGTATAAAAAACAGTGTGTGCATTATAAATATAAAGGCTAACTTATTTTAAACAAAAAATTTACACAATAAGAATTATTTACATGTTGACAAAGTACCTACACAGGGGGAGATTGCATGTTGTTGGAACAATTTATTGATTAAAACATATTCAGAATTGTTGAGCATTAAAGTCTCAGGCACATGCGTATCTTCTCCTTCATCATAATATGAAGAAAATAGCACAACAACTTAGAAACTGAGTTGTAAGCCTTGAAAACCATTGCAAAAGTAGAAAGAGGTGTGCACCCCAGAAGCTTATCCAACTTCAATTGCTCTCCTTTTTCATCCCATGCAGCCTCAATTCTGCTCTGCTGGTTTGCTGAGCTTTACCAAAACTCCTGAAAAAGGGTGCAGGTTGTCCAGAAAAATGTCCTTATTTCTGCCATGTGGACACAGGCTGACCATTAATGCGTTGAGAAGTTTTTTTTTTTTTTTTTTTTTTTTTTTAATATATATTTTTTGGCCATTTTGTGCCTTAATTGATAGGAGAGAGACAGTGGACAGGCCTATGAAAGGGGGAGAGAGAGCAGGGGAAGACACTCCGCAAGCCGGCCACAGGCGGGACCCGAACCTGGACCGGCAGAAGCAAGTACATGGGGTGCTAACCACTACGCCAAACCAGCACCCCAGAGAAGTTTAATTACATCATGAAAACAACTCTTATCCTGCAGTTTTCTCACATGCATGCTGGGCTCACTGTTAAGATGCGTTCACACCGCAAGCAACCCAGCTACCAAAATCGTGTCGTCCACTGATGTATCGTCGCGCATCCATAAATACCTCATTTTGGTCACCGATGCCGTCGCTCGGTAACGTCACGTCCACTCGAGTTTGACCGCGATCATATCATATATCATATAATACGAAGTATATGCGGACATTAATCCAGCTGTATCCTTTTCATTCACTTATCAACCACAAAACACTGCAGCTGATGCCCTGCAGCAGCATCATCTGTGAGTTTCCCGCGGTCCATCTCGGCAGAACTAATGTCCTCACTGACTAATGTTTGCCACAGGGACATGGATTGTTACTCTGTAGTCCAGATGAGTAACTGTCTGTCTAGAGTACCATCACACGTGCACACACCGCTGATTGATCAACTTTTTTTTACTTTCACATTGCGCGAC
This sequence comes from Scarus forsteni, assembly GCA_036419115.1. NCBI lineage: Eukaryota > Metazoa > Chordata > Actinopteri > Labriformes > Labridae > Scarus > Scarus forsteni. Next base: position 2,608,869 of record JAZDUH010000395.1, read on the forward strand.
AAGCTATGTGGTAGTGTGAAAAGCGGCTGTCGCATCACAGAAGGGTTAGCCCCACCCCATCGCGTCTGTACATTGACTTTGCATGAAGAGTGATCGCTGAGGTAGTACAAATAGCGTCCGGTGTGAACGCAGCATAAGTGTTTAAATTCAGGATAAAAAAACAAAAAAGTGGATTTTAAGATTAAAAAAAGGAAGCAATATAATCTAAAATAAAACATGCTGAAAAAGTTAGCATGCAGTGACTTATCAGTACTGGGGCTGAACATAGCTGGAAAACTGACGGAGTGAAATCTTTTCTTAATGTGATATTAACAGTGATGTGAAAAAAGTTAATTCAATCAGAAGGTCAGGGGTTCGATCTCAACAAGGTGGTGCAGGCATGAGCTAAAGCGCCTTCATGTGCACTTTGGTGCTGGCACTGACCCAGCACCAGTACCTTACACTATTCTTTGTCAGTTTCTTTATTAATGGAAGGTGAGAATGTGAAGAATAAGGAAATGGAGCCGTAGCTGTGCCCTTTTACGAAACTTGCTTCCTGTACTCAAAATACTAAGATTCCTTGCAAAAAGAACATGCACAGAGCACAAGTTATTGTTCCTTTCGACTGGCATTTACAGGATAGGCGTATACATGACCAAACATTCAGGTCAGAAAAGGAGTAACTCAGGAATAAAAAACGGAATATTAGCGTATTCCATTTTTTCAAGATGGTTTTTGGTGTTTACATACGCACAACCTGGTCATTGTTGATATTCCTGTAATGAAAGACTTAATATAAAAGAAGCAAGTGAGAGTGAGTGGTAATACGTCTCTCCCTCCCTCCTTAAATTGGCTGGCAATCGGCTGGGTTCATGGCGTACCCGCCTCTTGCCATATGTCAGCTGGGATAGGCTCCTGTCCCTCTGATCCTGCAATGGAAAAGTGGTGAAGATGATGGATGGTGTTCACAACAAGGCTGTTTGTGTATGTAGAGGAATTGAAGGCAAAATGTTCTTAAAACTAGAATGAATAAGTTATGGAAGTATGTGCTAATGAAAAAATAAAGATAAGAGGATAATATATCATTTTTGTCTGTATATACACATTGGGGGCAAAAATACGATTTGTGCAAAGTGAACGAGGGTCCAGTCCGGGGAATTTATTTAAATTTATACATAAAAACAGCCGGCAGCTCCTTCAGAGTTTCAATGTGTATTTCTTTGCACCTGAATGGTTATGATGCTATGACATTTTCTACATGGCATTTATTCCACTTTATTCAATCTTATTTACCAGATTCTAATTCTATAATCAAGTCATCTCTAATTTGAATAATTTTACTGATAAAAGTGTTGGCAATATAGTGGATGACAGGCAAGGCAAGTTTATTTTAACAGCAGGGAAGCATGAAAGCCCCAAAATCATCAAAATCAGAAATTGTGTCAAAATAAGTTTGAAAGCATTATTTAAAAGTCTAATTTGTCAGTCTTACAATGAGGTACAACTTGTGAGGATCATGCATTATCAAAAATGGTTATCAAATAGAAGAAATAATTGACTGAAATAATGTTCTGAACCTTTTTTTGAGAAGTGTTTGGCTGTATGGTGGTGCAGAGCAGCAAGAAGATTGCTGCCTTTCTTTGTGAAGTTTGTTCTCCCTGTGTGTGCATGGATTTTTCTGGATACTCTAGTTTCCTCCCTGACCAAAAAGCTGCTAGTTAGGTTATGACTTTGAATTGCCCTTGGAGATGGAATTAGCTCCTTGTCTGATCCTCCTGAGCTCATGCAGCAGCAACATGCACACCTGAGTCAGGTACAGCAATCAGCCTCAGGTGAGAGCATAGCCCACTGCTCCGTTTGCTCTGCTGCTGACAAGACCTACAATCACTCTCCTCATCCAAAGTGAGTTTTTAATGCCATTTAGTTTGACTTTACAGTCTGTTTGATACGTATATAGTGTGTTAATATTAGGATAACTTTGCTCAGTAATGAATTTTAATGTGCATTGTTTTGAATTTGAATTTATTTGATAGGGACGATGCAGTTTAACATAGTTCCATCACTGAACATGAATCTGATGTGCTGCACAGAGAGTTTATAGCAAATGCTAATTTCCAACTCTTGTCCCTTGTTGGGTCTTTAGATGTAAAAGTCAGAAAATGTACAATATTTAACAGCATAAAATAACAAAAAAGTTTACAAAACAATACAATACATGTTCACATAAGAACAAGTAATTACACAAACCAGTCCAAATTAATTAAAAAGAAAATGTGGCAAACTAAGAATGATGACAGCTCTGATTTGCTTTTAGCCAGCGCTTGACCTTTGTAGAGAAGGGTTTTAAATCTGTGGTTAATTTAATTTCGGCAGCACAGGGAGTGAACCTGTGACCTCTGCTGTGAGGCATGTGCACTACCTGCTGCACCACTGTGTTTTCAATCAGTATTATCTAATACGGTTTACATTTATTTATGCACTTTAATGTGCCACTATAGGAGCAGGTAAAGCAAGTTAGGGTTCAGTGTTTGCAAGAGCTTGGATCAAACCCCTGACCTTCTTAATTAGAGGCAACCAACTCTATCACTGATCCCCAGCTCACTGTGTCACATTTATATTCACTGCCTGGCCAAATAAAAAGTTTACAGCAAAAAAAAGTCACAAACCCTAATTTTTTATTGGACAGCCTTAAGCTTTGTTTCCAGCACAAATTTACTGTGGCATTGTTTCAATACACTTCTTCAATGTCACAGATTTGTCCCAGATAACAGCACTGCTCCCACAGGCTTGGACAGTAGGCACTAGGCATGATGGGTGCATCACTTCACCTGCCTCTCTTCTTACTCTGATGCTCCCATCACTCTGGAACAGGGTCAGTCTGGACTCATCCGACCACATAACCTTCTTCCAGTCCTCCACAGTCCAATCTTTATGCTCCCTCGAAAACTGAAGCCTTTTTCTGGTTAGCCTCACTGATTAGTGGTTTTCTTAAGGCTACACAGCTGTTCAGTCCCAATCTCTTGAGTTCCCTTCACATTGTGTGTGTCTACTGTTGTTTTTCTTTGATTTGATTCGGCCAAACACTTAAGTGATTCGCAGATCACGATAATTAAAGATTTTTTTCTGACCACATTTCTTCCTTGAAGACGATGGTTCCCCACTGTCCTTCCAGTATTTAAAGGGACTGTGAAGAGAATCTATTACACAAAGACTCTGCTACCCATAGGCGACTGTTGTAATGCTGCGTTCCAGTAACCTCGGAACTGGGAGTGACATCATCTCCAACTTATCAGCGTTCCAGTTGAAGTCGGAAAAAAACATGCCGATCTATCAGACTATTGTTAGCTGTTGTTAGCACGCCCTGCGTTGTTGTTCACAAATATCACATGAAGAATTTGATTATCACTATGGCAGCATATTTGTAAATATAAGTCTAACAATACTATGTATACAGCTGATCTAGAGCAACACACCCCAGTCAGAAGTGCAAATAAATTGATTATTACAGGAGCTAAATAACTGTTCACACTGGGGGCATCCATCTGCGATTGTCAACTCAGGGGTGGTGGGGTTTCACCGAGTTCCCAGTAGGAAATTCAGACTTCTGGGGTCGTTCCAGCTGCAGTTTCCTACTCGGAACTCGGAAATTCCTACTTATGACTACAACTGGAACGCACCACAACACGTTACCGAAGCCAAAGCGTGTATTTGTTGTTTTGTAGCTCGGACCTTCCTCAGAACTCTGCATTGCTTAACAACTTCCGTTTTCAACAACTTACAGGATGCAAAGCAACGAGGTAATGTTTCTCTTTCTGGTTACATAGTGGTAGTTTTTGATGTGTGACAACAAGAAATTTTTGGAAAACTTAGTATCGTAGTTTTGTAGCCGGCTATATATCACTACTTACAGCCCGGTGCTCTAAGACGTGTCCGAATAATATAAGCTCCAGTTTTTATTGTCTTGTTCCCGAAGTTGAGTATCCAGGCCAGTCCAGCCCTGTCCGACCCAACTGGAAGGCTAAGGAATAGCATTTATAGATAACCTATTTTGATGCTATAAAACTCATCTTAAAGTGTGTATTTCGATCAGGCATATATCTAAAAGTGAGACTTTTTTGCAATTACTTAGCAACTCCTCACAGTCCCTTTAATAATGCGTCAGACAGCTCGTAATCTAATTTTAGTAGTCTCTGCATTCTTCTTGGATGTTTTCTCTGCTTGATGCCAATGATTTGACCCTTTGTAAACAGACCACAGGATGTGTCTTTGACATGGTTGTTTAAGAAATGAGAAGCTGCTCATCACATCAGCTGGGGTTAAATAACTTGTTGCCAGCTGAAAGATAATCACCCATGCAGTAATCTTCCAATAGGAGGCTCGTACCTATTTCCTCAGTTAAATCCAGGTGGTGACTTTATTTTGGCCAGGCTGTGTATTGACACCACAGTTTTCAGAGCAACTCAAAGTGTTAATTTTGTAATATTCCTCTTTAACGGCCGGAGTGAGGAGTAAAAACTCAGCATGTGTTCAAACAGGCAGTAAGTCAGTGAGCTCCATTAAAAGCCTTTAACGTGCTGATGACTCCCTAAATGATTCTGTCAGGCTCTTCCTCCGCTCGAGCTAAGCAGCTGAAAAATGACCCATTGCGGAGAGAGTCATAAAGGCGTCCATGTTGTCACCCCCCTCAGGACGAGCCTGGCCGGCAGCTCATTCAGACTGCACTAACTCCACTCTGACCCCTAATATTTAATTTGAAGCTCATGTTAAACGGGACAGACTCAGCCTGAGCAGAGGACGTCGCCTCTCCAGCAGCTTCATACAAACAAACATGGGGCGAGGGTTTCTGTTATGATCTGAGCGTGGAGTTGTCTCCTGGTGGCCGCGCACAGCAGACTTTATTAAGGGCAGATTCTTCTCCATGTGACTGAGAGGCGGCTCTGCAGCAGGGACACAGCAGATGAAAGTGTCGGCAATATGGTGGACGTCTGTCTGCACTGAGGAGCTGCAGAGAAGAGGGAGACGCACGCTTAGCATCTTTCATTCTCACAGTTCACTGATGCTCTGTTTCAATGCTTTGGCCTCCTCATTTTAACTCCCACAGAGCACTACGATGTAACACAAGCAAGATTAATAAAGATAATTATAGTAAAAGCCTTTCAAATCTTTAATTCAAATTTGTTTTAATGTTTTTTTAAGCTCTTGCTTCTCCTTTTAACCCTCTCAGCTCCACGGGATCGCTGGTCAGAGCTGGCTGACCCATTTGACAAAATAGGCTACAAAATCTGGAAATAATTTAACTTAACTAGTTATTATTATTGACGATTACAATTAAAGTGTACAGCAATGCGTAGTTAGTATTTCTACAAATGATAATATCAAATAATTCTATTCACTTACAGGATTTTCAGTTTGTGGTTAGGGTATTTGTGTTGTATTTCTCATTTTTTGTTATTAAGCATACAAGTTGGGTGACATGTTATCTTATGAATCAACGATAACGGTAAAAACACTGCTATTCGATTTGTTTAGTAAGTGTATGTTAATCTCAGATGGAAGGGGGCAGCATATAGAATCTGGTCATTCTTACATTCTTACTTCTGCCAAGGAGGTCATATTTTTACCTCCTGTTTGACCGTTTGTTTGCTTGTTTGTGAGCAAAATAACTCAAAGTTTTGAACAGATTTGGATCATAATTTTAGGGAATGCTGGCCATGACTCAGGGAAGAAATGATTCAGTTTTGGTTTGATTTCTTTCTTTCCTTCTGTGAGGTAGGGCTGTTTCCACATTTTTGCTGGATCTCAGAATGACAAAAATGCCTTGGTGGAGGTTTGTACTTTCTGAGCACTTCTGTATTATTCATACTGTATCTTTGGAACCACATGAAGGATCTTTATGGGAACAACTGTGTGATGAAGCTTATGCTTTTGCCAATTCATAAAGGGCTCCAGGTTAAATATAAACACACTAAAAAGTTTTTGGTTCAGCCTTGAAGTGCGGTGCTTCCTCCAAAATTTTATATTTATGAATCCAATGAGACAAATACGTAACTAATGAGTATTTAATCACATTTTAATCCCCATTTTCAAAATGCTGGTTCATAATTGATCCGTTTGTGATTTGTACAAAGATCTGTAAGATTTATATTCTGTTTTGAATTTTTATTTTGAACTTATAATCGTGCAACTATTTAATTGACAAACGAAAGAAGAAGATGATGTCTTGAACTTGATTGTGCAATCAGGGCTGCATCTTTAGAGAAAAAAGGCCAAGGTGACTTTAAAAAAAAAAAAAAAATTAAAAACAACCTGAGCAGAGCAAATTGATCTTCATGTACATTTTGAAACTACTTAATAATGTTTCTGTTTGTTGTCTTCTGCTCTGGTGATGTGGCGAAGATGTCGAAGATGAGCTGCACTGATGTAAAGACACATGTTATCATCCAAGTCTGTTCCCTTTGTTTGCATTTTTGTAAATTTGTTTCTAAAATTTCTCTCGTGACTCTCAAGATCATCTTTCATTCTTGAGCTAATTTGGCATAAACTGCACTTTAAAAATTGTTAAAGCTTGTAGGTCAGTCAAAAGTTGTGTTTAACTGGTTTTATTAAGGAGGAAAAACACACCTTAATGCAGTCGGAGATCATTTTACTCCTGTTTGTTTACTGATAGGCTTGACTAAAACTCAAAACTGTTTTTCAGAAAAAAAAAATGTTTTCAACACTCTTTATGTATCACTACAGCTGAGAATTGTTTTTATATTTTATGATACCAATCCCATTAGTGTTTCTGTTTATCAATACAGGTCTTCATCAGCAGCCTTGTGGACTGAATTTTCTGAAAGTTATGCAAGTCTCAAACTTTTATTAGTCTTTTTAATATTCTGGTGGTCCCTGCGTCTTTTCCCCCTGGAGGCGTTAAACTATTTCATTTTTTTGTCCTTAACTACAGATTCTTTGTTGTATACATTTCTGTCTGCTGTCTGCTCTGCCACCCAAACTTCCTCCTGAACCTCCATCCCTGACTCCCATAAGTATAAACAAGCAAATTCAAGCCACTGTCTCTCAAGTTCACCTTCAGTGTTACTTATCTTTAATGCTGTGTTCATACCAAATGCAAATTTCTGTTTGTCTTATGATGGAAATACACTGGAAGTAAATGGGAAGAAGATAAATCTGCATCATTAGCATCACAGTTTGTGGTGAAATTGTCACATGAACAGCACACATTTTGGTGCAAACAGTAAACAGAGAAGGTTTGTAGGGGTGACTGAGTCACTACGTCTTTATTATAGACTGTAAAGAAAATTGGACGAAGTCATGTGTCATCAGCTGTTCGATTTTTAAAGGAGCCATTAGATAGTTGTGGCTCCACGTCAGTGGGCACTGCTGCACTATTTATCATCTTCATCAAACTTTAGCTCAACTTGCTCTCAGATGTAGAGGCGGGATTTAAGGCCATCTGACCAATAGCCACTCTGTGCAGATGAGTAGCCATTTCAAACATGTTCCTTATTTCTAAAACCAGAAATCTCAATGACATAGTTTATTGAACCAGACTGACCAAAATGTTTACATTCTGTTCCTGTGAACGATCATAACACCTCCAAGTTTTCTGCAGCCAGCCTCACGTGAACACTTGGAGAACGACAGCTTTTGGCACTTACACATGGACCTCCGTTTGAGTGCTGGTGGTTGCCACTTGGTAAACAGTCAACAGTCATCAACCGTTGTTTTGTTTACTTGAAAGCTCCATACTAACTGAATTTTACATACTGTGCCTTTAAAGTAACGTGCGTCTGTGGTATCAACCCCTGAGTCTGAAACTGACCCTCTGCCTGTGTTGATTGAGTCATTTTTTGACGACCTCACTGCTCACTGTTAGCAAAATGTCACAGCGAATGTTTGAAAGCTAAAAATTGTTTTAGCTGGTTTATTGTTGTAGCGATGCTCTTGAAACTAACAGCCACCTGCTTTTACATACAAAGATGTCTTTAGATGTCTCTACCCTTGTTTTCCTTAAAATAAAAGCGTTCAGTTGATTTTGCCTCTACAAGCATTGAATAGTTTATAAAGGGTAGAGAGAGAGAGTTGAGTGATCAAAACTTCTCCATTACTCACAGAATTAGAGACAAACATAATTAATCTGTCTTTACACTTTTAGATATCTGATAAACTTACTTTACTAACACTAAACCAGCATCTTTAATGGGATTTATCAGGCTGAAATAACAGTTCTCAAGTATTTTGTAATATGCGCAGCACATTTTGGTTTCTTTATGTTTCTTGTCCCTCATCACGCCTGCTTTAAAACTCTCACCACTTTGGAAGCACTTTGGATAATCAGATGTGCGCTGATCGGCCTTGTAACTTAAAAAAATCATCCTTAATCTGCAGGAATAAAGTCTCTGTCTCTCTGTGTGACTCTTCTCTGGTGTTGAGGCTGCAGCAGGAGGAGGTTCAGCTGTCTGCAGCGATGCTCAGCCTGGGAATTTTGTTTGTCTGTTAATGATCATGAAAGTTTTGTTTGATGAGAAAAATGGATGCATTCTTAAATAAAAAACCTCTTCCAGTTCATGCTGAGGGCCAGAAATTTTACTAGCTGATGAAGTTTGGCCCAGGGACTGCTTTTTATTGACCCCTGGCCTCGAGCCAATGACCATCATTTTTCTTTTCTTTTCTGTTTGAGATCATTTTGGGGGCATTTAAAGGTGTAGTCAGCGATGTTGGAGAAAACGAGTGGAGAAGTTGTTTATAAACAAATTTAGACCCGCCTCTCCCTTCATACCTCACCCCTCGCTCCACCCCCGAAAGCTGATGGACGTGCATCATCCTGGAAACGGCAGTAGAAACTGCGTAGCTGACCAACGTAGCTAAGGTAACCCTGACTCGTCACAACAACTCGACTGACAATATTGATAACATCACAACAGCAGTACATTTTGGCAGATTAGACAATAAGATGAATGCCCGACGGCTGTTACTGTTATGTGAAGCACCACAAAGCTGATGTTGCTTACCTATCCAGCAGAAAGACGGCGACATCCGCGTTCGTTTTCAGGTCTTTCAGTTCGCGGAGTTCTATCCACCGTCGGAAAGCAACACCAATGTTTTTTTTTTTTTTTTTTTTTTTTTTTTTATGTATATTTTTGGGCATTTTGTGCCTTTATTGATAGGAGAGAGACAGTGGATAGGCTTGTGAAAGGGGGAGAGAGAGCAGGGGAAGACACTCTGCAAACTGGTCACAGGCGGGATTCGAACCTGGACTGGCAGAAGCATGTACATGGGGTGCTAACCACTACGCCAAACCAGCACCCCAGCAACACCAATGTTGACCCGGGTCTTCACTCGTTCATGGTCATAGCCCTTCTTTTTCACTTTTTTCACTCCTCTGACCTTTTTCTTTTGGGCTGTTTTTCAGCCATTGCTACTGTACCTATTGTATCTCTCTCTTACGCTAACTGTGCACGCTACGCAATCTACGACTCCCCCTCCCCCCTCTGTCTGATCTGTGCATGAGTATGATCGCCCCCTGGATGTGGGGGGGTGTACCCTGTTTTGGTAACTCGGCCCGAGCCACAGTATATACCTGCTGAAATTCAGAGCCAAGGCTGTGTATTGAAACCAAACTTTTTTTTCAACATGCTGTCAGTGGGGACATCTTCTGGATGGAAAGGAGAAATACGGTGATTTTGACGAATACTGCATTAGATTAGAAGATTAGAAGATCGCTGACTACACCTTTAATGCCTTTATTGACAGGAGAGAGGCTTGGTTTAGAGAATAGGGGTAGACACTCGGCATATTTGAGCCCGAGGCAGAAGCATGTTTATGGGTTGTGCCTGGTTGCTTCACCAAACAAGCACCCCAGAGCTTATGGCCATTGTAATCTGCCTCTTAGTATGGCTGCCTGAATATGTGAAAATGTCCCACTGTGAGAGGTATGTGTGAACAGACATGACAGGTATATTTCATGTAAAGTGTTGTCTCATAGTTATTCAAAAAATTTCCAGAGTACACACATGAAAAGACTTAAATCCTTCTGGCACTTGAGGACATACTGCTATACAGACGTAATGATCACCTGACTTCAGCAGCCTCCTCAAATCAGAGCATTGACTGTCAGCTCCTCCATGTTGGATGATGACAGCTGATGTAGTTGTAATGGAGGTCTTGTTCCAGCTGCAGCCTATCAGGTTTTCTCACCAAACCACAAACATCCTGCTTGTGTCCAGGTCAGGTTGTTGATGGAGGTCTGTTAAACACATCTGCGGTGATCCTCTGCCAGCTAACAAACCAGCTCCGATGGTTTTCAAGCTCCGCCTCCCTCTCATCTCCATCCTGCTCACTGCTGTCATCATGCCTTTTTTAATGTTGGTGCTCTCCACAAGATGTCTCCCTCACTGATGCTCAGCGGGCCGCCTCTGTGCGTGTGTGTTTTAGTGAGTAAGTGTGAGCGTGTGTGTGATGTTAATAGAGTTTCTGAGGAGTGCTTCTTGTGACAAGGGGACTGAAGGTCGCTGTGGAGACCGACACTTCAGCACGGGACGCTCTGTGTGTCACTGCTTTTTATTTTTGGGAGGCTGCTTGCTAAAAAAAAATCTCCTCACCTGCTTTTCATTCTGTCCATGCTGTGCGAGAGGAAAAATCCTCATGATCAAGTGATTTGTTTAGGACAAGGACGTTGTTTTAGTCTGTGTGCGTTAATGTCAAATGAGGCTTCAGTCTCAGATCTCTTGAAGGATTCGGCCTTTTCAGCTTCTGTAAATGTTGGTTCAGGAGTAAACTGATTTGGTGTTTGCTGAGAGATATTTAGCTGACCTGCATTAGTTAAACCATGCAGATTCAGTATTTCTTGGATTTTGTTTACTGTACTTGAGTTTCTTTCTTTAAGGCAAATCAATACTTTTACTCACCCACAGTTGGTAGACATATGTTGTGCTTTTGACTACACACCACTGCTACATGCAAATAGAGACAAATATGGTAGGGATGCACTTGTGGTCTGGGCACACATGAGTTCGTCACTACCATAAATTCTTATTTTCAGTAAGAATATCATTGATTATACTCCTATAAAATGATCACCACAACCATTCAGACATAAGGACCCTCCTGAAAACGAGATGTAGCATCTCAAGAGGCTAACCTCTAATAAATCAGACGACAGATCTATGGTTCATGGATCTGTCACTAACTTTAGTTCTTACTTTAGTCCACTTGTCTCCTCTTACCTCCCTTCCTTTGCCCACACACCCAACACAGCATCGTGTGGATTTGCTGTTCATCATGAGACTGGGATCCACATTCAAGATTTCCTGCTGCTTAACAGAAGGTTTTTTCTTGAGCCATGATGGAGGGATTCATGATTGACAATATGGATTCATGTTGGCTGTTGGAGGGATATATTTGTATATATATGTATATGTGTATTTTTATATGTATATATGTATCTATGCATATATGTGTATCCATAAAATGAAGAGATTTATGCTCTATCGAAAAGTGTCTTGAGATAACACTTGTTATGAATTGGTGCTATACAAATAAAGATTGATTGATTGATTGATTGACATGCTACACTATCTTGTATGTTCATTTCTGAGTGTCAAACAGCGCAGTTTACTCCTGTGAAGTAGCCTGACACACCAGATACACAGCTCAATATAAACTATACAGAGAACATTTCCTTTGTCCGTCTGGGCAACAGCTCTTTAAAAGTGTTTGAGAAAGAGCAGAACGAACAGGCGATTGGGCGATTGTCTTGTCATTTCATCCATTACAGGCCAGTCAGTTAGTATAGAAGACAATACACTACGCTGTGGTGTAAAATACAAAACATGAGCCAACCTGTAGAACAAAGTCCCACCAAAACGAGGCCAAAGTGGAGCATGAATCTCACTTCTATTGAGGAAGTCCCATTACAAAAATTTGGTCCAGAACTGAAAGAACTGCTTCTTAAGCTGTTAGCATCTATGTCAATCTCTGTACAAGCAGTCACTTCCTCCTGTTGTTCCTGCCATCCTTCCATGTTTTGAAATTTTTTTTGTCTCATTCTCATAACAGTATTTTTTCTTTTTTGATTGCATGTTTTTCAAGATAACTCTTGCACATCTGCATTGCTGCCTGACGCTTAGGACTTGTGTGATGTTTTGTCCACTTCCCTTTGGGACTGTCATGTTTTCTATCTTTGGGTTTGTCTCCAATATGCTTGTTCTCCTGGTGAAATGTTGGATAAAAATGGCTGACAGGTGGATTTCTGTTAAGAAGATCATTCCTAGTAATTCCTGATAAAGGATTCAAAAAAGTTTAAATCAGGATTGTTTTGGAGGCTTTATTAGCAATTGTAGACTTACAGTATAATGACAAAAAGAGAGCTTAAGCAAAACATGTTTTTCCATAATATTATCTAAATTTAATAATATTCTGGGTGTCAGATGGGAAGCTGTGGGGTTACCATTGATGATCACTGAACTTAAGCCACCTACACATGCCGCAATCACGTCACTCGTCACTCCGTCAACAAAGTTGAAAAAGTTGATCTTTTCAGGCAATGTCACCTGTGACTGTGCGACGACAGTCAATCAGCATTGTGTGGGTGTGTGACAGTACCCATGACAGACAGTTTCTATTCCAGTTCACAGAGTAACAATCCATGTCCATGTGGGAAACGTCAGTTCGTCGGCACATTAGTTCAGCCTAAACGGACTGCAGAAAACTCACAGAGGATGCTGCTGCAGGGTCACCAGCTGCAGTGTTTTGTGGTTGGTAGATGATTGAAAAGACTACAGCTGGAATAATGTCTGCTAATGTATCCTATTATATGATATACAGTATATGATCGCAGTGAAACTCTAGTGGACGTGAAGTCACTGAGCAACGGCGACAATGTTGGTGACCAAAACTAGGTATTTCTGACACAACTTCAGTGGGCGTCGTGTTTGGTGTGAATGCAGCTTTAGGCATTCTAGAAAAATACAACAATACAAGTTATGATACAAATACACCAATAACAACACAACAGTATTCTGGGCAACAACAACGATGATCATAATAACACGTTTATGTTTAATCAAATTGTCTATCATTGGGTTTGATGCTAATTAACTCTTACTCCTGATTAAATATCCTTTAATAAATGGATCAACCATTGTATTTGGATTGCCGTACTCACTGCATGGATTTGACTTCATTAAGTTACCCTTCAAACCACAACAGATATTGTCCTTCTTTCCAGAATATAAGCTTTGGAGGGTGGTCCACCAGTTGATGATCACTGGTCTAGAGGTTTATGTTGTCTGTTTCAAAATGTGGGCCCTGCCTTTTTAAAATGTCTTTAGCCTTTCTTTGTTACACTGATGTCGATGGAGGGCTTAGTGATAAAGAATGAGACAACTCATTTATCATAAAGGTCAAGCCAGTTTTCTCAGTCTAACAAACCATGTTTGTATTTAAAGCAAAGAAAGACACATCAGTGTCAGAGACAATAGATGAACAGTCAGTTCAGTGGCAGAGATATTTATTAAAACTTTGGCTCCTTTATTCAATAAATGGAATATAACCAAGCAAATAATACACAGCTTGGATGGACTTTTAGGTTAGTAATGCCCATGTGAAGAGTCATGTTACGACCTATTTGACACCACTGATGGGGCTTTTTTCATGGGATCAGGAATTTCAGGCAGGCCTGGGCCGAGACTAGGTTTAAACCCAAATCAGCAATCTTCTGTACATTGAATACCCAGGCTATCAGCACCCCATCAAACTCAGCTGTGACCAGGGAAATGATAGATCCCGCTGAAAACTTAAGCTGGTGTTGGCTGCTGCCACTGAAGTTCATTGTTTCTCTGTTTTGAAAAAGATGACTAAACTACCAAGTGCTAGATCTGCTGTAAAGTAGGGAAAATTTTCATGTTGTCAAAGGTGTTGAGTAAGAATAGGATATAAATGTAATAGGATAAGAAGTTTTAAATTAAGGATTTTTACCTTAATCAAGGAGGTTATGTTTTTGTCACCATTTATCTGTTTGTGATGTCAATCTGTCTGTCTAAAAGCAAGATAACAAAAAAGAGAGTGTTGGACATTGCAAGAAGCATGACTCGACTCTTTATGGGGATTCAGGATCTTTTTAAACAATATTTTTCAATAGCACGATTAGGCAGTTATCCACATTTTCAATAAAAACTCAGCCAAAACCTTATTGGATGTTTGTGCTCTCTTTGCAGCTTTAAGTTTTCTTATATTTATGCCCATGCATGTTTAACTGTGGGCTGCACAGTGGTAACTTGCAATGCAGCTGGATTTATCTGACTCCAACTCTGTCATCAGGCACATCCATCTTGCAAACCTTCAATCTGGTACAATTGTTCCTGGTCAGAAAATGATGAGGCTCTTCAGCTTCCTTTCAGACACTGCAGCCTTGAGTGTGGTTTAGCTGTTCTACAAGCCTCTGGCTGTCCTGAAATTAATGAGACTGACAAAACATGCATTCATCAGCCTCTGGTTTTGCTTGAGATGTACTGCTCTTCCAATCACTTTCTATGGGATGTTGTCCAGATAAGCTGGAGGGTAACTGTCCATCTGCCGTGTCAGGTTTGCATAGTGGTGCAACAAGTTTGCTGGATAGACTCCCCAGTTGGACAAGGTCTTTTTGTTTTAAGTGTGGAGATTCTTGCCATGTTTGTTTTCCTCGAGTACTCCTGTTTCCTTCCACACACCAAAAAAAAAAAAAAAAAAGAAACAAAAAAAAGTTCATTCGGCTGATTGGTAACTCTAATTCTCGTGGGTGGGTATTAGTGTGAGTGTAATGATATTTTGGTCTATGTATTGGCCTGTGATTGACTAGTTAGACCTGGTTATAACCCACCTCTTGCCCAGTGACATTTGTGATGGGTTCTGTCTCCTTAAAAGAGATAGATGTGTTTTGAGATTTTCTTTAAATAGTACTGTGATTATCAATGAGTTTGTTAATATAAAGCACCTAAGTAATAATTTGACTAAGGCCCTAGTTACAGGGTATACACCAGAAACAGAAAGGTTTTTCCTTTGCATTTTCAAAGCACTCTGCATTCACACGGAGACACGAGAATGACTGAAAACACTAGCATGCATGCCAGGCCAGTAGCTGGATGATTTAGGTCTGTAGTGAAACAGCGATGTTACAACACCTGTACGCTTTCTGGGGTAGACAATTCTTTGGACAAACAACAATGCAGTGGACACACAAAGACGCAGGAGTTTCTTGTCTGGACAACAAATCTGTCCGAATATTTTTGTCTGGATGACAAACTGGGCTCAGTAAGCAATACACATGTTGCTCAGTAGATGGTCAAAGCTGTTGTTGTAGTTGTTGTTCCTGGGATTCAACCTTTCATTTGAAAGAGTTCTGCTGTGTGCCGTGTGCATTTTACAAGAATATGAAAACATTTTTGTAACTTTTCAGTCTGGACCCTGGTTTCAAAAGTTTGCAGATTCAGGCACTCCATGTTTCTCACGTAAACAGAAGGGGAAAATGCAACAAAAGCTCTCAGTTTTTGCCATTTTCACTGTCGTGTAAACGGGGCCTAATATTTGACCAGGAGTAACCATATTTTGAGTAACCTAATACAACTATACTTTGTCATCATGGTGCTCATGATTATATATGTGGTTAAGAAAATTAAAGTTAAAGGGACTGTGAAGAGTTTCTCAGTAGTTACAAAAAAGTCTCCCTTTTAGATATATGCCTTATCAATACACACTTTAGGATGAGTTTTATAGCATCAAAGTAGGTTATCTATAAATGCTATTCCTTAGCTTCGCGGTCGGGTTGGACAGGGCTGGACTGGCCTTGATATTCAACTTTGGGAACAAGACAATTAAAACTAGAGCAAATTTATATTATTCAGACACGTCTTAGAGCACCAGGCTGTAAAGAGTGATATATAGTTGGCTATAAAAAAATTGATACTAAGTTTTCCAAAAATTGCTTGTTGTCACATGTCAAAAACTACCGCTACGTAACCAGAAAGACATACATTACCTCGTCGCTTTGCATCCTGTAAGTTGTTGAAAAACGAAGTTGTTAAGGAATGCAGAGTTCCGAGGAAGGTCCAAGCTGCATTTTTATTAGCATCACAACAAACACATGCTTGACGCTTTGGCTTGGGTCACGTCTTTTGGTGCGTTCCAGTTGTAGTCAGAAGTAGGAATTTCCAGGTTCCGAGTAGGAAACTGCAACTGGAACGTCCCCCGAAGTCGGAATTTCCTACTGGGAACTCGGGGAAACCTCGCCACCCCTGAGTTGACAATCAAAGATGGATGCCCCCAGTGTGAACAGTTATTTAGCTCCTGTAATAATCGATTTATTTGCACTTCTGACTGGAGTGTGTCGCTCTAGATCAGCTGTATACATCGTATTGTTCGACTTATATTTACAAAAATGCTGCCATAATGATAATCACATTCTTCATGTGATATTTGTGAACAACAACGCAGAGTGTGTTAACAACAGCTAACAATAGCCTGGTCGATCGGCATGTTTTTTTCCAACTTCAACTGGAATGCCGATAAGTCGGAGATGATGTCACTCCCAGTTCCGAGGTTACTGGTCGCTGCGCGTGCTCATGGGTAGCAGAGTCTTAATGTCGCCGGTAATAGATTCTCCTCATAGCACCTTTTACATGCAGATGCTAAGATTGAAAGTTTTGTTTAAAAAAGGGAAGGATTTTCCTCCTTTGTGTCTCCGTGCTGCAGCAGCTTATTAACATTTTTCCAGGACTTTACTGTCCTGTGGTTGTAAATTTGGTCTTTTGATCTGGTTGCTTAGGAGACTAATACTACAGCAAAGTGTCTGCATTTTCCTTTTCTGGCTGCATACTAGAAAATCTCCCTCACCTGCTCTAGTTCTCCATCTTATGTGAGAGGAGAGGAAACTCATGATCAGTGTAGCGTCTTAGTCACTCACATTTGAGTCATTTTTGCCCTCTGAAGTTTTAGACTTGCTTTCGTCAACCAAAACTTACATTCATTTCAGTTATTTAATGATTTTGACAGTCTGAACCTTTAGCTGGAGTGTTTGCTCTCTATGGATTAACTTAATAAACCCAAGTCATTTTCAGTCATATTAATGGCCCATATATTCTGATAATAAATGCTGTAATCAATTTTAATAAAATGGTAAATATATGAACACATTGCATGAAGAGCTATTTTTTAATCAATATCACCAATATCCTCATTTATATGCTTCTACAAATCAGTTTTTCTGATACTAATGACAATAATTTAATATTATATTCAAAGATGGGGCAGTGTGATTATACAGATGCTGGGAAACAAACATATTTAACCTAACAGCTGAAATATTGATGTATAATGTTTAACAGCACAGCCCTGACATGTATGTATTGTCTTGTTAAAATGCAGAGATTTATTTTTTCAATAGTTTATTATCAAAGATTTATTTTAGCTTGTTATTAAATCAGTTATTTCTTTGGCAACAAAATTCACTCTTTTCATGATAACACATTGAATCATGTCTATTATGAGAAAATTATTTTGGTCAAGGAGTCATTTTAAAATGTCAAATGAGGCTTTATTCTTGGATCTCATGCTTATATGATTTTGTCTTTTTAATGTCAGTAAATGTTGAAACAAAGACAAACTGATTTTGGATTTTCATGAAACTTCAGTGAAGAGCTGCATTATTTTAACAGAAGAAAATGTTATGCAGAGTTTCACTTAATGTTTTATTATTTTGGCTTTTTTTTTTATTAAAAATAAGAACAAAATGAGTATGCAGAGGTCAGGATTGCATTAGCATGAAGAATGATGTTTTTCCTGATGTCCCTTCCCAAACACCTCCCATAATAAAGGGCAAATTAACTTTTTGAGTTTGGCCAGCCTGCCAATAAGAGGGAAGGAGATTAAATGCGGCTGAGTTTGTGTTCCGCTCTGTGCTGGAGCGATGTCCTAGCGCTGGTAAGCATAACCATCTGTGAGGCCACAGTAGTAGTAGCAGCAGTTTATTTTGAAACATGTAAAAAATAAATGAATAAATAAATGACCATGGTAATTTTACAGTAGTGGACAAACATAACAACACACACAGCCAGGAGGCAGCGTGCAGACCAGGTGTTCTCTGTAAGCGGGGGCAGCATCTCTGGTTCACTTGAATGTCCACAACAAAGAGCTGAGCAGGACAGAACACATTTTAAAGTGATCAGCATTGTTCCTGCTCACCTTAGGTACTTCACATTTCTGCTCTTGAGGTCAAAACTCAGTGGGAACACAGCAGAGCTTTTATTCATGCACTAAGGCTGTTTTTCATATAAAAAAGAGGAACATGACTCTTATTTTCAGCAGAGACAAATGTGATGAGGACGGATTTTACGATCTGGGTGTCCATGGATTTGTCTCTCGTGAATTCCTGTCTTTATTTCCTTTGTCTCTGTCTGAATGGATACATCTCTGGATGCATGTATGTGCATATACAGTATTATATGTATTTTTACGTAAGCATATAAGTGTATGTATAAAATGAAGAGTTTCTCTGCGGCCTATTCTGCTCTAAAGTGCCTTGAGATAACACTTGTTATGGGCTGGTACTATAAAAATAAAGACTGACGATCTGGCATCGGGGCTGCATTGTGGTGCAGCAGGTGCACCATGCCCCAGCCGCACATTCCCACTTCTCATGGCGACTGTGAATGATTGTCATAATCCTGATGAAGCGTGCTTTGGTCGTGGTGCATGTGGTGCATGTACAGACAGTTTTGAACTGTTCAAAACTGTTGTGGAGAATCGCCGCTGTCTGTGTAGTAGGGTGGAAGCCTATTGCAGTTCTAAGGCGAACAGTACTAGCGTGGCATGTATGGGGCTAAATTGGGCTGATCGTAGCTCAAACCTAAAAGCTTTCTGAGGACGACTGAAAAGGACGTATCCATTTTTGCCCCGACTGTGTCCCATTCAAAGTGACACAAGTGACAGGGCTTACGTGACGTGAACTTGGCTCAAACAGGGCTGATGTTGTGTCAGTGGGGTGGAAATTCATGGAATCCATGTCGTATTAAAGTGGGAGGAACACCCACCAAGTGCTGTAGAAGCGTTACTGAAGGTGTATTTATGGGGTGTGTCCGGGGGGAGAGAGTCATTTCTTCCCATATCATGCTGATCACACCAGCCTTGTCAATCATGTACAGTCGTGCACAATTGCCATGAGACACGGGAATCTGTGACTGGGGCATTATATAACATAACAAAACATAATATAATATTTCTAGAGTCATTTTGATGGTACACCACCTTACAACATATTTTTTAATTTTAAAACAGATTTAATGAACAGAATTTATTTTAAAGTAAATATGCTCTTATTTTCCGAATAGAAACGGGGACCTCAGACTCGCACTCCTGCAGAGCAGGTGGCAGTAACGCTCCTATTGTGTTGGATGCCACCCACTGTGAAACAAGAAGAATAAGAAGAAAGCTAAATGTAGAGTTGTTATCATGATGTAAGCAGTGAAAACCGAAAGAAAACAAAAGTTTTGTTGGAACAGATGAAAAAGAAAGTGGAAGAGTAACTAGCTAAATGTCTGGACAGAGATAAACTTCGGCCTGGCGTTCACTCACTGGCATGAGCTGAATGACGAGGAGGGATGTCTGACCAATGCTGATTTAGCCCTGTTATTGTTGGACTTGTAAGTACATGATGATTTATTTGAAAAGAAACATGATCAGACTGTACCTTATCAGTCCACATTGTTTACTTGTCTCTCAGGACGTCTGTTGCCGCACCTCCCTCTGTATGTCAACAAATGCACGTTGGTGTATGACAGTGCAGTTACACTAAATGACCATAGAGGCCACCAGAGAGCTGAAAGTCTGAATCTTACATAGTGGGGCTTTAAGAAATAATAATAAACCTGCTTCAAAAGATGAATCAGTGTAATAATAATCATCAAAACAAATGTGTTGACATGAGACCGTAATCATTCATGAGCTGTACTGTAGCCGGTCAGAGGGAGCCCTTCATATTTTTGCTCTGTCCATCTTTATATAAAGTCTATACTTTTCATGGCATCAGGAGGGTCAGTTTTGCTTTAAATAAAGTCCTTGGAATAAATTAGTGTTCTTGTCCCCACTGGTGTTTTTTGGGGCACTATGCAGTAGTTTTTCCTGAAACAGAAGACGAACAAAAAGCCCCTGGAGGCACTTTTCTAAATGCATGAATTGCATTCTTGAGGTGAAGAGAATAACTTGATTCATTTGCCTTTAACGTTAATTGATTTCTACTTTCAAACCTCAACTCAATTGTCAGAGTCATGATTGAATTTCAGTCATGACTCAAATAATCAAGTCAAGTACTGGAAAAGGAAAAACCGGAGCCTAAAGCAATCGCACAGAATTCATTTTATTTTTTACTGTTTCCCATGATAACAACTTAAGATTGATCAGATTCATCAGGCCAGGCATACACTAGATTAAGATCTTTGAAAACATTGAGGACCACGCACGATGGCAGATTTAACAGCTTTGTTCCTGCAGTCATAAGATGATGAGCTCAACGCACTGACAGATGGATTTACCAACAAACTGAGTCGACAGTTTTAATCTCAAGGCGTCAATGTGGGTCTAAGGGTCAGAGTATCAAAGAAACAGTGAATGAATCAAACAGAAATAAGATCATTTTATTCCAGGTAAATAATTTAACTAATAAAACTGACATTCTGTGCTTTCGATGATACTGGGAGTTGAAAATCTTGTTCATTGGTTTTTCAATATTTTTTTAAATAGCAAAACCAGCATTGACACTTGAGGAAGGCTGGCACAAATCTTCTGTTTTTTAATGTGTCATCTGTTTTTTTAGGTCTCATTGAAAATGTGTAAATTATTGTGCTGCCACATTTCTACTCCTTAAAAAATAGTGTATGTATTTGAATAAATATTTTGTTACTTAGTTTTGGGATATGTGCTGTTTTTCCTTTAATTGTTCTTATTTTAGTAGTGTTAATGATTTGTTGCTTAGTGTATTTTTGTTGTGTATTTTTTTCCATGTTTTTCAGTTCTTTGGTGACTGTTTGATTTATTTAGTTTTTGATGTGCTGGTATGTTTTTGCCATTGTATACGATGATTTGTTGCTGTGCTTTGATGATCATGTGTTGCAGTTCATAATGTATTCCTTGTTTGTGTTGTAGCGTTTTATTTTTCATTTTTTCAAACTGAAAAAACAGTTTTCATTTGTTTTTGGAATTGTGACTGTTTTCACATTTTCTTCTGCGCTTTTGATTTGGTTTTGTCATTCTGTCCCTGTGTATTTTGATATGTTGGTGTTTTTTTTTTGTTGTAACATCTTTGTGTATCTGCTGTTTTTAATGAACTGATGTAATTTTCCACATTTTATTTGATGTATTTCATGCAATTTTGATTTTTCCTTAGATTTTATTCGCTGTTTTCCTGTTTTGTGTTTGCCATTTTGTTTAATAGTTGTTACTTTTCTAGATTTGATGTTTTGATTTTGTGTCATAGCTTTTTTTTGACGTTTTAGATGGTCATTGTGTTTTTCTTGTATTTGAAGGTTTTTGGTATACATTACTTACTTTCTTTAATTTTTTGTTCTGTATTTTTTGGATGTTTTGGGGTTTTTTCGTTGCATTTTGGATTTGTTGCGTCTTCTTTCTGCAATATTTTTGATCTGTTGTTTGTCTTTTTGTTGTTTGTACTTTAAGGACAGCATAGTCAGTGTTTATTAAAATGCTCAATAATTTAAGTGTAGTATTTATTTTTTCAAGTTCTGCTGCCCATGTTGTCATCCGAGCTGAGGGTGAAATCCCTCTTTGGAAGCCTCAAACTGCAGGAAATCATAGAAAGTGTCATGCGATTATTGAAGCTTTTGCTGACATTGGTCTTTAGAAGGTGATACTTGGGCTGATGATCTTACGGTGTTGTTCCCGCTTTGGATATAAATCATTCTTATGAGTAATTTAGGATCATCTCTGGTGTTTAGTTGTCCTGTTATTAACATTTAGGACGCATCTTTAAGTATTTAAGTCTTTGAAAATAGTAGATCATGGACTCCTGGGGACTGTGACAGATCTTGTTGTTTTTTGTTGCTAATTAAAAAAGAATAATGTTTGATATTAGTAATAACCGTAGGCTTGAGATGTAAATTACACCCTGTCAGTGTAAAATAAACAAATTAGAAGTGATGAATGCAAAACTCTGAAGACAAACAAATGCTGCAGAGACATGAGACCCTCTCACACTTCGTTGTTTCTACATTCACCAAAATGTCAGCGGACATTCAGCTCCAGTTTCGCCAAAAATCAGAGCAGAGCGGGGAGAAGCCTGTTGGTGTGAGTCTGCAGCTCCATGCTGCTGAATAATTTCTGCTCCAACACAATCACGTTGCTCAGATTGTCACCACGGGGCTGCAGTTAATATAGTTAGCTTCAGTTTTCTCATTTAGTCAGGAGAGGGTTGCAGTAACTTCCCCTCAGACGATTCCTGCTCCTCGTCCTCCTTCATCAACGTGGCCAATCATGGCGGGGAGGACGGACACGTACTGAGGGAGATGCTGCCTCAGTGGGTGAAGAATGTTGAGCTTGCGGGCGGCTGCTAACGATCCCAAAGGTGATAGAGACATCCGATCGACGGGCCGATAATGAGACAGAGAGGGAGCGAGAGAGCGAGAGGGAGGGTTCACCGGGAACTCTTGTAAAACAGGATAAGGACGCCGCCGTCCTCGCTTGACTTTTCACTCCTGAAAAAATCAACATGGCAGCAGCTCGTGTATTTTTAGATGCCCTTTTTACGCAGCGCTTTGGTGGCGCACACTCTGCATGCACTGAACGATAGAGAGGGATGGAGAGATAGGGAGAGGGGGTTGCTTTGCAGAGTCATGATGGAAACAACAAAACAAAAACGGGCTCTGGAAACGAAGAAACACGGCGATAGAAGAAACAATGATGGCTGCTTCGAGTAAACGCTCAAGGGCCTCATTTCACGGGCCGTATTTTTTAATTTGTTTTCCTGCTCATCGATTGCACTGCAATACACTGCAACAGAGCAGATCCAACTGCAGTGCTGTGTTTTACCCAGGCTGTGTGGGTGTAAGTCTTTTTTTAAGAGTGAGAAGCAGAGAAAAGACGGAGAGAGGAGGAGATTCAGTTTACCGCTACATCTCTGAGCATGTGTGAGAAAAAAACAACCTGTGCTGTATGGATGCACGGTGGAGATCTCTGAAATCTCTGAGGTTTGGCTGTTTATTAAGCAGCACAGGAGCAGAGACGGAGAGGAAATCTACTGGCTGTTAGCAGAGAGCGTCTTGGCCGTTCGAGTGGAAGCAGCAGTTATTTTTAGCGTGAGACAATACTCAGCCAGCTGAGAAAGTTCCCCTCTGGTTCAGTTTAGAAATTA
The DNA here is from genome assembly GCA_036419115.1 of Scarus forsteni. NCBI lineage: Eukaryota > Metazoa > Chordata > Actinopteri > Labriformes > Labridae > Scarus > Scarus forsteni. Next base: position 2,632,240 of record JAZDUH010000395.1, read on the forward strand.
AGCGAGGAGGGTTGGAATATTAACCCCGCATCCCCAGCCGCCATGTTCTCTGTTACACTGCACGGCCTTTCATAACGCGGACGACCTTTCAGCTGACCTTCTCTTTATGCTGAGTCCATACATCACGCCGTGGAGGCACGCTCAGATGACACGGCGCTTATGCCTGACATGATTCCCAGGAGTGAATGTAAACACAGTGATGAGGAGGCAGCTGAGAGAGTTGGTCCACGGCGTCAGGAAGGGCAGAGAAGAGGGCCTCATGCTGCAGGAGTCTTCACAATAGAGTCATTATCATGTATGGGGTCTATGTCAAAAATCACTCTCTGAAAAACAACCACATCTTTACTTAAGGGGATACACCAACAGATTTTTTTCTTTTAGGGCCCTTTTCCACTAGCACGCCTTGGCCCCACTCTACTCGGCCCTGCTCGATTTGCAGCGTGTTTCCACTGGCCTGGTACCTCCTAAAACAAGCTAGTTTTAGTATCTACTCTGCTCTGGTTCCAAGCGAGCTGAGTCGATACTAAAAGATGACGTCACCGACTGCTGGCTACTGATTGGTCAGACAATGTCGTCATCGATGAGTCATGAGCGTGACGACCTAGCATGCTAGGGGTAGACACCATTAGCTTACCCTCATACGTCTTTTCTTTGCAGCCCAATTGCTCTCGTCCTCGGCTTCGTTCTGTTGTATAGCTTCCAAAACTCTCCTGTGCTTCTCAAGGGGTATTTCTTCTTCTTGCCACCTGCAGCCTTCGTCTGCTTTCCTTTTTACTCGGTTTGAGACAAAATGCCACAGAATGTTGTGTTGCGCTCAAAATGACGTCACCGTAGTGCCGCTCAGCTGTTTACAGCGACACTGCACCCCGTTGGGCAGGCGACTGGGGCTAATGGAAAAGCAGCACAAGGCGAGTAGAGTAGAGTAGGGCTCATGGAAAAGAGCTAATAGTGTCTTGCCTCATCTAAAGTCAATGACAAGCAGATAAACACCGTTATTTCAACTGTGTGTGCAGCAACAAGGAAAGGGACAGGCAGAACTTGCCCACTGCTAGCTGGCTTAGTTCAAACACTGGGAGTCAATGGGAAGTGTTAGCCTGCCTCTGCCTACAGTCAGCAGACAAACTCTTCAGTAGCTCTAAACAGTCCTGTGGGCTTGTTGCCTTTTTTAACAGACTAAGATTTGCACATAATGCAAGACACGAAAAGAAAAAAAGTTGGCGTATCCTAGGGGTGTGCGATATGATGATATTAAATCGTGAAGGATTATAACGATTTAATATCGTCATAAAGCAGAAAGATTGTCAGATCGTCTGTGTGGGTGCAGAGACTTTGACACGAACCCGACTAGTCAATCGTAGCACATTACGCGCAGTGCATGGTGGGATCTCCTGTTTGGTTATGTAGCATGAAGCCATGGTGGAAAGAATAAAGGAGATAAAAGCTTGAAGATGTCTGTACAAAAATCTGTTATAAAGCAGCTGTATTATTCACTCAGGTTATAGACATTGCAGTTAGATAGCATTTGTTTTGAATTGTTGCACTTTAAGAGATAATGTTGATATTGTTGTTCATTACCTTTTACATGAAAAAGTTTACATTTCTGGCACATTTTTATAAAAACTGCACTATTTAAATTAAAACCTGTTCAGAAAGTTTCTTTGGCTTTAATTGTCTTTTTTTTTTCTTTTAGGGTTTTACATGTTTTATAGGTTAAACATAGGGGGAAAATGGTCAAACATGCAAATTAGTCTCGAAAAATCCAAGTAAAAAAGAATCGTGATAAATTCGTGATCGTGATTTTATTTAAAAAAAAATTGTGATATGATATTTTTGCCATATCGCCCACCCCTAGAGTATCCCTTTAATTCTGATGAGTGTGTTCAAAATCACTGATCTAGTTTTCACACTTTGAGCGGCCCTGATCCACCTGTAATCTCAGATTACCTGAGACATTCTGTCAGAGCTCACACTAAAGGGCCAAAATAATGGAGCATGTTGTTTTATAAATGGATCTCCACAGAAGTTGGTGTCTGTAATCTTTATAAAATCAAAGGTAATGCAAAATTTGACACTTTTTATAAAAGATAGTAAAAGCAAGATAAAGTTTACTATAACAGTAGAATAAAGAAATCAATCTTACTCTAACAATGTTAAAATAATTTGTTACCGAAGAAGTGGGTCATTATAGCTTATAAACTTGCTCATTGCTTTTATAATTAATTAAAAAGATGGACTTCAGAAAAGGCCTTTTTCTGTTTGTTTGTTTTTTCAATTAAAAGAACTTGAAGTCATCAGACTTTGTGCAGGTTTCTGTTTGGAAAAGGAAACTTTGACTTTATGGCTTTAACTCTGATATACTTATTCTGATATTTGAGATTAAAATAAAACTTTTTAATGAGCATCTTTTCAAACTTTGTGGCTTCAAGACTAAACATTTTCTGTTCACATTAAATATTTATAAATGGATCTCAGTAGAAATTGGCAACTGTAATCTTTATAAAATTGAAAGTAATACAAAATTTTACTTTGCTTTGTAGATAAAGTGTACAATAAAATGTACAATACAGAAATCAATCCTGCTCATAATGTGTCCCTTATTAATTAAGACAGGTGCTTTTTAAAAGGTCTTACCAGTTTTTGTGTGTATTCATCAGACTGTGTGCAGGCTTCTTTTTGTGATTTTTTTTTTTTACAAATTTGTGAAGAACATCCAAAATAGGGACTCAAGGAGCCTTTGACTCTGAAATATTTTTTTTTAGGATCATGTTAAATTGTATGTTTATGTATCATTGTTTGTTGTCAACCTCTGAGAAATAACACCAAATGTTCTGTTTGTCTGCCTGGCAACAAAACCGGATTTCCATTTCTAACCAATAAAAAATTTTCATTGAATTTTCTGGTGTTCAGTCGAGGACAGACTTTTTTTTGGATGGTTCAGGGTTAATTTTTTATGTTATCCTAAAATATTCAGGGCTTTTAAGAATAATTCAGGGGCTTGAGTCCTGTAAGTCATCCCCCGGCTGTTCCTGTGGAATTACATTGTACCTCAATTCAAAAAAAAAGAAAATGAATCATGATACAGTATATATAATGATATATGAAAGCAGATTTAATTGGCAAAAATGTTCCTAATATTCCTTTTGTAATTGTTTGTCCTGTCTGTTTTGCTTTATTGCATGCATCTTATAAGGTCATTATTTTTTTTTTACCACCACCAAGGTTGTGTTTTTGCTGGTGTATGTTTGTTTGTTTGTTTGTTTGTTTGTTTGTTAGCAAGATTTTAAAAAAAAGAAAGAAAGAAAACTACTGGATGGATTTTGATGGAATTTTCAGGAGATGTTGGGAATGGACCAACTTAGAGATGATTTCATTTTGGTGGTTATCCAGAAAACCTCCATTAGCGACCAATCGTTTTTCTTTACAAGTGTCTAACTCATAATGATATCAACATGATTCAGAGTGTTGGTTTGGGTTTTCAGGGTCATAGAATTATATTTTGATGGTGACTTTATCATGAAACTACAGCAGCAATACGTGAGTTACCTTTGTGGAGGTTTGCACTCCGTTTTCTGGTTTTTAATGTAATTAAAAAGAGTCTTATTTGCAACTTAACATAACAGTGGGCACACCATGCAGCACATTTTTGAGCTGTGCTCTTCTTTAAACGTCTCTCTCACTTTACAGCATGCAGCACTCTCTCACTATGAACCTGCTATTCTCCAAACAATGTGCAATATTCCCATGTTTACTTTCTAAATGTGATCATTCTTATACTGTAGTTTTGTTTAGTTTTATATTTCTAGTCTTTATATTTATAATAATGTACATATTGGTTTGTGTCTTTTTTCAGTAATCATCTTGGCCCCTTTGCTGCTGTAACACTAAATTTCCCAGTGTGGGACGAATTAAAGTTTCCTCTATTCTGTGAGACCTGAATTTGACCTGCTAATTGAAATCCTGCATCATCTTCTCTGACTGACCCTCCCCTCTCTCTGTCCTCCAGGATTACACGCTGACCATGTACTTCCAGCAGGCATGGCGGGACAAGCGTCTGTCCTACTCGGAGATCGCCTACAATCTGACTCTGGATAACCGGGTGGCCGATCAGCTGTGGGTGCCCGACACCTACTTCCTGAATGACAAGAAGTCCTTCGTTCATGGTGTCACTGTCAAGAACAGGATGATCCGTCTGCACCCTGACGGCACTGTGCTGTACGGACTCAGGTAAGACCTTCAGAGGTTATCTTACTGAGTGTGAGTGCACTGATAAGAGGATGACCAAGGATGTGACTGTTTCAGATGTTTGGATCATCTGAGCCGCTGTTGATTTAAGAGTTCATGCAGCTTCTGGTGGGAGCATGATTAAGAAAAGTGCTTCTCAAACATTGTGGTGGGACACGCTGGAGTGGGGTGGGTTTTTGTTGCAGTTATTACTAGAACTTTGCAAGAACTAGTTGATCAGTTTGGTGATTGTATCACCAAAATTATTTCCTTGTTCTTGACTTTCAAAAGAGAATTTAGCCATCGTCAGCTAGATAATCAGTCATGTTTTTGTTTGTGCAGTTTCGCTCATTATTTAGATGTTGATGGGTTATCACCTTGTCTTTAGAACTTTGTTGTAGTTGTTCCTAAAGCTGTGATCAACCTGTCACCCCTCTGCTGCCTCTGCACTCATCCTACTGGTCACAGATGGAGCAGAGTAGAACAGAAGAGCCTTTATTTTTATTGCACGTAGTATAATGGAATTTTGGGAAGTGTGCTTACAAATAACACAATAAAAGTATAAATAGAAAAAAAGGTTAAAATTAGTTGACAATAAATATTAGAAGGTAGCATTCAAAATTAGTAAATTTAAGTTCAGGGAAAGCCCGCCTTGCATTATAAGAACATGTGTTCTGAGTTATTAAGGTGCATATTGATGCTAACGTTTATTTTACATTAATATTTGCACTTTAAAATAGAGAAGAACTAGAGCATGGGAGCGGATTTTCACTCCTGTCCCGTCCCACTCCCAGAGAAAAAATCCCGGCCCGTCCCAATCCCGGGCCGGAGTAAAAAAAAATAATCCTGTCCTGTCCCACTCCCATAGAATGACTCCCACTCCCATTCCGCTCCCACTGAAAATTACTCCCACTCCTGTCCCGTTCCCGCTTGAAGAAAGGCAAACATGTTGAAAAAATGTAGCATTTTTAATTTTAGGTAAAAGTGCAGTGCATATAAAAGGCCTTGCCTTTAAGTTTCACATGCCTTACATTTGGTCAGTGTAAACAGCTCTCTTTTCGACGTGTCGTCTTCTCCCTCCATGTTGTTTCGTTATGTGTGTAGCCAGCAGCCGCTCCAAGTCGCTTTTCACTTCCGGTGGTGACAGGAAGTCAAGCCACTTTTGTAGTTCTTTTGTGTTGCTAGCGTGGTCAACAGTGTTGGCTCTCACTGAGAGATGACTCCAAAAATGGACGCATCTGTTCATCTGGTTGAAAACACGGCTGAAAATGATCATCTGTTAATGTCGCTCCCGCTCCTGCTCGCTCCCGTTGCTTTTTTTCCTGTCCCATCCCAAATACGCGATTAATTTAAAAATGACTCCCTTCCCGTGGGAATCACGTGACCCACAGGAATTCCAGCAAAATGTCATCCTCTAAGAAGAACAGATCAGGATGTTGGGGTCAGTGATTAAGGTGCATATGGCCCAGGGAAAGAAACTGTTTGGGTGTCTTGGGTATTTTGATTTGACCTATAGCGCCTCCCAGAGTGCATCAGATCAAACCGGTTGTGGGCTGGGTTAGAGAGATCAGAGGTCATAAGGTTGGCCCTGCGGAAACATAATGACATCCAGGCCGCCATCATGTAGTTCACAGCCAGTATATCTTCGGTCTCAGGGTGAATTGTACAACAAGTCAGCAGTTAATGCTTCAAACATGGGTCTTGGCCTTGATTTTAGAATCTGCACATCACCTAATCATCTTATCAATCCTCGCTCTTTGGCTTGTTAATACGCCAAATCTTAGCTCTGACTTTGGTGCAAACAATGCCATGAGCTCAAAACAAGTCTTCCTCCAACATCCAGTTCCAGGAGGAGCTTTCTGCCTTGTTAGCCCAACACATCCCCTGATGATCATCAGTATCAATAATGAATCTGCAGCGATCAATAATGAAGCAGGGCGGTACAAACTGAGTGTGATTGTGCAGGACGGTACAGGCCGTCTCTGCGGCGACTCTTTGTGGTGCTGGACCGCGATGCCTTTGAGAAAGACTGCCATCCATAATTGATAGCTCATAATCAATAATGTAGCAGTTCAATACAAACTGAATGTGTATTAGTACTGAAGCAGCGTGTTCGACTTCACAGGACAGCAGAGGCTCGTCCATCACTGTGCTGCTGCTTCCTCTAAACCGTCGCCTCCTGCTCCTCATGTTTGTGAATGAAATCAGATTACGCCGTAAACTAAGATTATTGCTGCCAATTCAAGATGTTGCAGTTCTTCTTTCTTGACTCTCAGATGCTTCTTGCGTAAAGGCTGCTGTAAAAAATTTAAGTATCTGCACTGCACCAGATTATTCTTTGCTTCGTTTTGTTTCAACAGTCCAGAAATGTAATTTAGATTATATAAACCTAACACATAACAGCCTAAAAAGCAAAGCAGGCCAGGAGAGGATTGTTGTAAATAGGAGCTTGTGCGTGCAGAAGAGTGTTTTTTTTTTATTATTTTTTTTTACCTCTGATACGTCGTCCTTGTCGGTGCATGTGCCTCCCAGCTCCTCCTGGCTTATTTGGTCCATGGGTTTGGTTCAGGTTTTTATTTGATGCTAGCAAGTCCAGACACAAGCTTCTGTCAGAGTCAGCGCGGCCAGATGCCTGTGTGTGCGCCGTGAGCACGCTGACACATACCTGTAGAGACGGGCCGGCTGGTTGCAACAGCAGGGGCTGTGGTGGATGTGCAGGAGAAGCTAACTGAGAGCAGAGTCAGTCGTCAACGTGAGGACGGGTTTGAAGTGAACCAACACTTCCTGACAGTGTGTATGACTGTGTCATTATGTGTTCAGCCATGAGTTCATTTAAGGCTTTGTCATCAGAGCTAAGGTCAACGCGAGCAAAGGAGCCATTTAGATCCTGTAGTTAAGTTAAAGTAGTTTTGTCACCTTGTGGAACGACTTCATTTCAGGTACAAATCCTGCATTATAGGACCATTATTCTCAAATAGTGTTCACCGTGCTACAGATGACCTTTTACTTTCATTTAGTGCCACATTGATGAATTTTAAAGATTTTTAAAATCTTTTTGTTCAATATAAGTAAAAGTTTTCAACATTACAAAGTATCAGGGTCAAAAATGAATTATTTTATAGACCCTTCTCAAACTTTCACCACCATACACTTGAGGCAGTGGAAGCAGGCACAGCAAAACTGAAAGCAAGCATGCACCTCGACCACAGGCTAGCAAAAAGCACGAGTCTATTCATGCTTGTATTAGGGCTCGGTATTCCCACATGTTAACCTCAGAGGTTTAGCCCTTTAACTACCAGCTGGCAAATTAAATATTCTTTAAAGAAATAAAATACAATAATTGAAAAAACATTGTTTCACCAGTGTTCAAGGGGATAGAAAAAAACTGCAAGCGATGGAAAAAGAGGAAGATGGATACGGACTCTAGTGATGGGCGATACCAGGCTTTTCCGAATCAATACCAAGACTTTAATTCACAGCTACAACAACAGATACGGGGATCAATCTCCTACAGTGCATTCATAGTGTTTATGAATTTGATGTTTCATGTGGCCAAAAGCACGTAAAGAAATCATGTAGTCTAGATCAGTGGCTTTCAAATGATGTGCCTTCAGACTTTGTAAAACCAGGAATTATTAAAATAGTTATGCTACAACTAATCAGTACTGATGATGCTTTTACAGCTGCATTTTCTATAATTAAAAAAAAGAAAAACAGAAACTCCAAGACAACCCTGCTTTTGTCAGCTGACAGAATAAATGGAAGGAGGGTATTATTTATTTTTTTGGTCGCTGCAATTTATTAATTTACTAGATTTCAAAACCTATGACTTATCTCTAACTTTTATGACATCCATATTTAATTTTAAATATTAAACACAGTAATACTTCTATAGCAGAGGTCTGATTTAGACTGGTTAGATAATGTGACATAGTTTAAGAGGATATTTGGCACAGATATTCATTTAACATGCCCAGAGATTTTGTGTGATTCTAGGTGTTATTGGTGAAAATGGTTTGAAGACCATTTAAAATACAATAAATTAAAAAAACATTGTTTCACCAGTGTTCCAGGGTAGAAAAAAACTGCAAACAATAACAAAAACTTCTATTTTCTTTGTGATGAATTTAAGGGTTTAAAAAGCTAACAGTTGATAATGAATAGCAATTAAAAATACCTTAAAATTAATGATATTGACTGAAATAAGAATGATTTGATAACCTCTATTTCAATAGCAGAGCTCTGTTATTCATCAAAAATGTCATTTAAATAGTCAAACTCAATAAAATCTATTTTTAGTTATTTTTGATTGCTATTTCTTTTTTACAAACATTTCTGCCTTAAACCATTCATTTCCACACAAAGTACCTGTTTTATTGTAGTTTTTCCCCCCTGAAATGTAAACAGAATCAGACAATGATTTGATTTGATCGTATTTTTAAAACACTTAACATTTCTGAATTTATTGATGATCTCTGCCAAACAGTTGGTAGTCAAAGGGTTAAAGGGGAGAAGTGATGAAATGCCAAACGCTGTAGATCTTTGGTTGTCCATTTGTGCCTGGCTGCAGGAACCCTAGAGGCTCAATGAATGTGTGCAGCAAATAGTTTCTTATGGCTTCAATACACATATTCACAACCTAAATCCAAACAGCTTTAGGTCTTAAACTGTAATTCATCTATGTGCTCTCACTGCTCTCAGGATTTCTGTTTTTGGAAATTAGGAACATGACTGACATGAATACACGTCCACGCAGATCTGCTATTGGTCCACCAGGCTTCTTCATGGCCTGCTGGTGTGTGAGAAGGTTTAACTAAAGTTTGGTTGAGATGGCACATGCACCATGGCAGCATCCTTTTTAGCGTATCAACAACCTTCCAGTGATCAAGAGACTGACAACACATGCCTTTGTACAGTCTATGATAGTTTCAGCTAACCTTGCAGGGCAGCTGGATCCACTTGACTCAATGTCTGTAGTCAGGCAGACCCATCTTGCCAAGCTCTAATCTACATCAGAGTCCTCTGAAGCAGGAAGAGGTGGGAGCTGCTGGACTGCTCTTGTTGAATGCTAACAGCTTCAGTAGATATTTTAACAGATCTGGACAAAATTTCTTTTTCAGTAAGAACAAACAACACTAAAAACTTCGCTATAGAAGGGATGTTTTTGCTCCACTTCTGATTTGTTTTTGAGACTTTGATCTTTGAAGTGGTTCCCATTTTGTTTTTTACACTGCGGCAGTAGCACCCGCCTACTACATTCTGATTGGCCTGTAATAAATGTAACTGACAGAATGATCGTCCAATCACCTGTCGGATTTGCTTTTAAAAGGTTCAGCCCATTTCCAAATACTTTCTATGAGCTGCTGCCCAGATATACCAGTGAAATAAACTGAATGGTCCATGAGGTGTATCCCAGATAGCATACGGATGTGGGCCACTTCTGGCAAAAGTCTGTCACTTTAGGCGTTCTTCTGGCCCGTATGAAGCACATATGAACCTAAGCCGGCCCACATGTGCTACATGCTACCTTTGGCCCAAATATCACAAAACAAATACGGCCCACCTTTGGCTGAAACATGGCAAACTTTACACCAGGTTATTCGGATGTGAGCCTAAAGTGGCCCATGTCCAGTTTGTTGGGTGTTTCTGGTTTATATCTGGCATTGTGATGGCTCAATTGTGGCCCACTTCTTGCAAACAAGAGTGGACCGCCCCAGTGCCTTCACTCCAAACCGAATACGGGCCAGATAAGTCGATGTGGCATGTGAATTGTGGCCCAGATATGGGCCAGAAGAATTTTGCTATCTGGGATCAGGTTTTTCATGTTCCCAAGAGTCCTAAACCAGGAATCCTTTATAAAATAAAAATAGCCATGTGTTGAACCAGGCTGTATGTTTGTTTACAGCAGCCAGCCTCTAGTGGATGCTTGAGGAACTGTAGTTTTTCGACATCTTAGCTGTTACTTTATTTTTTTAGCCATGACAGTTGCAGCTTGAGTACCACTGTTTAGACCAGCATGTCAGTTGTGTGGAAAATGTTCAGTCCATATTTCATGGGCCATGCTGCCTGTTTCCTCTGCAGACACCATAACATGCTGGAACATTTCTGGTCAACACATTTTAGACCACAGATGTTCTACTACAGACAGACTCTCCCGCACAGATTTTACATTTTTGTGCAGATTCAGTTTTAGAGAGAACTGAAATTTGAAAGCCATGAAAGTTAAAATATCTGTGGTTTTAATCTGAAAACTAGAAAAGCACTCAGAGAGCGCAGACCTCTGCCAAGCAGCTCATTTCCACTGGTGACTTTTCCAGAACCTTGTAAAAGATCCAATTTTAGATCACCAGATCTACAATTTAGCCAGGATCTGGACCAAACTCAGCACATAGGCTGTTATCCTATAACAACACAAGTTTTGTGAACATCCCTTAATATTTAGATTTAGTTATTGAATGTTGTCAATGGATTTCTCATTATAAGGTTCAGTGGTTTTGTGTGACGTCAATCTGGATCATATCCAAATATAATTTACTCAGATGATAAAAACATGGACCCCATATAATCTTGTAAAATAGGAACTGAATCTGTTTTAAAATGGCATGGATAAAATTTTTTAAAATTCTGCCAATGTCAACTTAGTGGATCTCGAAGTTTGGGATCTTTCTGCATCTGTACAAATGAAAATAACAACACCAACATCTAAGAAAAGTGGTTTTAAATTGGGCCATTACCAACATCTCCTGTAGTTCTTGCGTGATCTTGCTAATGTGGCAACTCGAGGGTTAGGTGGAGCTAATTGACCCAACAGATATTAGTTTCTAGGATGATTTGGAAGTCCAACAACGCCACTTTGGGAATTTCACCCAAAGAATTATTTAGAATGATCAATTTTAAGACACTCAGGTTCGTTAGCTTAATGGAGAGCAGGAGACGTGGTTCAAACTTAAAAACATTCAATTTATTTTTAACACTTTAAAAACAGTCAATTAAAAAAAAAACATCACACACTAGGCAAGGGGACAAGGCTGTTTCAGGGAGCTGAGGCTTACCAGAAGTGCAGTGGGTCAAGGACAGGTGAGGGTAACCCAGGAAAGAAAACACTTCAATCACTCGTGCAATAAATCATTAATATAGTGATCAACTCAAAACCAGGGGGACACTGCACACACACAAAAAAAGGGGAACCACCACCAGGACACCAGGGGCCACCACCGTAGGCACTCAGCAACTGAAACAGACAACAAAAGAGAAATTAATGGGTTTACACTCAAAAGAAAATCAAAACACAATTCATGGAAACAAATTTAACCCAAAAAATGTTACCCATGAACTCAAACAAAAAGCAAACAATTAATGTAAACAAGATAAATCAGGAAAACACTAGAAAACCCAGGAAAAGAAAGAAACCAAATCAACTAACAAAGAAAACCCATTATTCAGACTCCATAAAATGTGATGTCCAGCACGCCAGGCTTTCAGGAATCCACACACAATAATAAGATTACTTGGCCCGGCCCACCTCGCAGACCAACTGCAATAGTTCTTAAACTGGTGCTATGTAGCAACAGGCTTAGCCGTATAGCAAACAGCAGAGGAGCAGTAAAGCGGCAGCTTCAGCCGAGCAGAGCACCAAGGCGTTAAAGCCACGCAGAGCCGAAGTAGGACAGCCGCAGCACAAGACAGGACAGGAGGACAGCCGCAGAAGCGGGCGGCTGTAACATGAAGCAGGGTAGCAGCGGCTAGTTAGCCGTGAGGCAGCTAAGCAGTCAGTAGAAACAGCACAGGCGAACAGAAGCAGAACAGGATCAAAATTACGATTTCTTACAGTAGTTTAACGCCGCTGGAGTTCCCCAGGGAGACACCCGGCTCACACGGCCCCTGTCAGATAAAATTTAGCTCTTATTAATTTCGGAGCACTAGAGGATAAGAGTACAGGCTTGCTAGACAACATACATACCGAGCAGGCCTGGCGATCACCCGGAGGGAGAGGAGCGAGAGGAGCACAGTCCAACTGTGCTAAAACAGCAGCAGTCTAGAGCGAGCGAACAGCGATCTGAAAACGGGCCGAATTACAGGCAGATCAGCATGATAATTAAACAACGGACACCATTAGCAGCCACTGCTAGCTTACCTGCACCGGTGCAGCGTGAGGAGGGAGGCGTGAGGCGACCCGGAAGTGGTCAGAACGGCCAGAGCAAGAGGGAGGGGGGACTGTTACTACCCCCTTTTATAGGGTGCCCCCGTCAGGTCATTGGCTGACAGAGACCCCAAGACAACAGGGTGACACCTTGCGTCCAAACACAGATGAGACACCTCATCCTGCTACAATCTGCCCCCCCTTTTTGCATCGTCGTCCCGACGATCAAGCTAAGACAGCTCAAAAATGGACGCTAAAGCCAGGGCCGAAAATGAGCGGATAGCGCATTGGACGTGGGGTTGGTAATGTTATTACCCTGTGCCCCACTTAATGACCTTGGAAGGTGATGGATGTTAGAATGCTGCTCTGCAGTGGACCGCAAGGTCCTTCTTGTGCTACCTTGGCTAAGGACAGGGCTAACTGCTACTGGGTCGGCAAGTGGAGCTGATGAAAGGTCCACCACAGGAGCTGCTTGGGGGTCCATCGTGGGGGATGGATAAGTACATGGAAGCAAAGCTGGAGAAATGGGTGGAGCAGCACCTGCTGCAGGAGGATTCCTGCACTCTGAACAGGTCTGCTTCACAGGACAACTCATCCTCTGATTGAGAATGACCAGGAGGTGAAGGACAGAAGGTACCATGTTCCGGTGAGCTTGCCCCAACTACAGCCTTGAGTAGCGTGCGATGGACGTGCTTGACTCTCGTTGGGTCATCTGCTGGGGCAATAGTGTACACTGAACCCCGTCTTTTGGTGCTTTTAACACCTTGTACACCACAGAGCTCCAGAAATCCTGGATCTTGTGGCGCCCTTGTGTGCCCAAGTTTCGTAACCACACCATCTGCCCCTCGGTCAGTGGGGCCCCTTGAACGCGATGATCATGCCTGTTCTTCCTACGCTCTGCAGCACTCCTCAATTTCTCACGAGCACCATCAAATGCGATTTGCAGCCGAGTCTGATGCTCCTGAATCCATTCATGGACATGGCCCTCAACAGGGTCCTGAACCCTCCCCAACAGGAAGTCCACTGGAAGCCTGGGTTCCTGCCCAAACATCAAGAGGAAGGGGGACTCACCGGTGGCCTGATGGGGGGTGGTGTTATAGGAGTACAGCAACTGTGGCAAGCAAGAACTCCAGTCTCGCTTCCGAGACACCAACACTTCCTGACAGTGTGTATGACTGTGTCATTATGTGTTCAGCCATGAGTTCATTTAAGGCTTTGTCATCAGAGCTAAGGTCAACGCGAGCAAAGGAGCCATTTAGATCCTGTAGTTAAGTTAAAGTAGTTTTGTCACCTTGTGGAACGACTTCATTTCAGGTACAAATCCTGCATTATAGGACCATTATTCTCAAATAGTGTTCACCGTGCTACAGATGACCTTTTACTTTCATTTAGTGCCACATTGATGAATTTTAAAGATTTTTAAAATCTTTTTGTTCAATATAAGTAAAAGTTTTCAACATTACAAAGTATCAGGGTCAAAAATGAATTATTTTATAGACCCTTCTCAAACTTTCACCACCATACACTTGAGGCAGTGGAAGCAGGCACAGCAAAACTGAAAGCTAGCATGCACCTCGACCACAGGCTAGCAAAAAGCACGAGTCTATTCATGCTTGTATTAGGGCTCGGTATTCCCACATGTTAACCTCAGAGGTTTAACCCTTTAACTACCAGCTGGCAAATCAAATATTCTTTAAAGAAATAAAATACAATAAATGATAAAACATTGTTTCACCAGTGTTCAAGGGGATAGAAAAAAACTGCAAGCGATGGAAAAAGAGGAAGATGGATCTGGACTCTAGTGATGGGCGATACCAGGCTTTTCCGAATCAATACCAAGACTTTCCGCTGTAATTCACAGCTACAACAACAGATACAGGGATCAGTCTCCTACAGTGCATTCATAGTGTTTATGAATTTGATGTTTCATGTGGCCAAAAGCACATAAAGAAATCATGTAGTCTAGACCAGTGGCTTTCAAATGATGTGCCTTCAAACTTTGTAAAACCAGGAATTATTATGATAGTTATGCTACAACTAATCAGTACTGATGATGCTTTTACAACTGCATTTTCTATAATAAAAAAAAAAACAGAAACTCCAAGACAACCCTGCTTTTTTCAGCTGACAGAATAAATGGAAGGAGGGTATTATTTATTTTTTTGGTCGCTGCAATTTATTAATTTACTAGTTTTCAATACCTATGACTTATCTCTAACTTTTACACCATCCATATTTAATTTTAAATATTAAACACAGTAATACTTCTATAGCAGAAGTCTGATTTAGACTGGTTAGATAATGTGACATAGTTTAAGAGGATATTTGGCACAGATATTCATTTAACACGCCCTGAGATTTTGTGTGATTCTAGGTGTTATTGGTGAAAATGGTTTGAAAACCATTTAAAATGCAATAAATTAAAAAAACATTGTTTCACCAGTGTTCCAGGGTAGAAAAAAACTGCAAGCAATAACAAAAACTGCTATTTTCTTTGTGAGGAATTTAAGGGTTTAAAAAGCAAACAGTTGATAATGAATAGCAATTAAAAATACCTTAAAATTAATAATATTGACTTAACAACAAATGAGAATGATTTGATAACCTCTATTTAAAACGTATAGCTCTGTTATTCATAAAAAATGTCATTTAAATGGTCAAACTCAATAAAATCTATTTTTAGTTATTTTTGATTGCTATTTTTTTTACAAACATTTCTGCCTTAAACCATTCATTTCCACTCAAAGTACCTGTTTTATTGTAGTTTTTCCCCCCTGAAATGTAAACAGAATCAGACAATGATTTGATTTGATCGTATTTTTAAAACACTTGACATTCCTGAATTTATTGATGATCTCTGCCAAACAGTCGGTAGTCAAAGGGTTAAAGGGGAGAAGTGATGAAATGCCAAACGCTGTAGATCTTTGGTTGTCCATTTGTGCCTGTGTGCAGGAACCCTAGAGGCTCAATGAATGTGTGCAGCAAATAGTTTTTTATGGCTTCAATACACATATTCACAACCTAAATCCAAGAACAGCTTTAGGTCTTTACATTAATTCATCTATGTGCTCTCACTGCTCTCAGGATTTCTGTTTTTGGAAATTAGGAACATGACTGACATGAATACACGTCCACGCAGATCTGCTATTGGTCCACCAGGCTTCTTCATGGCCTGCTAGTGTGTGAGAGGGTTTCACTAAAGTTTGGTTGAGATGGCACATGCACCATGGCAGCATCCTTTTTAGCGTATCAACAACCTTCCAGTGATCAAGAGACTGACAACTCATGCCTTTGTACAGTCTATGATAATTTCAGCTAACCTTGCAGGGCAGCTGGATCCACTTGACTCAATGTCTGTAGTCAGGCAGACCCATCTTGCCAAGCTCTAATCTACATCAGAGTCCTCTGAAGCAGGAAGAGGTGGGAGCTGCTGGACTGCTCTTGCTTGAATGCTAACAGCTTCAGTAGATATTTTAACAGATCTGGACAAAATTTCTTTTTAAGGAAGAACAAACAACAACACTAAAAACTTCGCTATAGAAGGGATGTTTTTGTTCCACGTCTGACTTGTTTTTGAGAGAGTTTGATCTTTGAAGTGGTTTCCATTTTGTTTTTTTACACTGCGGCAGTAGCACCCGCCTACTACATTCTAGAATGATCGTCCAATCACCTGCCGGATTTGCTTTTAAAAGGTTCAGCCCATTTCCAAATACTTTCTATGAGCTGCTGCCCAGATATACCAGTGAAGTAAACTGAATGGTCCATGAGGTGTATCCCAGATAGCATACGGATGTGGGCCACTTCTGGCAAAAGTCTGTCACTTTAGGCGTTCTTCTGGCCCGTATGAAGCAGATATGAACCTAAGCCGGCCCACATGTGCTACATGCTACCTTTGGCCCAAATATCACAAAACAAATACGGCCAACCTTTGGCTGAAACATGGCAAACTTTACACCAGGTTATTCGGATGTGAGCCTAAAGTGGCCCATGTCCAGTTTGTTGGGTGTTTCTGGTTTATATCTGGCATTGTGATGGCTCGATTGTGGCCCACTTCTTGCAAACAAGAGTGGACCGCCCCAGTGCCATCACTCCAAACCGAATACAGGCCAGATAAGTCGATGTGGCATGTGAATTGTGGCCCAGATATGGGCCAGAAGAATTTTGCTATCTGGGATCAGGTTTTTCATGTTCCCAAGAGTCCTACACCAGGAATCCTTTATAAAATAAAAATAGCCATGTGTTGAACCAGGCTGTATGTTTGTTTACAGCAGCCAGCCTCTAGTGGATGCTTGAGGAACTGTAGTTTTTCGACATCTTAGCTGTTACTTTATTTTTTTAGCCATGACAGTTGCAGCTTGAGTACCACTGTTTAGACCAGCATGTCAGTTGTGTGGAAAATGTTCAGTCCATATTTCATGGGCCATGCTGCCTGTTTCCTCTGCAGACACCATAACATGCTGGAACATTTCTGGTCAACACATTTTAGACCACAGATGTTCTACTACAGACAGACTCTCCCACACAGATATTACATTTTTGTGCAGATTCAGTTTTAGAGAGAACTGAAATTTGAAAGCCATGAAAGTTAAAATATCTGTGGTTTTAATCTGAAAACTAGAAAAGCACTCAGAGAGCGCAGACCTCTGCCAAGCAGCTCATTTCCACTGGTGACTTTTCCAGAACCTTGTAAAAGATCCAATTTTAGATCACCAGATCTACAATTTAGCCAGGATCTGGACCAAACTCAGCACATAGGCTGTTATCCTATAACAACACAAGTTTTGTGAACATCCCTTAATATTTAGATTTAGTTATTGAATGTTGTCAATGGATTTCTCATCATAAGGTTCAGTGGTTTTGTGACGTCAATCTGGATCATATCCAAATATAATTTACTCAGATGATAAAAACATGGACCCCATATAATCTTGTAAAATAGGAACTGAATCTGTTTTAAAATGGCATGGATAAAATTTTTTAAAATTCTGCCAATGTCAACTTAGTGGATCTCGAAGTTTGGGATCTTTCTGCATCTGTACAAATGAAAATAACAACACCAACATCTAAGAAAAGTGGTTTTAAATTGGGCCATTACCAACATCTCCTGTAGTTCTTGCGTGATCTTGCTAATGTGGCAACTCGAGGGTTAGGTGGAGCTAATTGACCCAACAGATATTAGTTTCTAGGATGATTTGGAAGTCCAACAACGCCACTTTGGGAATTTCACCCAAAGAATTATTTAGAATGATCAATTTTAAGACACTCAGGTTCGTTAGCTTAATGGAGAGCAGGAGACGTGGTTCAAACTTAAAAACATTCAATTTATTTTTAACACTTTAAAAACAGTCAATTAAAAAAAAAACATCACACACTAGGCAAGGGGACAAGGCTGTTTCAGGGAGCTGAGGCTTACCAGAAGTGCAGTGGGTCAAGGACAGGTGAGGGGATCCCAGGAAAGAAAACACTTCAATCACTCGTGCAATAAATCATTAATATAGTGATCAACTCAAAACCAGGGGGACACTGCACACACACAAAAAAAAGGGGAACCACCACCAGGACACCAGGGGCCACCACCGTAGGCACTCAGCAACTGAAACAGACAACAAAAGAGAAATTAATGGGTTTACACTCAAAAGAAAATCAAAACACAATTCATGGAAACAAATTTAACCCAAAAAATGTTACCCATGAACTCAAACAAAAAGCAAACAATTAATGTAAACAAGATAAATCAGGGAAAACACTAGAAAACCCAGGAAAAGAAAGAAACCAAATCAACTAACAAAGAAAACCCATTATTCAGACTCCATAAAATGTGATGTCCAGCACGCCAGGCTTTCAGGAATCCACACACAATAATAAGATTACTTGGCCCGGCCCACCTCGCAGACCAACTGCAATAGTTCTTAAACTGGTGCTATGTAGCAACAGGCTTAGCCGTATAGCAAACAGCAGAGGAGCAGTAAAGCGGCAGCTTCAGCCGAGCAGAGCACCAAGGCGTTAAAGCCACGCAGAGCCGAAGTAGGACAGCCGCAGCACAAGACAGGACAGTAGGACAGCCGCAGAAGCCGGGCGGCTGTAATCATGAAGCAGGGTAGCGGCTAGTTAGCCGTGAGGCAGCTAAGCAGTCAGTAGAAACAGCACAGGCGAGGCGTAACAGAAGCAGAACAGGATCAAAATTACGATTTCTTACAGTAGTTTAACGCCGCTGGAGTTCCCCAGGAGACACCGGCTCACACGGCCCCTGTCAGATAAAATTTAGCTCTTATTAATTTCGAGCACTAGAGGATAAGAGTACAGGCTTGCTAGACAACATACATACCGAGCAGGCTGGCGATCACCCCGGAGGGAGAGGAGCGAGAGGAGCACAGTCCAACTGTGCTAAAACAGCAGCAGTCTAGAGCGAGCGAACAGCGATCTGAAAACGGGCCGAATTACAGGCAGATCAGCATGATAATTAAACAACGGACACCATTAGCAGCCACTGCTAGCTTACCTGCACCGGTGCAGCGTGAGGAGGGAGGCGTGAGGCGACCCGGAAGTGGTCAGAACGGCCAGAGCAAGAGGGAGGGGGGACTGTTACTACCCCCTTTTATAGGGTGCCCCCGTCAGGTCATTGGCTGACAGAGACCCCAAGACAACAGGGTGACACCTTGCGTCCAAACACAGATGAGACACCTCATCCTGGCATCGTCGTCCCGACGATCAAGCTAAGACAGCTCAAAAATGGACGCTAAAGCCAGGGCCGAAAATGAGCGGATAGCGCATTGGACGTGGGGTTGGTAATGTTATTACCCTGTGCCCCACTTAATGACCTTGGAAGGTGATGGATGTTAGAATGCTGCTCTGCAGTGGACCGCAAGGTCCTTCTTGTGCTACCTTGGCTAAGGACAGGGCTAACTGCTACTGGGTCGGCAAGTGGAGCTGATGAAAGGTCCACCACAGGAGCTGCTTGGGGGTCCATCGTGGGGGATGGATAAGTACATGGAAGCAAAGCTGGAGAAATGGGTGGAGCAGCACCTGCTGCCAGAGGGGATTCCTGCACTCTGAACAGGTCTGCTTCACAGGACAACTCATCCTCTGATTGAGAATGACCAGGAGGTGAAGGACAGAAGGTACCATGTTCCAGTGAGCTTGCCCCAACTACAGCCTTGAGTAGTGTGCGATGGACGTGCTTGACTCTCGTTGGGTCATCTGCTGGGGCAATAGTGTACACTGAACCCCCGTCTTTTGGTGCTTTTAACACCTTGTACACCACAGAGCTCCAGAAATCCTGGATCTTGTGGCGCCCTTGTGTGCCCAAGTTTCGTAACCACACCATCTGCCCCTCGGTCAGTGGGGCCCCTTGAACGCGATGATCATGCCTGTTCTTCCTACGCTCTGCAGCACTCCTCAATTTCTCACGAGCACCATCAAATGCGATTTGCAGCCGAGTCTGATGCTCCTGAATCCATTCATGGACATGGCCCTCAACAGGGTCCTGAACCCTCCCCAACAGGAAGTCCACTGGAAGCCTGGGTTCCTGCCCAAACATCAAGAGGAAGGGGGACTCACCGGTGGCCTGATGGGGGGTGGTGTTATAGGAGTACAGCAACTGTGGCAAGCAAGAACTCCAGTCTCGCTTCCGAGACACTGGCAGAGTGCGCAACAAGTCATGAAGTGTTCTATTGAACCTCTCACACTGACCGTTTCCCGCAGGGTGGTAAGGTGTGGTGCGAGACTTTTTAATGCCGTAAAGGGCACACAGTTGTTGAATCAACGAGCTCTCAAAGTTGCGGCCCTGGTCCGAATGAATTCGGGCAGGGACGCCAAACTTTGAGAACCATTCCACCACCAGCACTTGGGCCACAGTGGAGGCCCGTTGGTCCCGTGTAGGGACGGCTAGCGTGTACTTACTGAAAACGTCAGTTAGCACCAAGACATTTTCAATCCCCTTATTGGTGGGCTCAAGAACGGTGTAGTCCATGGCGAGAATTTCATTAGGCTTAGAAGCCAACAGATGCCCCATTGGGCCACGAACAGGGCGTTGGGAATTCTTAGAAACTTGACATCGTTCACAGGACTGACACCAACTCACTACTTCGGAGGTCATCCCAGGCCAATAGCACCGTTGTCTGAGAAGTTCCAAAGTCCGTTCTACACCTTGGTGGCCATGTCTCTGATGGACCTCAGTTAAGACTGTCTCTTTCAAGGCAGCAGGCAGGAGCAACTGAGGAACGGCCTCACCCCCATCGGGGCGGAAGATCTGGCGGTAGAGGACCCCATCGCTTTCAATCAATCGGTCCCACTGGCGCAGCAGTGCCAACACGGGCGGAGAAAGCTGTTGACGCTCGTCCCTATCAGGACGTCTCTTCCGTTGCCAGAAGACAAGAAAGTCATGAAGAACAGGGTCTGCATGCTGGAGTGCACTGATGTCAGACTGTGAATGGCAGGGCAGAGCCAGCACAGCTGATTGTCCTGCATCAGCCTTCTTCAAGTTGGCGCCTCCTGTAAGGAGTGGGGAAGGAGGTCCCAGGGAGCATAGCTTCTACCTCAAGCGCCTCAGGGGCATACTGGTAGCGACAGAGCATCTGCGTTCTTATTACTTCGCCCAGAACGGTACTTTATGTCGAAGTCAAAGGATGCCAACTGAGCGGCCCAACGCTGTTCAGTGGCACCGAGCTTAGCTGTGGACAAGTGGCGAAGTGGGTTGTTATCAGTGTAAACAACACATGTATGACCAAGCAGATACTCCCTGAACTTTTCTGTCATGGCCCACTTGAGCGCCACAAACTCCAATTTCATGGAGCTATAGTGGACCATGTTGCGCTCTGTGGGCCTCAGACCACGACTACTTGTCGCTATGGGCCTAACTTTCCCACCTTGCTCCTGCGACAACTGGCCCCAAGACCCCCATGGCTGGCATCGACTTCCAAAATAAAAGGGAGAGAAAGTCGGCATAAGCCAAGACAGGAGCAGTGGTCAGTTTGGTCTTATGGGCCTCAAAACTCTGCTGACACTCGACAGTCCAGCTGTCACCAAGTACACATCCAGATTTCTTTGACCTTGTGGTCACCCGCTCAGCAACCAGCCTGTGGAGGGGCGGCGGCTAACCATGAAGCCCTCCTAGCGGCGATAGTAGCTAGCAAAGCCGAGAATGAACGCAGTTCTGAAACTGTTGAAGGACGTTGCCAGTTGGCCACAGCTTCGATCTTAGCTGGATCAGTGGAGACCCCTTGATCTGAAATGACGTGCCCCAAGTAATGCACCTGTTGTTGGAGGAAAGCACACTTTGCAAGCTTCACCTTAAGATTTTCGGACCGCAACCGCTCCAGCACCAACCCCAACCTCTCCAGATGCTGTTCTATGCTGGAGGAAAAGACAACAATGTCATCGAGATAAAGTAGAAGGGATTGGCACTGTTGGTCCCCAAACAGCCGCTGCATGAGGCGTTGAAAGGTGCCAGGAGCATTACAAAGCCCAAAGGGCATGCGGTTCCATTCGAACAAACCAAATGGAGTACAAAAGGCCGTTTTGGCACGATCATTCTCGGCCACAGGAACCTGATTGTATCCACTGGCAAGGTCCAATGTGGAGAACCATCGGGCATTCGTCAAAGCATCAAGGGATTCTTCAATCCGGGGAAGAGGAAAAGCGTCCTTCCTGGTCTTGCTATTTAGTTGTCGATAGTCGACACACATTCGTAAGGTCCCATCCTTCTTCCTCACGAGAACAATAGGGGAAGCATAAGGACTGTTACTCTCCCTAACGATCTTCGCCTCAAGCAGCTGGTCGATATGCTGTTTCACAACCTCATAGTCAGATGGGGGAATGCGCCTATAGCGTTGCCTCACCGGGACATTGTCCAGGAGGGGAATGTCATGAGCAATGAGGTTGGTGCAGCCCAGGTCTCCATCTTGGACAGAAAAGACAGAGTTGTAGTTTAGAAGGAGGGACCTAACCTTCTCTCGTTCCTCAGCTGACAAGTGAGGCAAGCTCAAAGACTGGATGTGATCATGTACAGATGTGGAGACTGACTGGGACGCCACGGTGGCTACGCGAGATGGCACTTCGGTGACTCCCCTAGGTAAACTAACAACACTCACTGCACTCAACGTGCCAACAGTTGTCCGGGGGTAAAGTAACACATTGGTAGCACCAACATTCACGATGGGAATATATGCTGTACCCCCTACAACCCGCGCCAGTGAGGGAGAAGCCAGAAGCCCAGCAGGTAGGCCAGAGTCCAACGGTTCAAACAAGACTGTGCAACCAGCAAATTGCTCTGCACAAGTAGCATAACCATTTTCATGGTCCCGCCAGGAATAAGGAAAGTTTTCTTGCCACGCACCTTGGCCTTCCCAGACGTACCTTGTGGGTCCTGCACGCTTGCTTCATGGCACTTCTGCAGTGCCTGCACCACAGGTTCTGGAGCATTAGAAACTGGCTTGAACTGAAAGAGGGCTGCACCATGCTGCCCAAAAAGCTCTCTGTAGCACTTCCTAATGACGTTCATCCCCAAGATACCAGGGACCTTGGACAACACACCACTAGGGGGGTCTTTAACAACCAACACTCCACACCCAGGCATAAGCTTTCCACAGAGCTTTACATCCAGTTCCAAGTAACCAAGATAAGGTATTGACAACCCATTGGCTGCTTTAAGCTCCAGCCAATGACAAGACTGGAGCTTTTCTGGGCCCCAAGCGTCAAAGTGTTGGTGGAAGAAGGTCTCGGTGATGGTAGACACCATAGAACCAGTGTCAATTAAGCAAGGAACCATAGTTCCACCGATGTCAACGTCCAATTGTGGACAAGAGGACATAAGCTTAGGGACTTCACCCACCTGGCCTCCTCCTGATCCTGAGCCAGAGTTTGCACCCCCCGAAGTGTGGCTCTGCAATTCGGCGGGAGCTAGTTTTCCGACGGCTGGTTTGGAAACTGCTGCCTGCCCGCTGATTGGGGTAAAGCAGGCAAGGGCTGGGAACGGGGAGGAGCCAGAACTCCTTCGCATTCCCGGGCAAAATGTCCCGGCTGCTGACAACGCCTGCAGATGGCCAGGCGGCGATGAGGAGCATGGCTACGCTGCTGAGTAGTCTGCAAGAGGAAAGGTTTTGAGTAAGATGATTGAGCTGTTGTTGCTGTAACTTTAGCATTTCTCTCACCTCTTTCAGCTCAGAAGATATGTTAGATGTCTCCGGCAGCCCCCCCTTGACCCCACACTGGAAGCCCAGCACTGAAGGGACAGAGTTGCTTCTACCTAGCATACCGCCCGGGTGACCCTCACGCTCCCACCTAATCGCCTCACTTCGGACCTCAAGCAAGTCAGCAGTGGGCCGCCGGCGTACAAATTGTTTAAGTTCACGGCGAAGTGAGCCGTCAAAAACATGCTCAACGAATTGATCGCGTAGCAACACCTCAGCGTTTGACATGGTGCTGGGTGCACACTGTTTGACAGACTCCATCAGCTGCATTAAGGAGAGGGAGAACTCCTGCAGAGTTTCCCCTTCCTGTTGGCGTCGGGAGAAGAAAGCCTCCTGCAGAGATACATAGGAGTCTGAACACCCATAAAGCTCTTTTAGTGCCGCAATTATCTTCTCGGGGTCTTCCCGTTCGGCACTGGGACGATATTTTATCTCCTCCCGTGCCTCTCCCTCCAGATGATCAAACAAGAAAAAGGCCTGCTCAGATGCAGGCAAACGACGAGCTCTCAGACAAGCCTGTACCTCCTCAATCCACTCACTAAGACCAATCCCTGATCTCCCTCTGAACATGGGGCATTTCCTGTCCCGGGGTACAAAAACAAGTCTCTCTGTTAAAGGGGCGCTAGCAGTGGACGGAGCAGGAGAGGGCACAGCAGAAGCTGAGGGTGCAGTACTGGAAGCAGGCACGGCCGCAGCCTGTTCCTGTCGCAGCCTCTCATTATCTGCCTTTAACTGTGCAACTAAATCCCGTAACTCCTGCAGCTCTTCCTCCATAGCTACACCGTAACACACACAAGAGAGTACTTACCTGGGGCAGCGGCGACAAACTACAACACAGATCAATTCCTATAAGAAAACCACAGGTAAACAACTGCTCTGCCTCTTATTTTGCCTTTAAGTTTAACACTTATATAGTCTGGACCACAGATACAAAAAAATGAGATTAAAAAAAGAAAAGGAACACACGTCTCTGCTCTCAATAGCGATCCTGCCAACAACGCCAGATTGTGGCAACTCGAGGGTTAGGTGGAGCTAATTGACCCAACAGATATTAGTTTCTAGGATGATTTGGAAGTCCAACAACGCCACTTTGGGAATTTCACCCAAAGAATTATTTAGAATGATCAATTTTAAGACACTCAGGTTCGTTAGCTTAATGGAGAGCAGGAGACGTGGTTCAAACTTAAAAACATTCAATTTATTTTTAACACTTTAAAAACAGTCAATTAAAAAAAAAACATCACACACTAGGCAAGGGGACAAGGCTGTTTCAGGGAGCTGAGGCTTACCAGAAGTGCAGTGGGTCAAGGACAGGTGAGGGGATCCCAGGAAAGAAAACACTTCAATCACTCGTGCAATAAATCATTAATATAGTGATCAACTCAAAACCAGGGGGACACTGCACACACACAAAAAAAAGGGGAACCACCACCAGGACACCAGGGGCCACCACCGTAGGCACTCAGCAACTGAAACAGACAACAAAAGAGAAATTAATGGGTTTACACTCAAAAGAAAATCAAAACACAATTCATGGAAACAAATTTAACCCAAAAAATGTTACCCATGAACTCAAACAAAAACAAACAATTAATGTAAACAAGATAAATCAGAAAACACTAGAAAACCCAGAAAAGAAACCAAATCAACTAACAAAGAAAACCCATTATTCAGACTCCATAAAATGTGATGTCCAGCACGCCAGACTTTCAGGAATCCACACACAATAATAAGATTACTTGGCCCGGCCCACCTCGCAGACCAACTGCAATAGTTCTTAAACTGGTGCTATGTAGCAACAGGCTTAGCCAGATAGCAAACAGCAGAGGAGCAGTAAAGCGGCAGCTTCAGCCGAGCAGAGCACCAAAGGCGTTAAAGCCACGCCAGAGCGAGTAGGACAGCCGCAGCACAAGACAGGACAGTAGGACAGCCGCAGAAGCCGGGCGGCTGTAACATGAAGCAGGGTAGCAGCGGCTAGTTAGCCGTGAGGCAGCTAAGCAGTCAGTAGAAACAGCACAGGCGAGAACAGAAGCAGAACAGGATCAAAATTACGATTTCTTACAGTAGTTTAACGCCACTGGAGTTCCCCAGGGAGACACCGGCTCACCACGGCCCCTGTCAGATAAAATTTAGCTCTTATTAATTTCGAGCACTAGAGGATAAGAGTACAGGCTTGCTAGACAACATACATACCGAGCAGGCCTGGCGATCACCCGGAGGAGAGGCGAGAGGAGCACAGTCCAACTGTGCTAAAACAGCAACAGTCTAGAAGCGGCGAACAGCGATCTGAAAAGCGGGCAGATTACAGGCAGATCAGCATGATAATTAAACAACGGACACCATTAGCAGCCACTGCTAGCTTACCTGCACCGGTGCAGCGTGAGGAGGGAGGCGTGAGGCGACCCGGAAGTGGTCAGAACGGCCAGAGCAAGAGGGAGGGGGGACTGTTACTACCCCCTTTTATAGGGTGCCCCCGTCAGGTCATTGGCTGACAGGGACCCCAAGACAACAGGGTGACACCTTGCGTCCAAACACAGATGAGACACCTCATCCTGCTACACTAATAAACAAACAAACAAAACAAATGGACCAAAAAAACAAACATCCACCGGCAAAAACATTAACTCATTGGTGGAGGTAATAAAAAGCGTATAGGGGTGCTGGCTTGG
Source organism: Scarus forsteni (assembly GCA_036419115.1). Taxonomy (NCBI): domain Eukaryota; kingdom Metazoa; phylum Chordata; class Actinopteri; order Labriformes; family Labridae; genus Scarus; species Scarus forsteni. Next base: position 2,658,456 of record JAZDUH010000395.1, read on the forward strand.
CGGAGTGGTTAGCACCCCATGTACTTGCTTCTGCCGGTCCAGGTTCGAATCCCACCTGTGACCAGTTTGCAGAGTGTCTTCCCCTACTCTCTCACCTCCTTTCACAAGCCTATCCACTGTCTCCCTCCTATCAATAAAGGCACAAAATGCCCCAAAAATACATTTAAAAAAAAAAAAAAAGCGTATAGATTTTTAAAAAAATATTGATTAAATCATTGTGAAATAAAGCGTTAATATTGATGACCAGGGAGGCTTGAAGCATATTGATCCCTGAGATATAAATAAGTACAGTCTCTAATATATCCCAGCGTCTTTAACGCATCCATCAATAAGGTCTGCTATTGACAAAGATTTTCTAAATATAACAAAAAAAGTCTTGCATTTATTCAGAGTTTTTTTATGAAGCAATATTCAAATCTCTGTCTCTGGTGGTAAAAACATCAGGCTGTGAGACTTGATGTTGTCTTTTTAAATCCTTGCATAATAACAAACAAAAGTAAACATATTATTGGCCTCAGAGGTGAACATGATGTGCTGAACTAACTCAAATTAGCTAACACTGTGCCAGGGGAACACTAATAGATTAGAGTGCTGTTTGGTTTGCAGGAGGTGTTAGATGCCTCTGTGTGTGTGTAAGTGTGTGTGTGGGCTCTGTGTGTGTATGGGTGGGCATGTATGAGTGGGCGAGTGGTTATTTTAAGGGTGCATGCGCAGGAGGAGAGAGAGGGTGAGGGTGTTGTTTACTCCTTATTCCCTGAATGTGGAGAGCATCCCAATCCTGACAAACATCCGCTCCTCAGTCAGCAGGAGGGATGGAAAAAGAGGAAGATGGATCCGGACTCTAGTGATGGGCGATACCAGGCTTTTCCAAATCAATACCGAGACTTTCCGCTTAATTCACAACTACAACAACAGATACGGGGATCAATCTCCTACAGCGCATTCATAGTGTTTATGAATTTGATGTTTCATGTGGCCAAAAGCACGTAAATGAAACATGTAGTTTAGACTAGTGGCTTTCAAATGATGTGCCTTCAAACTTTGTAAAACCAGGAATTATCATTATGATAGTTATGCTACAACTAATCAGTACTGAAGATGCTTTTACAACTGCATTTTCTATTATTAAAAAAAAACAAAACAGAAACTCCAAGACAACTCTGCTTTTTTCAGTTGACAGAATATATAAAAAGGAGGGTATTATTTATTTTTTTGGCCGCTGCAATTTATTAATTTACTAGAATTCAAAACCTATGACTTATCTCTAACTTTCACACCATCCATATTAATTTTAAATATTAAAAACAGTAATACTTCTATAGCAGAGGTCTGATTTAGACTGGTTAGATAATGTGACATAGCTAAAGAGGATACTTGGCACAGATATTCATTTAACACGCCCTGAGATTTTGTTTGATTCTAGGTGTCATTGGTGAAAATGGTTTGAAAACCATTTCTCCAAACTCTACAGCACGGGTGGGAAACTGGCGGTCAGGGGACCACATGTGGCCCTCCTCATAAATGAATGTGGCCCACCACTTCAATTCAGATTTCCAGTTTGATGGTCTGGTCTTTTATATATGTATATATACATAAAACAGCTAATACACATGCACTGTTGATACAATCTGGATGTACGTATATGTGCATAAACATATATACCTGTGTATCTATAAAATAAGGAGTTTTTCTTCAGCCTCCCCATTGTGAAAAACCTTGAAATAACTTTTGTTATAAATTGGGGCTATACAAGTAAAGATTGATTGGTTGACATAAGCCCCCATTTTCTTATAAATAAGATGGCTTGTTGTTATTTATAACTCTGTGTTTTCCTTAGACACTCTAACCTTGATTTTGCAGCCAAATAGATACAGTCAGGTTAATTTAAGTTTTGTTATCTTGATTTCAGAGCTTAACAAACAATCCTGCTGCTCCCGAGGCAACAACATCAGTCAGTTTACATCCCTGTTATAAAACACGCAGTGCAGCTTGTGCTCTCTCTGGTTAATGGTGTAAGTAAAAAAATCATATAAGGCAGGACAAAAATCAAACATGGTCAACTTTCTGTGAGGCATCCGAGACGGGTCTTTCGCTGTTGGTCATTCTGAAACAGACACTACACAAAATGAGGTCCAAAAACCTTAAGAATGTCAGGTCGGGTCATAATCGTGCTTGGATTGAGTGTCACTTCTGCACATTTGTGAGCATGTAAATAGTCCAAATAGCATGATAAAACCAGAAAGGCTTTAGCAACAACTGCTACAGCACAGCTTCTATGAATCCAAAGAAAGAAAAAAGTGCTGTTGTCAAAAACTGAAGTTTCCACTCATTTTTTGTCCCATATGAGAGCTCTGTTGATGGAGTCTCTTAAAATCGTCATCCTCTCAGAATAAAAGCTAAATGAAGATCTTTTTATGTTGTAAAACCTTTCTTTCACTGACTTTATTTTGAGCATCTTAGTGCAGACTCACCCAAAGATCATATGGACCATCCCATTGATGCTGGACACATAGTAGAACTAATTATAGCAGCATAGTTTCTTGGTATCAGCTAAAATTAGTAATTTGAAAAGTGGTTATCAAAATCAGTATTGTGCATCCCTATTCTATATGTACTCTTATGTTAGCAGTGTTAATTCTGTTGACTAATTATTAATTTTGTCTCAGTTTTCATCAACAACACGTGCACATGGTCAAAAACTAAAACTAAAATAACTGGCATTTTCATGAACATATAAATACTAGAAAAAAATGGCTGACGGACTTAATCCAATCAGACCAAATTTGGTCATGTAGAAAATAGGGACAAGCCAGGAATATATTCAATCACATCTACTTTGGTTGTGTGGAAAGGTTGGATGAGTTCAGAGGGACATCCAACCACAGCTGCCTTAGCTTGGTGGTGGTGGGATAAGTTGTGGAGTGATCCAATCAGAACTGCTTTCTTTGCAAATTGATATATTTATGTAGAGCAGGTTCACTGTTTGTTGTCAGCACTGGTATTGTAACAGAGATGCTCTGCCAAGTAGCAGAGTTAATCAGACTTTGCAAGCATTGTGTTGTTAAATTTTATGAACTAAATCTAGATTAAATAATGACAAAAACTAAAAGCTATTTTAGGCAAAAGACTATAACTGAAACTAAATAAAAAGTGTTGTCTAAATCAACACTGCATGTCAGCAGGAGAGTTCAAACATTTCAGTGCACGACTCTTAATGCATGTTGCTCAAAAGGAAAAGAGGAAGGACATGAAGGTCAGACTTCATTCAAAATGGAGACATTTTTAGGATTCTCCCTCTGCCTTCCCTCTCTCTCTCTTTCTGAGTATTGTAACACATTTTGTGAGCGGACACATCCTCCTGCTATGGAGACTGACGTCCTCTTTAGTCGGGGCGAGGAGTGTTTCACTCTGCCGCTCAATAGATGACATGGCATGGCCAGAGGGAGAAAGCTGCTGAGTGGAGGAGAGGGATTTAAATAAGCCTTTTCTTTCTGTCAATACAATCAATACCTGCTTCAAAGTTATCCATCTCTCCTCCTCTCTCTCACATGGTCCTGTTCGAACGGGGCGGCTCGTGTGTCAGATGTGCTCCTGCTTTGAAATTATGAAGCCTCTCCTGTGATTCGGCATGCACTGGAACACGCCGGACTCTTTTTGTTGCCTCTGCAGACATTTTATTTTCAAATTTGGCAACAGTGCGTGAGCAGAGAGAGACATTCCTGCGTGCCATGTTTCCTCAGCTCGACACGGGCTCTCTATCCAAAATGGAGGAAGCTTCTCCATCTTAATTTCACTTGCAGCTCCGTTGCAGTGTCCATGTGTGTGATAATAAGATGTCAGTGTTATTAAAGGATGCTGAGGGTTGAAACCTGCTCACAAGGAGATGAAACACCCAAGCGTTTGCTATGATGCTCCCTCGAAATGAGATTCTGTCTGGGAATTCGTGGTGGTGCTGTCATGTCCGTAAACAAGGTCATTTGGTATAAAGGTGCACAGGCTGCCTTAGGGGGGAACAAACACACACACGGACAAGCACACGTACGCACAGAGCCCAGGCTGAACTGTGAGGAAACATGCACAGAAGCGAGAAAAAAAAAACAGCCTTTTTTTATGGAGCTCCATGTCCTGTTAGCTCCAACGCAGAGCAAATGTAGCATGTTTGAATCTGCGTGATCTGCTCGAGCGCGGCCTCTCCTCTGGCAGGTTGGGATGAGGGAGAGAGAGACCGGCCCCCCGATTTTGATGAGGAGCAAACAAGCCCGTTTGCTTCATGATCACTGCTGCAGACTCTCGCTGCAGCGGAGATGACGAAGAGGTGGAGGAGGAGGAGGAGAGAAAAAGATGGGGAGGGAATCCTGCAGAGAAATCCTCATGCATCTCTCCTCCTCCTCCTTGGTTATTAGCTGTGTATTAATTGTTAGCGTGGGTATCGGGCATGCTAGCTAGGCCGGAGGATGCAGAATAAGCTCTTGATTCAGTGATGCGAAGTCTCCGACTAAAAAGCTCCAAGACTTCTGCTGATGATGATGTAGGTGGGCTATAAATAGACTGTTATTTTTACCCCTGCCATTTTGGCCTCATTTCCGCTTTTCCCCTGCGCTTCCCCTGCCACCGCCATGATTTTCGCGGTGCTGATGGCTATGATGGTGAGTGATGAGCGAGCAGCAACGTCCCACTAAGTTTGGGCCATAAAAGCAGTAAACTAGGACAGAAATAAGACTCCTGTGTTAATCCCCCAGTGCACCATGGCCCTGCTAACTGGCTCTTATATAAGAGCCCAGAGAGCAAGAAGAAGAAGGAGGCAGAGAGACGCTCAGAGAGGCTGAGAGAAAGACACAGCGTCTCCACAGCTCAAAAAATGAAATCCTAAACTTGCCGAGCCAGACCCAGGGGAGCAGCATGTCTTGTAGAGAAATATTTCAAATAAACTTTGGCTCTTAATAATTAAAGACAAAGCTCTCTTCAGGATAAGTTTGTAGTGACAATGAAGTTAAATGAGGAGAGATTTTACTGCTGAGATTTGTTCCTATTTGTTAAGCACAAACTTATTTTGTTGCAGGTCTGTAACAAGTAACAAACATTTTATCACATTCACCAAAGAAGCTACTTTTTTTGCCAGCGTTTGTTTGCTTGTTAGTCAACAGGATAATCAAAGAGCTATAAGGTGATTAGACGCGGTGATCCTGATGCACATCCAGGACTTTTTAAAAAAGATTTTTCAAACATCTTGCAGCACAGATGGATCTACCTGATTCAGTGTTTGCAATGAAACAGATCCATCTTGCCAAGCTCAAACTACAATGATTTTGCTTAGCCTGAAGCAGCATAGCTTGGGATGTATTCCGTGGACCGGTACTTTCATGTACCAGTGCCTAATTGGGTCGGTACCCGAACACCATTAAGAATCTGGAAAACGGTACCATTAACGTCTCTTCAACTGTCACGTAGTTATGACACTACCGCCGTCCAGCTCAAGCATGTCGGTCAGGGCTAAGCGCTCAAAGGTTTGGGCACACTTTAGCAAAGTTAATGAAAACTCGGCCCGATGCAATCTTTGTCAGAGAGAAGTTGCGTCCAAGGGGTAAATACTAGCAACATCACCATACACTTGGAGCGCGCTCACAGTATAAAGCTACTAAAAGAGTGCGGGCTGTTTGATTGGTATAGCAACACGAGTAAAGTTAGCAGCCCGGCTAACACTAAAGACTACAGCACCGACAGAGACAGAGACTCTATTATCCGCCCCTTCTGTAAAAACCCTGCAGAAAACAACACAGTCACACGGGGTTAAACTCTAGAAAAAGCGCCGCTGCACTCGGCCGTTGACTTGGATGAAAAGCCGACTGCACAGCTCTCCTCAGATGATTAATGTCCGCTCGGAGCGGAAACTCTTATTTTACTGAGGTCAAGAGAGCACCGGATGTGACTGACGGTCAAGCTGCACTCACAGCGCCCTCTGTTGGATGAAACGGTCCACTGCTCCAGGCGCCCTGATGTGCTGCTACACTCAATATTTTACATTTGAATATTTATTTACTATTCGGTTACGGATATTTATCTCCATATTCAAAAGGTTATTCGAATATTGAATATAAAGTGAGAGCCCTAGTAGTCATTACAGTATCGATTTTAGCACCACAAGATATATGGGTCTGTCTGTACATGCAGTCTGTTGGGTGGCATGAATGGGTTTTGCCATCTCCTTAGCTTTCTTTTTGCCTCTGAGAAGCATTTTTAATGCATTACTTCTATTTTGTTGAAGCTTTACTATTACCTTGTAGCAATGAAAAAAAGGTTGAATCTTTTAATATCTTGTAAAGTCTTCATTTTTTACACAAATTACATGCTGTAGTATCGATAAGTATCGATACCGATAAGGAGTATCGGTATTTGTATCGGTATCGATAAAATCCTGACGATATACATCCCTAGGCACAGCCCAATATGAGTCCTTTAGATCAGGAAGAAGTGGGAGCTACAAGCAAAACAACAGCAGGAAGTGAGATTATCATAGATGCTAACAGCTTTAGGAGCAGTTTTATCAGATCTGGACCACATTTCTTTATTCAGTGAAGAACAAACACCAACACTGAAAGCACTGCACGATAGAAGTGACATTTTCTCTCCACTTCTCCCATGCTTTGGCGAGACTTTGTTCTACAAAGCAGTATTTGTACTTTACGCCGCGGCAGTGGCATCCCCCTATTACATTGCCTGATTGGTCCTTAATGATTGTGACTGACGGAATAATTATCCAATCACCGGACCAGATATGAAAAGTTCTGCCCTCCCCAAACACTTTCTAAGGGCTGTTAAGATGAAAAGACGGAAAGAAATATAGACTACTGTATGATCATTCTGGAGTGTCGGGTTAGCACAGCAGGGCACTTTCTACATTTTTCAATATGAATAAGCTAACAATGTCAGAAATGCTTTAGTGGAGGTCTTGCTCTCAAAGCACTCCTGCCAAATTTAACCTGTTTTTTTATGTAATTTAAATTATTATGACAGTTGGCATCACAACAAGACTGAGGTCACTTTCACCTAATGTTTGGTTCTCTGTTCTATTAAGAGGAAACTTTCTAACGTTGTGCATTTTGGTTTGGTTCAGACAAAAGTCTATTACATGTGCTATCCACCATTGGTTTTGGCAGTAGCTGCCGTCAGGTGTTTCCACCATCCTGCTTATGGAGTGATGCAGAGATTGTGTTTTTGAGGGCAGACCTGGAAGGTAGCATTCGGCTGGTTTCCATTTTCACAAACTGATGTAACTTTCATGATCATTACTTTTTGCCAAGAAGGTTACGTTTCTGCCAGCGTTTGTTAGTTTGTCAACAGGATAACTTTAAAAGTTTTGAATGAAAGTTGTTGGCATTTCCATGAAATGTTGATCATAGCACAAGGAAGAAGTGACTTGATTTCGGTGGTGATCCGAATATGATGAATTTTTTTCAAGGGTTTGTAAACAGTGCAAGTCAGGGCAGGTTTTACTCACAAAATGTTGAACTGAAAAATTACCACAGAGCAGACCAAGCAACCAGTCAAACCAGCCTGAACACATGCAGAAGGAGCTCCAACAAAGTGAGTCAATCAGCAGCTCGATCAGGTGAATCCTGCATGTGAAAACTAGAAGAGTTTTTTTAACTTTAGTGGTTATAAACACACTCTAGCAGTCTTTAAAATCTGCTATACAAAATTTGAGAATATATGAGTTAAGAAAAAATTGGGCTCTTTAAAATGTTTCCAAAGTGTGAGCAGATTTTCTACATTTATGTTTAAAAAGCAAATCTAGGGATCGATCTAGAGTAAATTATGAATACCTCTGTTTTTTATCCAGGTTAAATGTCCACTGTTTTTTTTCACTGTTTGCTATGAATGGATGAACCACTGAACTATTGAACTGATATTAAGCAGTGATGACAAGGAAAAAGCCAAGGTCACGACAACACTTCATCCTGGGAATTCTCCCACAGGCGGCTATTATTGTTAATGGTCACATGATGCAATTACTTTTTACATCAATCAATGCTGGTGTGTGTGTGTATTTATATATACGTGTGCGTGTGTAAGCTCCTCTTTACCAGCCCAGGATTCAGTCCCTGTAGTTAAATAGTGTGTCCAGTCCCTCTCAGACAGCCTCGGGGGTTTTGGCTCTGCCGGGTGCCAGCCCGTCTCAGCGCTCGCCAACTTGTCGTGTGTGAAACAGGAAGTACGTCTCTATGAGTGAACCTGTCGGCTGCGGCTGGCTCACGCTCAGCGGCTCTTTATTACAGGATTATGTGACCAGAGGCTGAACCCTGCTCTTGTTTTAGACTCTTGTGGGATGAGAATAAACCTCAAACTGAGTCTCGATTCATTATTATGGGTTATTTGAACAAGGCACAGATCTTATGACAAGAAAACAACAAAAAGATGTTTTTCATTGTTTCTTTGCTTGCAGCAGTGGACAGTACAATACATTGTGATACAAAAACAAGCCAACAACTATTCATGCACTGATTTATCAGAGAACATACTTGCGGTCAAAATGGCACAATCCCAACATGCAACCAAAAAAGACACAAAGGTGAAATAAGAGCCTTCATCAGTATTTTGAAAATGTAACTCACAGTTCAGGCTGAAATAAAATCTATGTATTATCTTTAAACTTTATTAGGACTCCTTTATAAAGAGAAAAAAACACATGCTGTTGTTTTATTTTCATTCATAATCCATGAATGCAACATTATTTGGTATTACTGCAACTATAAGTTGAAGAAGAAACCCATTAGAGAGCAATCAGGTCAAGTGATAAAGCAGCCCACCTGCTAATTATGTGGACTAAATGGGTGACACTGCCTTCATTTTAAGATAAGATTTAACTCCTTTTGCAGCTCCAGACAGACTGTTTTAGTCACATTTTGTTGTGACTAACTTATAGCACTAGTTTCCAATCAAGACCTAAAGCCAACGTTTGTCTCTTGATAATGTTGTTTTCATTCCCTGAGAATCTGCTTGTGTTGTTTTCCTCAGACGTATGTAGCTTTTGACAAAGGTGTCTTCTAAGAGAAATTATAGCATGGCAACCATTGAGTGTCTGAAGTCTTGGAAGTGAAGTGTGGTTCTCTCTTTTAAGAATTTCTATTTACATATTCAAACCCAACTTTTTGTACTTTTTGTTTTTTTGTATGTGGGCTAACAGTTTTTTAGAAGACTTAAAATAAAACTGAAATTTGAGGAACTATTTACAGTGTTTATGTGGAGACATGGATATTATTGTCAGTACAACATATGTACAGTATGAGCAGACATTAGATTTATAAGAAAACATTGGGATATGCAGCAGTAACAAATGTGGCCAATATTTACAGCAGATACAACAGCCCTACATATTCAACATATAAGCTGACATATTGGCCGGTTGATTTATGATTAATGTACTGTATAACGAGGCTTCACTGTATTATTATTGACTGTCTAGATTAAAAAAAAAAATCGTTTTTAGAGAACAAAATGCTAAACATTTTGATATGGTCAGGTCAGTTCAAGTTAAGCTGAGGCCACATACTGTCTACAAAATATATTGGTGATGATAAGTTTAGAAATATTGAAATATCTGAAACTGGAACAAAAACTGTATCATAAATTCCTCCTTGAACTGCACACTGTGCACCAGTTTGTCCTCTGTGAACACTGTAATGTTATCACTGCTGTTTGTATGAGAGCTTTGCTCTGCCCTGGTTGTTGCTAAACTTTAGTGAACTGTATGGACTATGAAAGTTGCTGTAAACAACAATTTCACCAAAGAAACTTTTCCAGCAAGGTCGGAGGTTTTGGACAAGACCCAGTGTCACTCTTTAGAGGGCAACAATCGTTCCTTTAGAGCTTTCGCTGCCTTTGTCTGTGATTGCGGTAGTAAAAACATAAACTGGTTACTGTACTCATGGATGCCTTTTTCAGTTTATTAGGTCTTGGGCTGAAGACCAAACAAACATTTGCTTCAAAGAGCTGTCAATGCCAATATCACAGATTTGTGGGAAAACTTTGAAACTTAATTGTCATTGCAGTGGAATGTATGACAATCTTGTGCTCAGGGACATAAATGCATGTATACATATGTGTTTGTTCAGAATCATTTTTTATAACAGGGGAGATCACTTCTGTTTCATACAGTAAAAGATGCATACCTGTGGGAGAGGCCTCACCTAGGAGTGCACATCACAGTGTACTGTGGCCTAATGGGAGGTGCTATTTGTGTTGTTGTAGATTTATATTTAGTCACCTTACACAGATAAGAAAGTTGTCAAAATCAAATGATGTGTCAGGGTTTTAAAAAAAAATAAATAAATTGAGAAATGTAATTTCAAGGATGTTTTAGGCATTTTAAACCTTCAAAATCTATCTCAACATGCATGAAACAAATCAGAGAAATATAGCCATCTGTAGATATAATAGTTGAATACACTTGCAAATATTGCATGTGACAATTATGAAAGCAACAGGCTGTAAACACTAGTCAAATATGTGCAATAACCAGCGGCGTCCTTTACCATGCAAGTCTCTGTTTTTTAACAAATGAAACAGTTCTGCATGTACTCATAACAGAGACCCCCAATGGGACCCAAAGGACACAAAGTCCTTCATAATGCTGCTTTAAAAGTTAAAAAGCTATAAAATGATGCCTGCTGACATCACGTTAGATTCAGGTTTAAGAGGATCCCTGTTCTGTCTCTACTAAATGTTTTCACTTGGTGAATCTGTTGCTATGAAAAATGTTTTCACTTATTCATTCAACCTGATTTATTTATACTGGGCTGTCCAATGAGAGCAGTTCATGATTTTTACTGGCACCTCGTGTACACCAGACAGTGGAAGAAAAAGGCAGAAATCTAACATTTAGACAAACAGTACACTCAGAAATAAAAGATGAGGACAAAATGGGTAAAAGGCAGGAAATAGGAAGAAAAGAAATGTTTTTCATTACTGTGAGGAAGACATTGGAAAGAAGGGAGCATTGAAAAGAGGGGCTGTGAGAATATAAAGATTTAGTTTGTGAGAAATGTCCAAAGTCCTTTCAGGATCCACAAAACTGGAAATATTGATATGAATGCCAAACAAAGCAGAGATATTGGTTTTTCCAATTCTTTGCATAATTGTCTTTGTTTCGACTCACTGCTGCTACAAAGACTTTGACACTGTTTAATCTGTTTAATTAATGCACTAACATGGGCAACATCCATATTTTTCATTTAGATGTTTGTGTGTTATTACATCATACATCTTCAGTGGGGACCTGCGATCAGATTTCACTTGCCTTCCTTCTTGAAAGCTGTGTGCAGTATAATGCATCAAAGCAGATGTATAATTTTTAGCCAGGAGACTAGCAGCTCTCTTTAACAGCTTTTCTTCTTTATCCATCTTTTTAAAATAATTTACATTGAAATACTGGTAGAAAAGGAAACCTAGCTTGGTACTGATTTGATTGACATGACTGCACAGTATAAAAGAATGAAGTGATGAGTGGGATGTGATTTTTTTTCTGTTTGTGAAACAGCTGAATCTTTAGCTGACTCTTAAATGTGAACTAATGGCAGCCTGCTCCTGTTTTAGAGACAGTTTTCATTTTTTCAATTTTCATCATTGATTAATAGACAAAAAAAGCACTAAATGAGCAGCTGCTAAGAAGCCAACACACCATCCACTACTGACTGAATCCAAATTTCAAGAAATAGCTTCATTTTCCATCACCATTAGAAAAGCTGGAGAGAACTTAATGAACATTATATTCCTTTTTCAGCAGACTTCTGCAGAATATATCAGCAGCTGTGGCACTGTTTAATGTGTATTATTATTCTTCATGTCTACACCATTGATCCCTAACATTGTTAACACTGTAGACTGGCCTTTACACAAGACAAGGACTGGCTATTACATGTGGCTGGGGGATAATAAACAACTACTCATGATAGTGGGATCTTTGATTTTTAACATGAAAAACTACATGAAGCAAGAACAGTGCATCTGTCCAACCAGGGATCAGGTTAACTGATTTCTCTAAACCAATATCTAGCAACATCAGCTCCCTGCAAAGTAGCTACTAACAAAAGAGGGGATGCTATCAGTTTTTAGGAGGTCCTGCAGTGCCGTAGTTTAAAACTTTGACCAGGACTCCCGACAATACCTCAACACCAATTGAGATCTCTAACATGATGTATGTCTTGATTTGACTTTGAATTAAACCCACTTTATAAATCCGACACTCAGTTGCCTTTTACTTTTCTTTTTTATTGTGCTTTCAGTCATTAAAACAAAAAAAATCATAAAAATATGTAAGCATTTAAGAAACAATCTGTGTCAGTATCCTTTTTGGTATCATAAAATTAAAGCAAAAAGATTGGGGATTGTGTTTATTTTAAAAAGAAAGTTTGGTATCACTATCAATAAAGCTCTTCCCTGCAGTCATCAGACTTTATACTAGAGCTCCCTTTGAAAGTCACTAAACCAACCCTTTTATGCTGCATTTTTTAATATACTGTATTTTGTTATAGTTTGTTCAGATATAGCTTCTGTTGATCGTCATTAATCTATCAGTGCCAAACTCAGAACTATTTATTTTCATATTGTATATATTTAAATGGTACAAATTCTTTTTGCTTTGCACATAGTCTCTCTTTTGCTTATTATTTTGTTAGTCTTTCATATTTATTTTATTTTTATTTCTTAAAGATTGTACACTGGGTAACATTTCCATGTCTATCTAATATATCTTCTATACCTTTATACTTTGATATTCCTACTGCTGTACTTTGTTTAAAGCAACTAAAACAACCAAATTTCTCCCAAGGATTAATTGAATTATTCTTAATCTGACACACTGTCCAACTTTGTGGACAACATCAAATTCATTAACTTGACACACTAGATAGACTGTTCAATATTTACTATCCTGAATGTTCTTCACTCGTCCACCTGAGCTATAGCCCATAGAAAGTGTTCAGGAATGGGCAGAACCTTTCAGTTAAAATATCAGGCAGGTGATTGGATGATTTTTCCTTCAATAAAATTCATTACAGGCCAATCAGAGAATGGAGTAGGTAGGTGCTACTGCTGCAGTATGAAGCTCAAAATGTTTAACACATCAGAGAACAAACTCTTGACAAAACATGTCAGAAGTGGAGTGAACATATTATTTCCATTTAGAAATGCTGGAGCGTTGTAGTTCTTTTTTTAGTTAATGAAGAAATGCTGTCCAGGTCTAACAGGACAGCTAATGAGGCTGTTAGCATCTATGCTAACTTAAGTTACTTCCTTCTGTCATCTGCCTGTTAGCTCCCAGCTCTCTCTGCTTTAAAGCACACTGTTTGGGACGCCATGCACAACACTTACAGACTGAAGCTTGGCAAGATGGATCTGCAGGATTGTGAAGATTGAATCAGGCAGATCTAACTGCTGCACAAGGTTAAATTGCACTGTGTGATCATATAATCCCAATGTTGTTTTTCTGTAGTGTGTGTATCTTTGACCATAATCTGTTCTTATTTCCTGTTTTGCGCTGCCGTTTTGGCCAGGTCTTGGACAAAAATTGGTTTTAATGGTTTTAAATATCAATGCTTTTTTTTAACCAGTTAAATAAAGTATATTGAAATTGAAATGTCTTAGTATCACCTTTCCCTGGGGTATGTGGGTCAACAAATGTAACCATAATCTTACCAGGTATCTTTGCTCATCCACTTCCTGCCCTGGACCTCCTACAGATCTTGGCCCTCTTGACAAAGTAAAGCTTTGTTTGAGCTAAAGCAGAGCCTTTGCAGCCAAGCCTCCTCCATATGCAACCTGAAGGATATCAAACTTTTCAGTACAAATTAACTGGTGTTTACACAAAGTATCAAGGATTATCACTTGGTATGATAGATGTTGATTTACTCTGTGAATTCAGGTCATTGGATTCTGACTTATCTGACCTCCATTGTGGATCTGTTCTTTTTGAACCTCCTGCTTTCACTGCTAATGTTTCCTGATATGTGTCATCCTCCTGCCTCACACTCTGCACTGAAGGTCAAATGAAATGAACTGGGTTGCTCTGGCTGCCTCCGTGACTCCTTTACTTCTTCTTCCCACTCTTGTGTGTAGGATCACCACCACCGCAGCCTGCATGATGGACCTGCGCCGCTACCCTCTAGATGAGCAGAACTGCACCCTGGAGATCGAAAGCTGTAAGTACCGTTGTCCCTGACAACCGCCTCTCACGCCCACACGTAGACGTAGATTTAAACAGATCCCACGTTCGCATGCAGCTCCGGAGTGAGAAATCTGAGAACCATCTGCGGGCCAAGGTAGGAAGACGGATGATAAGGCTGCACGTAAAATGCTGAGAAAGGCTGATGAGATATCACGAGATACGCATCGAGGAGAGGAACATCACTAATGGCTGACTGACTGATAACATCCAGCCTAATTAATTCAACTCCAGCTGCAGTGGCTTCCCAAGGCGTGGAGGAGCCTGATTAGGTCCAGTGTTTCAGGGAGGTGCTGATAGTGGATGTTGTGTGCAGCTCCTTCCCCCCAAAAAACTGCCTCCATGTTTGTACAGTACAAAGAGCTCATTTCACACGGAGCTCGTAATTGTACGTGATCCGGCGTTCTGGAGCGGAGGGAGGGAAGGAGGGAGTGTGGAGCAACATGAGAGGGAAAGACGAGGTCCTCTGCGTGTTTTATCTGGGTCCCCGGAGAGAAGGATTATGGGGCTGGGATGTGGTGTAGGGCTCGGTCTTTCCGGGTTTGATCACACCATTGCCAGCAGCACAAAACAGCACGGGTCAGAACCGCCTCTCGCCGTTCCTCTCCCGTCACTCCCTCATTTTTCCACGTCCCTCATCTCCTTTCTTTGCACAGTCTCATCCTCTTCTTCTCCTCTCCCAGCCTTTTTAACTCCCTCTCCATCACTCATGCTCTCTTTTTTTCTCCTCCTCCTCCTCCTTCTCTCTCAGGCTGCACAACACAAAACGCACACACTCCCTCCCTCACACACACTGAGCTCTAGTTTTGATCACCAGGCAGTATCTGCTCTCATATGGATTAACTGGCAATGGTTTTAACGCTGGAATCGCTTCATGCCAGAGCGTGCTATTTTATTCAGACTAATGAGCCCAGAGAACCCTCACTTCCCTTGATAAACTTGATGCATTTTTAACGGACACAAGTCTTAAAACCGCAGATCCCATGACGCATCAGTAGCTCTTCTCCGAGCAATAATTGATTCCTATTGTCCCAACGCTAAAGATTTATTGTCTTGCATACATTCCCATGCAAGCACACACCCACACATGAATTCATATCTTCAGGCTGCATTGTCTCTCTCTTCACGTCACTCTTATGGGACTCACATGACAGCCCAGGAGGAGCGCAGTGATGTAACACGTTGACATCGCCCCCAAAACATACAGAGACAACAGTCCAGAACTAATGGAGCTACAAACTGACTGACCGCGCAAATACAGGCCATAAAACGCTCCCTTTACGACGCTCCTCATGCCAAAGCAACCCCCTGCTCTCCTCTTCGCGAGCACTCTCCTGGTCCTGGCTCGTCATGGCTGATCAGAACTGAACTGAGCCGCACATCAAAACAGCGGCGTGCTGGACTCGGCTCTAATTGGGGTGATGCTGGGTTGCACAAAGCTGTGATAATGATAATGCAGAAAAGGAGGGAGAGCTTTACTGTATCTGCAAGTGCTCAATATCAGGCTCAAATATGTTAAGGCTCTTTGCTGCAGCTCTGCAAGGATTCTCCAGTTTTTGTGTTTCCAGAACAAGCTGAACCAACTGAGGATAAGAGAGATTACTGCAATACTGTACTGAAGCAAAAGTACATATCAAGCTATAATATACAGGATTGTAGTTTTTCAATTCAAAACTGATTTCAAACTTGATAAAAAGTCCTAGGAGACCCCTTTTTATTTAATTCCAGAGGTAGGATCAGAGGTGGAATAAAGGCGAGAGGAGAGCATGCAGAGCCATTGGGGGAGTGTAGTACTTATAATTCTCAATGTAGCAACTGATCATTTATCCTGGCAAATGCAATCTGATTATTGTTCACTAGCTCCAGTTTTTTTGTTTGTTTTTTTTTTAAATACGGCTCTTTACTCAGATTTCTCTTTGAATCTGATCCAGTGAAATTGTGCTTTGTGACTCCTTGGAGCAGCAGATCTGAAAGCAAAGCAGAAACAAATGGGGTCTTACACAAACACTAACAGAGATCACGGGACTTACTCCCCTTTGTCAAATTCCAAACGACTCTGAAAGTCACTTTATGGTGTGACAAGGGAAAGGGCAAACCGGAGGATCCACTCCTATCATGGGAGAGATGAACTGACTTTGTAGGGCTGCCATTGTTTGTTTCAATCACCTACTTCTCATGCCTGTATTATTTACTAGTGAGAAATGCATTGCAATACTAGTAATGTAAAGATCATTAAAATGGTCATATGATAACTTAAATCGGGTTTCGATGACTACTTGGGTTTATTCACATCTACTTACATTAAAAAAAAAAGTTTTAATATACAGAGTACCCCTGATAGTGCTGTATTCCCTCTCTGTCTGAGGGCCTTTTTCAAACCAGCTCCTACACCCACCAAAACCCTTGTTGTAAACCCACTCATGGGTTACAACTAAGGCTGGGTATTTCCAGCAACCCCACGATACGATACGTATCCCGATGCACGTAAATAGTGAACATTGACTGCACTTTTAACAGAATTCCCAGCAACTTTTGTTTTTTATTACAAGAAGAAAAAGAACAAGGATGAGTTTTAAATGACTCTACAACTTAAGAACATTAATTCAGGTCCCCAAAGATGGTAGACACCTAAGTGTAAATTTGGAACTGTGTTTCATGACGTAGCTTGGCTTCTACTTTGAACTGTGCCTTTGTTAACAGTACCCAAAGAGTATTCACAACTGTCCAAACATTGAGGCTGTGTCGATTCTGCAGAATCCGTATCGATACATGTATCCCCAAGGTGTGCATGACGATATTTTGTCGTATCGATATTTTGGGCACAGGCCAAGTTACAACTACTCAAAAAGTAGGCTGTTCGACGATATGTTACAGTGAGAATCATTTGAACATTTAGCTCTTTCTTGACACAGTGTACACAATGGAGTGTATTCAGAAAATGTAAAGATCACTTCCTTACACACATTGTAATCTTAGAAGTGTTTAAACTTTTCCACCACTTTGGATTTGCATAAATGGAAAAAATGTTAATACTGGAAATTCCCATTAAGACAGCAACATATCTATCATTTAGGATTTGTTTTAGATTAGATTTTAGATTAGACTGGTGTCTTGTCCTATATTAACATTATTTTTGCATATTTTTCACAGAAGTAAGTATCCAACATGTTTGGGTGTAACATAAAAGAGATGGTAAAAATGTTTGCTTAGAAAAAGTGGGGGGTACATCGACCTTATTTTGGATTTACACAGAATCACACTGACACAGACAGGCTTACAGATGATGAATAATACACATAACTTTATGGCTTTAAATGTTTTTTAGTCCTTTTTTAAATATATATCACCTTAGTATCTACATTTTCTGTGATCAGAATTAATAAGGCCACATAAGTTACAAACAAAGCACTTGTTCATGTGAATTAAAACATTCCTCTCCCTTCCTGTGATAAGAATTAATTATCTATCTTATTGTTTTGTGTGATCTTATTGTTTTGTATCTTATGTCCTTCTGGTTTTTAGCGTACTCTGTAACACTTTGAGATTTTCCTTAATGAAAAGTGTTTTATAAATAAAATGTATTATTATTAGTAGTATTAGATAAATGTAATCTAATCTAGATACACTGAATTAAATAACAGCAATCAAATCTGTGGAACAATTCAGCATCAAAAAACTCTTACTTCTTCCACAGCACTGACATTGACATGCAGGAGAAAGAAAATCACAGACATGAAAGTAAAAAACGATGCCTGTTTAGGTATTTTGCATGCAGACTTGTGCACAGAGAAACCACTGCTGTGCTTCCCCTGCTATCAAAGGCAAAAACATCTAAAAGGAAACAGCCCATGGGCAAAGTTCTCTGCCTGTCCAACCATAAATGGAGAAAAAAGACAAATGTGAGCATCATGACTAACTTCACCTTGAATGTCAGTGCTGCTGCAACAAAGACAAATGTGTTAATTTTTAAAAATCAAACGCTCTGGCTTTAATTATTCATCACATCTGAATAGGTCACTGCCTCTATTTTGAGTGCGAGGCAGACACAGCAGAGCTCCGAGCGGGGAGATGGCTGCTCCCTGTTTGCCTGCGACGCTCTTCATGTCAGACTCAGTCTGCAACAACCACTGCGCCTGCGCTGCCTCCATCCATGTGCAACAAACACATCCAGCTCCAAACCTCTGCTGCTCACAGCAACAACAGCATCACTCCTCAGTCTTTATTATGCATTAATGTTGTTTCCTTTTTCTTCTCCAAATCCTTGTACGTGTGCAGCTGTGTGAAACTGTTCTACACTCTGAGGCTTAAAGGAAGTCTCAGCTTTTTCCTTCAAAGTGAGTCACCAAACATCAAACAGATCACACTTTACATTACTGCCAGCCAGCCTCGCAAGCAGACGGGAATAGTTCTTATACCTCGCAGTTACAGCCATTGTTTCAAGTTGATGTAAGTAGGTTATGAAAACAAACTGTAATCCATCACAGCGGGCATGGGGCTGCATTTTTTAAGTGTTTCTAGGTGATTCAGTTCAGGAGGCAGTTTTTAATAGTACTACTACAACTCTAAACTCTAGCATCATTTTACTAATGACTACCCGGAGCTAAGTTCAGAGAGAAATACTGATTTTCTCCAGGTCCATATAAAATTAAATAATATCCTCTGTGCATAAAGAGAGAGCCATACTTTCTCAAAATATAGAGTAAATGGGGTGCTGGTTTGGTGGAGTGGTTAGCAACCATGCATGTCCCATATACAGTACACACTTCTGCCAGTCCGGGATTGAATCCAGCATGTGACCGGTTTGCGGAGCGTCTTCCCCTACTCTCTCATCCCCTTGCACAAGCCTATCCACTGTCTCTCTCCTATAAATAAAGGCCCAAAAGGCCCAAAAATACATTTAAAAAATAAAAAATGAAAATATAGAGTAAGTATCAACATCAACATATGGTCACCAGACTCGAAGGTCTGCTCGTTGAGTGGCAGAGAGTCACACCTGAGCACAAAGTTAGTAGGAAGAAAAGATTATAAGCTGATAAATGTTTTGAAAAGGACTAAGCATAACTTTTAAAGCCATGAAGTGATGTTTATTATCCAGCAATCATAAGCCTGAGCTATGGTGAATCTTACTCCATGTCATTGTGATTCTGTGTTTATCCGAAATAAGGTCGATGTACCCCAGCATTTTCTGAGCAAACATTTTTACTAGCCCTTCAATTTTACACACAAACAACTAAGACACTTTCTCTTCATGAAAAATATGCAAAATAGACTAAATAAGGGACAGAAAAAAATAAACCACAAGCTTCAGCCCATACCTTTTTCAGTTATTGATAAGCTTGTGTTAAATGATTGTATTCTTTGTTTATTCTTAACAGTTATGTAACTGAAATAAAAATATAGATTTATTTCGAATTTGATCATATTAATAAGATATATATATATATAAATATATATATATATATATATATATATATATATATATATATATATATATATATATATATATATATATATATATATATATATATATATATATATATATATATATATATATATATATATATATATATATATATATATATATAAAATCGGATCTCTGATGCTTTGGTTTAATGTAGGATACAAGCATGAAAACATAATCTAATGATTCATTTAAGATATTTAACGATTGATTTTCTGAAATTGTACACCTTTTTTATGGTAAAAACTAGAAGAGTGATGGAGTTCATAATTACCTGAATGTGTGTAAGCTCAGTGAATGACAACAGCTGCTATAATAAAAAACATCACTGAAATTCTTTAGCTGAAATTTTCTACTTTTTACATCCCACTGATAGTTTTTGTCACTCCGTGCTTTTGCCACAGAGTGTCTGATATTCAGCTGTGTGGATTGTGATGTCGTGTCCACATGAGACAGCCTACAGAAGCAAAAAAAAAAACATTTCTACAGTTTAAACTAACGTGTAAATTGCCTGGTTTGACCAAATGCTTGTTGGTGGGTGAATTCTGCTTTTATGAAATAAAGCAGGGTAGCAAAAAGCATAAATCTAAAGGCACGGTGATAGAGACTGTAGTGGGCCCCAGTAGATCTCAGGACTCAAACTGGCCCCAAAGTACCAGATTTCATGAATGCTTGCACGCTCTCCAACAAAAATGTAAGAGAAAGTGAATTGTTTTTCAAAATCCTTGCCTAACCATATTGTTATAAACCCTCTCTAATTTTATGCTGTATTACTTTATAACAATAGTCCTTTGCAGAGATGTTGTAAAAATATTTTATTATTCATTTTTAGAATTGCCACTCCAGCAATATTTTCAAGAGATATTCACATTAAAAGCACTGGGTTTTTTAGGTGAGGGTTGAATTTTCAAATTATTTTGACTTATATCTTAATTCACTCTGTCCAAGTAACACATACACTCGTAATTCCACATCTGGACAAATCTTTCAAGTGTTACTTTTATTTTGACATCAAAATATTTAAATAGGCCTTGTGGTTGCAGAGATACACTCTTTTTTTTATGAGTATGTGGTTTAAAAGCAGAAGGCTAAAAAAGGAGGCTGGGGCCGTAGAAGTTAAGGCAAGGTTGGTTATCATGGAAAACTAGCATGCATTTGAATGTAGCATCTCCTCAGGACTCCGTGTAGTGTTTTTACACAACAGGTCACATCTACCCATTCACAACCATGCATTTTCTCTTTCAAACTGAAGTTTCTATTTGTTGTCTTTGAGTATTTACTGACACAACCACACCATTTCATATCCATTTACATAGAACTGACACAGGAGAGGGAGCTAAATGTGACAGCTGTAGCTGGGCTCAAACCTGTAACCTTCTAATTGTTGCTAGATTGAGGCTACGTTTACACGGACACTTCTGACTTAAAAACGCAAAGATTTTTCCTTTGCATTTTCAAAGTCCATCTGCGTTCAGACGGAGACGCTGGAGACGAATGAAACTGCTGTAGTGAGCATGCTGATTCAGTCGATGGTGGTGTAAGTCTGCAGAGAGGCAGCGCTGCTACAACACAAGTACGAAGAAGAAAACCTTTTCACGAACAACAATGGCGCGTAGACACACAGAGTCACAGGAGGTTCTTTTCTGGACAACAAATCAGTTCGGGCAACAAATCTGACTGGATAATTTTGTCTGGATAACAAACCGAGCTTGGTAAGCGGCCAAAGCTGCTGTTGTTCCTGGAATGCGCGCGCAGCCTTCATGTGAAAAAGTACTGCACATGCGATGACGTCAGCGTTTCACCCTGAAACACTCTGATTCAGGTTTACACGGCGCTGCATGGAGAGCGTATTCAAAACTTTCTGCTCTGGAGCCCATTTTCAAACGTTACCATTTTCGGAAAAACCCCAAAGAGTTTCCATGTAAACCCAAGGCCAAAACGCAATGAAAACTTATCGGATCTGTGTCCGTATTCAGCCCATGTAAATGCAGCCTAAACTACTAGACTTGGCAACTGACGCCTGTGGTGTTTAGCATTCTTAGTAATAATCTTTATGATTGTGGGTGTGTTGAATTGTCAGTGGGCGGCACGGTGGCACTGCAAGTAGTGCAAGTGTCTCACAGCAAGAAGGTCGCCATTTCAATCCTTGGGTCGGGCAGGGCCTTTTTGTGTGACCCTGAATTCTAGAGAATCTAGAGAAGGCTTTTACTTTCATATTCAACATCCACTTCAGATGTTAAAACAGGATAAAAAAACACTCCTGGATTAAGACCTGGATATCTTGGATCATTCTTAGAACCACCCAAAACAATTAAGGTCACGACAACAGAGACTAAAAAAACTGCTTGCATGAAAGTTTGTCAAACCTCGATGATTGGTGGGTCAGCAGACGTTTCAGAAAGTTATAAAAGGGTCACTTTTAAGCTTAAAGGTTTATTTATCATTAGAGAGAAGGAAAGTGGACTGGTCGCTCAGTTTGGTCAAAGTGATGAAAAAAATGTCATTTTTTGGTGATTTTGAAAACCAAGGAAAAGGTTTTTCAGACAAAAAAGGTGAGAAATTTGGCCCTCCAAGCATGAAAAATGTAACAATGAGGATGGAACCACCTACAAGACCTTTATAACAATGTCTTAATCATTTGGAAAAGGTGGCTCAATTATTTAGAAAGCTACCAAGTCTGAACCGCTGGTCTTCATCTGGCCTGATGTGGGAACAGGTCGGCTCCCTCAATGATTTAATTTTTTTTGAAATGATTAAGTCGTCATTGTTAGGAACTTTTAAGTATTCCCTGCCTCAGTGTTACATTTTTTCTTGTTTTGAGTGCTGGTTTTGACCCCTTTTTGTGTGTTTCTTCGTCATTTTGTCTCCAGAATAATGTGTCAAAAAACTTTAGCTTAAATTTTTTCTTGTTTTGAGTGCTGGTTTAAACTAAATCCAGCTGTTTCATCTTCAGCTTTTCCAGTCTTTTTCCAGTTTCTGACCTCATCAAAATAAAGGAAAATAAAAGAAAAAATCTACATGGACTTAGGTACTTTACAATGAATGCACAATATGGCCTCTTTAAATCCCACCTGTTGTACTCCAGCTTCTTTCCAGTTTCTGACTCTATCAAGACCCTCTTGGAATTAAGGCAAAATTCTACTAGACTAGGTACTTGACATAATTTTAGTGTTTTCTGATGATGATGTTGTTTCTCTCTGCAGATGGCTACACCACAGACGATATTGAGTTTTACTGGCGAGGTGGAGACGGCGCTGTGTCTGGGGTCGACAGAATAGAACTGCCACAGTTCTCCATAGTTGACTACAAACTCATCTCCAAGAACGTGGTCTTCTCTACAGGTAAATGAAACAACCCTGTTTGCCCTTGTTTTTGACCTAAACATAAATGGAAACAAACCATTTGGTACTTTCTTTACCTTACAGTTGTTGTTCCAAAGATGACCATAAGTACAGTTCGAACAGGGAGACTGACATCCATCCCATATTAGTCCTACCTTTATGTCATCTAAATACTTAGATTCCTTGACCATGAAAACATACCGTTAGCAATTAGATTCATGATGATATCTATTTTAGTTCAGTAGTTATTCACGAAAATAACATTTTTCGTCATGGCGAATCCAGACGGTGACCGGATCACTCCCAAAATCTAATCATTTGTTGCTTGTCCCAATCCAGACATTTCCTGGAAATTTCATCAAAATCTGTCCATAACTTTTTGAGTTATGTTGCTAACAGAGAAGCAAACAAACAAACACAAAAACAGACGCCGACAATAACAAAACCTCCTTGGCAGAGGTAATAACAGCACTGGGATGACTGTACGCTGGACTGGACATATTTATATTGCTTTACTTTTCAGCTATCAAGCCACTTTTTTTTTAGTTCTGCTTTGCTGCAGGTGGTGAGACTGGTTGGTTATGCTTTGTTCTGATGTATTAAAAAATAATGGGCCTGCTAGCACAAAGTAAAGCACAAAAAAGTCTATGTATAGTCACTTTATTGCTTTTTTTTGGTTTGCAATTAATTAAGGTTGCTTATTTTGAATAATCACATTTTTTTCCAGATTTTTTTCTATGACTTACTCTGTCACTTATCTGCCCCTCTGGACTCTGAGAGTTAAAACTCTCTCCAGTGTTTCGTCAGAATAGAGACGCAAATTCAATTTGTCAGTCCTTTTATTGTTTGAGGTTGAAATACAAAAAATTACTACTGTTTTCAAAAACCTAAGTCCTGCCATGTTTTACACAGGTGCATTTTAAGGCTTTTTTAATTCGATCGGATACTATTGAGAATTTATTTTTAACATATCGCAAAATAGTGAAGCTGCCTACTTTCAAACTACACAATCTAGATTTAACATCAAAATAACAGCACAAACTTAAATTCTAAGAGAAAAATCCATGTTCATTTTGGGACAGTATTTTGTAGGGGTGGGAAAAAATCGATTCACATAAGAATTGGGATTTTTTGTTTGACGATTTTTAAATTGATGTTTTTGTTCAAAAATTGTTTTTTTTCCAAATTTGAATGCTTCATTTTAGTCTGTGTTAATAAGCTACTTTTAAATGCAATCCAGGCTTTTGAAGAGAGAGTATAAACAGCTGGTTAAAATATATTGCTGAACATTGCTGAAACAGACTCAAATGTGATGTGTATTTTTCCTGATATAGTCTGTAGGTCATCATCATTGTTCATCTTTTTCGCTGGTGTTAAAAAAGCTAACTAAAGATTTCAAAAATCAAAAATATCATAGAATCGTAATTTAAATCAAATCGGCATCTAAAAAATCGTAAAAAATTATATCAGAAGAAAAGGGAATCGTCTCAGCCCTAGTATTTTGATGAAAGCAAGGCAAATGGTGGTTTCTTTTTTTTTAGAGGGAAAAAATGATTAAAATTGGAAATCCAGTTTGTGAGAAAGGGTTGGGATTTAACTTTTAGGCCATATTGTCATTCCCTACATTCAACATCTTGCAAGACCATCCTGGCCTTATTTACAGCTTGTACAGCCTTATGTTTATTTTTGCTATATGAGTAAAAGCTAGATAATAAATCAAAATGAAGGTTGAAGCTATTAGATACTATCTCTGGGGTAATAAGGGATAACGGCAACCAGTGGATGTTGAAAGTTGTAAAGAAGGAAAAATGAATGGGTCAAATAGCAGTCAAACATGGAGAAGAGATAAAACAATATAAGGATAGTAAAAGAAGAAATGCAGGTGTACTCTAAAGAGTCTAAAAACCAAATGAACTCAATTTCTACATATTGCTGCTTTAAGGTATGATATTAGGCATTACTTAAAATTCACCATATCCGATGGACCTGACTATGTCGTTTTTAAAAGCCGCCATTAAATGACTTCTGTGCCTTCCATCCCCCTTCCTCTCTCCCTGTGCCTCCTCCAGGTGCTTACCCCCGCCTGTCCCTCAGCTTCAAACTGAAGAGGAACATTGGTTACTTCATCCTGCAGACATACATGCCTTCCATCCTGATTACCATCCTCTCCTGGGTCTCCTTCTGGATCAACTATGATGCCTCGGCTGCCAGAGTGGCCCTGGGTAGGATCGCCTCGCCGCGGCTGCACAGTGACCCTGAGAAATATCCCAGAGCTAGATGATAACAGAGCATAAAAAGAGCCTTTTAGCAGATATGGAGCCCTTTACATGTGCTTTACATGTAAACATTAATGTGTGTGTCATGATCTCTGCTATGACTCTATTTCCCAGCGTTTACTTGTCCTCTCATTAGCTCTAAGCATGTGAGTGATAGCAGTGTGTGATAGGCTGCCTGGCTAAATGTCTGTTGTTCAGAGATGACTATATGCATGACTCATGCAGAGCAAGTGCTGCAGCTCGACCTTGAAGCGTGCTGTCTTTCTCTCCTTGCCTGTCTGTCCATCGTAGCCTCTCATTGGTTGAGCCTATCAGAGGAAGATCTTGGCTAAATTACAGCCCAATTAGAGTGTTCGTACTCCCTAACATGCAAAACATGCACGGGTTATTACTATTTTAACACCAACGCCAAACCAGCACTGAAAACAACAAAAGCTTCTTTAAAGCTAAACTGGGCTATAACAGGTCAGAGCAGCAGACAACGTGGCTCTGAGCTCTTTGTGTGTCGTTCTTGTCACACACCATTTGTTTTTGGAGTGGGACACATGCAGTTTAGAGCCCCAGACGCTGTGTTTTGGAGGGTAACGTGATTTAAAGATCTTGCTTCCTCCCAGCGTCCTGAGAACGTGCAGCGAGCTGGCGCAGCCAATGAGGGACTAGGCTCCATGCCACGGTGACACTGCTGGCTGCTGGGTTATTTATAATACGTGTGAATCTGACCAAATGCAGATTGTGCATGCAGATGACTAATGTATCAAACAGAATGTGTGTATGTCAAAAAAAGCAGGTGAATCGTGCTGTGACTAATAGCAGATGTTTGCAGTGCTAACGCTGTGCTTTTTATATGGCCTGCAGTTTGTTTCATGTCCATTTGGATACATGATTGGATGGAAGCCGTACTAACAGAAACACGCTCACAGTACTCGCACATACACAGTTTTAGTCTCAGGAGGTTTCCGTCTTTTCATCCATATGGGTTCACATTCTTTCAGGTCAGCCTGTTTGCTATAAATAAGTGCATATAATATCCATGAAAAACACGAAGGCCAATGTTCAGCACATATGAATGCTTTCTGATGATAGCACCTGGTTCTGTTTTTTCTGATGTGAGGCAGATTAAACAGGAAACTATTAGCTGCTTCCTTCATGTTTAACAATCAGACCGTCCTTATCTTTATGCTTAATTTGGCACTTAAAGGGGTACACTTACTTTTGGTTTGTTTCGCCTCTTAACACAACAAGCAGGTAGACAACATTCTCTCAGCACATGCAGAGCTTGCACACTGCTAATAAGCTTAGCTCAAACGTTGCTAGTCAATGGGAAGTGTTAGCCTGCCTCTGCCTACAGTCATCAGATAAACTCAGCAACTCTAAACGGTCATGTGTGCTTGTTTGACTCATTTTTCACCACATTGTTACATTTCTACTATCTTTATATTGTCTTCTCATAAACAGAAGCTTTGCCTTTTTGACCTACTTCAGCCCGAGAGATGTGATGTTCATGAAGGAGTGGAGTCTTTTTAACAGCTCTTAACTGAACAATGAGAACCAATTCACTGTTTTGAGAAAGCTGTTCATTTGCAAGCCAAATGAATAGCTTTTTACATTTACATACATTTAGTGTATTCTGTACTTAGCAATTTTGGCTTTCTTTGTTTTAACTAGCTTATTTTCTTAGACTTTGGATTTATTTTATGCTCATGTAAGCATGCTAACAAGATTAAATTGTGTGATGCTTTAGATATTTAAGAGGTTATATAGTGTAATTCTAAGTTTGATATGCCCTTATTATCTTTTACCTCTATGTGATGGAGTATTTAAAGCACAAGACAATAGAGTGGTGCACAGATGACATATTTTTGTAGGCAAACATGGAAGTTAGTATTGCATTGTTTCTCTTGGTTAAAAGTTTATGGGGTTGTTCACTGTTTTTTGTATCAATCACTGCTGATAAGCCCTGTAGCAAATAAGAAATGATCAAACTTGCTCATTTTTTTTGTGATAATCTTGGCTAAAGAATCTAACTTTCCTGATTTATGAAGCTTAAACATGATGGTCAAAAGAAAAAAGCTATTATAAAGCTACTATGGAAATACAAAATGGCGTTTTAACTTAGAGAAGTTTCAATGTTGACCAGCCTTCCAACAAAGCCATGTTTACAAACTTAATTCTTACTTGATAACCTAATTTTGTTTATACAGATCTGTGGAATAAAGTCTTAATTGCAGGATCAAAACTTGTCTTTGTTTCTGAACGTGTGACCTGTGGTACCCAGGGATCACCACGGTGCTGACCATGACCACCATCAACACCCACTTGCGAGAGACGCTCCCAAAGATCCCCTATGTGAAGGCTATAGACATGTACCTGATGGGGTGTTTCGTGTTCGTCTTCTTGGCCCTGCTGGAGTACGCCTTCGTCAACTACATCTTCTTCGGCCAGGGCCCTCAGCGGCAGAAGAAGGCGGCTGAGAAAGCAGCCACGGCCAATAACGAGAAGCTGAGACCCGACCCCAACAAGGTACACGGGGAGACTGACTTCGTGTAAAGTTATCTGTGCTGTCAGTTGATATATGTGTGTTTGTTTCTGTGGGAGCAAATGACTGGTTCTCCTCTCAAGGTCAATGTGATGCTGTGATTAATGCTTTATGTCCTTTACCAGCACTCTTAACTCTGCTCTAGCTCTCCGTTTCTCACTGGTTAAGCCTTGTGCATCATCTTTATAACTCAGACTAGGATCTGAATGAAGAAGCAATGATTGGATATTCTTTATCTCCATATTTCTGTCTCTCTCAAAGGGCAAGGCGTCTTGGAAAAATCACACGCTGTGGTGCCAAAGCCTTCCCTTTACATTTGTACAGCTGCTAACGCTAGCAGGAGCAACTTTAAAATAAAACACCCTTTCCTTCTGAGTGTGGCAAGCTACGATTTCCCCCTAAGTAACAGTGCTGATTTTGTATGCTTGCAGTGGCTGGTGGGAAATGTAGTTCAGAGAGATGATGCTCTGTATGCCAGAATGAAACAGAGGGAAATTGACGCGTATGACTCGATGTGGGATCCCATCTTTGTGGACGATGCCGCATTAGGACTAGGCGAGCAAAGAAATAAGGTACTGGAGGTTTTGAAAGTCAAAACTAACAATGTCATCAATCTGAATCAATCCAGATCAGAGGAAAATGCTGTAGTTTTTGTGCATTTCTTTGATTTCTATAGATTTTTTAAGGCAACTTTGATCATCACTCCCACCATTGTGTTTTTTCCCTCTCTTGGTTTGCTCTTCATGCATTTTCCTGACAAACATGGCTTAGCAGTTTGATTTCTGCAGGCATTTATTTAATCTGGACATGGGCTGTAAATCTAAAATCAATGGTAAATGATAAACAAATATGGCAAGAGAGAAGAAAACATCAGTAGCTTCTCTTAACATTAAAAACATTTAGAAACAAATGATGTGGAAAAGAGAAAAAAATTGATATATCTCTAAAGACTAAGTGAAGCAACTAAAAAAAAGGATGTTGGATAAGAGAAAGAGATGATTTGCAGTTTGATGAATAGTGCCAAAAGTTAAAGAAAAAAATAAAACAAAGAGTGGCTTCGCTTCAAAGTTAGTAAAAAAATACAAGCTCCATTTACAGCAGGACAGGATTGGATTTAAGGGACGTTTTTTTCCTCAGAAGTCAGGCTATGGATGAAGAAATGTTGATCCGAATTCACTTCCCACAACGTCTTTTCCTGACCTGCCCCGATCCTTTTTAGCCTTTCCTCCATCTTTGCAAAGTCCTTACTATTTCTCTCAACCTTCTCCTGTCACATTTTTCTTTTTCCTTTTTTGCTTTTTCTCTTTTTTCTTTGAATTCAGTTTGTCTTGTGAATCGACAGAATTTTAACCACACCCTGGTTGAAATTCTGAGATGACAATGAAGATTTCTCCATGAGAATTAGTTTGTGGAGTGCGTTGTGCTCTTCCAGGAATGTTACCTCATAGTCTTGTGGTTGTATGATCACTTGATATTGATTAACAGATGATCAATGATTTTTTTTTTGTAGTATTTTGGCACCTTTATTTCTGTAAATGTAAGTAGCACAGTTTTTTAATCATTTGCATTCCCCATTTTAGCACCTCATCAGTATTATTTTACCGTAGCTGCACTTGCTTAGATAATAATTTTAAGACTTTAAATAAAAGATATTCTAGATTTTTCTTTGGCAGTAACTTCTCATGGCTCCACCTGTTTTTACACCCCCACACAGATGACCCCCGACGACAACATCCTGTTCAGCACCCTTGAGATGAAGAACGAGATGGGTGGTGCCGGGGATCTTTCCCGGGGCCTGGGAGCACCCGGAGACCCCCGCAACACCATGCTGGCCTACGATAGCTCAACGCTGCAGTACCGCAGGGCAGCCATGGCTCGCCAGAACTATGGCCACAGTGCGTTGGAGCGCCACGCCCAGAAGAAGTCTCGTCTACGGAGACGGGCCTCCCAGCTCAAGGTGAACATCCCAGACCTTTCCGACGTGAACTCTATCGACAAGTGGTCCAGGATGATCTTCCCCACCGTCTTCTCCTTCTTCAACGTCGTCTACTGGCTTTACTACGTCCATTAAACCCGGCAGCGTCCGGCGGCCAGCTTTTTGTGGCGGGCATGCTAAGAAGAAGGGGGAGGATGGGAGATTAGTGAGATGATATTAATCTTGAGAGAGTGAGCGGATGTGAGAGAGACAGAGTGAAAGATGAACAGTGCACCAACTTTTTTAGCTGGTTCATTTTAGAAAAATTTAAGGAGGATGCAAAGACTTTTGGATGGACTGCAGCAGCACCCAACACTTCAGTCAGCAGTGACTCTTTTAGGATTTGGGAAACACCTTAAATCGACTGACAAACACTCGAAAAAGAAGAGCGAGTTTTAAAAAGACAGATATGGTGCCTGTTCCAGAATTTCAATATATCACTAATATTTGTCATTCGTAGCTTAATCTCTGTGGATCAAATATTTATGCTTGTGTTTGCATATACTTTAAGGATTTGTTTTGTTTAGTATCTATTTACTTCGTAGCCGAGCTGTCTGCATCCAGGAAAGCTTTATAAATGATTTTAAAGGAGTCATCCTTGATAGTCTATTTTCCTATAATTACTGTATATCAAAAACATCCTTTAAAAGCATGCTTATGTTTGATTTCATTTGCATCTCAGTCATGATGATGGTGATGATGGAGCTCAAAGTATTTTAGTTTTATCAATTGAGGTTGGTGTGTGAGTTATCTGTACCATTTTGCAGCTTTGGCTTTGCACGGCCCACCGTGGATGACAACAAGTGGACAGCAGGGGGCGCTCTTTTCAATGCTCAACCCCTGTGAGGCTTTCATGGTGCCAATGCTGAGCAGAAAAAGCTTCTTCAGTTGTCAAAAGTCTTTTATCAGGTGAAAGAGCGGGACTGATGGACACTGACGCTTTGGCCAAGTTTCTGTTTTTTGCTTTTTGCTGTGCTGACAGAAATCCATTCCACCATGTGTTATTTTTTTAAAGAGAATATGTGACTCCTCCATACTTTCTGCCATTGTGTGAGGAGACTGGGAGGCGGGGAATGGCTTTAACTCGACTTAAGCTGGTGTAATAACTTTGCTGTTAGATAAGCTGAGTTTCATTGCGACCAGAGTTGCTGCATAAATATGGCAATCCACAATCATCATTTATATCAGTAGATTTGAATGATAGAAGTATGATGCGTTTCATTGTGATTAGGTTTCTGTTTTGAAAAACTGTAGATAAACATAAAAATCATATTTAAAGAAAAAGAGATGATTCATTTTTATAAATCAATACTCACATTATTGTGTAAATATTATGGATTTATTCTATTTAAATGGGTCTCTGTTGTTGTTTTTGCAGTTGAATTACAGATCAAATGTTCCATTCAGTCGAGAAAAAAAAATAGAAAAGAGCAATTTAACTGAGGAAAAAATGAAAAATACGATTCACAACTTTGCTGACTCTGTACTTTTGGGACTTTTCTCTCTTTTCTTTCTTTTTAATGGACTTTCAAAAGCATCTACTTGCTGAAACTGAAGCACTTCCAGACACCAGTGACTTTTGGGTCAATGTTTTGTTCTCCTGAAATGACTAAACAAGGACCCCACTATCCAGGCATTGAAGTCAGGCATATTTTGTACAAAGTTTCTGTAAATTCCAATTGTAATATTTCATAATGACTGTAAATATCTTGTGTAATGATTGTCAGCAATTATGAAGATGTATCTAAATTCAATTAAAACTCAATTCAGTCTATCACTTCAATAACAGAGTACACGGGTGGCGGTTTTATGTGTCCCGGATGAGTGTGCGGCTGTTTGTAATTACTGGCTGTGTTCATGGCTGATTGAATGTTGGAGCGAGAGAGAGAGAGAGAAAGAGAGAGTGAGCGGCTAAACCCGGAGCAGGCAGGGAGCAGAGAGTGAGAAAAGCAACTCTAGGGGTGAATAAGGGAATATGAGGGCTGCATCGGGGGACTTTGGGCTACATAATGGATGGAGAAGAGAAGGAGTTGGAGCGGGAGGCTGTGGTAGTGGTGGTGGTGGTCTGGGCCTGAGCAGGGCTGAGCGTCAGCCTTGGCCTTGGGGGACAATAACGCAGAGAACTGGAGATATATGGAGGCACTCTGTGGACTCAACTGTAGCCGCGAGGGCCTCGGTGCCCGCTACAAAAAAGGGGGAGGAGGGAAAAAGTGCAAGAAAGAGGGCGATCCATCCATCCATCCATCCATGCCTCCGTTCTCTGCATCCTCCTGACTGCACCCGGCACTGCACTGCACTGACTTGACCACTGTTTCAGTCTTAAATGGATGCTGTTGAATATTTGATGGTGCAAAACACTGAATATTTAATATTTAAAAAGGGGATTTTGTTCTTTGTGCAGCAAATGTTTGATTTCCAACACAGAGGACTAGAGAACACAATGAGATACCAACAGAAGGAGCGTGATCAGTATGAATTAGAAATATGGGTATAAGCAGGAAACAAGGATTTTTGAGTCAGTCCAGCTGGAGATGCACAGACGAATATTTAACAAACTCTGGTGGACTTTTGTGTCTGAGCTCAGGAAAATGGAGGACAAATTAATATGTAATAAAGAGAGGGAGAGGGAGGGGCTGCTCCAGCTGGAGTTTGTTTTTGAAAGAATGGAAGACGAAGGAGTGGAGACCCATCCTGCTCTGCTCTGAGTGGGGTTGTCTGTCCTAATTGTGAAAATGAGCATGCATTGTACCACTTCTGGTCCCCTTATCGCTTAAGTCAGGCATGCACTGTGGGATTCAAAGCTGATGGGACAGTTGTGGGAAATGTCTCTCGCTACATGGCGAGATTAGGTCTAATAGAGTCTCTGTCAAATATTTGCATCTCATTTCTATTGACGAAAGTGACAATTTTGTTTCTGTTTGTATGCACATGTATTTAGTAGTTGCTGTCTCGTTTTCATCGGGGGAAAAAGAGAAAACTATGACGAAAATAAGTCTACAAAATTAACACTGCAATGTGGAACTGACTTATTATGAGGCATGACTAATGTGCACAGTGTATGTGCTCATACTGTCGGATGGAGTGGTCAAAAATGACATGAGTGCTTATGCTTTACTGTTACAATCAAAGGAAAAGTTTCTTCCACTTGCCTATTATCAATTTTCTTGTACAAAAGAAAATTAAGTTTAAACTGAGAGGGTGAATGCAGTCGTACGATGAAAATATCATGTCAGGAGTCCATCTGAATGGTAGGGAGCTGTTGATCGGCCTCTTGCTGAGCTGTAATCTGCTGTAGTGTCTGTGTGTTCACTGCGTGAGAATGACAGTCAGTCTGAAATCCATCCTTAATTCGAAGGCACTTGTGCGTGTCGAAATTCTGGTTCAAATCGTTTCGTAATGGCAGCATATACCTGGCTCAAGTCTACGGGATTGTTGACTAACATCTACAGGCCCAAAAAGTCTTTGGAAAACTTCACCTTCAGAGAACTTAAAGGAATGGTCCAGGATTTCTGAAGAGGGGTTGTATGAGGTACATGGCATAAGCCTGAACATTAGCCACAGTGACGGAGATCAGCTCTGCATCTGTACAGAAAGAGTCAGTACAGAAGCTAGGGCTATACACTGCTGTATGGAGCAACCATGGTTCCACGTAATTTGGGTTCTACGCCACAAAAACGGTGACCACACATTGTCTGGAATATATGTCCACTAAGCCACTTTGCTTAGGTCGATACTTTGCTACATGGCACAGCCCACGAGTTTCCACTAGAAGCTTGCTGATCAATTATTTTCCATTTGTGGCATGTGCTGAACTTGGCTTGACTCTTCTTTGTTTGGGTACTACCTGCTCCATTTTTTATTACAGTACAGACTGTATTAGTACCAATTGAAGGTAGACAGGGCCATCACAGGCTGCATAAAAATAATGGGGGCATCCTCACAAAAACAAGACAATAGAGCCACTGGCCCCTTTTTGTAACCATTGGGAGATTAATTTTGTTTAAAGGGACTGTGAGGAGTTTCTAAGTAATTACAAAAAAGTCTCACTTTAACATATATGCCTGATCGAAATACACACTTTGAGATGATTTTTATAGCATCAAAATAGATTATCTATAAATGCTATTCGTTAGCTAAGTGGTTGGGTTGGACAGCCGGCTAAAAAACTACGATAATAAGTTTTCCAAAAATTGCTTGTTGTCACACATCAAAAACTACCGCTACGTTACTAGAAAGAGATACATTACCTCATCGCTTTGCATCCTGTAAGTTGTTGAAAAAAGAAGTTGTAAAGCAATGCAGAGTTCTGAGGAAGGTCCGGGCTACATCACAACAAACACACGCTTTGGCTTCGGTCACGTCTTTTGGTACGT
The DNA here is from genome assembly GCA_036419115.1 of Scarus forsteni. Lineage (NCBI taxonomy): Eukaryota > Metazoa > Chordata > Actinopteri > Labriformes > Labridae > Scarus > Scarus forsteni. The sequence goes on from JAZDUH010000395.1 coordinate 2,692,633, forward strand.
TCCAGTTGTAGTCAGAAGTTGGAATTTCTGGGTTCCAAGTAGGAAACTGCAACTGGAACGTCCCCCGAAGTCTGAATTTCCTACTGGGAACTCAGTGAAATCTCGCCACCCCCGAGTTGACAATCGAAGATGGTTGCCCTCTGTGTGAACAGTTATTTAGCTCCTGTAATAATCAATTTATTCACACTTCTGACTGGGGTGTGTCGCTCTAGATCAGCTGTATACATCGTATTGTTAGACTTATATTTACAAAAATGCTGCCATAGTGATAATCAAATTCTTCATTCTACATTCGCTAACAACAGCTAACAATAGCCTGGTAGATCGGCATGTTTTTTTACGACTTCAACTGGAACGCAGATAATTCAGAGATGATGTCACTCCCAGTTCCGAGGTTACTGCTGCGCATGCTCATGGGTAGCAGAGTTTTTATGTCGCCACAAATGGATTCTCCTCATGGCACCTTTAAAGAAGCAAAACAACATTCTCTTTGCACAGAGAAGAGTTAAGGAAGTCATACAGCATCCCGGAGCCTACAACGGAGGACGTTTAATGTCCATGCCAATTCCCTAGACTTGTTAACCTGGCACACCAGATGGACTGTTCAATATATTTCACTAGTTCATCTAGGAAAAAGCCCATGGAAAATGTTTTTTTTTTGGGGGGGGGGGCAAAACCTACCAGATTGATCATTCTGTAGGTAATGTAGTAGGCGGGCACATGAGCCACTTCTTCAAACAGGTCAAAACAGGTCACAAGTGGAGCAAAAACATCCTTACTACAGAGCAGTTTGTAATACCACTGTTTCTTTTTCATATAATAAAGAAATGTGCAGATCTGATAAAACTGCTACTAATGCTGTTAGCATCTATGCTAATCTCTGCTGAAGCAGTCACTACCTGCTGTTGTCTCCCTCGTAGCTCTTTCTGCTCTATAGGATGCTGGTTTTGGCTGCTCACATTCATTATAGATTGAAGCTTGGTAAGATGGATCTGCCTGATTACAACCACTGAATAATGCCACTTTTGAGCTGTTTGTGCAGTCTGACCTTGGTATAAGAGGGCATTTTTTGTGTTGTGTTTTATTTTAGAACAAATTTGTAACTCTGAGATCAAATGAAATGCACTCAAATAGCAAAATATATATAGGCTAAGTGGTTGTAAAGTTTGAAGTCATGGCTGCATTGTCCCTCTGAAACCAAGGATTAGATTTTTACCTTTGTCAAATCAATTCATATCAAAACGTGATCAGACAAGAGCTCATCTGTGAAGGTTAGCTTTATGAGCTAGCATTGCTTATTTTCAGCATCAATCAAAAAAATCCATGAAATAACAGTTTGAGTTTTTGGTGATTGAAGCAGAACAATTCCAACATCAGTGTTTGCCAACAAAACCACATCACCCCTTCACTGAGCTACAGGACTGCACGTGGAGTGTGTGTCTGGAAGTAAAAGCTCTAAGAGCAAAACACCCTAAAAAAGGCACAGTGGCGTGATGTAACGCGACATGTAACCTTGTTTCAGGTTCCACTGTGCTGCGGTCAGAACCAGGCCTACATTGCTGCTCCCTTCTCAGTTTAACAGATGTATTATCACACTGCACTAGACAGATGGTTTCTGCTAAATTGGCCCTCTCTCTCACACACACTCTCTTGTTTCCTCTTTCAAAAAGGGCATTCGTGTTGACATGTCGGAGAGGAGGGGGAAGGCAGATGCTTCCTGCTTTGTAGTGTTTCCATGTCACTGCAGTAATTAGGAATGCACAGACCTCTGCTCTGTGGAAGCATGTGTGTGTGTTTTGTTTCCAATAATCTGTTTAATTTCTGTGTGTGTGTACGAGTGGAGTGCAGACTCACAGCTGCGCCTCTGCGCGGTCGACATGTCAGCCAAGCCAAACCCAGCCAGAGCCGACTGGGCCGGGTGAGAGGGTGAGTCTGGCACTCACACGTCACGCCACTCCCCTGCTGTACTTGCTTCAGATGGAAAATAACATGCTGTGCTCACCTGGAGGGATGGACCAGCCTGTGTCAGCTGTTCAAGGGCAAAAGCAGGAAGTCATTAAGATTCTTTTATTAATGATAAATCACATGCAAGATTACGAGAGGCATCCTTTAAATCAGTCCTCAGCTGTGCCCTGGCTCAACTCTTCAATGAGAAATCACAACCTGAGTTGTTTTAATATTTTTTATTTTCATCTTTTTATTATAAAGTGCAGTTTGAGCCTTACATTAAAGAAAAAGTGATTCAATAAAGAAGATGAAAACAAAAACGTTTTTATCATATAAGTCCTGATAGAACATGCATCTATGCTCTGCTATAATATGCTCATTTGGCTTTTTTTTTTAAACAATTTAAGTCAATTATTTTGGCAAGTTTGGCTTTAATATGCCAAGACAGAAAGACAAGTAGATCTCAAAAGAACAACCAGAACACAATTATGGTCATTGCAAGGCTGGAGTAAAAAACATACATATTACAAGTGTATCAATTTATTGCCTCCATAAAATAATGAATTTTTGCCACTGGCACACACTCCTAACCAGATGAGCCAGGTCAACAATCAGTTCAATACTATACCCTATATATATACTGTTGTATGCCTTTTTTCCATGTGTTACTTGTTTAGACCTCTTGTGTCTTGAGTTTTCTGTTTTACTGTCTTGATCCTGTTTCTGATTTTAGTTAAATCACCTGTTTTGTTCGTGTTTCATGTCTTGTCCTTGTGTTTCCTGTTTCATTTTAAAAAGTCACCAGACTCTCCTTATCGCTGTAGCTTTTGCTTCCTGTCTCATCCTGTCACACCTGATCCCTGATTATTCTTCCTCAGCTGTGTCTCGTCAACCCCAATCACCTCATGTATTTAACCCTCGTGTTTCCCCCCTTTTCTTCATGGGTTCATTATTTCTTCATCTTCCTCATGTCACAGTCACAGCCTGAGTGTAACTTTTGAGTTTTCTTAGTTTTCTGCTTTTGGTTTCCTGGTTTAATTTGTTACTTTGTTATAGAGATTTTTGTTTGATACTGTGGCTTTTGTAAGGATTCGTTTAGGTTTAAAATCCCTGTCTTTTTGTGCAAATAAAGTCTTCTGTCATGTCATTAGGTCTTTTCCTTTTTTTTTCTGGGATTCACATCATCCTAACAATGTATGTGCATATTTTTGTATGTGTTCTTAAATCTGATGTTTCTATCTTCGATGTTCTCTGGAAAAAGTCATTTCTGGTGATGATCCTCATTAACTTTGGAGCAACTTCTGCTGTCCAGACCTTTTAATTATTGTTGCTATTTTTGTGTCCTGCACCCTGTGTTTAATATTTTTGGGATGTGCAGGATTTCCCCTTGTTTCTAACTTGGAAACAGCCAGTAGAAATTTTTTGGAAAGGCAGAAACTTTCAAAAGCATAACCTGAAGATGAATGGAAGATCATTCTGTCATTCACATCCATTATGGACAAATCTGAATATGGCGTGGATGAACATCAGTGCAGCAAAGTCAAACCACATTACACCACCAACTTGGGACCAGCTTTTTGGTCCTGACCCACCAGTTGAGAACCACTGTTTGAATAATAAACACTAAGTTCATCCATTGCCATTAATGCGAAGCAAAAATTCACACACAAACACAGTGAACATTTTGACTTGATGACTTTTCTGGAACAACTTACAAATGCTGTTTCAGTTGAGTATTTGTAAAAAGACATTTTTGGTTATATACCCACATTAGATTTGATTATATTATCCATGTTTATCTGATATTCCTTCTGCTACACTTTGTATAAGAGCAACTGAGACAACCAAATTTCCTCTGTTTATTCTGATACCTCAATACATGTGGGATTTTCTCAGTCAATTTAGCACTTGACCTAGAGTACACAGTGGACAACAAACTTCATTCAAACCTGAAAAAGATATTAAAGAATTGTTGTATTTTCACAAAGCAATGAGTGCAGCCAAGTAAAATTAGTCTCCATTCTGACATACATTTATGATAAAACTTTTAAGCAGAAACTGTTGTCCTGCTGGCTGTGGATTGATGATAGATTTAAGGTGAAGGGGTCTGATCCCAGTTCATGCAGAGATACCTCGATGTGCCCAGAGCAATTATCCTCAAATAGAGGGGTGCAGGAATGAGTCCTAAAAGCATAAACAAGTTAGCATTTTAGCACAGCCAGTTCTCATGTCCCAAAGTCTACAGGATTTCAGGATCACTTCTCTAATGAAAATCTGAAATAAGTTCCAGAGTGAATCCATGTCCAAGCTTCAGCCTGACCTGCAGAGCTCCACTGATCTGAAATGAGCTTCTAACACCATAAAATCATCTGCACCTTGGCTGTGCTTCAAAAAAAGCCTGAAGGAAAAGCTTATTCAAAACTATATACATCTCTTAAACTCTGTGGCTGAGGATTTGAAAAATTTTCTAAAGAACATAATTCATAAAAGATGAGAGAGGTCAATACAAATGATTTTATGCCACTTTCTACATGCATCTGTGTTCATGTGTTGTTTTTGAATACTCCAATGCCTTTTAGTAACTTAGTAAATTTTGTAAGATTTTAGGTTTTGTAAAAGGTTAAAGGACACAAACCATGTCTGTATCATGCTCTGATTTTGCACATGTCTTGGTTCCTAATAATAGGCCCTGACTTGACTAGTTACGGAGGAATTATGATCATACACATCTGCTTTTATTCTGTTTTTGTGAATAAATTGATAAATAAGAGATATGCAGGCTTCCTTTTGTTGCATAAAACACATTTGACATCACCCTGCTTTTGAATTTCAAAGTGTTATGTTTTTACCAAGATGGTTGCTAAAAAACTGGGAAGAAGGACTGTAAAAATGGTTGGGGCCTGATAAGATATCTGATTTTTAATAATGGGTAATAATGGACACCAACTTTATCAGGTTATTCATTAAGAAGTACAAAAAAGAGGTTGCAATATGGCATTAAAAGTTGGAAGTATGGTTTGTGTACTCAAGAAAATGTACTTTCTTACTTTCCATCTCTAACTCTATCTGTGTCAAGAGTTTAAACCTGAGTGCGACGAGAGGCTCAGTGAAAATCTGTCCTATTTAAACAGGTTCTGCAGCCGGCTCTGGAAAAGACGACATATGTTTACATGGGGAAGTGGAAAGCATCCGACATGCATGCCATCTGTGCACGAAGCCTTATGATGGTAAATCACACGAATGAGTCTCACAGACACGCATGTAAACACGACCAGTCGTCTGATTCTGTGTGATCAACACATCAAACTTTCCTGTAACACCTGAACTTTTACATGCTCCATCAAAGAGGTTTATATAATGTGTCTGTACGTCTCTGGATGAGATTCTGTTTCCCCTGCTGCTCACTCAAACACTGCAGACTCTTCATGTATGTTTGCCTCGGGCGATCTTCACACTCTGCTCTGTCGTGTTGTCAGGTCAAATATCTTTATGACCCACTGCACCACTTTGCTGTCTTGTAAATGTGATTGTCAGCTCATTAGTGTAGAGCCCACACAGGCTTGTGTGTGAGTCTTTTATATTCTGATCACTATTTTTTAGAACATTGTGCAAAATACAGAGCAGAGTAAGGAGCAATAAACAATTTGGCTTTGGTGAATCATATTACTAACCTCTTTTTGCTTAAAGACCATTTTAATTTGTCATGTTTATCTTAAAAGCGAAAATGTTTGTGGCAACGCTACACTGCTATATACATAAGAAGACGAGATGCACTTAACAAAGTTTGTCTTCTCATAATTTACCAGCAAAAGACAATTTATAACAAAATTCTGATGGTCATCCCACCATATTTAAAGTCAAAGCACCATAGTGTAAATAGATTATCCAATTTGCCAAAATCACAACAGCAAATGCTAGAATTAAGCCAGTCACTACCTGATACTGCTGTTAGAAATGAAGTGCATCAAGCAGTTTTTTTTTTTTTTTGGCGATGCCGCTTGATACAATGCGAGACTGAAGATGGAAAAACTACAGTTTCTTCTAGCTAATGTAAGGATACTTAGCAACTTAACAAATAGTAGTTAACCAGTGACTAGGCTTACTTAAAAAATGGTTTGTTAAAGAGTAGGGCTGTCACTTTAGTGCATTAATTAGATTAATTAATTACACCGCAAATTAATGTGTTAAAAAAGTTAATCGAGAGATTAATCATAGCACACAAACATTTTGATATTGGTCAGCTGGAGGACCCGTACATGGCAGTGGCACGTCACTTCACACATGCGTCTCTAGTCAAACCAAACAAAGCCCAGGTGACAACAGGAATGGCATATTTAAGACTTAGTCTGATTTTATTTTTGAATTTATTTATCTATATTTGTACATTCTTTAATAATGCATCAGGCCTAATTGTTTTGCTGGATGTCCTCGACCTTTTTCTTATTCTGAATTTGATTTATGAAACACACTTAAAGTGTAATTTGAGTTGCCTGATTGAGCTTAGAATTTTCTGGACAAGTTTCCCTGACTTTGGTTTTATTTAGTCACCAATAAAAATGTGGATTTACAAATCTTCACTTCTTAGTGTATTCATTTGATTAGTCCTGCACTACAATTTTATAATATCCTAGAATTCAAATTCTTCATTTGGGTACTTTAAGCAGATATGAGATTAAAATGTGATTAATTACATTAATTAATTATAAATCCGGTAATTACATAATTTTTTTAATTGTCTGACAGCACTATTAAAAAGACTTTCATCGTCTTTTGTTAGTTTTGTCATTGTTATGGAGTAAATGTGTCACAAAACCCAAAAATGTCCAAGAATGTTTGATCAGTATTTGTTAAACAAGTATTGATGTGACTTTGTAGTTGTGAGAGTGAAGTCTGAAGAGAAATGCAAAATATACCTAATTAAGTTGTACAATACAAAATCCGCATTGAAAGATTTTAAGATTAAAGACATAAATTGCAAATTGACAAGTTTAGTATCTGGATTGAAACTTACAAAGAATATGACTCAATTTGTTCATAGTTTTGATGACTGTTAGGTCATAATCACATCATTAATTGTCATTAATTGGAGAAGGGAAACTCCAGCCTTTTTAAAAGTATTTCAGGACTTTATGATTTTTACAGTTTAATGGCTTAGTGTAAGAAGTGCCTATTCTCTGTAGGCAAAGTTGTTGTCATTTTGAAAGCTTAGCTGATCAGAAGGTCTTGAGCAAAAGTTATTCTCAGTAAATTGGAAAAAAAACAGTTTGGGTTAAAGATGCTCATATATTGTGTACATAGTGTTTTTAGCAAGAGTATGAAACATACGAAGACACAAAAGTAATTTCAGTTCAGTGTTACTCATTTTAGGATATTTATGCTGTTTTTGTGTCATAACCTGTCCAAATGATTACGAATGCATAACACGCCATTTTCAAATAACATCTAACATTTCACAGAAAAACCCAGGGTGCAGTACGACTGCCAAACAGCTGTTATTTTAAAGTACATTTGACCCTGCAAAGCAAATTCATCTTCTTTTCACAACTATCATGTAAGAAGCATCACAGCAAACTACTGTGCTAAAGTGTGGGCAAGTGTAACTATTTCTACAATGTAAAAACTAATTAAAATGCTAAATTATTTCTTCTCTATATATCTAAAACTGCATTCCTCAGTATCATTAATTGAGATTTCAAGCTGATATCTGAGTCAACTGATTATAAAGATATTGGGCCTCATGCAAGACCCGTTCGTACGAACAAATATGTTCGTAAGTGTTGAGTATGAATGATTTAGGAGAATTTGTCGCATTCAGCATTTTTTTCGTATTTAGAATTTTCTTTCAAGTACGAACACAAATCACAAGTGGTCCAGACTCATCACAACAAATTAGTCTGCTCTATCCAAATCAAGTTCCTTACATACTGATTATACATTTAACTAATTTCAAGTGTTTTTAATAAAATATAGCATAAGACGACATAAATCTGAGGATCTCAAACCAGAGAATACATTAAATCTATGAATTGAAGGTCTATTAGACTGGCCAATACAAAACATTAAATGAGAGAGTAACCAGCTGCGTCATGGCTGAGCTTCATCTTTTGGATGCCCTGGCACGCCAGGCACTTGGAAGAGAGCGTGTGTTTGGTGCCATCTTTACGAATGAACACTCCTGTTTCATGGTGTGGGAAACGTATCCTTATGTGATATTCTTGGGGTGTTACTTATGCAAATATGCTATCCTCGTGCATGCTCGCTTAAGTATGCACAGGTGGCATGCATCATGTTTCTGCGGGCCATTTAGACACTTTTCTAAAGATAGAAGTGTTTGTTGAATCTGACGGAACATGTTTGCAAGAACGCAACATAAGAAAAAAGGTAAGAAAAATTTAGGATAAGAATATGAAAATGTTCTTGCATGAGGCCCAATGTTTTGCATCTTGGCATTTAATATGATTTTGAATCACAGGTCAATTCTGTCTTAAACATATGATTCAACAGTAACAAATCTATTATTTCTCTCAAATGTGGCTGAAATACTCTGCTTTATTCAATGCTTATGATGATTTATAGTAATAAAAATATGTTTTAAACCACTTCAACCTAAAAAAAAGCAGTTTAATATGATATATTTCAACATCTAATCCTGAGCAGTTTGTCTGAGTGTAATGGATGTGTCCTGTTATTTTAGTTGACTGACAGCAATCTGAAAATCAGCTGAGTCATTTAAGTATTTACAGCTACCTTCCCGCTCCCTAATTCTTGTCTCTGTCTGACTTTAAAGCTTCAGAATGACAACACACCTGTCAATGAAAGGGGCGGGCCGGAGAATAAGGTGTGCTGTTGGTGTGTGTCAGTTATAACCTGGCAAAAGGCCCCAGTCCGTCTCACACACCTCTACACACGCTCAGGATCATAACAGGAGAGGATGAGCCAGTGAGGAGTCTTTTTAACTCTCTTAAGTTCTGTTATGTGATGTAAATCTGTAACTATGCAAAGCTGGTGAGAGGAGGAAGGAAAGAAGAAGAGCAGCCATGACGTGGAGGAGCCCCCTGGCTGTGGTGAGGGATGCTCTGAGAGGTCAGAGGGCCCGTGACAAGGACCTCCGCAACTTGGTGTCCAATCTGCCGTATGAGGGCCTTGAGAAGGGGAAGCAACCAAATCGATACTTTCCCGGAAACGCCATCAAAACCACTAAATACTCCCTCCTCTTCTTCATCCCCATGAACCTCTTCGAGCAGTTCCACCGCCTGGCAAACATCTACTTTGTGGGACTTGCTGCTCTGAACTTTGTCCCTGTAGTGAATGCTTTCCAGCCCGAAGTGGCCCTGATCCCGATCTGTGTCATTATGTCTCTGACGGCCCTGAAAGACGCCTGGGAGGACTTCAGGAGGTACCAGTCTGACAGGAAGCTTAACAACACGCCGTGCCTCATCTACAGCAGGTAAAGACTCAAAGACATGCACTTTTATGTGGTGATGTGGTATGCAGAAACACTTATGCTTCATTCAGGACACTTCTGTTTTATGATCGTTATCGGGCCTCTTCTTTGAGAGGGATCGGATTCAGTAGATCACACCCTAAGCACCAGAGGAAGTGTGTTTTATCCATCTATCCATCCAATATCTATTAGGATTATCTCTTTCGGGGTCATGGGGGCTGGGAGTCTATCCAAGGTGACATTGGGCAAGAGGCTGAAACGGCCAATCATAGCACCACGCTCACACTCATACTAAGGGCAATTTGGAGTCACCAATCAATCCAATGAGCATGTTTTTGGTCTGGTGCATGTAAGAGTTAGAATCAGAATCAGATATAGTTTATTAATCACCATGGGGAAATTTGGTTGTTTCAGTTGCTCTCATACACAGTAAAGCAGAAAGAAAATCAAATGAAAACATTAAAATGGACCAGAAAAGCACCCTGAGAGCACACAGACCAGAAAGCAACTCTCTTCCACCCTTAAATTGTGATTTCCACCCAACATTATAGTCCTATATTTATTTTATACACACTTTGTGGAATGAAAAATATCAATCTGCGGGAAGTATGATTAATGTTGATGAAAACATCATCCATTTCAGTGACCTAGTCAGTAGCTGGTCTTGTAACTTGCTGACTGAACCAATGTGCTGCTGCTTGTACAGATGTTGGTGATGTGCGTGCGCGGCGCTTCCTGTGCAGCACATTCGCTCTATTGGCCCTTTTCCACTAGCACGCCTTGGCCCTACTCGATTTGCAGCGTGTTTCCACTGGCCTGGTACCTCCTAAAACAAGCTAGTTTTAGTACCTACTCCGCTCTGGTTCCAAGCGAGCTGAGTCGATACTAAAAGATGACGTCACCGACTGCCGGCTACTGATTGGTCAGACAATGTCGTCATTGATGAGTCAGGCGCGACGACCTAGCATGATGGCGGTAGATACCGTTAGCTTACCCTCATACGTCTTTCTTTGCAGCTGGATTGTTCTCGTCGTCGGCTTCATTCTGTTGTATAGCTTCCAAAACTCTCCTGTGCTTCTCAAGGGGTATCTCTTCTTGCCATCTGCAGCCTTCTCCTGCTTTTCTTTTTTACTCGGTTTGTGACAAAAAGCCACAGATTACTGCATGGTGCTCAAAATGACGTCTTCGCAGTGCCGCTCAGCTGTTTAAAGCGACACTGTACCCCACTGGGCAGGCGACAGGGGCTAATGGAAAAGCAGCACAAGGCGAGTAGAAAGCCAGGTAGATTTGGGTAGAGTCGAGTAGGGCTAGTGGAAAAGGGCCATATGTGAACTCTGAGGGTTGATTTTTACACTCACAAACATAGACGGACTCTTTTCATATTGACATTATCAGAAACCTTCCTTCGAGTGAGTTAACGGGACAGAGATCCTGTGCACGTTTCTATAAAGTTAATGGGCTCACAGTAATGTTACTAGCAGCTGTCAGTTGTGGAGGACTGGGGTGTTTCTTACAATTTCAGGAGAGTCTGCTGGGAAACCAAGGCTCTAGTAACAGTGCTGGGCATTTTCCATCGACAAAACATTTCCTCCTCTCCTCTGTGTCTGTGAGCAGAACTCTGCATGCCCCAGCCTGCATTGCTGATTGGCTGATCACTGCTGACTCTGAGTGTAACCAGAGCGTGTAACCAATCCGTTGGTGCCATGGGTGGGACATTAGTAATGTCAAGTAATGGGACTTCATCCTAAACTTAAATGTTTCTTGTGACGTCAATCAGGATCGGATCAGCACCAAAATTTAATTGCTTTGTCCTTGGACCAAACCAAAACTCTGGGAAAATGTTCATGTAAATCCATCCAGTAGTTTTTGCATAATCTTGCTAACAGACAACAAACAAACAGATGGACCCTGGTGAAAACATAACCTCTTCGGCAGAGGTAATAAAATCATGAAAGATTGAATAAAAAATGTAAGTAAGAAAGGAAAAAAATATAAGCAGGTTGCAACATGCAGAATCTGTAGGCTATATCTACTTCCATATGAAGTATAAAATACCGGTAAGTTAGTGAGACTCTAAACAAGGCCATGGAATTTACACCATTAACGTTAACCAAATTTACAATTATGATGACAACATGACAGCACCTCTAGACTTAAAGTTAATGTTAATGAAAGTTACATTATGATTAAAGCTATATTAGTATTGTGTTGCAATATTAACATTAAATGAAGAGTATCCTCCATAATATGTCCTTCTGTCAATGTAAATAGCATGAATGTGGCCCTCTTTGCTCATTTCTTTTTGGACCATCATGATTTTACCATAGCTGAGCATCACTGAATTCATCCACCAGTTGCTAGACGCCAGAAGCTTGTATTACATGTGCATCTGTTACCGTGGTGAATCATGGCTGATATGTAGACTTCAAAAACATTATTATTTGGACAATTTGGGAGACTCACCAGTCTTTCCAGGCTTGTTATCGTTCCCTTGGTGTCTTTCACACAATCAAACCAACAGCAGCTGAATCGTGCCGAGCGGGCTCTCGTGGGTCTCTCACGACTCCCTGGGTGGGGATGCTGAGGCTCCATTTTGGGCTTGTAAAGATTAGAGCAGCATCGATTAGCTGAGATTACTTTGAAGTATACAAATGTTTCCAGAAGAAGCTCTTGAATAAATTTAGCTTCCACACAGTTTCTTTCTCTCTGTTTGTGTGAACTGTATCTACCTGACAGGTTAACATGGAGAAAATCAGCAGCAGTGCATGTGAATACCCCCATCAGGGATTTAACCTTAACTCATCAGACCTTTTCAGAGGCACGTTTTTATTTCCCGCCATCACCCTTCACCTGCATGTTCTTTTCAAAGAAGGTGTGAAGTGTGTTTCTTTGAATGTGGAGTGTCTTATCTTCAGGGTCGTCCCCTCTATCACGTCTCCATCTCAAACTCTTGACAATCCACCTGCAGCCAAACAGAAAACACCCTGTCAGTAAATCTTACCAATCAACTGCCAACAGTTATTTTGTTAGACATGTTTTAATACTGCTGAGATTTAAAAACCATAAACCACACCTCTTTTGTTCCCTCCAGTGTTCAAAAGACTCATTTTCACTCACGTGCTAAACTGGTTACCTTAAGTCTCTCTTTATCTGAAGGGATTAGCTTCAGTGCAGAATGTTACTAGTCCATTATCTTGAAATATTCTGCCTTTTTATCATAAATACATATCAACAATGTTTTGCTTTGTCAAGTCAGCAAGTGCACTAAAGGATAAAAGACAAAAATCAGACATGTATTGTTTGTAATACATAAATCTGCCATCAGGGAATCATACCTGTACTTGTTCAGTGTCATTAAATGAGTTGATCTATGAATAGAGGCCAGAGGAGTACAAAAATATTTGACTTGAGTAAAAATAGTTGCATTCAAACAAGTTAGATAAATTTAGCACTCTATAAGTACAGTGCTTTGTCAATAAGTAGCACAAATTACTTTGCTTTTTCAACTCTATCTGTACCTTGCAAAAACAAAAACAACTAACTGGTCCTGAATCAGCTAGGTATTTGTTTTGGTCTATATCAGCGAAGTATGAAATAACATTTGACTAAATATGATACGACAGCAGGGAGGCAAATTTCCTTGTTTTGAAATAAGATCTAAAAAAATGAGAATGTATTTTTCCCACCCTAAGGCCTGTAGTTTCACAAGAACACTGCATTTGACAAAAAAATAAATAAATATAAACTGCTTACTGAGAATACAGATGAAAAATTTCCATGTTATGTCACTAAAACTGTACATATATATTTTTATCCTTTTTTGGGATGCACAATATAATCTGCACAATATCAGTAGGCCTATGTGCAGGTATTTGTCTAAAAAGTTGAATATCGGTACTGGCTGACATTAAAACTTTTGCTAATATTTATAAATAATATATTAGCCATATATATCTGCCACATAGGCTACAGGCCACTGGCTGTAATATCAATAAAATATACAAATGTACCATAATGCATCACTTTATCATCACTACATGGGTGCATGTAAAGACCAAAAGTTTTATTTTTTCAAGAGTTTAATTTGTTTTACTTGTTTTATATCTGTTCTTTTTGCAAATAGTCTGTCACATTAAAAATAACAGGTCAATTCTGTACAGAGTGTTCTAGCATATCAGATAGCAGTCCAACTTTAAGCAACCATAATCCTTAATATTGTCAATAATTGTCATTTCCAAAATATGATCAACTCTTGTGAACACTTTGTTTCTGATCCACAGAGTACTGAATATGAAATTAGTATTGTTGCTGTATTAGTATCTTTTGGTGTCAAGTGGTGTGACAATAAATTTAGTATAAATATCAAATTAAAATGTTTGTATTGCTGGTAAATGAAATGCCAGTTCACTTAATTTTCCATTTATTTTTCAACCCTGTACTCAGCTCTGCAAAATTTGGTAATGCACAATTCATCCCTTAAAAATGATTTGTTTGACTAGTAAAATTGCTGCTACTTAAAATATATTAGATAAAATTTTAACTAAAAGAAAGGACTCCTAAAGTGAAATTAGCATACAACAGAGGCTATTTTACCTAATGCAAGCAATGTATGCCACACTGCTTTAAGTTTGACATCTTGAAATGAGTCTTTCTGATGAGTCTTTCTTCACTGATGATATAAGACTATGTTGCCTAAAGTAAGTACAATAGCATGACTAAAACAAACTTGCCTTGATTTGACTGTGTGATTTAGCCTACCTGTTCACATGATGACGATTTGATGAAATCTGATGAGAAAAACGATGCAGGTGAGGTGGGTCGGATCATTTTAAGGCTATAAAAACAATGACAAACTTTTCTCCAGAGATAAAATAAAACAGACATTAACCTACAGCTAGTGGCTAGTTAGCCTTGGCACCGAGCTAAGTTGTTTAGCTTACTTAGCATAGTATAGCATCGTTTAGCAAAGCTTAGCATAGCTTAGCATTCACAGAAACTAAAACATGACCATGTAGGTAATTTATGCAGGGCATGTAACTATGACGACGTATTAGGGCCAATGACAGAAATAATGAAAACGTGAATTTTTCGAGAAAAAAACAATCCATGTTGCTCGTAGCTTAGCATAGCAGAAAATTAATGGAGTTCTGTTCTCATATGAAAGTGTGGTTTTCTCATGTTTTAATTAATTCACAGTTCAGTATTGTTCCAACTGCAGTCCACAGCCATATTGTAGCTTTCATATATTATTAAGGTAGTGATCTCTCTGTTGTAAACTTTGATCTGTTTATGAAGCTACAACAGGTACTATGGTTAGCTAGGCCAAATAAACTGAAGATAATTACAGTGCTCAACAAATTTATAAGACCTGTGATCATCAACTGGCTGCATCAGGCCTCCACAGCTTCCCATAAGGCCACCAGAATATTAATAAATTTAGGTACTGTGAAGGGGAAGAGTTTGTCATGATTATAAGGGTATCTTTTTGTTGACAAATCCTAAAAACTACTGTGATTGAAAGATTTTAAATTAGAATTAACTTCCTTTTTATCTAATACAGAAACACATCTGTCAGCCATTTTATTCACAGAAAAACTATTTTGTCAGAGTTTGATAGGGACTGATTGGACTTTAAAACATTGTGAGTTTTTAGCTGTAGGATACTGAGATCTCCATGGCTTGAGAAAATAAATAACGAATGTGAATGAAAATACAAACAGTTCGGATGCAACTCAATAACAAGACACACCAACACATTGTTTGCAGGTAAGATTAGTGGGATAATGTTTAAGATTATAAAAAAAAAACAATGAAAAAGTTTCTGTTCAAGATAAAATGAAACCTATGAGGGTTTTCCATTCAATTATTCCTGTCTTAACCATGCAAGATCAAGCACGTGCTTAAACACATTTGGATGTCTTGGGTAAGTGTGTGACAAAGGGACTAATGTTCTTCTTTCAAAGGGCTTCTCACAAGTTTAAAATGCCACTCGTGACGTGCAGAGCATAAAGCTTTTCTGACAAAAATATTTGCGCAACCCAGTGAGTCTAATCTAAATAAGACGTACTAAAAATACAACGTCCCCTCTCCTGGCTTTGTTTGGACTGAGGTGTGGTGTTTTGTGGTAGCTACCCGATCAGGTCCTACATGCAGGGCAGCATACCTGCAGCTCTGTGTCACCGCTGTTTGCTGGCTTGATGTGCAGTTTTAGACTGTGAGGCTCCTTGTGAGGCCTCAGACAACCTCAGATCTTAATGTGCCTCACATTGACTCTCTCTCTTTAATAGTTCACTTATTCAAAAACTCAGGAAACATCCGGGCACATCTCCAAAAACAACGGCATTGATTTTCCATTTATTTTTATTCTTCATTCCTTAATATAAACAGCTGCTATGATATTTAATCAATAACATTTTTATCCACACCTTGCGAGCCAAATCTTCATTTGTTGCATCAACATAAACATAATGAGCAAAAACAAACCCACTGGGCCAATAATGCAGTTACTAAATGTGACATGAATCAATGTAAAAGTCACCCAGTGACTTTGTACGAGCTTCTATTATGAGTTTTGGTTCCTGATGAGGGCTGCATGGTCATGGAAAGAATTATTACAACAACATTCTTTAATGAGACACAATGACAACAGATACACACAAATACAAAAATAGACACAGGAAAATTACAACAGAATGGACAAAACAACACCACTGCGCTCCCGCTGTCCGCCCCACCTGGCCTTGCTGCGGGTGCTGCCTGTGCCCTCCTCCTGGGGGGGCCCAGCCCTAGGGTATTGGCTCCCGCGGGGCTGGGGGCCTCTGGCCTGCCGCGGGGTGGTGGTGGTGGTGGTGGTGGTGGTGGTGGGGGGGGGGGGCTTGGGGACGGGTGGTGGGTGGGGGGTGTGCTGTCCGCGGGGGGGCTGCTGCCCCGTTTGCCCCGGTGTTTTCCTTGGCGCCCTTGATGGGTCGGGTTGGTGCCCCCTTGTGTCCTGGGGCTGTATCTGGATCCTGTGGCTCTGGGGGCCGTGTGGTGGGTCTCGGGTGCCCTGGTGGCTCTGGGGGGACCCTTGGCCGCAGTCTCCCTGGGTGTGGGCGGCTGCTTGGGTATTCGGTGACCACCTGACACGCATGGGTGTATCACTCGAGCTCCTGTTGAGACTAACTGTAAAGAAGCGATTGGTCCTGTCAGAACATGCTGAGTTGGGCACTCCTACGCATCTTCTCACGTCCTATGTCTCCTTCATATCTCACCCCTAAGGGTCCACCCCCCTTTTTATCAAGACTCCACATCTCTGGTGTCTCTGGTTTCTTACAGCCTTTACTTCCAGTATGGACTTAGATCAGCACAGCACTTGAACTACTATCTTAAACTAACTACAATACCTGTTTGTTCTTCTCCCAGTTGTCTTGTCTTGTCTTGTCCTGTCTGTCACTGTTTCCCCTTCTTTCACACTGTGGTGTGGCACAGCCCTCCCCTTCAGCTCCCATCAGGGGTTAAATAAAGTTTTATATGATGGAGTAGCCAACAGGGAGGGCTGGTGATGGTCACTATAGCAGTGAATCATATTCACATATCTCTCACTGGTAGAAAAAAAATGCATTGGTCTTTCCAACGCTGTCAACGGACACAGTGCCCAGCTGTAAAGATAATGCAGACAAGGGGAAAAAAAAAAAGAATGGACAAAACAAGAACAAAAAAAAACAGTTCATATAACCAGCACAAGCCACAACATGAAGTTGTTCACATTCTTATTAAGTTATAATAGACCACAAGTATTCTGATTATCACTGAGATTAAGATCATGACCCATATCTTTCATCCAAGAGGTTATGTGTTTGCCGGCATGTGTTTCTTTGAGTGTTTGTTAGCTAGATTAAGCACCAACTTCTGGAGAGATTGTGCAGAAATTTTCAGGAGATATTGGTAATGACCTGAAATGATTAGATTTTGATGGTGATCCAGATAACCCTCATTAACAAACAATCATTTTTGCTATATAAATGTCTTATAGTGATATCAACACGATTTTGATTGCCAGGTGTGAATTTTCGGGGTCAAGAATCCTATTATGATGGTAACTTTATTATGACCTATTGATTATATATGTAATAGCAATATGTGAGCTACCTTGGTGAAGGTTTGTGCTTAAGTGCTTTCTGTTTGTCACTGTGATTAAGATCATGACTCATTTAATATACGGCATCCGTGCCACTTGCATTTAACAAACTTACACTCTCTAAACATGAGCATTAAAGTATATTAATATTATAATAGCTGTTACAAACAGGTGGTGAAGATATATAACCAGCATTTATCACAAAACCTGTGAACAAAGTGAACACATGCAGCACAGCACTTGTTGGTTTAATGTTTGATAAGCCAATATTGTAATAATCAAAACTCAATGAACTCCAGAACACTAAGCCTGACATGTCTGGTTTCAGGAAAGAGAAACAATTCGTCGATAGGTGTTGGAAGGATGTACGAGTGGGAGACTTTGTGAAGGTGGTCTGCAATGAGATCGTCCCTGCAGACCTCCTGCTGCTGTACACGTCAGACCCCAAAGGTGTGTGCCACATTGAGACATCCAACCTGGATGGAGAGACCAACCTGAAGCAGAGGAAGGCAGTGACTGGCCTCTGTGTCTCGGTGAGGCAGCTTTTGCTTTCATGTCTTATGTTTCTACTTTCTCTATTGTTTCTGTGTACTGACAAGCCTTCCAATGTTGCTGTGTGCAGATTACTTACAGATTTGGTTTACTGTGAAGTCGCTAACTAAGTTTGTATCGTGAATGTTGCTATTGTCCTTGGACCTTGTTCAGCCCATCCATCCATTATCTATTCCCTTTATACCAACTGGAGTTTGCATGAGATTGGAAATTTTGATAGAATTTTTTATCATATTGGTTTATTTTTATATTATTTTATTTCAAACCCAACATGACACCCCAACGGGTACAGCTCTTGCCTCAATTGGCAGCTGTCCAGCCTTCTGTCGCTGTCGTGCAACTAAGGAATGAAATGTTTACGGCAGAGGGTCCCTGCTTGTCGGCCTTGCTGTTGTCTTGGCTCTTGCCATCCATCAGTCTTTAGAGCTGAATCAGGGCTTGAGAGGGGCCTCATGAGAGAGAAGGTAGCATTGGCAGTCACTACGTGGATTTTTCTTTTCACAATTATGAAGTACCCAAAAGACAAAGATTACACACTGCCTGGCCAAAAAGAAAAAAAAATTCCACCTAAAAAATAAGATGTCTCAAGATTTATTTCTATCCAATGTTGCATTAATTTTTCACCAAGATCTTGTATTGATCTTGATCTTGCTCGGAGGGTCTGACCACTGCGCACAGCCTTCTCCAGCACATCCCAAAGATTCTCAATGGGGTTAAGGTCTGGACTCTGTGGTGGCCAATCCATGTGTGAAAATAATGTCTCATTTTCCCTAAGCCACTCTTTCACAGTTCGAGCCCCCTGGCATTGTCTTCTTGGAATATACCCGTGCTATTAGGGAAGAAAAATGCCTTGAAGGGATTACCTGGTCATTCAGTTTATTCAGGTAGTCAGCTGAGCTCATTCTTTGGGCCATAATGTTGCTGAACCTTTACCTGACCAACTGAAGGAGCCCCAGATCATAGCACTGCCCCCACAGGCTTGAACAGTAGGCACTAGGCATGATGGGTGCATCACTTCACCTGCCTCTCTTCTTACCCTGATGCTCCCATCACTCTGGAACAGGGTCAATCTGGACTCATCAGACCATATTACCTTCTTCCAGTCCTCCAAGGTCCAATCTTTATGCTCCAGAGTAAAATGAAACCTTTTTTTTTGGCCAGGCAGTGTTTGTAGAGTAGGGAGAGGCTTATTTGAAGCCTGCAAAACATATTAAGGTTGCACAATATTATATGTACATGCAACTTACAAAAACAAAGCAAATAGAAAAAAACAAGTTACTCAGAAGTTATGACAAACTGATAACAAAATGCATCCAACAACAATTACAAAATAAGCAGAAAAACATAAAAGATTAAAAAAGAAACTGTGAGTGTGCTGTTTATGTTCATGTGTGTTCTAATAGGGATAGTATTGCCAACGACTCCAGAGATAATGATGAAAAACAAAAAAATAACATTGAAATAATTAAAAATAAAATCTAAAAATGAACACATAAATGACATGAAAGAAAATAACTATTTCAAAATGGTAACTACACGATCCATTAAACATCATTAAACATGCAGGTGGCATGTATGTACGGAGCCTTAATAATTTAAAAACAGCAATACTCTGGAAGCTAAGGGCCACCTGATGAATGACCATTTGTAGCACACAGGAGCGTGTTTAAGAGTATGGGTCTCTTAATTGAGCTATTTTCCTTTTATTAAGGCATGAGTATTTAAAGCAGAATTTAGTGTAAAAAAATAAAAGTATGTACTGTGATCAAGTACCCTCTCTTACACTCTATAGTACGTAGATTCACTAATTTTGAGATTTACATTTTTTATCATTTCTCTGCTCTGAATTTCAAAGCTGGCTCTTTTAGGCTTGTTTCCAAAGATTAGGTTGCTACTTTGTCCCACAAGATCAGGCTCCTCCTTCTTTGAATAACTTCACACACATCATTAGAACAAAAATGTCTCTCACTCTGACATAACTGAGCATTTACCAGCACAGGTAAGCACACTTAAGGTAAAAGCCAGTAATTAGTGAGCTAATACCTGTTAGATTACATACAGTGAATAACTGTGGTTTTAAGATGGTCTTTCAGTTGCTAATCATCGTTTAGTTTGTCTGGAACAGCAGGTTGAGTTGCATTTATAAAGTTTCCATTAGACTTCAATGACTTTACTCCTTTTATTTGCCAGGATCCTGAATTTGAACCTGAAACCTTCAACAGCATCGTGGTGTGCGAGAGGCCCAACAACAATCTGAACCATTTCAAGTGTTTTGTGTGAGTATCAAATACACAGATCACACATGATTCCCAAAACAGCTTCTTTGGGCCTTTCCGAGCAGTCGAGCAAAACTAATTTCATCCCACTCGCTGCACTTTCCGATGCCTCCTGGGGCATTATTGGGGCTGTAATAGACTATAATCGATTTCCTCAGGCACCACAGCTCTTACAGATGGTCTGCCCATTCTGTGCAGCTATGGTTGTAAAGCAGGAGAACAGCTAATGGGAAATATATAAGCTGTAATGAATATCTAACAAGATCTGACAGTACAAAGGAGGTTTCTCACTTTCTCCTGCTGCTGCAGAGAGAAACCCGATAAGGAGAAGGTGGGCGCAGGGATCGAGAGTCTGCTGCTGCGAGGCTGCACAGTGAGGAACACGGACCACGCTGTCGGCTTTGTGGTCTACGCAGGTAGATTCTCCATTTTCTCAGCTTCTACTCTACTTTGACCTTGAGCTCTGCGCTGTTTTGCTGTCAAGTGCCTTGGCTAAACAGGCATATATCAGGCTTTCGATATCTGATTTATGTGCATTTTTTTCTTGCATTATTATGATCACAAGATGCTGTTTTTTCTTTTCTCCTTTCTAAAGCTGTAGAACAAAGAGGATTTTAGAAGAAAAGTTGAAGAAGCACTTTAATATTAGTCCACCTAAATATTAGGAACAGGGTCTCATATATTAGTAGACTTTTGAACTTGGCAAAAGTTTTACAAAATCTCAATTTTTCACCTTTCATGTTGAAGTAATATGTAACAATAATTATATTTCAGGTCAACCACACTATTCATGCTACATATTTATATGCCCCCCAGCTACTTATGTAAAAAGCATAGTGTTATTTTAAAGTAATTTAGAAAAGCAGTTTTTGTTCACATTGCCGAGGTACATTGTTACGATGATACGATGATGATCTATTATTACTGGCATGAACATGCAGCTTAAAACAAGTAGTTTTCTTTTCATACTGACTGTCCAAAAAGCTGATCTACAAACAATCCCTCAATAAAAATGATACCTTTAAATATAGTCATGCTAATAAACAGTATATTCTATCTGTGGCTTTATTTAATACTTTTAAACTTTATACATACTTGTTACTGTAGGCCTTTTCCGAAAAAAAAAGAAGAAAAAAATTAAATGAAGTGAAATGACCTAAAGTTTTTCAGTAAATCAAGATATGTCCAAAAGATGGCTGAATACTACCCAAGACTTAAACATGCCAGAATTTCTTTAGTAGCCAAGTTCTTTTTACAGTGAAAGCTCAAGACATTCACATTAATTCAGCATAGTAGGGATATTTGTGTAAGTTCTGCATGATAGAGCACTTCTATGAACTAGATAAAAAAATTTTTAGAATGAATGCAGAGTTGATGACTATACTGAACTGATCATCACTAAAAAGTGTAGACCTGTAAACCAGTCAATGTCAACTCTAATAGACACACAGAGAATACAGCGATATCAATGGTACTCTGTTTATGAAAAATAGAGATTGTGGATGTATGCAAATTAGGGCCTCTTTAAGTACAGCAGTGTTGAGCCACATTTGATTTAAATCCGTCAAAATGCCATCATGAACCAGACATGTATTGTCCTTGTTCAAAATCTTAGCTTCAATCTAATTTAATTTAATAGTAATTCTAAGACCTTCAAATGAGGTGTATTTCCTAATGACCTATTCACTAATTTGTGACATGATGAATATCACATAATGAGAGGGGAAAGCTGTTAAAAAGTGGCAACGCCCTTCATTTTCATCTACAAGCAATTATAGAACACTTTGTGTTGCTCCCACGCCCTAACTAGGCAGGCATCACTAATTTAACACAACTCAACCTTCTTACCAACAGCTTGCTTATTACTTATAATAAGAGTATAGTCTGGAGACACTGTTATTCTATTGATGCCATTGGTATCTGAAATTTTGCAATTCATCACAGGTTGGATGGTTAACTGACTTCAGCTTTGACCTTTTAAAAGTTAACCTTATGTCAGGACTATTAAATTAACATATTCTACAGGGAGAGTCTGTGGAGGCTTTAGTGAAAGCTGAGACATTTTCACAAGGCAAGTGAAAAGTTAAACCTACTTGTGTTATTTGGAGGGCAGCATGAATGTCATAAATATTAATTTTTGGGGGTCTTGAAATACAAATCTCATGGTAATTCACTGTTCTTATAAATAACTTGCAGCCCTTATAAAATGCATGACAGACTCAGGCTGAACTTCCACATCTATTAGGGTTAAAAATACAGGATAACATTTGTGAAATTGATAATGTCAACCCTCTAAATGTCATAGAAATGCCTTTCTTTTTCTGAGATATATTTCTGGCTCTTCAGCCTTTTTAGGATAGGGTGTTAGGAATCAAGAAGAGAGCACATGCAGCAAACAAGCTGCATGGTGGACTTGAACCTGGGCTGTCTATTTTTAGGGCACTAAAACCCCTGTATGTAGGGTACAATCTGACAGCCTGGCCGTCTGCACCCCAAAAGCCTTGATTTAAAAAGCACATGTTGTTCTTGATAGTCCATGGTGTCCTTTACCCAGCCTTTTTAAGAGTTTTGGTGTATAATCAAGTATGATCATCTGCTTTCTTCATGGTCAACAACCATTTGGATGCCCGATTGGTTACTAAATCATCTCCTTATCTCATCTTACAGGCCATGAAACCAAGTCCATGCTCAACAATAACGGGCCGAGATACAAGCGCAGCAAACTGGAGCGCAAGCTGAACATAGACGTCATCTTCTGCGTCATTCTCCTCTTCGCCATGTGTCTCTGTGGAGCAGTGGGTCAGTAACGACTTGCGTAACTTGACCATAAAATCAAAAGGCAGACGGGCTCATGATTAATGCTTTTACATTAGTGAAGTGACATTTAATTTCCAAAGACATAAAAAAGCTCTCATTCACCTTGGCTGAAGGCCTGATCACATACCAGGAGATGAGGGAAGAGACAGGGGAAGGTGTACTGATAAAAATAGCATCTCTATACGCAACAGTCAGTGTGATTAATCCTCATGTCCTCACACATGCAGGTCACTACTTATGGCTGCAGGCGGTACCTGGAGTGCCCCCTTACCTGGTCCCCGACAGCAACGGTCACCTGGACAGTCCCAGTCTGTCCGGTTTCTACATGTTCTTCACCATGATCATCCTGCTGCAGGTGGACAAGCCTCTCTGTTTATGAATAGATGATGATGATGATGAATAATGTTCAGTTTAACTTCTTTAAATCAACAATCCATTTGCCCTTCTCCTCCTTCAACGCCTCTTCTCCACCCACTTCCTTACCAAACTGTCTCTTGTATTTTCATTTTTTAATCACTCTTGTTGCCCTTAACATATTTCTTCATTTTGTAAACATTTTTTCCACAATTCCTCTCTCCTTTCTTTTGTTTACTCCAGTCCTTTTCTCTTGTCTCTTTTTTTCTTCCTTGCTTTTATATCGTCATTCATTCTCTTTCTCCTCATTTTCTGCTCCTTTCTTTGCCCTTAACTTTTCCTCTCCTATTTTTTATCTCTCCTTGTCTTCCTGATGTCTGCCATCTTTAGTTTCCACTTCTTTCCTTGCCATCTTTGCTCTCTGGTCTTGTCTTGTCTTGCCTAGTTCTCTTAATGCCGAGGTCAAACACACAAACTATTAATCAGTTACGATGGTTTCTATGTCAGATCAGGCAACCACAGAGCTGTGAAACTGTAATGACAGGCTACACGATAGAAAACAACTGCATGTAAGGGCCAGTGTGATGACTTTGAAAGAAGCAGGGGACAATGATTGCATCAAACAAATACACTTATATATATCTAAAGTACCAAACTGTTGCTTGTCTTTACAAGCTTTATGGAAAATATGTGCAAGCAGTCACTTAGCAAAGTGCAGAGGCTCCTCTGCTGTTTCTTTTCAACATTTCTCTAAACACAGTCTGGTGGGAGCTCCTCAAGAACATATCATGAAGTTAGGGATGTTGTTTTCAGCGACTGACCACCTTTCTTCTACGTCAAAGGCATCAAATTTGTTTTGTTTTTTTACATTTCTGACCATCGAACGTGCAGAGCTCCCAGTGTTCTCATCGGCCAATGTTCCTGCAGTGAAGGAACAACAATCGTGGAAGCAAAAATCAGACAAGTCAAGATATTGTATTTGGGAAGTTTGTCACATCATATAACACAAATAAAAGATGAATATGCCCAAAAATACTTTTGTCATCAACTAAAAAAAGTATTTACCAAATTGTGGTATAAAGTAGAACCACTGGGGAGCAGTGAGTGTGCACTGTTGAAGAAATATTTATAATGAAGAAACTTTTGCAAAAAATAAGATTAAAGGAAAAAAAATTAGTAGAAAGTGGGGAGAATGGACTGATTTCAGGAGGACAGAAGAGTACACCATCTGTGGACAGTAAGGACATTGGTATAAGTAGGATTGAAGGATGAGGTGAATCTGTTATGCCCTGACACTGCAACTGTTAACCCTTTAAAACCTGAAAACACAAATTATAGTCAAAAAAAAATTTTTTTGAAGCTCAAATGTTTATTTCACCTTCCACTGAAATCCTTAACAATCTTACTTTCCATACAGTTATATATATATATATATGTATATATATATACATATATATATATATATATATATATATATATATATATATATATATATATATAGATATAGATATAGATATAGATATGTATATATACATTTGTATTTCATTTTTTATATCAATTATATTTTGGCAACTGATAATCCACTTGAGGATATTTGTATAATTTATCTGATTGTATTTGGAAGTTTTTTTTAGTAATTTGTTGATCATATTGATTAGACAGAGGTATCATGAAAGCCTCTATCAAACATGGTACAAAAAGGGTTAAAGGATAAGAGTAAAAAATGAATAAAAGATCTGCAAGGAAAAAAAATCTGATGTCAGACTTTCTATTGTAGAGTCTTTAGGCATCCCAGACTGATCTTTGCTTGTTGGTCACTGTAATACACTACACAAGATTAAATGGCCAATATTCATGGCCAGCGTGTCTCAAAACGCTATGACATTCAGGTCAGGCCATGATTGCACATAAACTGTGTAGTTGCATTTCATTATGAGTTGGGGATGAGCAAAATGCATCATGTTAACCACCCTTCCTGTCACTCATGGTTGCCCATAAGTATCAGTAGTTTTTAATTATGAAGAAAAATGACAAAATGTGCCTTAACTTGTGTAAGGTAAATATCTCCTTATAATCTTTAGTCAATGAAATATTTTAAAATCTTTGTAAGAAATGAGAGGTGTACCGCACTTTCTGCTTTTTTAATCTTATGCTGCATTCCAGGCAACCCGTAACTCGTGTTTTTCACACCTGTAACTTGTGAAAGTGCACTGGAATGGCAGTCAAACTCGTAAATTCCCACCCGTGAACTCGTTCCAGATCGATGTATTCCGAGTTATGACTTGTGATGTCACATCACTGCCTAAACAATATGGTAGCCTCTATATCATAAAAAACACTGTGAAGTGTAAGCTTCTGTTACCTTATGCGCCATTTCCCTGCTTCTGTTTCGCTCAAATGGTTGATAAAACATTTATCTTACAATGCCTGCCATGTTGGTTAATTAACATACCAGGATTCCTTGAGCTCAAATCGAAGTTGTAATTTGCCTGGAACACTTTCAGGTCAGAACTCTGAGATTTCAACTGGGAAACTCCCGAGTTACGGGTCGCCTGGAATGCAGCATTATATACATACTGATGATTGTGATTGGCTTAAGTAAAAACTGAACTGTATGTATGATATATCAGAAGAACACTAAAGTGTAGCTCATTGAATAAAATCTTACTTTTTGATAACAACAGATAACAACAATGATCACCAAAGTTGTGCATCCCTGTCTTAACCACAGTCCTTTCTGTCCTCTCTGATCCTTTTTCTATCTTTTCTCTTCCTTTTTCTTTTTCTTCACTTATGAACCCCTTTAGTCTCATTTCCTACTCCAACATAATCTCCAATCATTATCTCTCCCCTCCTCTGCAGGTCCTGATTCCCATCTCTCTCTACGTGTCCATCGAGCTGGTGAAGATCGGCCAGCTCTTCTTCATCTCCAACGACTTGGACTTGTACGACCCGGACACAAACAGCCGGGTGCAGTGCAAGTCCCTGAACATCACGGAGGACCTGGGACAGATTGAGTACGTCTTCTCAGACAAGACTGGCACCCTCACTGAGAACAAGATGGTGTACCGCAGATGCTCCGTCATGGGCACCGAGTACCCACACAAAGAGAACGGTGAGAGGTCATGTTGAGATATTCTGTCATGTGTGACCCTCCTTTTTAGTGCACAATCAAAACTGGGATTATTCAGTTTCATATCAGCTGCAGAACAAGTTTCCTTGTTATGATGTGTTTAATGGTTTTAACCAGGGGTTGGCAGCTTTGAATACAAGGGGCCACATTATTGTTATTTTTGGGAGCTTCATTATTACATAGGACACAATCAACAAAGCAATCAGACATTACCAAAATATTTTAAATCCAGCTTCAGAAAAAAAACACTCAAACCTACACTCAAACCAAGCAGTAAAGCGAAATTTAATGAGCTAAACATAAGATTAAAACCGATTAAAGATACTATTCTAATACAGTAAGCTTGTATTTTTGAATTAATTTATTTTAGCTTAGTAAGTCTCCCATCTTTTCCCCAAAAATATTAATCAAGCTTTGTACAAGACCTTTACTAAAGTTGTATAGAAAGTTAAACTTACAAATTCTTTAAAAAAAATTAAAACAAAACCAATTATAAATGAATTTTAAGGGAAAGTGTCAGTTTTTTATGTTCAAATGCATTTTGCTTGCAGTGTCATTTTGAAAAACCATAATAAAATAGTCATGATAGATTTCTTAAATCTGTATTGTGACACTTTTTGTGAATTTGAAATTAACAGGTGGGACATACTGAGTTACACTGTGTGATTACCAGTTGCCCACCCTTGGTTTAACCTTTGATCTCTGTCGATTGCATGTCAAACTTAACATTTAAGGTCTCAAGTAAATAATCACAGAAGCCACCATAGAACAAATCATCACTCAAGTGTTACCTAACAAAATGCTCTGTACACGGCTCTTTAAGTAGCAAGATATGAACGACTCTTTCATTTTACTTTGCCAAGAATACATGACTAAGCATTTAAGGTGTCTAAGTGGTTACTCAATGCTGCAACGTTTCACCATCAAAAGGATTTCATGTTGTTCTTTGACAAGTGATGGCATTCTGAAAATGCAAACCAAACCTACAAAAAGCAGCGTGATAGCAGGTGAGGCCAGAAAAACAAACAATGGACAGGAAATAAATAAAGGAAAATACACCTTGACTGCCCTGAGACTCCTCCTCCTTCAGCTTTAGTTTACATTATTTCAACATTAAGAGGAGATTTAATTTGGGTATTTCCCCTGATGTGCTCCCTTGGTTAACGGGTTTGTGTTTTGTTTTTCTTGCTAGAACAGTGATTTCCAAAAAGTGACGTAGAATGGTATGCGAATATTTGTCAGGTTTCAAACAGTTGTTTTAAGTAGTACAAGTTCAAACTGTCAAATGTTTTAATGAGAGCTTTGATAAAGGCCTGAAGTGTTGGCAGAGAGGCTGGAGGATGGATTGGTGAGGCATCTTGGAGAAGGAAATCAGTCCTGAATTATCTAAGATTCTTACAGTAACATATGTTTAGTCAGAAAGCGTTCTCATTAGAGCTGTTGTGAGTTTGTAACAGCTTCAAGTTCAGAACTGAATATATTCCAGAAATGCGAATTTCTTTGCAACAGTGAACTGGTTTTGCCCACTGAAATTGCCGGTAAATAAATCTGTATAGTGACAAGTAATTCACTTTAACCCATAGTGTTGCCATATGGCAACAATTACTTTATCTTCATTTTTCTAAAAAGCAGTGAAATAAAATGTATGTTTTTATATTTAGGTGTGAAAAGGGGGCTTTTAGTTTGAAGGAAATAGAATTTATGAGGCCGCATGACCAGGATATCTTGTTTGCCAGTCCTTTTTGCTAATGGACATCTGACATCCAAACATAATTGTCTGGGGCTCTACAAGATTGTCTTTTATGTAGAATTTTTTGAGTATTTTCACCAAATAAAAATTTAAATCACTATCTGGGATAAGTAAACTTTATGTTTTTTTTACATTCAATTAAATTTTGTTGTTATACATTTTTTGTAATATGCCAAAACAGATTTGTTGCCAACAATATGGAAAATTCCTAGTGTGTACAACCTAATGGAGTTCCATTCATTTACACAGCATGAAACTATCCTGAGACTGTTTACACCTTTTGCTCATATTTTAAAAGTAATAACGTTATATATTCTTTTATATTTTGTAATTTAAGGTATGTTGCTGGCTATCTTTAACATAGTATCCAATTTCCTCAATGCAAGATGCATCCCAGCTACTTCCACAGGAGAGGGAAAGAGAGCAGGGTAGAAATAAACTGATAAACTAGAGGAGGAATCAGATCAAAATCAACTGAAATGAGTTGAAATCAAATGAATCAAATGAAATAAAACAGAAAAAAACAACTGAATGAAATGAAAAAAATAAGAATGATAGATTGAACTTTATTGAAACAGGTTCAAGGTTTTGGGTTTCTATTAGCAGACGTTGAGAGGAGCTGCTTTGTTGACTTTTACAAGGCATGAAATGAAATCAGATCAAATAAATGAAATCAGATCAAATCAGTTGAAATGAGTTGAAATCAAATGAAATGAAACAGAAAAAAACTGAATGAAATGAAAATAAAGACAGATAGATCGTACTTTATTGAGCCAGGTTCAAGGTTTCAAGTTTTTATTAGCAGATGTTTTAGATAACTGTTGAAATTATACAATGTTTTCACTGTATAAATGTTTATTTGTTCATTTTGGATGAGTCTGACATAGATATGTTGAGTCTTGTTTTAAATAAAATGCCTTTTTGGTCGAAAATGTTGATTTTATGGTACTTTCCACAATTGCATATTGTTGCCATATGGCAACAATTGATCAACGACCCCCCCTTTAAACTTTTTTAAAGATTTTTTTTTCATTTATCTATTATTTAGGCCATTTTAAGTAACAAAAACATTCAAAACATTTTTTACCATTTTTAAGTAATAATTCATGCATAAGAGGGTCAAGAGATTTTATTTGTGTTTTATATGTATGTTAAATGTGGGAGGTGGGGATGGCGGCAGGCTTCCACACATTTGTTTTTCTAGCTGCTATAAGTGCGTGAGAGTAGGTGGTACATGGCTGGAGGTCATGTGTACTGAAGGGGTACATGACTGAAAAGTTTGGGAACCACTGTGCTAAAGCAATGAGTAACAATCATTCACCTTGTAATAAGGATGCAGCAGTAGCAACATGCTTGGAAGCTGGTTTGGCAGTAGGGGAGTGGTAGGCTGACTTCCTGGGGCACAACAGTTTATAACACAGCTGAGGGGGGTCACGTCCCTTTGTCTCCGCAGCCTCAGGGTATACAGTTTGCACCCTTGCTCCCTTAAACTTGGGATAAAGTGGGTTTAATGTTGCTGGTGGTGCAGACAAGTCGTTAGGGGTGATGAATGGCGAAGAGCCACACTGGCATGTGCTCCCAAACCTGACCTGACCTGATCCTGTTATACCCTCAAGTTGCTGGTTTATTTAAAACCTCTCTTCTGAGTCACTCTCAGAAGGAAGAGTGAGAAGATCTTCTGTATGTTCCTTCTCATACACTATTTTCCCCTCCTCCGTGCTCCTTTTGGTATCTTCTGCCTTTTATTGTTGCGTTTAGGGCGATAAAAGTAGTGCTGTTTTTGTTGTTGTTGTTTTTGTTTTAATTTTTTAGAAAACGATACCTCTAACTGGCAGGAGAGAAACTTGATAATTACTGAACATGAACATCTCCACACCATGAAATTATCATATAACTGTTTTTTTTATCTTTCTACCAAGAGCATTAGTAAAAATATGGAAACATTCTTTATGCTAAAACCTTAATGCATAATAAATCCTGGCAGAGCACCTTTTAGTGGCTATCATATGTTCAAGAGCATCTCACTGGAAGGGATTGACTCAAAACAATTTATCAGCCTTTCTCGTGTTCAACCTGTAATTATTTTTCCTGCCCTTTGTGAAAGACAAAAAAAAAAAGCTGTGTCAGCAGATTCAGATTACATAAGACATTTGTTTTGGTTCTGAGCTGTTCATCACCTGTTTAATGGAATCCACTTCCTGGTTGGCATTCATGAGCCTCTCTGTCAGATTTTATTTCATGATTCAGGGGAAGAAGATTTATTGTTGTGTTGATATGTTGACAGGCTTAATGGGTTGTTTATGTTTTTGTCTCCACAGCTATCCGCCTTGCAGTCCTTGCAGGTGAAGAAACAGAAGAAGATGTCATCTTCAACCAAAAGCCTCAACCTGCGAAGACTGGATGGTCCCTGAATGAAGAGGAAAACTCTGAGGATGCAAAGAAACAGAATCAAGGCGGACGAAGGAGGAAGCTGTCTAGAGGAGCATCGACAGAGGCAGCCTTCAGCAGTGAGCTGGTAGGACCGTTCATCAGTCAGGAATATAACTCATTTAGAGGGGGTTGTTTTTGTAAATGCTCTGGCGAGGTTTAAACATGTGATCAGAATGGATGACACTACCACACGCAGCAAGACAGATCTACATACTGGGACCTGAACCCCCAAGTGAAAGGGTTTTGGGTTTTTTTTAGGGGCTTGTGGTGGAGTCACTACCTGTACACTGCATTTATGGAGCTGGGGTCAGATAGATGCTTTGGCTGCTTAATGTTCCACGTAATAGATTATTTAATTTATCAACAGCCAATGGAGCACAAAAGATTTGAGAGTTTCCACACTGAAAGTTCATCCTTTTGTTAGATCACAAGTATGTTGTGTGTATTTTAAATCATCTTTGTCCTCTTTGACTTTGAGATGTAACAGGCGTAAAGATGAAAAAAAGGAAAGTGAATCTGTCCATTATTGAGAACAAAATCAATTGATTTTATTTCTAATATAAAACTGTAAAACCAGAAACCAGTTTCAGGTTTTTAAAATAGAAAAGGTTTGAAAATGTGGAGGAAAGAATATGTTTTATTTATTTAATTTTATTTTTTGTATTAAATTCAACTTTTTACCCTCAGAAATTTGCCCTTCTTAGTTTTTTTCTTTAAAATGGCTCTAATTAGTGATTGGAAGAGAAAACCAATTTCAGTTGAGAATTGTTAACAAGTAGCTTCACAAACTGATACCATTTGTCTTCATTTCTAAGAATTCCTTGATCTACAGAAGAGGATAAGGGCCATTTTAGGTGGAAAAAATAATTTTTGGCCGGTCAAGATTAAGGTTGAAATGTTGACACTGAAGTTGAACTACAATATTGTGATAAAAGTCAAAATGATGAGACTAAAGTTAAAATGTCAAGAAAAAAGTCAAAATTCAACAATAACATCAACATAAAATGTATTTAGACTTTTTTCTCAATATTTCGACTTTTATCACAAAATTGGATTTTGACTTTATTCTAGTCAGTTCAACTTTAATCCCTTCATTTCTACTTTAACCTCAAAATTTAGACTTCAATATCAACTTCCCCAATATTATTTTCTCCATCTAACATAGCCCTTTACTCCTCTGTCCTTGGTCAATGCCTTCCACTTTGCAATTTTTTTCCACATGAGATCAACAGGAGTTAATAAAGAATCTAATTGTGAAGCAGAACTGATTACAGCATAAATAAAATCCCACCAATACCTCTGCCTCCTTGTAACAGTGTCACACTCAGAGGAGACAGTTAACTTTGCTCCCTTGTTAATTTCTTGCACTTGGATGTCTTCAATCTGGGGCATCAAACTAAGTGAAGGAATGGATATGGATAATTCCTGAGTTGTCTGCCAGTGTCTTACAGTGTGTACGAGACTTTTGTGTTAAAAAACAACCATTTTAATGATAAAAATTATGCTAAAATAATATGCTAATGAATATTACTGTCTGCAACAAGCAACTTAATTCACTGCTCTGTTGTTTTTGTCCAGTAAAGTGGCATGCATCCATAAAAAAGAGCTTAGATTAAAATTCCGACTTTCCAGTGATTAGATAAACTACCCACTGACAGATCTCAAACTGACATTTGTTTACTTAACTCTCCCTCACGGTCCCAGTCCCCGCTGCAGATGGCCGAGCTGCTAGGTGTCATGATGAGCACATTGGTTCTGGCTCCAAGTTGCCCCCGTGTCAGTGACGCACATATGGTCACGCTGGGCGCTGCTTGGCACAGGGGGCTGATTTCACATTCACTGTAAACGTGCACTATAGATTAGTCACCCCCGCCTTGGTGTACAGTAGAGTAACTCTGGGGCTATTTTTGTGTGTGGGGGGTAAAAGGGCAGAAGCCTGGAGATACAGGATGGGACAGAAAAAGACTTGTGGTTGTGCCCGGCTTCATTTTCCACATGCTGTGTTTTTAAAATAGAAGAACAGACGCATCACTGTAGACATGATGACTTAAAGTGAGGTCAAAAGCTTTAAAACTCTCTCCAATTCTGTCATTTTAAAGCATTTAGAGCTGAGTTACAGCAGCAAACAGTGATTTGAGGCTTAATATTAAAGAAAAACTGATGAACTTTTTATTCCAACAGGAAACCGAGGTGGTTCCAGACAGGAAGCTGCTGCATCAGATTAGCAGGGCACAGAGCAGCAGCGGCAGCAGGAAGATAGATCCTTACCTGGACTTTTTTCTGGCCCTCGCCATTTGCAACACGGTGGTG
This sequence comes from Scarus forsteni, assembly GCA_036419115.1. Taxonomy (NCBI): domain Eukaryota; kingdom Metazoa; phylum Chordata; class Actinopteri; order Labriformes; family Labridae; genus Scarus; species Scarus forsteni. Next base: position 2,725,762 of record JAZDUH010000395.1, read on the forward strand.
GTTACCATGGCAACAGCTCCGAGACAGAGGGTGAGCGCTCGCTTTACTGCGGCTGTGTGCGGCAAGAAGAGATGGAGGGCACAGACGGGAGAGAGGAGATGGATGTGACAGATTTGTTTTCATGACGCTCACACAGGGTTTCTGCAGGACATTAAAAAGCAATAAAAGTCATTTTATTGATTTTACAAAACGTATGGCCTTAAATGGCTCTAAAAATCATAAAAAGTGATTCTCAGTGGCCTCAAAAACTCTTCCTGTAGTTTTCAGGAAAATATGTATTAATATATGATAATAATAAGGTAATAATATATCATTTCAAAGTGGTATTTACCAGATATGTACATCCACGTAAACACACAGAACAGTTCTGATAATTGTTTCTTGCCAGTCTGCAACAACTGCCGCAAAACTGGTTAATTGGAAAGTGGCCGGCAGGCTGTACCTCGTGGTCACCCTCCAGGATAACTCAAGTTCACTCTCAGCTCCATAAGTTCAGATATGTTTTATTTGTTTATGATTTATTTATGAATTTCAAGTACATTTTCAACAGTGTTGGGCAAGTTACTTCAGTAATGTAATGCATCATTTATTACTTGTTCCTGTCATTTCAAAGTCATTAGTTACATTATAATATTACTGTATTTGAAATGACATTACATTACTTTTAACTAACTGTCATAAAAAACAGGAAATATGGATTTGTCTTTCTAAATGTAGCTCATTGTGCTCAAAAAGCTCATTACACATCCAGTGAAAGGTGATGTGGTGACTATCTGACTGAGTTCGCTTGAGGCTAATAGCAGTGAAATATAATAGCCACATTGATGCTCATGGCACAATACAAGAAACCATCATGGCAACAAAAGACAAAAGGTAAAATTCTGGTAAATGGTGTTAGAGATACTGTAACTTTAAGCCTAGCAGAGGACTTTTCTCCTCCACTGGTCTCACAGAGTATTTGGCAAATTTGTATTAAACAAACAAGTAAAAAAAAAAAACACTTCTTCATTTCGGGTTAAATTAATAATGCATTGTAGCTTGCATTACATTGCATTTGTACTAAGTAAAATATTACTGTTTTTATTTGTAATGCCTTACGTTACAGTAAAAAGAATGCATTACAATAATCACATTACTTTTGTAATGCATTACTCCAAACAGTGATTTTCAACACATAAACACAGTGGTCACATGATACAGAAATCATTTGCTCAATGTCTGATTTGAAAACATATTGTAGCGTATCACACCTTTTATAGACAATGGCGAGGCAGTGAGAATGATGAGGTATTATCATGCAAGAAGACCTAAAATAAATGGACAACACAAATTAAAAAACAAAAAAGAAAATGACCACAATTGACACACTATGCATCCAACAAGCTATTGATATGAAAGAATACGACTCTTTAGGTATGTCATTTTAGTAAACTTAAGAGGGGCTGCTCAGTAAACAGGGTCAGCATCTAGTTGGAGAAATGACATGATTTATTAAACACAAACATACTTTGTTAAATTTTGTATTAAGGTTTTGAAAGGAGTATCTTATTCTTTCTAATGTCATAAATCCCTGTCTCAATGCATTAAAATAGCATGATCTGCTACCAAAGACAAGAAGGCTATTTAATCAACAAAGTGGGAGGACAGCGCCTGATCAAAAGGCAAGACACTAAACAAATGGAGAGGGATGGAAATTAACACATGTGATGATCCAAAGCAAAACAAATACAGATTTCAACACTGAAATAGTGCTGGACAGGCAAAACATGTGCACAAGACTAGCTGGTCCTGTGTGGCATCTGTTACAGTTAGGATCAAGACCTGGATATATGCTAATGAAAGTTCAGATATGTTTAAGTTTAGATATTTGTATGGACAGTTTTCATATGCAAATTATCTTTTACAAAAATCCAACCTGTGTAATTTCTCTTGGCTTCACAGTCATGGCATTAAAAATTTACAGTGTAGCATTAAACTGACATCAGCATTAAATTTGACCAGCTGACTTCTGCAGAAACCCTGTTACAGTTTTCATTTTAATTTAAGGGATCTATTGATTCATTGTTTTGATTTTTGCATCTATAATCCATCGTATGGTTGAAACTCAGTAGCTTCTTCTTCATAATTGAATCAGAAACACTCACATAGATTGACAAAAGTTTAAATTGTTGGGTACTTATTAACCTCACCGCTGCAGCCTCATTTTAAGAGATTTCCTTAATTGTTACGCTTGAAGTTTCAGTTCTTTCATCACTCCTCAGTACTAATTTTTTCATCTTAAAAGTCTCAGTTGTAAAGATTCCTCTCTGAATTAGCCACATAGTAAAGATTAAATACAGGGGCAATCAGGGGTTGGCTTTATTAAATTTAGCACTCGCTGCTCCTGACTGTGCCGCTTTGAGTTGTGGCAGATGGGAGAGAAACGAGGAGTTTCCCTCGAGTCTGTAATCTGAGGGAAAAGTGCTGAAAAGAACAGAGTGGAAAAGGTTGGCAACCATATGGGTGTCTGGGCAAAAAGTTGTATGAAAACACAACATAACAAAACAACTTTATTCTCTTCCAGAGAGGGTTGTCCCCCTCCTCACAGACGGGTAACCCACTCGAGTCTTTGTCCAACTGGGTGAAGAAGTCTGCCTCCGTGTGCCACAGTTTCACCTTTAGGAAGCAAAAACAGAAGAGATACCGCACCTCATCAGACAACTCAGTCATCGAGGAGGACCACATTAACGACCCGGTGAAAATGGAGGGGTCTGAAGACAAAGATGGGCCCCAAACATGTTCCCTCCAAGCTCCGTCTCAGCCCGTCAAGCCTGCTGTGACCCCGGATAATGTGAGCTACGAGGCGGAGAGTCCAGATGAGGCCGCCCTGGTGCACGCAGCTAAGGCATATGGCTTCATCCTGCTGGCTCGCACCCCGACCAGCGTGACAGTACGGCTCCCGTCGGGGAAGGAGCTGGAGTTTGAGGTGCTGGACACCTTGACTTTTGACTCCAACAGGAAGAGGATGTCCGTTCTGGTGCGGCACCCAATCACCAAAGAGCGTGTGCTGTACACTAAAGGAGCCGACTACGCCATCATGGAGCTACTTGGTACTCCATATGCAGGTATGTGCCGGTGAACTGCATCATACTCCTAATTACACTAAAGTTACACAACATAGCCCCAAGTTCTTTTTCTGGGCTAAACCATCAGGTATTTCCTTATCACATAGTCCCTGTAAAAAGTTGAATTTAATAAGGCTGTCAATTGCATTAAGTATCCACGGCAAGTGAGCTATTTTTTTTTATACCATAATCCAGGGGTGTCCAAACTTTCTACATCAAGGGCTGCATAAAGAGGAATTCATGAATGACTGAGCCTCTTGCTGAACATCACTTTAAGTGTATTCAAGTTAAAATTTCAGGGTTTAGTGATGGGTTATCTCCTGTCAAGGGGCCCTTTTAACCCCAGGCTATCACTGGATTCACACCTAGTCAGGGCGAGAATGTCCTTCTAAACAGCAGAAATGTGAGACAGTAATAGCTTTTCTTCACTGTCAGACATAAAACAAGAGTAAACTGCATGAAGCTTGAAGATAATTAGTGCTGTATACTTTGTAAATGAGATCTTATAACAAAGTATACAACAGAAAATGTGCATGATTGATGGTATTTGCTGCTGTAATCAAAATGTTTTTATGTTGCAGGGGCCAATTCAAAATGAGCAGTGGGCCACATTTGGCCCCCGGGCCATAGTTTGGACACCCCTGTCATAATCAAAGAATTCTGTGAATTCTCATAAAATCTAAAGTCGAAAAACTAAATTTTGTTTCCCAAAATTTATAGTTGTGTATTTTTCTCATAAATGAACAGCCATTCAAGTTTTCCCTGAAAAAGAAAATTATTCATCTTTTTTTTTTCTTTCTCTAGTGTATATTTTTTTTTTATTTTTATTGAGTAAGGATGGAGCTTGATAACCAATTTTGGCAACGAAGTGGTAATAACTAGCTTAAGGGCTTGATAGGATTTATAATTCTTTGATCAATCCATTTATGGCCCTGACTTTACCCAGGTAATTTCTTTGCACCCTCCTCGTATTCTATCTGCTAGAAGTATGAGTGAGCTGTTGTGTGAATGTAGCAGTGAATAACCTGGGTAATTTACTGAGGTGAGTGGGGAGGGCTGAGGCTATCATCCTGTCAACAGGACAGATGAAAACAACTGCTTTTGTGGGGTAAGTTTATTTTATAGTAAGAGTTGTAACACAATTTTAAATGTGCATTTAGACATTGGAAAGTGTTGTTTCCACTCAACATCATCATAGTTCTGTAGCTCATCTGCTCTAAAACAATCGCCATTGGGTCTCATGTGCTGCTGCTGGATGCGGAGCTAAAACACTACAGCTTTATTTCTCCGATGAAAACATTGTGCATGTAGTGACACCGATCATGTTCACTTCTGTGAGCAACAGTGCTCCTCCCAACACTTTAATCAGTGCTGTTGATATGCTTTTTAACATGTAGAAGTAAAGTTAGGATATAAATTTGTGTTTGACGTTGCGTGCTACCTATCAGTGGCTCCTCCTCCTCCACTTCTCCACCCGTCCAGCAGGTCATACTCCTTACTGAGAGGAGTAAGTGTGAACAACCATGTCAGGAAATTACCTGGACAGACTTCCCAGGTTTCATTCTGATAATATCAGGGTTGTATGTGTGAAAAGAGCTTATGCTTCTGCATGTCCTGTTAATCCTCCTGGGGGCCTGGGAGGGTTAGGACCCCACTCTTTAAAAACTGCATTAGTTATGACCAAGGTGAACTACAGCAGCTATAGAACTGTAGCTCTCTTTTTCTTTCCCTGCAGAAAATCTCAGAGGAAATCAGAAGAACATAGCAGCAGATACTCAGCATCACCTTGACTGCTACGCTAAAGAAGGGCTGCGTACGCTCTGCTTTGCTAAGAAGGTGAATGATCTACTTTTTTATCATTAAGTGTTGTCTTTTATGACTGCTGGGCTCTTCATCATCCTTTCTCTGCCTTGTTCTGCAGGTTGTGAGTGAGGAGTTGTATAAAAGCTGGTTGCAGATCAGACAGAGGGCCCTGGCTGCCATAGAGAACAGAGAAGAGCTTGTTATGGACTCTGCCATGCAGCTGGAGACAAGTTTCTCCCTGCTAGGTGACACACTTCGACCTGGCACACATCCGTCTTCATAAACACTACATAAACAACAAGACAAGCTTCATGCCTGTGACTCATGCCATACTTTTATGTTTGTCCTCACACAGGGGCGACGGGCATCGAGGACCGTCTGCAGGAGAACGTCCTAGACACCATTGTGGCGTTGCGGGAGGCAGGGATCCAGGTGTGGGTGCTGACGGGTGACAAGCCGGAGACAGCTGTCAACATCGGTTATGCCTGCAGGCTACTGGAAGAGGAGGACCTGGTTATTAACATGAGCTGCAAAGACAAGGTGAGGAGGCTACAATCTGCTTCATTTAAAGTTTACTAATTAATTACAAAGGAGTTTGCAAAATAGTTTAAAAAATAATTCATATCTTTTTCCTAAACCAAGTAAGATTAGTTTTAAAGGTGCAGTGTGTAGAAACTGGCATTTGAGCGACATCTAGTGTTCAGATTTTGGAATGAACCCGTCCGTTAGTAACACATCACATCACTTATACTGCTTTCACACTAAAATTAGCGGGTCAACACGGGTTTTATCAATGTGAGTTAACCCCCTAGCAATCAGCAAGTGACTCTTTTCCCACTGCCAGCAGACTCTGTCTAATCGGCAGAAGACGAGCTGCATGGCTGTTTTTTTTCTTCTGGTGCGTCAAGCTCATGTCATCACCTTGATTACATCATCGGCACAACCATGTAAACAATGCAAAGGAGCATAGAAGCCATGGACACATTGGTCAGCTGTTTTCTGTACTTTGAACTTTTGTCCCTCTTTAAAAATGTACAAACTCAGTGCAGACTGAAAAACTTTCTAATGCTGATGATACAAAAGTGAATGAATTCTGTAGCTGAGATGGCAAAGAGACACATGGGTTACAAACGGAGGGGACGGGTGTGAAATTATGCCATGGGTACGTTATACCTACATCATTCATAAATCAGCGGGTTGACCTGGATGTGATGTCCCCTCTGAAGCTGATTGGAGGAGAGCCGATAAAAACCCGTGTTGCTTGGACCCGGGTCGAAATGCCAATTAGACCCTTTCAAACTGCCAACAGGAGCAGATTGTTACCGGGTTTAAACATTTTTTTTTGGCCAGCCTGAAAGAGGTATAACAGAGTAAACAGCATGTTTCCACGTGTCATCCTTTGCTATTGTTTGATTGGGAGCCCCCTGCTGGCCAACAGCTTTATCATACGGTCTACAAATGCATCTGATTTTCATGCCACTTATGGCCCTTTTCCATTAGCCCTACTCTACTCTACTCAACTCTACCCGGCTCTACTCTACTCGCCTTGTGCTGCTCTTCCATTAGCCCCAGTCGTCTGCCCAACGGGGTGCAGTGTCGCTGTAAACAGCTAAGCGGCGCTGCGGTGATGTCATTTTGAGCACAACACAACAATCTGTGGCTTTTTGTCACAAACCGAGTAAAAAAGGAAAGCAGAAGAAGGCTGCAAGAAGAAATACCCCTTGTGAAGCACAGGAGAGTTTTGGAAGCTATACAACAGAATGAAGCCGAGGACGAGAGCAATCGAGCTGCAAAGAAAAGACGTATGAGGGTAAGTTAATGGTAGCTACTGCTAACATGCTAGGTCATCGCGCTCATGACTCATCGATGACGACATTGTCAGACGGTGACGGCATCTTTCAGTATCGACTCTTCTCGCTTGGTAGGTACTAAAAATAGCTTGTTTTAGGAGGTACCAGGCCAGTGGAAACATGCTGCAAATTGAGCAGGGCCGAGTAGAGTAGGGCCAAGGCGTGCTAGTGGAAAAGGGCCATATGATCAGCTTAATCAGCTATGATCAAAGCTGAAGAAGCAAAGAATCACTAATTCTTCTGTAGAAGATTTTCCTTTTTTCTAATAGATAAAATAGATCTGTTGTGCATATTTAATCAGTCACATGCGCCTTGTTTCAGAGGAGAGCACTTAACCCTTTAATGTTTTTCCAGGACAGGTCATGTTTTCTAAAGCAGTGAGTTCAGGAGGTTTTACCTTCAAACTTGTCTCCATCCAATTTATACAGCCAAACCTTTTTGACCACTTTTACATTTTAACTAAAGGTCAAACGCTCACATTTCCTCCTGAGGATGATCGAGGTGTCAGAGGTGGGCCCTGGTTCTTTGAGGTCATTAAAGATGTGGTAACACGGGAAGAAGCCTGACCGCCCCTCATCATCCTCGGCCTCAGATGGTCCAAAAATTACCTGCCGGCTCTGACAGATAGGTGGATGGGGGAGGGGGGGCTTTCTGGAACAAAGAGACGGATCCTCTCAGATGGGACCAGTCTTTCATGATAAATGGAGTCAGATACCCCCAATACAATATCTGCTGCTTTCATATCTAATTAGCGGTCTAATACTCAACACTCAGAGGAAATACCGCCTCGCTCATGATCCAGAGACGAGGCAAATTGGTAATGAACTATTTTTACTGCAGTAACACGATGACCATCAGAGGGATGCTTCCCCTCAGTCATCAACCAGCCTCACCTAATGAAGTTTAACCACCGTTAGATGCTTCGTATGAAAAACAGCATTTGACCCACTTATTGCTCCATCATTTCCGTTCTGCTAACTGGCTGCAGTTGTTTACACACAACAATGATGAGTCTGATGAGACCGCGGCCTCATAATCGCACGAAATTGGCTCTATATATCTGCACTCTGCTGCAGGGAAGTCTTGTTTTGTCTTTATATATTGGAGCTTCATTATTAGCCAAGGCGTCCATAAGGGGGGATTAGGGTGAAAGCTTTCCAGAGGGGTGGGTCGTTACGGTTGGCGGATACCGGTTTTGTTCTTAATTGAAGGATATTATTAATTTGTTATTTTTATTATTATCAATCAGATTTTATTTGTATAGCACTCTTCATACAAAAATGTAGAACACATGGTCAGAAACAAGAGAACATGTAAGACAAACATACATAAAATTAATTAGAACAAGCAAATCCATATAACACCTAAACTAAAGAAAATAAATTTAAAGAAAGACCTCGAGTACACAGATCTGTGGGACTGAGAAACTGATGAAACGCCATCCTGATTTCATGATGAGAAAACACTGGCGATGATTTTAAAAACACAACAATTAGAGATAATAAGAGTTATAGTAAAATAAAATAGTAGTAATAATATCAAAAAATAAATGTATAAGTAAAAGAATAGAGGGTTTTTACCTATGATATTCATTAAACACTAAGAAATTTGACACTGAAAATTATAAATAGAAGAAATAGATTAAGATAAAGAACACAGCTTAAATTTGTTATTCAGTAAACATAAAAGGAATCAAAATGGATAAATATCTAGAATTACCCAAACTAAAAGTTATTCTAAAGCAGGATTAAAGGGAAGGTTTGGACTTTTTAATATAAATACTGCATTTTTCTAATTAAATTAGCAATAATACATGTTTTAGTTTTCTTGTCTTAATAAATGTGACTTATATGTGGATATTTATATATGGATATTTAACCAACATTACCTGTCCTTCATCTACAAAGTTCTTGTTCTTGACAAGCAAACTATATTATACAGCAGAGATTCCCAGAGGGAGCTGGAGCTATGTTGAGGGGCAAAACCAGGCTTTATAAAAAATTAGGCACAACATTCGGCTTTTCTACGAAACACTGCAATTTTTGACAGAGTAAAAGATCAACATAGGCTAACAGAGATGCTAAATTGGCTTTTCTGTCTGCCAACACAACTGCATGACTGACAATGTGTATGTATTTGTTAAAGTGTTTAATCACATGGTCAAGGGTGTGTTTCAATTAGATCCATATTTTCATTTTTGATAACTGAGGGTTCGCTCATACATCACCCCTGATAGTCCTGTATTCTCAGTCTGTATGAGAGCCCCTGTTAGTGCTCCTGCCCCCTTAAGCCCCCCTTCCCCATGTGGGCTCAGTCCGCTCTAATGGCCCTTTTCCACTAGCACGCCTTGGCCCTACTCTACTCGGCCCTACTCGATTTGCAGCATTGTTTCCGCTGGCCTGGTACCTCCTAAAACAAGCTAGTTTTAGTACCTACTCCGCTCTGTTTGTCAAACAATGTCGTCATTGATGAGTCATGAGCGCAACGACCTAGCATGCTAGCGGTAGCTACCATTAGCTTACCCTCATACGTCTTTTCTTTGTAGCTCGATTGCTCTCGTCCTTGGCTTCATTCTGTTGTATAGCTTCCAAAACTCTCCCGTGCTTCTCAAGGGGTATTTCTTCTTGCCACCTGCAGCCTTCTTCTGCTTTCCTTTTTTACTTGTTTTGTGACAAAAAGCCACAGATTGTTGTGTTGTGCTCAAAATACCGTCACAGCAGAGCCGCTCAGCGACACTGCACCCCATTGGGCAGGTGACTGGGGCTAATGGAAAACCAGCACAAGGCGAATAGAGTAGAGCCAGGTAGCGTCAAGCAGAGTAGAGTAGGGCTAATGGAAAAGGGCCATAATTAGTTTGCATGTTAACTCTGTGGTAAATGGTATGGTCAGGGCTTCTCTGGGCAGTGTTGTCAACAACTCTGCATTCATTCTAATTTCCACGCACAACCACAAGCCAATGAGTTTAAACTGGCGTTGAAAACAACAACAGGGACAGGACAGCTTAGGCCGCGAGGGAGAGGTCTTAATGCTGCAGACTTGTTCATCAAAGTGCTCCATCACGCAGATGTATTAAAAAGCCTGATATCACCTCTGTACGCCACGTAACATCTACAAATCCCAAAACCAGTGAAGTTGGCACATTGTGTAAATCGTAAATAAAAATAGAATACAATGATTTGCAAATACTTTTCAACTTATATTCAATTGAATACACAGCAAAGACAAGATATTTAAAGAGGACATATCATTCTTGTTTCTCCTTTTCACTGTGCCAGACTAGGATGCCTGTAAAGCATTTCTGCCATCAGTACAAGTCATTTAGTTCCTTCATTGCCCCACAATAGCGTTCTCAAAATCCTCATTTTAGGCCATTATGAAGCCCTCATTGAAACATTCGGATCTGAGGATGACCTACAGTTACCTAGCAATGTCACAGCCCTTTGTGGTCTGATTGGTCAATTCTATCAGGGGCTGAGCCAGCCTGTCTTTCTTCTTCTACTGTATTTTCCGGCAGGCTCAAAGCAGCGACCGCGTATGAAGTCCCCCTACAGGCCAGAGCTGGTAATGAGTGAATGTGAGCTAGGGATCTATATACCCCTGCTGGTGGATGTGTTCCTTGGTGACGGTTTTGTGGCTAACGGACATCACAGAGGAGGAAGCGTTTTATCAGATTACTCCAATAAAAAGAAAGGTACCTCGTGTCGTCACGATGTTTGAAATCTTGCGGACATCGCGCAATGACTTATTTTTAGAGGCATCAAATCTCATTCTAGGATATCAGAAAAAATACAATATCTCATTTTTTGAAAATTAAGGGGGTGTGAGGTCTTGTTTTCAAATTTATTACATTATATGTAAGTATTAAATCATGCATCAGCATGATACGTCTCCTTTAATGTTTGAACTGAGAAACTTTATTTTCTTTTGTAAATAATCATCAACTTAGAATTTAATGGCAGCAACACAATTCAAAAAAGTTGGCACAGGGGCATTTTTACCACTGTGTTACATCGCCTCTCCTTTTGACAACACTCAGTAAACGTTTGTGAACTAAGGAGACCAATTTTTGAAGCTTTTCGGGTGGAATTCTTTCCCATTCTTGCTTGATGTACAGCTTAAGTTGTTCAACAGTCTGGGGTCTCCGTTGTTGTATTTTACGCTTCATAATGCGCCACACATTTTCAATGGGGGACAGGTCTTGACTACAGGCAGGCCAGTCTAGTACCCGCACTCTTTTACTACGAAGCCACGCTGTTGTAACACGTGCAGAATGTGGCTTGGCATTGTCTTGCTGAAATAAGCAGGGGCGTCCATGAAAAAGACGTTGCTTGGATGACAACATATGTTGCTCCAAAACCTGTATGTACCTTTCAGCATTAATGGTGCCTTCACAGATGTGTAAGTTACCCATGCCTTGGGCACTAATACACCCCTATACCATCACAGATGCTGGCTTTTGAACTTTTGCGCCTATAACAGTCCGGATGGTTCTTTTCCTCTTTGGTCATTAAGTTTCCAAAAACAATTTGAAATGTGGACTCGTCAGACCACAGAACACTTTTCCACTTTGCATCAGTCCATCTTAGATGAGCTCGGGCCCAGCGAAGCCGGCGGCGTTTCTGGGTGTTGTTGATAAATGGCTTTGGCTTTGCATAGTAGAGTTTTAACTTGCACTTACAGATGTAGACGAACTGTAGTTACTGACAGTGGTTTTCTGAAGTGTTCCTGAGCCCATGAGGTGATATCCTTTACACAGTGATGCCGGTTTTTGATGCAGTACCGCCTGAGGGATCAAAGGTCACGGGCATTCAATGTTGGTTTTCGGCCTTGCTGCTTATGTGCAGTAATTTCTCCAGATTCTCTGAACCTTTTGATGATATTACGGACCGTAGATGATGAAATCCCTAAATTCCTTGCAATAGCTGGTTGAGAAATGTTGTTCTTAAACTGTTGGACAATTTGCTCATTTGTTCACAAAGTGGTGACCCTCGCCCCATCCTTGTTTGTGAATGACTGAGCATTTCAGGGAAGCTGCTTTTATACCCAATCATGGCACCCACCTCTTCCCAATTAGCCTGTTCACCTGTGGGATGTTCCAAATAAGTGTTTGATGAGCATTCCTCAACTTTCTCAGTCTTTTTTGCCACTTGTGCCAGCTTTTTTGAAACATGTTGCAGCCATCAAATTCCAAATGAGCTAATATTTGCAAAAAATAAAGTTTCTCTGTTTGAACGTTAAATATCTTGTCTTTGCTGTGTATTCAATTGAATATAGGTTGAAAGGGATTTGCAAATTATTGTATTCTGTTTTTATTTACGATTTACACAACATGCCAACTTCACTGGTTTTGGGTTTTGTACCTTTGGTTCTCAGAGCATGGGCTTCTATCAATGATATAAATATTTCCACTCAGCTTCCAGCATCTGTGAGTTTTATTTGTGATTGTTGTTGGAGGGACTTGACCATGTGGTCAAACACTGAGCAGAGCCAAAAAAAGACATTTTTAAAGATCAGCCTTTCATGAAAGAAACAAACAAAAGCATTCTCTGAGATTATTATTATGTGGATATCTTGAGTCACTCTTGCAGACGCCCTTGAGCACTGATAAGAGGAGGCTCTTTGACTGGTGAGTCAGTGGACCATTGAGCGAGCTAACAAAGGGTCAACATTTTTTTTTCTCTATTTCTCATCATTTGGAAACTAACTCCTGCTTTTCTTTTTTTATACCAGCTCAATAAGTTTCTTTAGATTTATACAGACGATGAGCTTCAACCCCTCGAAAAAAACCTCAGTAAATATTTGAATATCAGTTCTGTAGAGGATTAGTTTTTGCTTAAAAAACATAACTAGAAAGCACTCAGAGGGCACAGACCTGCACCAAGGTAGCTCACATATTGCCGTTAAATCTAAAAACAAATAGTTCCATGATAAAGTTAGCATCATATCATGATTCATGGCTCAGAAAACCCACACCTAGAACTCAGAATCATGTTGATATCATTATTATTTAGAACATTATTGAGCATAAATGATGGTAAGTTGGGCCATTACCAACATCTCCTGAAAGTTTCGGCAACATCTGTCCAGTAGTTTTTGGGTAATCCTGCTAAGAAACAAACAGACAAACATACGTTAGCATAACCCCCTTGGCGGAGGTAAAAAGTCATCTTGTGCTCATCAAAATAAGCAGCTCTTGTCTTCCAGCTGGCGTGCACCTCCATCTTGGACTGCACTCTGGAGGAGGTAAAGAGGTACCACGCAGACCCTCGCAACGTGGACACGACCCCAGACATCTCTCTGGTGATCGACGGCCGGACCCTGACCATGGCTCTGTCTTCAGACCTGCAGGACCGCTTCATCGACCTGGCCAAGCGCTGCCGCTCCGTGCTGTGCTGCAGAGTGACGCCTCTGCAGAAGAGCCAAGTGGTGAAGGTGGTGCGAGAGAAACTCAAAGTCATGACTCTCGCTGTTGGTAAGAGGCTGTCAACTTGTCTCTTATCTTTTGTTCTTTGTTTCAGTAGGACAGGCTTTTGATCCAGACTCAGAGATAAACAGAGGGACCCTTCATAAAAGTGATTCAGGCTGGAGTAGTGAACAAGTTGTGCTCCTGTGTGGAGGTTAAAGTCCTCAGAACGTCTGAGTTTAAGTATGACCCACAGCCTCTTTACACTTATTTTCGAGCTGTATGGCTCTTCCTCAGACTTACAAAGTGGTTGGTGAGTTGCTATTTTCGATACATACAGGTACACATGTGGCCAAACCCACCCAGAATTCATCACCCCAAAAAACAAAACTGAAAAAAAAAAACATAATGTTTTAATCAGCATATCTGTCTTAAAAAAGTTGAGTTGAGTTAAATAGCACATGTATACAGATGTTTGTAATGACTTTATTGACTGTGGAACTCAAAGTAAACAATATAACCTGCAGAAGACTAGGTACAAGATTACTTACGAGTGTCACAAGATCCCATGAGACTCAGAGAACAACCTCTAGTATCTCTACAAATATATAGTATATGTGCAATAATGTCAAGTAGAAAATGAAGCTGAAGTCTTTGGTTTTTCACACAAGATAATTGTTATTATATGAATATCATTAGTTAAAGAATATTAGTTCTTTTTTTATTACATTTTTTTTGTTGACTGTTGTCTTACCTTAAGTTCAATTGCTTCTCTCTTGCTTCTCTCTTTCGTACTTAAATCTTGTAATCTGATTTATATTTTTTTATTTAAAAAGTAATATATCTTTAATTTGCCTGCAACTGACATTTTACCTCTTTAAGTCCAGTGTTCGATATAATTAATTTAAATGAATGATCATGATGGATTATAAAATTCATTCTCTGACTCAGTTTTTAAATATTTTTTTCTCTTCTTTTTCTTTGTTTCTTTTGTTCCCTGACTCGATATATTTTATGTTTTAATGTGTTATTTTGCTTTGTGTCTTGTCTATTAGTCCTCTTAAGTCATTGTTAATATTTTGTAAATAAAATACTCTTTATATTAAGTTGCCATCCTTGATATGTCTTACAGAAATGGTCTCAACATCATAAATGCTGTAAATCTGGCTTTTACTCCATTCCTTTCAGGTGATGGTGCAAATGATGTGAATATGATCCAGGCAGCTGATATCGGCATTGGGATTTCCGGTCAGGAGGGCATGCAGGTCAGAATTGATCGCTGTCTTTAATTTTTTTTTTTCCTTTTTCCCAGTTCTGACCATTTAAATTTGTTGTCCCATGCAGGCTGTCATGGCGAGTGATTTTGCCATTTCTCGCTTTAAACACCTGAAAAAACTCCTCCTGGTTCACGGACACTGGTGCTACACTCGCCTGGCCAACATGATCATTTACTTCTTCTATAAGAATGCGGTGAGTCCCGTCCTCTGAAGCTCTCTGCTGTCTGTTTGTCCATTTCATCTTCATTGGAAGTCAAATGATCCTCAGTTTCCTGTGCTCTCCCCAGGCCTACGTGAACCTGCTCTTCTGGTATCAGTTCTTCTGCGGGTTCTCCGGCACTGCTATGATCGACTACTGGCTGTTGATTCTCTTTAACCTCTTGTACACGTCTCTGCCGCCCATCATGTTTGGGATAATGGACAAAGACGTCTCTGCTGAGATGCTGATGGGTGTCCCTGAGCTGTACAGGACTGGACAGGGAGCAGGGGTCAGTGACGGAGCAAAACCACGGGGCAACTTTTTATTCTGAGTGGAGTTGATTTTGTCAACGACCACAAAACTGAAGGGAAACTGATCTTATCTGTTTTTGTTGACTGAAACAACATTAAATGTAAAAATATGGTTAAAGTAATGTTAAGTTTGTGAATAAAAGTAAAACCACATAGTTCTCAATTACTTTTCATTGTGCCTGTTTTTCAGGAATATACATTTTTAACCTTCTGGATTTCCATGCTGGATGCCTTTTACCAAAGTCTGGTGTGCTTCTTTATTCCATACTTGGTAAGATAAAAAAAAGCTCTCATGTTCAGCTAACACACTGTATAACACTGCATCTGTAAGCTTCATACTCTCTCAACTCATTTTCCAGGTAGAAACATTTCTTAAATTTGCTTTCTTTTTTTTCTTTTACAGGTTTATCAGGGTTCAGACATCGATATTTTCACCTTTGGCACTCCTTTAAACACAATTTCCTTGTTTACAATCCTGCTGCATCTGTCCATAGAGATTAAAGCCTGGGTGAGTGCTGCACTGATGGATATCTGTTTCAAGATATAATCGATGTAACCAGGGGTGTCCCAACATTTTTTTTTTTTTTACCAAGGGACAAACATAGACAAATTAAAGCACAGCAGGGCCACTTTGATATACCCCACCATAGAGTATGAAATAAGGGTTTTAGGGGTGGGGGCGCTGCTTGGCTTTGAGTACTACAGTGTCAGCAGAGAGGGAAGATGATGATCGTCTCCTCATTCAGATACAAAAAACAACAAATTGCACAATATGGGTAACTTTGTAGACGTGTTGCTGCTTGAAGATGGTAAGTGCAGAATGCTTTGTAAGTTCAACCTTAATGAGGACCAAATGACAAAAAAAATCTCTCTTAGACAAGCACAGTTTTATGTTTTAATACAAATAATTACACTGCAATGTTGGCCTGCTCTAAAAACAGCCAAGTTGTGTTGATAATGCTGAACAAAACTTTCAGAAATCAGACTGATTAAACTGATGTTTTAATCAGTCTGTACCCTTAATTTGGGAAAAAGCTTAGACAGTTTCTTTACTTACTTTTCTCCCTACGGCAAATTTGAAAAAAATGTCAAATTAAGTATAAGTTGCTAACCTTGCAGTGCAGCTGGATCTGCCTGATTCAGTCTGTAATCTGGCAGATCCTTATTGCCAAGCTCCAGTCTACAACGCTTGTGAATGGCCCAAAGCGGGATCAGAGTCCTTAAGAGCAGGAAGAGGTTGAAGCGAGCAGGACGGGACTGCTTGTACAGAGATAAGCATAGATGCTAACAGGTTGAGTAGCAGATGATCCAGATTTTATTTCTTTACTAAATTAAAACAAATAAAAACACAGACAGTATTTCTCTATAGAAACAATATTTTCATTTCACTTCTGACATGTTTTGGTGAGAGTTTGTTCTAAGAAGTGGTTTAAGTTTTGTTTTTTTACACTGCGGTGGTAGCATCCACAGACTACAAATGCTACATCATCTGAAGATCGTCCAATCACCTGCTGAGTATGCTTTTAAAGGTTCTGCCCACCCCAAACACTTTCTATGCGCAGTTGCTCAGTTCTATTATTGAAATGTATTGAATGGCCCATCCTGTGTGTCTTTGTGGCCTAAGATCAATTCAACTTGTGGCGTCATTCCACCTAAATTTCCATAAACTTTGCAGAGGTGAGTGTAGCTGGCAGCACGTCCAAGCCTTATCAGACTTTCACACTAAAATTAACAGGTCAGTGGGTTTTTTCAACACAGGTGTAGTGACTTAAACAAACGAAAAAACGAATTTAATAAGCCACTGAGGTGGCGTGCGGGTGAATCTGTTCAGACGTGTGTTTAGGGAGGAACAATAAACAATGTCCAGCGCATTCCATACATTCGGATATCTCTAATCCGAGTCATGTAAGTTAAAATGGAGGGGACAGGCGCCACAATAATGTCGGAATGTTATGCCAACCTCATCCGTAAATTTGCAGGTTGACCGGGTGTGATGTTCCCACTGAAGCTGATCAGAGGCGAGCCGATAAACACCCATGTTGCTTGCAGGGTCAGTCGACCCGGGCTGAAATGCCGATTAGATGCTTTCAAACTGCTGACAGGAGCCGATTGTTACCGGGTTTAAACAGATTTTTTTGGCCAGTGTGAAAGGGGCATGAATGAATGACAGTCATAACACTTGTGATCATTTTGATTTTCTATCAAAACTGATTTATTGTGCAGCCCTCATTCAAATAAAGATCATGTATTTTCAGAGTTGCAATCCAAACACAGGCCTAATAGCAGTTTTAATGTTCCTGCAGACGTGGGTTCACTGGGTGGTCATGCTTGGCAGCGTGGCTATTTTCTTCATCATGACGCTCGTTTACAGCGGCCTGTGCATCACCTGTAACCCTCCATCCAACCCGTACTGGATCCTGCAAAGTCAGATGGTCGACCCCATGTTTTACCTCATCTGCATTATCACCACTGTGGTTGCTCTGCTGCCAAGGTAAAAAAAAATCAACAACTGAAGAATGATGTGCTTTAAATTTATATTAGTAGAGGTTGGGTGAAAGTGGTGAACTCTACGGAGCTGCTGTTGACAGAAATTAGGAAATATAAACATCTGCATGACAGAATGCTATAACATGAGTAGACACAGCAGATCCTTTGTGTGGGTCTCCATTTTGACCACCAGCATTTTTTCGTCTTCTCTTTTGGGGTAACAGGTAACAACAAACTGTTTATTTCTTCCTCTTCTTCTATGGCTAACAAACAACTACAAACCCTCTTCTTTGGTGTAACGGGAAACAACTTTCTTGCTCTTCTTCTTCTTTAACTTAACAGATAACTTTTTTCTTCTTTTTTGGGGGAGGAAGTTACAACAAGCTTTCTTCTTCTTCGGCTAAACAGGTAACTACTTTCCTCTTCATCTTTGGTTTAACAGATAACAAAAAACTTTCTTCACTGGCTGTTTGAGGACACTGCCCCCTACAGTTTTGGATAACATCGTGAGAGCAGCACGGAGCATAAATAATACTTATACTCTGAATGTTTCTGCATCTTGATGCCGCAGCAGTTTGTGGCCACAAAAAAGCATGACTTAGCCAAAAAAGGGTTGTTGGTTCAACCGTGTGTTGGTCAGGGCCTTTCTTTCCTGACTTTGCATGTTCTCCTTGAGTGTTTTTCTCTGGTTCCCTAATTTGAGGAAAATGGAGAAGAAGAGCATGCAGTGGTCGAGTGAGAAGACAAAACGTTTGATGGCAATTTGATATGACAGAAATTATGGCAGTACGAGATTCCTGGATGAAACAAAAGCCTTATGTAAAGCAATAAACGCTGTCAGAATATCTGTGCCATCCATTTTGTTGGTGTATTGTTTACCTCTGCCTGAGTAACCCCCTCCCACTTTTGTTCTGCTTAAACTGGTATGAACTTGGGCATGTTGGCTAGAGAGCACCAAGGTTCGAAGAATCCAGACCCAAAAACATACCACTGTGCATGTCCTCCATGTGGCCCTGTGATTGGCTTGTGACCGGTCCAGGACTTACCTCCCTTCCTGCCCAGTGTCACCTTGGACAGGCTCCTTCCTGTGACCCCAGAGGGATAAGTGGTATAAAAAAGGATGGTTGGATAATTAGCTGTATGTGGACAGCCATTGGTCACACTCCTGTTTTCCCACAAACATAAACACGTCATTGAATGTGTTCCTTGTTTAGTTAATCCTAAACAGCCCTGTTATTGTGCAGCTGTTCTGATTCATGCAGACTCTAAGCTGATTTGTAATTAATGTTAATTGTGAGGTCCAGGAACGAGTGCAGCTCCGCTCGCTCTGCCTGCCGCTCGCTCATGCGTCTGAAAGTGCTGATATTTAGAGGGAACGCTCTGATTTACATCAAAGGGCTGCATATTTTTCACTGGCCTACTTTCTCACCACCACGCTCTTTCCCCCAGGTACATCTTTCACGTGCTGAGGAACTCTGTCGCCCCCTCCCCGCTTCTGCAAGCCAGGCAGCTGGACCGAATGGACCCCTGCACCAGGGAGCAGTGGATCAAGGAGTGGAGGAGCTTCAGGGGTGGAGGGGGGGTCAGACGCTCCAGGCTGTCCACCCCACCCTCTCCAACCATGGAGACCCCCGTGGACATTTACCCCCAATCCCCCACCGCCTCTGACATCACGGGGGACGAATTCACGCTGAATGTCCTCAGTGAAAGCCGTCAGAGGCCGCTGCATACGTGAGGACTCAATGAAAACATGAAGTAATGACATGATTATTTATTCCAACTGTTATGTTAATGTGAATGTAAGTTCATTGATGAAAATATGACTAAGATGTCCATCCATTAACTTTTTTACATAACAAAGACATAAAAAATTGCTCAATACGAATCCTTGATTACAACTTTGACAAAACGTTGTTTACCTTTTATCACACCAGCATGACACTTAAAATGTGAGGGGTGAGCTGCTGATTTTAGGAGAAATTTGTTTTTTTCCAGCACAATGAAACAGAAAAACTACCTCTGAGGGGAAGAATATTGTTTCAACCTCTCAACTAAGTAATCACTAAAAGTAAAGTAATTCTCTAATTTAATGAATGTCTGTGTTTTTATCAGTTTGTTTTTGGTTCAGTCTTTTTTTATTATTATTTCAAATGTAAGCACTTATGGTTGACTAAATCTTAACAAAATGCTTTTAATTTTTTTTTTTTTTACTTTAGCTTAAACAAGAGTTAAAGTTATACCGTTTTCTCAGTTTGTCTCAAAGCTGAGCAGAGCTCAAAGCCACACTCACAGCCTTTACCCCTGAGCTGAAGTTCAGGATTTAACTTAAGAAACTGTGTCACAACACGCGGAGTGTCCATTACAGTGGAAGGAGTCCAAAAACCTGCAAGTGAGTTTGCATTTAGCACTTCCTGGTAATTTAGAATACTGGTTTAGATAAATGCCTGAAATAAGGGTTGTGGCGATTTTTAATGTTTAATGGGAAATAGTAAATGCATCTGGTGTGTTTTAAACAATGGTTGCTAACAAACTGCTAACAAGGACTACAAAAATGACTGGAGACTTGATGGCAAGAATTTCTGATCAATAATTCTTACATGACTGCAACAGCATGAGGACAAACTAAATCAGGTCATGATGTGGAAATTCTCAAACAAGAGGCAACAGGACATTATTCATTAGAAATATGTTGTTGCCAAGCTGAACTGCCATGTCCAGGCTTGTAGTGCCTTACACTGCATTCCAGTTGGACTGGAAAGTTGGGATTTCTGAGTTCTGAGTGGGAAATTTCAACTGGAACGCCTCCCGAGGTTAGAATTTCCTACTGGGAAGTCAAGGGATCCTCACCACCTCTAAGTTGATAATCCAAGATGGCTGCCCCAGGTGTAAAAGTTATTATGCTGCTGTAATATTCCGTTTATTGGCTCTTCTGACTAGTGTTTGTTGCACTAAATCATCCATATACACAGTATTGTTCAATGTTTACACATGGAAGTACTGCTATAGTGTTATTTACATTCTTTATGTGGCATTTACGTACTACAACAAAGGCTATGCTAACAGTGGCTAACAATAGCCTGGTGGAGTTTTTACTCCGACTTTGAAACTAGAACACCGATACCTTGGATATAACATATAATTATTCCCACACCCCTCTTCCCAGTTTAAATGTAAATTCGATGCAGCAATAGTAGCTTGGTCTTAGCTTTCCACTCTCCTTGATTACAGTTAGGCTGGAAACATTGGGAAAAGTTGTTTGTTACAATTACCACAAAGAACAAAACATGCAAGATTCATACTTCTGTTCTATTCAGAGCTTTTTATCAACAGTGATCCAAAACACAGTGAAAACTCCCACAGTCTTTTAGATGGCTTGCAGTGGAGGGAATCAGTTTGATGCTAACTTCAGTGTTGAACTCCAAAAATGCGTCATCTGCGCACCACTCTATAGGGAGTGATCACAGAGGAGATCAGATCACAGCAAGACAAAAGGAGGAAATCCTCTCACTGTGGGAGTTTAAAGACACATCTGGATAGAAAACTCAGACTGAGCTGACCTGGTGCTTTAGAAATAAGCTACAGAAAGTCAGTTAAGCTCCAGAAAGACATGCCTTTTAATATAAATATGACTAAAAACATTGTTACATGTTACCTTCACAATGACCCACCCAGCGGTGACTGCAGCTTGTCAGTGCAGGTGGGTCCACCCCTGGATGGGTTCCCAGTAAATAACAGGGCTGAAACATATGGCCCTTTTCCATTAGCCCTACTCTACTCTACTCGACTCTACCCGGCTCTACTCTACTCGCCTTGTGCTGCTTTTCCCATAGCCCCAGTCGCCTGCCCAATGGGGTGCAGTGTCGCTGTAAACAGCTGAGCGGCACTGGGGTGACGTCATTTTGAGTGTGACGCAACCTGTGCCTTTTTGTCACAAACCGAGTAAAAAAGAAAAGCAGGAGAAGGCTGCAGGTGGCAAGAAGAAATACCCCTTGAGAAACACAGGACAGTTTTGGAAGCTATACAACAGAATGAAGCCGAGGACGAGAGCAATCGAGCTGTATAGAAAAGACGTATGAGGGTAAGCTAATGGTAGCTACCGCTAACATGCTAGGTTGTCGCGCTCATGACTCATCGATGACGACATTGTCTGACCAATCAGTAGCCAGCAGTCGATGACGTCATCTTTCAGTATCGACTCAGCTCGCTTGGAACCAGAGCAGAGTAGGTACTAAAACTAGCTTGTTTTAGGAGGTACCAGGCTAGTGGAAACACGCTGTAAATCCAGTAGGGCCGAGTTGAGTAGGGCCAAGGCGTGCTAGTGGAAAAGGGCTAATAGAGACAAACAACCAGGCACACTCACTTTTAACTATGGTCTAAGTTCTGTTTTTTTTTCTGAATTAACAAGATCTACATCTCAGAATTACTATGAATGTTTTCAGGAACAAATAAAACTCTGTTACATGTTTTAAATAAATATCCTCACATTACAGAGTCATTCATGCAGGTCTTTAATGTGCAGAAATGACCAAGTTCGATTTCTTTTTGAGAGGTTTTGAGAATGTAAACAACAAAAACTGTGATACTGCAATGTAAGCCACTGCACCCACAGTTTCATAATCATGGGAAGTGAGATACTCCATCAGGGTCAGATGTGTGAAAATGCTTTTTTAATTTAATATTTTGCAGCAGAGGTGTTTTGGCCCACAAATCTGGCATTTATCAGAAGATAAATTACCCCCGTTTACTGCAGAAATTACAGAAAAGATCATTTTATCAATCAGCTTGATGAGAACCCACCAACTATTTTGATTACAACAGAATAGTAAGCCAAAATGATACAACAAACCATATTAAAGTTGCAATATTATACACCATAATATTTGACAAAGATGAGTCAGGACCCAGCAAGAGTCCACCTTTTACCACTGCTCCACTGTGCAGCCCTCTAATACAGATAAAAAGACTTTTTTTCCTCTTTCTCAAATTGTATCACATAATCTGTGTTTAATTATCACGTTAATTCAGAAAGAAAGTAATTATTTAAGAAGTAAATAAGGATTATAAGAGGATATTCTGCAAGCTGACAAAGTAGATGGACAGTTTATTAAATAACACAGAATCATGTGAATTCAGGTGCACTGCAAAATTCAATTTTCTCATGAATTAAGGCCAATGAAAAGAGATTTTTATTTTCCCATGTGGATGAAATCAGCTTCCTAAAAGGTGTGACCAAATCCATAATGCCTTACTGAATTTAAAAACAGACTAATTTAGAAAAGCTGCCAGAGAGAGCTCTGATTAACGAAATGTCGAACTGATTCACATACGTACTAGACCCCTCTTTGCAGTGGAGTTTTTAGGATGAGGGTGGTCTCTCACAAATTAAGGAGCAACACTCTCCCCTCTGACTTATGAAGAACCCTCCTCGTTGGTTTGATGAGTTCATTTTCTAATAAAGAGCTTGATGAGAACCGTGTAGGGCCTCTCCTCCTCGCTCTGCCTATAACAAGCTGCCATAGTGAACACATAAGCCTGTTACTTTCCTGATGGGTTTTCAGAGCACGCTGCTAACCCAATTAGTCATGCCACCCACCCCTCCAAAATGTGGCACTTCTCCAGAACAAAATGCTTAGCTAGTGTGATATATTCCTCTCACCTACATACCCTCAGCAGCCACGGAGCATCCTGTAACACACGTCTAAGATAATGACTTTATTTTGTTAAAGAATCGTGTTTTAAAGGCTGGGCCTGAGATTTTAATGTCTGTATATCTGTGATATCTGCTGTTGAAATAAATGTCCACATGATCACTGTCTACATCCTCGTATGGGTTTGTCTCTCTGTGTGAAGACAAAATGATAAGAAGAGACTCCTAACCTCCACAGCCGGATGATTTTTTTATGTAAATTTGTGCACAAGCTGAATCCACTGGTGAAAAAGGCTGAGTTATCGTTGGCACACTTCACTCTACAGTAGCTGCTCTGCTTATATAAGGCTGCATCGCCTCTGGTCAGATCGCTGCTGCTCTCTAGTGTTGGAGATGAAGAACTGCAGAAAGGTCAAACGGGACAAAGTCAGAAAAACACACCGTCCTCCTAAAACAGCACCATGAAGCAGAAGGAACATCAAAGATAAATACAAAACTCATCATCTATAAAACATTACGATTTACCAACAACAATCAGGGACGCCTCTCTGCTCCTCAAGGTGGTTAAAGCTCAAAATAAAAATTTCCAGGACTTTATAAATGCATTATTTTCATTTCTCACTTCAAAACGATAAATCTGTATTAAATTATATATATTTTATTCAATAATTTCATGTGTATTTTTCAAAAATGAATCCACCGAGCTTAACAAATGTATAGGCCACCAGAAAATAAGACAACTTAAATACCTTTGAAATATGTTTATAATGGAAAGTTGTATAGTTATTAGACATACATGTTGTCAATCAATCAATCAATCTTTATTTGTATAGCGCCAATTCATAAGAAGTGTCATCTCAAGACACTTAACAATAGAGCATAAAGCGCTTCCTTTTTATGGATACACATATATGCATAGATACATATATACATATAAATACACACATACATATATATATATACACATATATACATCCAACACCCAACATGAATCCATATAGCCAACCATGAATCCCTCCATCATGGAAAAGAAAGAAAAAACCTTCGGTTAAGCTGCAGGAAATCTTGAATGTGGATCCCAGTCTCATGATGAACAGCAAATCCACACGATGCTGTGTTGGGTGCGAGGGTGAAGGAATGTTGTGGGCTTCTCTGAGAAGTCAGAAATTGATAAAAATATTTTTTTCTGTTCAGGAATGAAGTAAATGACTATAATCTGACACTTTCTTTTTTTTTTTATCAAGAACGAAAAATGGGCCTTACTTTTTTCAGTGTATTTTATGTAAAACTATATATTAGAAAATTCATAATGATAATTATATTTAAGCATAAAATATATTAGGGATGCATGATATTATCTGTCTGATATTGTTGTTGGTAGATATTGATATTTTACAGATAATCAAAGCCAGCACACCGGTTAGGGGTGCCCCGATACAACTTCATCACCTCTGATACGATACTGATATGCAGCCTTGAGTACTGTGTAATACCGATATTGATCTGATACGATATCAACAGGAATCAAACATATTTTTATTACTTATTTTGTAGTATGGACTGTAAGAAAAGGCTTGATCAAGTGACATTATTCAAACAGAGAACATTAGTCAGCGATAGTAGGTATGAGAAAAACTGACCCATTTGTTATTAATCAACGGGTTTAATAAATGTTAACCTTAAACATAAGAATATAGTACAATTAAATAAAATAAAAAATAAATACGTAGACCCTGAAAAGTAGCCTCAAGAAATCCAGCAAAAACAAAAACGTATATTTTTAAACTGCCAAATAACCACTGTGCTTAACTTAAACGTAAGCATATTCTACAATTAACCCTATAACGCCAAACATATCATATTTGATACATACTTTTATAATACCTTTATCTACTCAATATGATCAACAAATTACAAAAAAAACATCTGAATACAATCAGATAAATGATAAAAATGTCCTCAGTTGGATCATCAGTTGCCTAAAACACCTAATGTATCAAATGAGATACGAAAAATCTATATATTGAATTTTATGGACATTTTAATTTTTGTAGGATTTTAGCAGAAAGTGAAATAAACATGTGATCTCCAAAAAATTAGAAATTTCTGGCTATAATCTATGGTCTTGTGCCTTACAGGGTTAAATAACATAAAATTAGAATGGACCATTGTATCGGAGTGTTAATATCGTGCTTATATAGATGTATATAGATGTATGCCGATAATCTGATATTTAGGTTTTTTTTTTTTTTTGGCTGATATCAGACCGATATGGGGACACCCCTAATGCCTGTCATACGTAACTGGTGTATTTACAATAAACATGAATACATTTGAAAATAAAGTGTTTTATTTGTCAAGCAATAAATGTTTTTTTTCCAGCTTACATCTGTTTCTTGCACAAATACTGTAGACTACAAAATTGAAAGAAACAAGTCCTTTTCATCAAGTTAAGAGTTTGTGCTCCTGATAAAAAATATTTGTATCAGCCAAGGGCGTAGGTTTGATTTTGACACTGGTGGGGACATAAAAGTACACCAAGATGGCACCTCTGAAAGTTGATGTGTTTTACATGAATGACTGTTTTTCAATGTCATGTAGAGCTGATCAAACAAACAAGCAAACTATCACATTTAAAAAAAAACTATTCTTCTGATATATACTTTAACTCCAGCCTCTCCTCCTAAATCTTTACTGTCTGTTCCTTAATATATTGATGCATGACATATGAACAGTGGGACAATTTGGAATCAATCAGAAATTTTGATGGTATGGTTATAGTCTGATAAATATATAACCAAAGCAGAAAAGGACTACCAATAAATGTATTCCCCAACAAAATAAATGTATGAAGTCGTGTTTTTAATTCAAGGTTTTATTGTATTTTTCCCCACAAACTTTTATTGTTGGTCTTAAACAGTTGCTGCCTTTCAATACACAAATAATAAATGGATAACAAATAAAATAATCAAAATGTGTATCTCTTTGCCATTAAATATATAAGCATTTTTCTGTTAAAACATCATATACATGCTTGTGTTTTGTGTCAGGGACCATGTGGTAGTGGCATAATATTGATAGGGACGTGTCCCTAGCGTCCCTACCCAATTCTACGCCCCTGGTATCAGCGATAATGAGCTCAGAAAAATTGGCATACTTGGTAATAAAATAAAAAATAACTATTTATATCAGAGAGCTTCTATATACTGATGTATTAACCATGACGGAAACATAAACAGTGTATTTGGTAAGTAGCAGTGCTGCTAATTTGACGACTGTTGCCAAAGCCTTCATTGGGTGCTGGTCTAATAAATGTAAGCAGAGTTTTTTTTATTTTTTGTCCTTGTTTCCTGAGAGGCCTCTTGTGACTCCTCCCTTCCGTAAGTGTCTTGCAGCTCGACCCCGTTAACATACTCAAGCAGACATTAAAATCATATATTTGAAACTTAAGTTTAGGTAAATGGACACCTTAGTGGCTTATAATCACTGTAAAAAAATATAGGAATACAAAAGCAGAAAAGATTAGACACTTAAAATAAAATCCACAAGTAAATTTAGATTTAAATAAATACCACTTTTATTAGGAATTAATAAACTCAATAAAAAGAAATTCCAGCTACAACAACTCAATCATGAGAAAGCCTGTAACTGTTAAATATGAAAACAGTTTAAACGTTTGACATAAATACATTACTGACAGATAAAGAAACTTCTCCGTCGTTGTCATGTGTTACAGTACAGCGTGGCACTGATTATTCTGTGGCTGATTTGCTTTATACACAAAATTAATTTTGCACATTAAGTCTTAATTTAGAATTGAAAAATGTGACACAATGAAAGTTTATTCTGCAACTTCTGCAGGAAGAAGAAATACTTGAAAAGGCCATTTCCAAGTGTCTAGTAAATTGGGTAAAATCCAGTGTAAAAAGAAAACCATCCACTCTTTTAGTGCATTAAAAACAAAATATCGGTACATAATACAACATACAAGAAAAATGCCTGAAATCATAAAAAAGCCTTTAAAAAACAAATATAGAAAAAGAATACTTGTGATAGAAACAACATACTTCAAAATGCTTTAACATTATCACTCTGTCACACAGCCTAAAGTAAATTAGATGTTAAACATTTTTCAAAGGGTTGATTCTTTTCCTTTAAATAGATTTATTGACACCTGGACAATTTCAGACATTAACCAAAACAAAAATACAATTAAAAAAGCATAAAAGTATCAAACGAAAGCTCAGTTCCTTAAAATAATAAGTGTTGAATTAGATTATATAACACAGTTTATGTCCATCTCGTTTGACCATTACAGACAATTTAAAGTTCAAAATAACACGTTTATTTTTGGCAGTGAATTTAAGCAAACTGCTCCCCTGACAGCAAATAATAAGCCTAAGCAGTTGACAATCTGTTTTTGGGTTTACAAGTTATATCAGGGCTGATGTGTGGCTCCCCAGTCAGTTTTTCATTCAAAAGAATTAAAAAATCTGACACAGCGTCAAAATAAATACACCAAAATACATCACAACAAGAAAAAGTATTATTAACACAGTTTTGGATAAGAGTGTATGTTTTGTATTATATAAAAATGGTATGATTATTATTTGAGCAATAATTTCTATAAATTTCATAAATGAGGCATTTCAAAATGCGTAAGAAAAAAACATGTCAAAAGATACATATAACCAGAGTTATTTAAAAACTATATGTACTGATTTATTGCATTGAAAAAGTATCCAGATTTAGCTTCACTGTCTACTTCAGGGTCGAAATATCAAATTTGTTTTTAATTAAAGGTTGTTTTGGCTGCCATATTAACCCTTTCATACATGGGGTTCACTACAGTAGACAGATATTTGGAATAAATTGTATACCCTTTGGGTTGCAGTATCATGTCCAAGTACTGTGTGGAAAATTCCAAAACCTGTGTCTCAAATTCCATAAAAATATCATCTTTGCATATTGTTTCCATGTTGCGATATTGCATCAAAAATCCAAAACAGCCAAAGAAGAGCATATTGTGTATCATGCCTGTATTCATATTTCAAATACTTTTGTCATTTTTATCTTAAATTCTAAATAGTTTGATTACAGCAAAAATATTTATATTTCTGATTTTGTTTTTTCTTATATTTTCCTCATCAAGTTTCACTTAATTACTACTGTAATGGACAGATGTATTACTCCCACAAACATAACATTAAAAAATACCATCATTTATAACCTGTTGAAAGTAAAAACAAATATTTCAAAAATATATACTGTATCTTTGAGATTTGCGTGAAAGGGTTAAGAGTTTCCTTCATTTTTATTGATTTGCCCTCTGAGAGTGAGAAAAAAAATTAACGTGGCCTTGGCAATAACCAAATTTTCCCATCCCTGAGCGAGATCATGATGTAAAGCTTTTAAATGAACTACACCGAGCATCTTGTTGGAGTCTCTTGTTTCCTTAAACTATCTTTAGTGTATTTTTTTTTCATATTTGGCTTCTTTAAAAAATAAACCAATTGAAATGCATCCTGGGACATGTAGGAAAACCACAGCTGTGAACAGTTTAAATGTTAAATCAGTAAATTAAAGGAACATTTCACACTAAATAAGAGCTGGAGTTCCATGAGCTACATTCACCGTTAATATATGCAGGTGTTAAATAACCAGAGGATGAATTTTCCCTCTGGTTGTGTTTTCAGGGTTGCTGTGAGGCTGAAAGATGAAGCGATGCCGTTAACAGGAATGACCAGCAGAGAGCAGACTCACATCTTTAGCTCATCCACCTTCTGCTTTTTTAACAGGCACAATGAAAAACTGTCAGATTAACTGCTGCACACTGACTAACTCATTACTCACTTCACTTCACAGGGATCAAGATCATCCTGAAGACGTTTTTTAAGTGGAATTTTCCAAACTTGAAGAGGTATTATTTGCCAAGAAGTTTATTTAATGCTGTGCTTTAGATTTTAACTGACTTTTTTTTCACTGAATACAATCAAAAAATCTCAGAATTGCCTTTTAGGCCTTTTAATCCCTTACTCTTACTTACTTTCTGATGAGGCTGATGTTAATTCGAGTTTTCAGACCTGATGTCATACTAATGAAATGTTTTAGTTGGGTATAAAAAACAAAATACTTAAAAAAAAAAAAATACCGAAAAAAATTGGAGGTGAGAAAACTACCATGGATAAATAATTAGAGATTGATTTGAAATTGTTGTGAAAATGTGAATTTAAAGCTAACATGATTATCTTATACGTAATATTCACAGTTTGTGAGGCTCAAAATTGTTGAAACATGTAAAATTGTATGAAACATAAGGCATTCAAACTCTTCAAATCTTAGTGATGAATATGTCTTAATGGACATACTCAATGTTTTTAACAGATGAAAATGTCTTTGAGTGAAGTAGGGATGTAACGGTTACCGGTAAAATGGTAAACCGCGATAAAATTTCCCACGGTAATTATTACCGTGTCCTGTTAAAATTACCGTTATATCGTGTTTGATCACCACACTGTTTCAACAACTCACAGTGATGCTCCCCTTTTTACCTGGAAACGCCTGAACTACGTGTGTCTGCTCCTCAGTGAAGCAGCCGTCTCTCACAGACGGAGGAGCAGTTTGCATTGCTTGGCCTCTGAAAGTCCAGCACCTGGAGCCTCGCTCAGACTCTTACAAGTTCTCCCACCCCCCAACTAAAATGTGGGAGTGTTTGTAAAACAGGTTAAAAAAATTTTTTGGCCATCTCAAAACTTTGCAAATCGTTTTTTTTTCTTGTAATTACACACAGTTTAAGCATTTATATCATAATAATGACAAAATCTTAACAGAATTGTTTTTTCTAATGAAAAAAGTTATTAAAAATTTACTATAGGACATTTCCTAACACAGTTATTGACAAAAAAGACAAAAGAACTGTTAAAATTAGAATATTAAAGGGGTTAAATGATTTCAAGACTGTGTAAAAGTACTTTTTGAACATTTTGAGCACACTGCAACAATATCATGATAATAATGATAACTGTGATAATTTTGGTCACAATAACCGTGGTGTGAAATTTCCATATCGTTACATCCCTAGAGTAAAGAAAATGTTTTTAAGTGATTAAATATTACAATATATCATTAAAAACTGAGATTTTATTATTTCCAAAATAAATTTTATTATTTCTATCCATTCATCATTTACAATGTTCAATTAACTCAGCACTTTATGCAGGTAAAGAGATTTTCCAAGTTTTAATTTATGTGAAATTCTAATGCCTGATGGTTATTTCACCTCCATTTATAAGTTTTATGATCTAACTTTGTCACTTTCTCCCTGAGGTCTAACACAATGTGATAGAAACAAACTCACTCATGACTTCAGCAGCCAAAAGTGCTGAGTCACACCGCCAACTACTGGGCTGACATGGGTACTACAATATTTAGGTTGTTTTAATGACTCAGTGTTTTTTTTTTAATCAAATTAATGTTATCTAAATGCTGAACTTCATCAGAAACAAAGTGAACCATTGCAATCATCATTACTGTAGCCACACAGACATGCCTGGGCATGTTCTTTCTCCAGGACCCAGAGTGGATTAAACAAACAGCTGCCTCAGGGACTGTCTCCCATAGGAGGGCAGAGAAATGTCCCCGGATGACATCATTAGGGGAACTTTTATGTTGACATTTTCTGAAAGTGGAGCAAACATCAGAGGAGGAGGGTGGATTTCCTCATGTTTCTGGTGGATTTTTAAACTGGCCATGAAAATGTTCATGTCCAAAATAACATTTTAAAATGTGTTTTTAATATGTAGCCTTTAAAAAGCTTTAGTAACATTGCTGTAAATACATTATACTTATCAACAGTGTGCAGAAGTTCAGCTGAAAGTTCTCAAAGAGCTATGGTTCTCCTATAAAAAGACGTAAAGAGTTTTATTCAGTAATAATTTAAGACTGATCAGCCAAATCACAACACAAACCGCACATCACGACATCTATGTACAGACATAACTGAGCGCTCACTACAGAGCCTGAACATTAACTTTATGAGCAGAAGTTTCTGTTGATGTGAACGTGTAATCAAATGTCAAATCTCACAGCCTGATGCCAAAGCTTCACAAATGTAAGTAAAAACAAATGTGGTGCGTGATGGTACACAAGCGGTTAAGTCTGCTCACTCCATGTGTAGAGGCGAACGTCCCTAAATCTGGCAGCCAGGGTAAAATTCAGCCTGTGGCTCCTTTCCCACATGTCACTCCTCATTCTCCCCCAATAGTCTCCAATAATAAGCCGAAGGAAACACTGACAAAGCCAGAGTGACACCCACTCCTGGGGACTGAGGGGGCTTCTGAAGCTAATCTGCAGCGGATGCTAAACTGAAAACTACAAAGATGTGTCTTTCCTCGTCACATGATTTAAATCAGAAATCAATTTCTAATTTAAAACAATTTTTATTTTATTTTTTTTGTTGGAATGGGTGCTTTAATCAAGATTTACTACAATCTGATGTTTTTGACACCACTAACAGCTCGGAGTAAATGTTTTAAGACTTGAAGATGTCAAATATGTTGAAGAAAATTCTGATTTAAAAAAAGGGTTTGATATGCTGTCCCCTGAATTTATTGCTCTTGTTTTCTACAACACTGTCAGTCTTTTGAAATGAAACAGGTCTAAATATTTTGTTATTCTTTTCATCTTTTCTGAATTGACTGGACGTTTGGTAAAACTATCCTATGTGCCACAGTCCGCTGTCTGTATTGTTACTTGACATTTTGCAGCTTCTTCTAACTGTAGAATGGACTTAATTTTAATTTGCAGAGTCTGCATACTGAATATAACATCAAATTCCATCTTACCCAACACTATAGAATCAAAAATCCACCTTCACACTTACTTTTAATGAACTGGACTTTGTTGCTGCTACTCATATGAAAACATCTCTGACGCGTCAAGCTAACAAGCTAAATTTACCAGCAACCAGCTCTTACCAGTATGCAACTCACTATAACTGTATCGTTAAACAATACAAGCAGCACATTCAAAGGTGTTTGAAATAGCATCCTGAATGACTTTTTCAAACATCTGTTTGTTTTGCAAATTGATTTAGAAACTTGGGGCCAATTTACACAAGAAAACTGAGAGTTTTGGTTGGATTTGCGACTTCTGTTTACACAAGAATTGTGCCTAGAGTGCCTATTCTGCAAACTTTTAAACCAGATTGAAATGTTTTGAAAATGTTCTCATTTTTGTCTCTGTATAAACAGGGACCTCCATTGTCAGGGAAAACAGGGACTTTCATCGCATGCACACTCTTTCAGATAAAGGTAGGAACCGAGGAACAACAACAACAGCAACAGTTGTGACCGACTACGAAGCAACATGTGTGATGCTAACAGTGCTCAGTTTGTTTTTGTTCCTCTAAATAAATGTGGACTTGCTGCATCAATACTCTGATCATCATGTTTGTTAAATTCACAAAGGACACTATGAACTTACATTGGCAACTACTGGCCTGGCATACACGCTACCACTATCTTGCAGATCCGTGTGAAAGCGTATCGTTATCAAACAGTCTTTGTGTGAACATGGAGCACTTTTGAAAAAACGCAAAGAAAAAACTTTCATTTCTGGTGACAACAATGATGTTTAAACAGCCCTTAGTGAGCAAGATTCATGATTCTGACATTAAAAGATTTATTCTGACCCGTCTATTGAAAATGCACCCAAGCTAACTTTAAATCAAACTGTAGGAACACAGATAGGCCAAGAACATGCTGTCTGACGAATAGACACTGTTCTAAAAGAAACTTCACCCCTGCTCAATGTGTGGACATAAATAGATTTGCTATTCAGACCAAATCTGCATTTTAAGCATGTTGTAAATGAGTTTAACCCCGCCTTAGAAACTTTTTTACATGGAGTGTGTATGTGAGCTCATGTGCTTCTGCAGTGAGCCTCAAGTGGACACTCGAGGAACTGCAGTTTCAAACTTCAGCACTGACTTCATTTTTTAACAGCGGAGTTTGCCACGTGTGGCCTTCACTGTCTGCTGTTCTGTCTCTGAAACAGAGGCAGAAAAAGCCCCCGAAAAACAAATTGTAATATCAAATGTTCTGTTAACACTGTTTGAGCGTCATGTCCGACTTTCTGGCTCTTCAACCAGCTTCAGGTCGGTCTACCAGGTGGGCATCATGTCTGGAAACCAGATGCGGCCCAGATGTTTGGAGACCTCGCTGTGGATCTGCTCCATGTTGTAGCTGCTGTCAGGGATCAGCACCTCCTCCATGATTGACAGCTGAGTTAGCCGGCCCCCGCACATCTTCACAAACTCCACAAAGCCGCTGCACGTCACCTCACACTCGCCCAGCCCGATGGCCGTGAGGCTTTTGCAGCGCTCTGCGATGCGGATCAGCTCCTCGTCCAGGGGCTCCAGGCCGTTGGCACACACCACCAGTTCCACCAGCCGGGGGCAGTTCAGTCCGATTCTCCCCAGCATCTCTTTGCTGACCGCCCGGCCAAAGTAGAGGTGTGTGACGGGGGTCTCCTCTCTGAAGAAGGGCTCGAACTCTTCCTCGTAGAGGAAAAAGTACATGACGATGTTGACCTTTGGAGAGTGCCGCACCAGAGCCTCCCAGCTGCTGCGCTTGATGGTGTGGAAGTGAGTCTGCCCGGGGTTCTCACTCACCACGTCGATACGCAGGTGCTCCAGGTGGACGTGCTTCTCGGAGGAGAGGGCGAGCAGGAGCTCATCACTCAGGAGGTGGTAGTTCAACGCCAGCTCTCTGAGTCCATGGCACTGGTCTGCTACACACAGGATACCTGAAGATGGAGTGAGGGAGGAACATCTGGATCAGGAATGGGAAACCAGGAGGGCAACTTATGGCCCTTTTCCACTAGCATGCCTTGGCCCTACTCTACTCGGCCCTACTCTATTTGCAGCGTGTTTCCGCTGGCCTGGTACCTCCTAAAACAAGCTAGTTTAAGTACCTACTCCGCTCTGGTTCCAAGCGAGCTGAGTAGGTACTAAAAGATGATGTCACCGACTTCTGATTGGTCAGACAATGTCGTCATCGATGAGTCATGAGCGCGACGACCTAGCATTCTAGTGGTAGCTACCATTAGCTTACCCTCATACGTCTTTTCTTTGCAGCTCGATTGCTCTCGTCCTCGGCTTCATTCTGTTGTATAGCTTCCAAAACTCTTCTGTGCTTCTCAAGGGGTATTTCTTCTTACCACCTGCAGCCTTCTTCTGCTTTCCTTTTTTACTCTGTTTGTGACAAAAAGCCACAGATCGTTGTGTCGCGCTCAAAATGATGTCACCGCAGTGCCACTCAGCTGTTTACAGCGACACTGCACCCCATTGGGCAGGCAACTGGGGCTAATGGAAAAGCAGCACAAGGCGAGTAGAGTAGATTAGGGCTAATGGAAAAGGGCCATTACAGGTGAAAACTGAAACACACTCTTGATTCAGTTTGATCTAATCCAATTTATCTACACAGCACATTTTAAAAACCAGTCGACTTTACCAAAACACTGCAAAGTGACGAACGAGTGGGAAAAAAAAAGAAAAAAAACAAAATAATAAAAACCAAGATTTTAAAACCAAACCATTGAATAATAAAAAATAACACAAAAAATCATTAAAAACGGGGGCGCTGTTGAGCGAGCAATGGAGTAAGTCGCATTTTGCCGAGCAGAGCAGGACAGTTTTTAAAAATATATTATTTGGCACAATTTGACAAAAGAAACTCCAACCTGGATTTAGTTTAAAGTTGTTAAGTTAAAAGAATAACCTAAAATGACTGGAAAATCAACCAGAGGAAAGCAAACAACCCTTTTACAAGTGAGGCCTATTTCCCCGACTCAGCCTGCGGCCTCCACTAACAAAGGCTCTTCAGGTGGGGCAGACCTGGGCGCGGCCAATTCCACGACTGACACGGAGGCTATCAAACGCGAACTTCTGTCTTCCCTGCGGAAGGACTTGATAGACACTCTAAAAACAGAGGTCCGGAACGTCTTGGAAAGTGAGATGGCAACTGTGAGGGCCGACATTAATGCAGCCCGGTCCGACCTGAGGGAGTACAGAGAGGCAATTACATCTGAGCTGTCATCGCTGAACGTCACGGTAAAAGGTATGGAGGAGAGCCTTTCTACATGCACGGATGACATTACACAGCTGCAGAGAGAAGTACAGCGCCTCACCGCAGTGACTGACACCTTGCAAAATAAATGTGATGATCTGGAGGCGAGGTCGCGGAGAAACAACGTCAGGCTAGTTGGGGTACCCGAGGCTCAAGCCTGTTCTACATCCGCCGTTTCGGCACTGCTTCAGCAGGCGTTTGGTTTGAAAGATGCGCCGCTGCTGGACAGGGCGCACCGCTCACTTCTCCCGGTGCCTGGAAGGGGAAGCCCTCCTCGCATCATTATGGCCCGCTTCCATTACTATCAGGACTGTGCAAACATTCTTCGCCTTGCACGGGAAAAACAGCGGATCAAGATAAACGGGATGTCTCTTTCGGTTTTCCCCGATTACACCGCCAAAACCGCCAAAGCCCGTGCAGCGTACAATGACATCAGACGGCAGCTCCGCGGGATTGAGGGGGTGCGTTTTGGCATCCTCTACCCAGCCCGGCTCCGGATCACCTATAACAACGAAGAAAAAACCTTCTCCACCCCAGATGAGGCCAAGAAGTACATCACTCAGAACATTACAGGACGCTGATCAGGTGACAACTAACTTTGAAAGATGTTAAATAAGAAACATAAGACTGAGGGTCCTCATAAACACATTACAGCTTTGAGCTTATTCTAAGTTCATTCAGCTCATTTAACCCCATTTCACAAGTGGGGGAAATCTTTTTTTTTCTAAGTTCTATTCAGGGGTACTTGAATATTTTTGTTCTGGATGAAGGAAGTTTTAAATATTGCACATTCTGTCTTTCTTAATCACTTAATATGTGCCTTTTTTTGTTTTCTTCCTAAAATATAATGTTCTGCTGTGTTAAGCAGGTAGTGTGTTAGTTAACCCTGTGCACTTTAGTGCTGTTTTTGCCTAAGATAGGAGTTTGGGTGCGATCTCCAGTGGTTTTTGGGAGATCAGCACATCTTTTGGGAATTTATGTCACTGTGTGTGTGCTCTATTCTAATTTTATGTCATTATTGTTTTTCCTTTCTTTTTTTTTTTTGTTTCATTGTTTTATTATTGCTCCTTTTCCCATGCCAGAGACGCAATTTATACCTAGTTTATCAGTAAATGAGTAGACCAAATCCAGGCTCTTCAGGCCCAATTTGCTTTATCAGCTGGAATGTAAAAGGATTACAACACCCTATTAAACGCAGCAGAATATTTGCACACCTGAAAACTTTGGGGCCTGCAATAATGTTCCTGCAAGAGACCCATCTCCGTTCCAACGAGCATTTAAAACTAAAACGAGGCTGGATAAGTCAAATTTACCACTCTAGTTATGGGGATAGATCTAGAGGCGCGGCCATATTAATCAGAAAAGGTGTTCCATTTGTATCCACTAAAACAATATCTGATACTAAAGGTAGGTATGTTATAGTCCTGGGGAAACTGTTTGGTAATGAAGTAGCTTTGGCCAATATCTATGGCCCAAACTGGGACGATCCACAGTTCTTCTCCAATTTTTTTATAAATCTTCCCGACCCCACGACTTACAATTTAATCTTAGGAGGGGATTTTAACCAGATCAAACCCTAGTTTCCAGTCAAGCTATCCAAATCTGCAAGCACAATTATTTCGTTCATGGACTCTTACAAATTATTAGACCCATGGAGACATGTGAATAAAACCTCCAAGCAGTACTCTTTTTTTTCACCTGTCCACCGGTCATATTCAAGAATAGATTTTTTTCTAATTGACAAAAGAATTTTCTCCTCTGTATTTCAATGTCAATACCATAGTATAGTCATCTCCGATCATTGCCCTGTCCAATTAGACTTGATCTTCCCAGACAATAATGTAACACAACGTACCTGGCGCTTGGATCCACTGTTACTATCCCGTAAACCATTTCAGAACTTTATTTCAGATCAGATAGACTTTTTTATTGAAACTAATAGTACACCTGGCATGTCCTATAGTACTATCTGGGAGGCACTTAAAGCTTACCTCAGAGGACAAATAATTTCCTATGCTGCATATGAGAAAAAAGAACGTGGTCGTCGCCTTGCGGATCTATCTCAACAAATAAAATTGGTGGATAACAAATATGCTACTTCTCCAAGCCCAAACTTGTATAAAGACCGATTATTACTCCAATCTGAATTCAATAGCCTTTCCATCAAACAAACAGAAAGGTTATTACTTAAAACAAAACAAACCTATTATGAACATAGTGATAAGGTTGGCCACTTATTATCCCACCAGCTTAGACGGTCCTCTGCTGACAGGACTATAACTGAGATCCGCACTGAACAGGGAACAATTTCTAGCCACCCCACAACTATAAATGACCAGTTTAAAGAATTCTATTCAAATCTTTACGCATCCCAGGTTTCTGTTGACCCATCTGAGATCCAGACGTTTTTTGAGTCTCTTGTAATCCCCAAGATAAGCCTAGAAGATAAATCTAGAATGGACTCAAAAATTTCAAGTGAAGAGATCACATTAGCAATCAGTTCGATGCAAAATGGTAAAATGCCTGGTCCAGATGGGCTACCTGTTGAATTTTATAAAACATTTTCAGCTAAATTGGCCCCTTTTCTATGTAAACTCTTTGAGGAGATCCTTATTATGGGAAAATTACCTTACACCATGACCCAAGCAATTATTACTGTCCTGTTAAAAAAAGGAAAAGACCCTTGTGAATGTGGCTCTTACCGGCCAATAAGTCTACTCTGTTGTGACTACAAAATTCTTACCAAAATATTAGCACGCCGTTTTGAACCAGTGATCCCTAAGATAATAAACCCAGACCAATCAGGTTTTATTCCAGGGAGGCAATCATTCTTTAATATGCGCCGTTTGTTTAATGTACTATACTCTTCCCACTCCACCCAACAGCCAGAGGTTGTAATCTCCTTAGATGCTGAAAAAGCATTTGACCGGGTGGAGTGGGAATATTTATTTGTTACTCTCGACAAGTTTGGATTTGGCCTTAATGTAATTAATTGGATAAAAACAATTTATTCTTCACCACTGGCCTCAGTACGCACTAATTCTGACGCATCAGGTTATTTTCGGCTGCACCGGGGAACAAGACAGGGTTGTTGTCTGTCACCATTCCTTTTTGACTTGGCCATAGAACCTTTAGCTATTGCCTTAAGAATGGATGATGGGGTCAGTGGAGTGTCAAGACATAATGAAATTCACAAAGTGTCTCTTTATGCAGATGACCTCTTAATATACTTATCAAACCCTATACAATCTCTTTCAGTTCTCACTAACATACTAGAATCGTATGGCAAAATATCAGGATACAAACTGAACTTTTCTAAGAGCATCCTCTTCCCTATTAACCATTTGGCAGCGGTGATGGACTTTAGCCCTTTTCCTTTCAAACGAGCCGAAGAATTTACATATTTGGGAGTTAAAATTACTCATTCATATAAGGATCTCTTTCAATGTAACTTCAAGACCTTATTAGAACAAACAAAGCAGGATCTGGAACGATGGTCTAAACTGCCCATTTCCTTAGCTGGAAGAGTGAATACTGTTAAGATGACAATCCTTCCTCGTTTTTTGTACCTTTTTCAAATGATTCCCTTCTTTCTGCCTAAGTATGTGTTTAGAGAGATTGACAACTTGATTTCCTCATTTGTATGGTGTAAAACGGTTCCAAGAATGAGAAGAGTGTTTCTTGAGGTACCAAAATCAGCTGGGGGTCTAGGCTTGCCTAATTTCATTTCTTACTACTGGGCTGCAAACATAAGTAAGTTACCATATTGGATTTCCACATGGCGTAACAACCAGGGACCTGTTTGGGCCAAGATGGAACTGTATAGCGACCCAGCCATTAATCCTATTTCATTATTGAGCTCTTCAATTCCTGTAAGTTCGCATCCTCAGGTCATTAACCCAGTCCTAAAGCATTCCCTGAAAATCTGGTTTCAGTTTAGAAAACAGTTTCATTTTACTCACCCTTCCCTATTTTCTCCTTTGCTAAATAATCACCTTTTCCTACCATCCCGAACTGATTCTGCATTTAAAACTTGGCATAAATGTGACTTGGTCTTTTTTAAAGACCTTTTTCTTAAAGGAACGTTAATGTCATTTGAAACACTACAAAGAAAATACAATATCCCTAAATCCCACTTTTTCAGATATCTTCAAATTAGAAGCTTCATTGGCAAACACTTTAATCCTCCACAACCTTGCAATAAAAATATAATGGATGACATACTAGCCTTACATCCGTATACAAAAGGCAACATTTCCAAAATTTATATCAAAATTCAGGGTTCTAATCCACCATCATGGACCAAAACAAAACTATCCTGGGAAAAGGACCTAGATATCGAACTCTCTGAGAGGTCTTGGCAACTTTGCTTAGAACGGATTCACACTTCCTCTATTTGTATTAGACACAGCTTAATTCAATTTAAAGTTTTGCATCGCCTGCATTATTCAAATGACAAGCTTTCCAAGTTATATTCTAATGTTAGCTCTGCATGCTTCAGATGCCACCAAAGTCCAGCGACTCTGGGACATATGTTTTGGAATTGTATATCACTGAAAAGTTTTTGGACAAATTTTTCTCAGGCCATTTCTCATATCTGCAAGGAAAAAGTCCCACCTTCACCACTTATTTCCATCTTTGGGATTCTTCCTCCAGAAATCACTGTTTCTAAACTACAAGGGAAAGCAGTTGCTTTTGCATCCTTAATAGCCCGCAGAACCATTCTTCTTCAGTGGAAATCTGATAAACCTCCATCTTTCGATAGTTGGATTAAGGAAATGCTCTCTGTGCTGCAGCTGGAAAAGCTAAGATACAGTAGAGAAAACCATCCTGAAAAATTCTGGGTGATCTGGTCTTCTTTCATTGTCTATGTTAAAAATCTGAGTCTATTATGAAGCTACTGTTATTGATACATATGTATAGAGTGAGAATATCAAGTAAGTTATAAGCTTGTCTCACAGATTTTTGCGCTTGTAATAGGAGTAATATATTTATTTATTTCATCTTCATATATATTTTTTATTTTTTTTTTTTTTTTTTTTTTTTTTTTTGTTTGTTTTGTTTTTTGTTTTGTTCTGTTTTGTTTCTTCCTTGTCTTTGATAGTGTATCTGTATGGGATGGGAGGGTAATTGGGGGGTTGGGGAGCATTGAGGATGTGTTTATGTTCAATCTGTAAAATGAAAAATCCATAAATAAAGTTGGGAAAAAAAAAAAAAAAAAATCATTAAAAACACAGTATATTTTGTTAAAAAAAAAAATTAAATAAAAATTAAACATTATGTTTAAAAAAAAAACAGACACAGTGGCGGAGTGTAAAGCAACCAGACATGTCCCATATACTTCTGTCGGCCCGGGTTTGAATCCAGCCTTTGGCCAGTTTGCAGAGTGTCTTCTCATACTCTCGCACCCTTTTCACAAGCCTATCCACTGTCTCTCCTATCAATAAAGGCACAAAATGCCCAGAAAAATACCTTTAAAAAAAAGTGCTGCACATTGGTACAACATAATCATACAGTAATAGTAACAAAAACAGCAATTGAATATAATGAATACAACGTTAAAAACAAAATAAAACAAGAATAACAACACAATAAAAGAAGAGTTAAAGAAGGTAGGAAATGGAAGATAAAGGATAAAAAACAAGGTTACACATATATGTTTTTATTAAGTGCTCAGTGGACTGTGCAGCTCTAACTTTGACAGGTAGCTGTTCCACAGTTTTGGAGCATCTCATTTTCAAGGTTGTAAAAGTAGTTTTTATGGTAGTATTTGCAACAAAACCCTGGCTAGAGAGATTGCTATAATATTATATTTACAATGTATCATGATATAATGGATATGAAATGGAGATTTCTCTCAGTAACAAAGGATTCAAACTAAAATCACTAAAATGAGGGTGTCAGTGGTTCGGGGGTGATGATCATGCAGGCACAGCAGAAAACTTGAGTCATCCAACATGTCTCTGATGCTCTGAACTCTAATGTATAAACAAGTTCCTGTTTTATAAGGCGTTTTTACCTGCTGGGGAAACATGAGGGCAGCTGCTCATCTTCAGCAGCTTCAGAGTGTCACTGTTGTTGGCCACCAGCACCTTGAGAGACGGGTCGTCCACGGGTGTGTCGTCGATCTTTATGGAAGAGAGGGACTTGGAGTTGACGAACACGACCGTCAGGGCGGACACAAAGTGAGCCTGAGGAGGAACAAATGAGGTTCACTTAAACACACAGTCAGGACTCCAAACAGGAGGCTCGACATCAAAACTTGAACAAAAGATGACGGGCGATGAAAAGTATTCTTTAAAGTTAACCCGCAAGGGCATTTCATTTATCTGTATTAATATTTCCTGAAGATGTTTTTGAGTTAAGGGACAGCTAATTTACTGGGAAAGTGGGGAAACGGCCTCCAGTTGAAGTTCATGCTTCTTTATGTTAGTTTTTTTTTTACATAAATTCTAGATTTCTATGGCAACAGTAAACATGTCTTTCCTATTAAATTTATTAAGCAATCACTTCAAATTTGTTTGTGAAGCACTTTTAATACAAAAAATGCAGCACAAAGTGTTTTACATGGACAAAAAAAAACAGAAAATAAACAAAACATGTTTAAGACCTACTTAAGACCTAGATTAAACAAAACTGTGGAACTGGGAAACTGAAGAAAGGCTATCATGAGTTACTAATAAAAAAATACTGAAAATAACTTAAAAACATCATTACTAATATAAAATTAGAGTAAAAGTAAGATAGTGAAACAAAATTTTAATGTAAATATCAAATGGATAAATAAGGAATGACAGTAAAATGATAAAGAAGACTATAAATTATAAATGTAATGCATAAACAAAACAATAAAAGCATGAGTGGGGTAATAAAACTAGAGTAGACTTTTGGCGGAAAAAAAGTAAATATTTCATTTAAAAATATATAATTAACAGAATATTATTGAGAATAATAAAACAAGCACAGCTAAATATATAATTCAATTAAAACTTAAATGGATAATAAATAAGACTGCCAAAAGTGAAGTAGAGCTCAGTCAACCTTATCGTAAAAATGTTTTAATATCTATCTCGACATATTTAAAATTAGTAAGATCCTGCCAGTTTCTTGACACTGAGAAACAAAAATTAAAGCTATAAAACACCCAACATTCTATGAATTCTGACATGACATTTTTAATCCAAAAGACGTGACATTTCTGTTTTTTTTGTATGTAGTGAACAGGAGCAGCAGTAAAAGTGTTTTGATGAGTAAATGGAGCAGAGACGGCGTCTTACCTGGGACACGTCCATGAAGCTGGGCCGTGCGGTGGAGATCAGCCCCAGGGTCTTAATGGTACAGTTCACCAGCTGGGAGAGAATGTCACAGGCCGCCTCTGCAGACTCTGTGCAGCTGTCCACCTGATTAATCAGGAGGGTTCACCACGAGGTGAGAGAAAAACACATCACAGTCAACAACAGAGAGGACACCTCGACCTGGACGTATCAGGTGAACTCAAACCTGGAAACTGAAGATTCAGGAACAACCAACAGCAGATGCTTTGGATTGATTCTAAATATAACCTGTTTTCATTTGTTTTTTGTTTGTTGGCAAGATCGCACAAAAACTACTGGGCAGATTTAGCTGAAGTTTTCAGGAGATGTTGGTAAAGGCCCAACTTATAGATTATTGCATTTTGGTGGTGATAACCGCCATTAGTGAAAGATCATTTTTGCTCAATAACTGTCTAACTAATAATAATATCAACATGATTCTGAGTGCTAGGTGTGGGTTTTCAGGGTCAATCATATTATGATGTTTAACTTTATCATGAACCTTTGATTATAGATGTAACAGCAATATGTGAGCTACCTTGGCGGAGGTTTTGTGCTCCCTTGCGCTTTCTAGTTTGTGTACTTATTACCTTTTCATCATCTCAAACTGCAGCAGCCTTTCTCCTCTGATTCATTTCCTCTTTTTAAAACATTCTTTTTAAACCGTAGTGATGGTTGCATATGACTATCAAATTAAATCAGTCATTTATGAAATACTCAGACCAGCCTGTCTAGGATCAATAACCATGTCACATTCAAAGTCACTTAAATCACCTTCTTATAAGAAAACTATACGATTT
Organism: Scarus forsteni; assembly: GCA_036419115.1. Lineage (NCBI taxonomy): Eukaryota > Metazoa > Chordata > Actinopteri > Labriformes > Labridae > Scarus > Scarus forsteni. The sequence goes on from JAZDUH010000395.1 coordinate 2,769,084, forward strand.
TGGTGGTGATCCTGTTAACCACCATTAGAAAACAATTGTTTTTGCTTAATAGCTGTCTAGCTAATAATGATATGAACATGATTCTGAGTGCTTAGGGTGGGTTTTCAGGGTCAAAGAATTATATTATGATGCTAACTTTATCATAGAACTGTTGCTTATAGATTTAACAGCAATATGTGAGCTAACTTGGAGGAGGTTTAAGCTCTCTGAATGCTTTCTAGTGTTGATTTTAGGACATTTATGTTATGAAAATGGAGAAATAAGAATATAATGGTCCACAAATTTAGAACTTTACTGTTGTACAGCTACAGAGTGGTGCAAGGATGATTTATTTTTTTAGGCCAGTGTAAACGTTAACATTGCACTGACTCCATTGCCTGCAAGCCCATGAGGAGTCTACAGGACTTTTCACTGTTATGGATCATTGCTGATATTCAGTTCTGTAGCTAACAATTATTGTTAAACTTGCATGTTCTGTTCTTTATGTTAATACTAAAAATATTTTGTTTTAAACTTAAAAGTAATTGACGAGAGTAAAAAGTAAGCTTCCTTGGAACTACAACATGGTGGTTCAACTTAGAAGCAACTACAACATATCCAGAGTACGACGTCTTGTTGTGACTTCTTGTTTGAGATTTTACTCATAATTAGTGACTTGATCAAGTTGGTCCTCGTTTCTGTGACAATAGTTTACAAATAATTGATTACTAAGAAAATAAAAAGAAATACTTGCTGTTGGGTCCCCGATTTTTGTAGTCCTAGTTAGCAGTTAGTTAGCAACTGTCATTTTAAACACACAACAATGGCTTCCTTTCAAAAACAGTTAATATCAGATGTATTTTATTTTTTCTCATTTAACATTAAAACCTTGAGCTTGTTTTCACCACACACCTTCAGGCATTTATCTGAAACCTGTATGCTAAATCCTATTTTTTTTTTAAGGCTGGGAGCCAGGAAGTGCTAAATGCTAAGTCACTTCATCACTCTATAGTAGGGGTGGGACACTTTGATTAACAAGAGGGCCACATAAATACATAAATTACCAAAAAAAATTATGATGCTTCAAAATAATTATACCAACATTAATATAATTTAACTCAAACACAATTAAAGAAAACATGATTTAATGGGCATGGCACATAACTCAAGCCAATTTAAGCTTATTTCTAATGCAATAGTTTTTACTAATACTACTTATCATATTTTAATGACTCATAAAAGATGTTTAAAGATACATTCATAGCAAACAACGTTCTTTAATGATTTGTAAAAAAACAAAGCATGCACCAGCAATTGAGTTGGTAAAAATATTTAATCACCTATCCTAATTTGAGCATTATGTGGTACTGATAAAAAGGGGGGAATCATATTTAGCAGTACAATTTATTTATTTTTTTTCCCTTTGGAAATGATTGGTGATGATTGAGTGAGGTGAAGGGCCATATGTGGCCCCCTGGCTGCCAGTTGTCCACCCCTACTCTATGGAGTTTGACAATCAACGTAACTGCACCATGGGTGTTGTTTGGGTTAGAATCATTCTGCCTTCAGCCATATTGTGAAGCTATTGGACTAATGCTCAGCTTTACGAGAATTATAAAGTGTATTTGTTGCTCTGTTGGCTGGTTATTGACTAACTGAGATAAGCGACTACCCAAGGAAAAGAATTGTTATATTGGAAAAAAATTAACATAACTGGAGGCATGGATGAAGTTTCATATCCCCAACAAGTTTTGTGACTCCAATGCTCAGTGCAGATGGATCAGCCTGATCTAATGTCTGTTATCAAACAAACCTATCTTGCTAAGATCCAATCTACAATGACTGTGAGCAGCCCAAAGCAGGACGGCCCTATCAGCATCCTCTAGAGCGGGAGGAGGTGGGGCTATGAGCAGGGCGACAGCAGAAAGTGACTGCTTGTTCAGAGATTAGCATAGATGCTAACAGCTTGAGTAGCAGTTTTATCAGATTTGGACCACATTTTTTTTATTAAATAAAAACAAATGTCAAACCCAAAAACTAATCAATGGAAAGGATATATTCACTGAACTTCTGACATGTTTTTATGAAGTGGCTCCTGCCTACGACATTATCTGACTGCCTGTAAGGAATGTGAGTGATGAAACAGTCGTCCAATCACCTGCCAGAGCTTTTGAAAGGTTCTTCCCATTCCCAAACACTTTTTATGAGCTCTTTCCCAGATTTACCAGTGTAACATACTTAACAGTGAGTCAGGTTATGGATTCTTTGCCTCCTCTGACATGTCCAGATGCCTTTAGCTGTCTTGTATTTGTTGTTAGTGCATGAGCTGCTGCCCACTTTCAAAATGTTTAATCCTCTGAACCCATGGTGTAGTGGCTTCAAGCTCCCAAAAAAACACCGCTGGGTGGGTCTAACACACACAGTCCAAACAAAAACAGCTGCAGATCCAGCGTCACTTCTCAGGTTTATGTACAAAAAAAAAAAGATTTACAATTGTAACTTTATGGATAAAACTAAATGAAAAGGTAACTGTCTTCTGCCCATCTTCTCTTTGCAGCCAACAAATTTTTACGCTCCCACTCTCACTCCTCTGGCCAGGTGTCACTAATCACATTAAATAACATGAAGCAGGCAGCAACTTGGGTACATAGGGATGGGCAAACGGTTAAAATTAACTTGGTCAATTTGTTGTTATAAAGAAACAAAATTTAGTCCTTTTACTTTTAAGAAATTAATTCAAATAAATGTCAACTAAAATATGAACAATTAGGCAGGCAAGGAAATTATAGCAACAGATTATTTAAAGAGACTGTGAGGAGTTTCTGAGTAATTACAAAAAAGTCTCACTTTTAGACATATGCCTGATCGAAATACACACTTTAAGATGAGTTTTATAGCATCAAAATAGATTATCTATAAATGCTATTCCTTAGCCTTCCGTTCGGGTCGGACAAGGCTGGACTGGCCTGGATACTCAACTTTGGGAACAAAACAATTCAAACTAGAACAAATTTATATTGTTTTATTATTTATATTACACGTCTTAGAGCACCGGGCTGTAAGTAGCGATATATAGCCGGCTACAACTACGATAATAACTTTTCCAAAAAATTGCTTGTTGTCACACATCAAAAACTACCGCTACGTGACTAGAAAGAGATACATTACCTCGTCGCTTTGCATCCTGTAAGTTGTTGAAAAAAGAAGTTGTAAAGCAATGCAGAGTTCTGATGAACGTCCGAGCTGCATAACTACAAACAAACACACGCTTTGGCTTGCACACGTCTTTTGGTGCGTTCCTGTTGTAGTCAGAAGTAGGAATTTTGAGTTCCAAGTAGGAAACTTAACTGGAACGTCCCCTGAAGTCTGAATTTCCTACTGGGAACTCGGTGAAACCTCGCCACCCCCGAGTTGACAATCGAAGATGGATGCCCCCAGTGTGAACAGTTATTTAGCTCCTGTAATAATCAATTTATTTGCACTTCTGACTGGGGTGTGTCGCTCTAGATCAGCTGTATACATCGTATTGTTCAACTTATATTTACAAAAATGCTGCCATAGTGATAATCACATTCTTCATGCAACAACACAGGGCGTGCTAACAACAGCTAACAATAGCCTGGTAGATCGGCATGTTTTTTTTCTGACTTCAACTGGAACGCCAATAAGTTGGAGATGATGTCGCTCCCATTTCCGAGGTTACTGGAACGCAGCATTACGACAGTCGCCGCACGTGCTCATGGGGAGTCTTTATTTCGCCGGTAATAGATTCTCCTCATAGCACCTTTAAATTAATATTCTTTTCTTAATTCAGTTTACCATCAGTTAAATTCATTATTTAAATCAGATTTCCTTTTGGCCCCAACACAAATGGTTGAGTACATGGCCTGGAAGTTTATTCAGCTCCAACTCCTGGAGTCCAGTTTAATATTTCCTAGAATCTTTCCAAATGCCCCCCTCTTTACAGCCCTCTTGGTTTAAGGTAGACTTCCTCCATTCTTTGCTTCCCTCATCCATTCTAATCATAAATTCATTCATAAACTTCCTCCATCTAATTAAGCTGCTTCCTTCCTGTTCCTCTTCCTGACCAGCATACAAACAGCCTCTGAAGTCAAGTGTCTTCCATCATGAACCCATTTTCATGACATGTGAGTCATGAGTTGATTGCTACCTTGCCCAGTGTTATGAGGTGAGAAGACAGCAGGGGAGGCTCTTACCTTGAAGCTGACGTACTGCAGGTGCTGAGCGTGCTTCTTGATGATCTGCTGAATGAGGTCAGGGTGAGTGGAGCGCAGGTAAGACGTAGCCGGCTGATTGAGCTCAAACTCAAATCTCCTCCAAAGGTCGGGGGTGTGAAAGACGTCATTCCAGCGGCGGCACACCGAGGAGGCCCTGGCACGGTCCACCAGGGACAGGTGCTGGAAGATCTGCAGGACCACATGGTGAGGCAGGTTTCCCCAGTCTTCTGACTGAGTTAAAGAGAAGCTGGACGCCCCCCATTTATGTCTCTTTGCCCTGTCCTCATGAGAGGGGAACGCCTGGCACTTTGACTTAAGACCTGTCCGTCCTCGTTTCATCCTGACTTCTCAGCAGCTTCTAAAAAAACACAAGAACAAGAACTTTAAACTAATTCACTATAATAAATCTGCACAGTCTTACAATATATCCATCCCATTTCTTCTATATAAACTACATTTCCATACAAAGGGCGGAACAATATGCTTCACATTGTTCATTTGATCAGTTGTATATTTCTTTGTTTAACTTAAATGAGCTCAATCACTTTTTTGTTAAGTAGGAACAAAAATTATACATTTACTAGAAGAGCAAGAACCTCCACCAAGGCATTTCCAACAATTCTGGGAAAGTTACTGTCAAAAATATGATGAGTCTCAGCTGATCCCATCTGGTTGGAGGTTCATGGTACTTGCTTGTGAAACCAGACACTACAAAAACAGCTTTGTACCAGCGTCCATCTGTCTCAACAAATGAGAGAAACAGAAACTGCAACAAAACCGAACTAATGTACCTATTCCTTGTACTGTTTCTTTCATCTTGTTTTGTGAATAGCACATCTTTATCTTTTGGATGGTTTGACATATTTTAGGCCTTTTTTTTTTTACCTACTGATGGTTAAATTATCTTGTTTTTTATCTTGGTGCTGTCCTCATTGTTCTGTTAGCCTAAACACTGTCGTCACTTTGTGTTGTTCTGTGTCTACAAAATGAGAGAACTCACTCTCTGTAAACTGAATTTACCCAAGGGTACAATAAATATTCCAAATCTGAATCTGAATCTGAAAAATTTTGAAAAATGCCCCAACTTTCTCACCCCATTGACAAATCCTTGTGCCATTACCAACATTCCCTAAAAAAATCCTCTAAGTCTGTACATAACTTTTTCAATTATCTTGCTAACAGACAAACAGTCAGAAAATATTCAGATCTATCAGTGTCCTTTCAGAGACAAAGACCTGGTTGTTATCGACGTACTTTGGTAATTTGATGAAAGTGTGAGGTCACTGCAGTCCTCAGGTTGACCAGTAATGACAATGAAAGACAAAAAATGTGTTCAATCACCTATCAGTTTTCTATAAAAGTTTTGTATTTTATTATTACTGATAGATACACTGCCTGGCCAAAAAAAAGTCACCATCAAAAAAAAGGTCACACACTCATATTTTGTTGGACCGCCTTTAGCTTCGATTCCAGCATGCTTTTGCAGTGGCATTGTTTCAATCAGCTTCTGCAATGTCACAAAATTTATTTCCATGTAGTGTTGCATTAATTTTTCACCAAGATCTTGTATAGATGATGAGAGAGTCTGACCACTGTGCAAAGCCTTCTCCAGCACATCCCAGAGATTCTCAATGGGGTTAAGGTCTGGGCTCTGTGGAGGCAAATCCATGTGTGAAAATGATTTCTCATGCTCCCTGAACCACTCTTTCGCGATTTGAGCCTAATGAATCCTGGTATTGTCATCTTGGAATATGCCTGTGACATTAGGGGGGAAAAATCCATAGATGGAATAACCTGGTCATTCAGTATATTCAGGTAGTCAGCTGAGCTTAGTCTTTGGGCCATAATGTCGCTGAACCTCGACCTGGTCAAATGCAGCAGCCCCAGATCAGGTTTGTGCAGTGGGCACTAGGCATGATGGGTGCATCACGTCACCTGCCTCTCTTCTGACACTCATGTGCCCATCCCTCTAGAACAGAGTAAATCTGGACTCATCAGACTACATAACCTTCTTCCAATCCTCAGTCCCATCTTTATGCTCCCCAGCAAACTGAAGCCTTTTTTTAGTCTTACTGATTAGTGGTTTTCTTACGGCTACTGTTCAGTCCCAATCCCTTAAGTTCTCTTTGTATGTTGCATATGGAAATGCTCTTCCTTTCACAATTAAACACACCCCTGAGTTCTGCTGTTGTTTTGCTCAATTTGATTTGGCCAAATGTTTAAATGATCCACAATGATCACGATCATTCAGGTTTTTTTTTTCACATTTCTTCTTTAAAGACGAGGTTCCCCACTATCCTCCCAGTTTTTAATAATGTGTTGGACAGTTCTTAACCCAATTTTAGTGGTTTCTGCAATCTCCTTAGATGTTTTCTCTGCTTGATGCATGCAAATATTTGACCCTTCTTAAACAGACTAACGTCTTTTCCACGAACACAGAATGTGTCTTTCTACATGGCTGTTTAAGAAATGACAAGCTACTCATTACATCAGCTGGAGTTAAATTAGTTTTTACAGAGGCAGAATAACAGTGTCTAAATTCAAACAAGTTTATGAAGCTGTCTAAATGTGAATAAACTAAGTTAACATGGATATCATTATTGCACAGACTCGAAAAAGATTTCTTGAGCCTTCAACAGGAATAAAAACGATCAAACTCACTGTGAAAAACTTGTCGGAGCGATGAAGAGATGCTTCAGCTGCAGAGCAAATCTTTGACTGGGTCTGAGAGTTACTGTAATTACTGCACCAAACTAAACCTTCATCTAATCTGCCCTGTCATCAAACCACAGGGACCTCACACTGCAGTCTTATTATTTTTGACCTGACCTTGTTTTTAATATTCAAACATCACTGACTGCTGCATTTTTCTGAAGACGGTCTTCACCAACCAAACCTGTTCTGAGGCTCAGGCTGCAGCTCTCACAGTAAACACTAGGCTTGTGCCTCAAAGTGAAAGTTTTCAACTCTGGTCTGGATAACTTTCAGAGTGCATGATCAGAAACAACTGCTGTTCAACTGCTTGTTAATGCAAATAACTAATAAGCCAACCACATGAAAGCAACTCAATTCATTTAGGTATGTAGACATAGTAAAGAGGATCTACTGAAGTTCAAACCGAAGAATAACATGGTTGTTGATTCTAGATGGGCTGATCTGAGTATTTCATAAATTGCTGATCTAATTTGACACTCATACATAAACATCTGTAGTGTTTTAAAAGAATGGTCCTGAAAAAGAGTAAATATCCAGTGAATTACAGTTCTCTGGGCAACAATGTCATATTGATGCCTAATTTCAGAGGAGAGGCTGCTGTAGTTTGAGGTGACTGAAAGGCAACAGTCACGCAAACTAGAAAGTACTCGGGAAGTGCAAACCTCTGCCAAGGTAGCTCCCATATCGCTGTTATATCTATAATCAATAGTTCATGATAAAGTTAGCATCATAATATGATTTCTTGACCCTGAAAACCCACACCTAGAACTCAGAATCATGTCATGATGACAAAGTTATTAAGCGAAAACAATCATTTACTTATGGTTATTATCTGTATTGCCACCAAAACTTAATCATTTTTAGGTTGGGTCATTATCAACATGTCCTGAAAATTTCAGCAAAATCTGTCCAGTAGTTTTTTTGTAACCTTGCAAACAAACAAAGAAAACTAACAAACATATGTTGGCTAAAAAAATCCTCTTTGGCTAACATTACATAGATTCAGAAAGTTCCTGGAAACATCCCTTAGACACCTTGGTTCTTACAGTTGCTGCATATTGTAGATTGAACATCCATGATACAAATTGTGTATTTCACCACATTCCAAAGGTGCTCTATTGGATTGAGATCTGGCGCCTGTAGAGCCACTGGAGTACAGTAAACACATCGTCATGTTTAAGAAACCAGTTTGAGATGATTTGAGCTTTGTGACACGGTGCCTCATGTTGATCAGAAGATGTCCATAAAGAGCTGGACATGGTCAGCACCAACACTTACGTAGGCTGTGGGATTTGAACATGTTCAGCTGGCACTAAGGGACCCAAAGTGTAAGAAGAAACTGCCCCCACACCAGCAGCCTGAACCGTTGCCACAAGGCGAGATGGATCCATGCTCACATTCTGGCCCCACCATCTGTGTCCTGCAGCAAACTCATCAGCAGCAGCAGTTTCCAATCTTCTGTTATTCAATTTTGGCGTACCCGAGCAAGTTGTAGCCACAGTTTCCCATTCTTGGCTGCCATGAGTGGCATCTGGTGTGGTCTCTTGCTGCTATAGCTCATCTGCTTCAATATCCGCCTTGTTGTGCTTTCAGAAATGGTCTTCTGCAGGCCTTGGTGGTGATGAGTTACTGTTTCTTACTTTAATCTCAAACCTCTCTGGGCATTCTCTCACACCAACAGGGACTTTCCACCCAGAGAACTGAAGCTCACTGCGTCCTGACCGTCTCAAAGTCGAGGCTGAAGACTAAAGGTGATCATTCCCTGTATGCTGAATCTGTGCCATCTTTAAATCCCATCTTCAAACTCACTTTTGAGACTTTCTTTACATGTTTTTTTCTACTGTTTATGTACTTGGTTATCAACCTTGTTAGTTATTTATTTAACTTTACATTACAGTCACTTATTAAACTGTTTCAATCTCTGCTGTGCTTTCTCCACTCACCGGTTTCTCATTATTTTGGTCCTGTATTTACCATATTCTCATGTTTTATTTTTTACTTCTCAATTCAGCACATCTTAGCCGAACAGTGTGAGAATTTTTGAATTAACACCCAACCCCTCCAAAACAAAACAGAAAAAGCACCATTTCTAACTTAATATCTTCTCATTTTTTAATATAATCTTTATTTACATTTAATTTTCTTGTTTTTTTTCTTTTATCTATCCTCTTTCTACCCTCTTCTTTTCCATCTCCCTGATATGATGTCGTAAACTATCAGCTGTCATAAATGTATCTGTTTTTTATACACATATATCATGTTTTTATTTCTTACTCTCTCCATATCATTATATATATATGAATACCTTCTTTTGAATTGTTACTCATATGTACATGTTGACATTTTAACCTGCACTGATATTGTATAATCCTATCGTACTTCAGTCATCACCAGTGTATCATTTTCTATTTTTTTGTTTTATTTTTCATGAGCCTTTTCATGTGACTCTTTTCATCTCTGTTTGACCTGATTGTTGATTTATTGTCTCCAGAGTCTTACCTTGTTTTGTCTAAAAAAGCACTTTGTAAACATCTGTTTTTAAAGGTGCTTTACAAATAAAGTTATCATTATTATAATGTTTTTTTTTTCTGCTTTGGACCACTGTCTGTAAACCCTTGATTGCACTGAGTTGTTATTATGTGATTAGCTGGTTAGTCATTTGTGTTAATGAGCAGTTGAACAGATGTACCTAATAAAGTGGCCAGTGATGAAAATCCCAGGTATTAGGAGGCATATGTGATATGTACCCTCACAAAAAAACAACACATTTTGTTTGTGTGTTAAAAGTTTTTCAGTCTTCACCGGTCAAGCACGATGATGGAAATAATGACATAATGATACAAACCCTAATTCCATGGAAGTTAGGATGATGTGTAAAATGTGAATAAAAGCAGAAGACAATAATTTTCAAATACTTTTGGATTATATCCAATGGAAACAGACCCTCATTTTGAATTTGAAGCCTGTAACATGTTCAGAAAGAGTTGGGACGAGGCATGTTTATGTCTGTGTTACAGCACAACACTTTTGTGGAGTGAGGACCAAATTGTTGAAGTTCTGCAGGTGGCATTGTTTCCTTCTTGCTTGATGTTTGAGTCCTAATTTTTATTCTGTTTAACTGACTTATATTATTTGGCTGTGTATATCCTATCATTTTTAGATTTTTAGTTTTTCATTATGTCAATTGATGCATTTTTTTTTAATATTTAGACTTATTACTGTTAAATGTCTCAATGTTTTTAATTTACTGGTTTTTATTAGAGGTTTGTACTCTATGTCACCCACTATAGTTTTAGTTACTTTTTTTTTTGTTTTATGAGTACTGTTATTTTATCCATAGTTTTAGTGTTTTTAACATCATCTCCAGTGTTTCCTTGTGATGAACTTACAGAAGTGTTTCCTCAGCTCGTCACTCCTGTCGTTCTTTTTGAGGTCTTTAATGCAGCTCTTTTTTTCCTTGTTTTTGTTAAAAAATTGGTTTGTTTGTACTTATTCATTTTTATGTTGTCTTGCATCTTCTTTTGCCCTTTCTGTCCATGTACACACAACATCTGTCTGACTGATTGATGTATGACTTCAGCTGCTCAACAGTTAGGGGTCCCAAATTTAAATTAGGGAAAATTTGAAAGAAAAAAAAAAACAGTAGGACAATAAATATCTCATCTTTGTAATGTTTTCACTTTGATAAGTCAAAAAAATGAAAATCATTCTATCGTTAGTTTATTTACATCTAACACAACGTCCCAACTTCATTGGAATTGGCTTTTGTATTCTTGCTACCAGAGAGCTACATTTTTCAGAATGGCATATACATCAAACAAGACAGTACATCACATTTTAAGGACATAAAATATCAATATTCATAGCTTTAAACACAACAACAAATAATAATTTTCAAGTAAACACGCTGAATATAATTTAAAGGTTGTTTGAAGCTTCATCAATGCAATACAAATTTTTGTCCCTGCTGAATGGAAACAATTCCATTCAACAACATAAAATAAAAAGAGGAGGATGGAAATAAATTATACTATTAAAAGATTATTGTTTAAAAAAATGCATCATATTTAAAAAAAAAAAAGTTTTGTCTTCATGGACAGTACATTTTTGGAAAATTCAATAAATCCTTGAGTTTAGATTTATACTGTCTTACTTTTTCAATAAACTTGAAAGTAGGGAGATGCTGAGGTAAGCATAAAGAGAGGAGGGTGATATGTTTGTTTACAAGCTTTATAAGGTGCCAAGTCTACACTTTACACGGCAATGGGAGTATAAATCATACTGATAACATAGTAAGACTGACAACAATAATAATAGTAAGACTGATCATAACAACAATAGTAAAAATTAATACAATATCAATAATTACAACGATAGTAATAATAACAGTAACAATAATAATGTACTTTCTCTTTGTTTCTCCTGACCCTGATATGTGAATATTCCTCCGTGTAAATCTGCTGAGGGTTAAACTGGGTTGAGCAGAGCTGCTCACCACCTGTGGCGCCAAGTAAACAGAAATCTTTGAACAAACAATAATCACACTGTATCCCAAACAGAGAACAAACGTCCTTAAAGAGTGGGTTTCTTACCTTGGTGGTCTAAAAACAGCCCTGTGCTCTCCGTCTGAGGCTCTGTCGATGTAGAAAGCGGCGCACACACGCAGCCATGTCTGCGGCAGAGTGCAGAGGCGCTGCTGGCTGCGCTCATATAGGACAGCAGGAGCCGCTCCCATAATAAGCTCTGCTCTCGGCTTTAGCGACAGCTTGACTGTCTGTGTAGAGCAGCAGGTCCACGTGAGCGCAGGAAAACATGGATCTGCTGCTGCATCTCCAAACCACCACCGAGTCCGCCCTGACTCACAGAGGCAGACCTGGTCCGGTTCTGACCTGAGACTTGATTCTGGACTCGTTTACCAGGACCAGACACTCGGACTTCTACTCTCTGGGCGTTTATGAGCCCTCATGCGTGTTTGTTTGTTTGTTGTTGTCTTGTCGTGACCCTTCTGTTGAGTGCGCGAGGCAGAGATGCGTGTGCACGCACGCTAAGAAAGTAGGTCAGTGTGTCAAAGTGTGCACGTGAGTGCATGTGAAAGTGTGAGCGTGAGAGAAGAAGAAGAAGAGATGGAGGAACAAGAGGAGGGTATTAATGTGAAGAAGACATGAACAGGAATGGGAAGAGGACAGAAATGCTGCACTCAAAAGGACTGTCACCTTCATATTGTTATTAGAATTGTTTTAAACATAATTAGTAATCCTACTTGTGTTTATTTCTGTTTTAAAAAGTCTACAGCTAGACTGTTAGTTAAGCAGTTACTTGTTATATTTATATTTATATTGATATAATATATAACAATATGAAAGGGTGTGATAACAGTTCACAATATAATATGGTACTAATTTTCTGGACGAGGATGTGATATTTGATGATATTACAAAGCCTGCCAAAATACTTTATTTACATGATACAATTTGGAATCCTGGGATCTACATTGGAAAATAGCATTTTTAAACAGCTAAGTCACTATAAGAAAAAAATATTTTATCATTGTAAGTGCCAATGTTTTAATGAGGAAATCTGTTTTAAAACATAGTTGCAAAATGAGCCAAACTATTTGCTGGATATATTTGACCAAAATAAAATAACATAGAGCAGCAATATTCCTGATCTATATGAAATCAGATATTAAAGACATTAGAAAAAAGTATTTTTTTTGTTCCTGGAGTCATAGTTTGAACCAGCATACCTTATACAAAATTCATAATATGTGAATTTTTTTCAATGAATGTTAAATGTAGTGATGCACAATGTTGGACCTTTGCCTGTACCCAATTTGCCAAATTTTCCAAACTCATTATCATCAGTATAGTTATGGACACCAGTATTTTTAGTAAAAGTACAATCGTCGAATGTAACTGACATTCAATATATCAACCAATCAAGCTTTTTGTCCACAACTTTTCATACAAACCTGCAGCACAAAGTACTTTACATTGACAGACACAACAACACAAAAACCTGCAAGACAAACATAATCAAAGCCAACAACAAAAGAAAAAAAACCTTTATTCAGTCACTACAAGGAAAACATCTGTATTAGAGACTTTGATTAAACAGAACTGTGGGACTTCTTACTATTAAAGATGAAATTGGTTTTAAAGATATAGATCAATGTAGCTGAAATTGTTCCTTTTAGTTACAGTAGAGACATAACTGAAGAAAGAAAAAGAAAGTTCTTAAATAAATAATATTGTTTAAAAGAAAAGTGGATATTTGTTGATGAGTATTAGCACACCATTTATTAGATAGAATGAAACTAGACACAAGATATTATAATGACAGGTTAAATCATTAAGGTACCTAATACACTGTACCAATATCTAGGGGTGTCCCGATACAACTATTTCACCTCCGATACAATACCGATATTGCAACCTTGAGTATTGGCCGATACCGATATCAATCCGATACGATATCAGCAGGAATCATACAGACTTTTATTACCTATTTTGTAGTATGGATTGTAAGAAAAGGCTTGATCAGGTCAGATTACTCAAACAGAGAACTGTAGGCAGCAAAAGTAGGTATGAGAAAAACTGACCCATTTGTTATTAACCAATAGGTTAAATAAATTTTAACCTTAAACATAAGAATATACTACAATTAAAACAACATGAATAAAAAATATGAGAAGACCCTGAAAAGTGACCTCAATAAATCAAACAAAAACATATTTCACCAATTGCAAAATAACCACTGTGTTGAACTTAAACATAAGCATATTCTACAACTGAATAAAATTAAAAATAAATATATTAGAATGGACTGCTAGTATCGGAGTGCTGATATCGGAGATTTAGGATGCAGGCCGATATAATCCGATATTTGTTTTTTTGACCGATATCCGATATCAATATCGGATCGGGACATCCCTACCAATATTACCATCAACATTTGAGTATTAAAGTCAATTTGCACGGCTAAAAGAGGGGCTGTAAATATTGGCAAACATTTTCATATCTATTGATATAGATAATCAATTTTTCTGTGAATTTCATACATCCCTGATTAAATGAATACAATTTGATTACATTTTTCTTGCATCTGTTTTTTTGTGATAAACTGTTAATTCTAAAATGCTATGATAGAAATTTGACATGTGTGTAAAAAAAGTTATTCTTCTTTCATTTGATGCATCCTGTCCACTCATTGGATAACACGAAACTAAGGTTAGCTCTTTTTTTCTTATCTTAATATGGCCTTATTATTTTACACAGATGTGTATTTCTGAATTAAATATTGCTTTTGTTTGGTTTATCATGATCTGTCAAACAAAAAAGGCTTTTTCTGACACTGTGTCCACTTTTTGGACCTACATTGAAACCAACTTTACCCTTAATTTTTTAAATTCTGCACCTTAGGAAAAAATAACATCCAATGTGGAATTTTAAACCCCCAGTCAACATGGAGCCTTAAGTCTCTGGGAGTCTGAGGGTCAGAGCAGAGGAGTCAGACTAGTTTCTGTGAGCAGGGTTGTTGTTCACTTAACTTGTTGTTGTTGTGTCACTGGTGGCTTGACAGCGCCCTCCTCTGGTTCAAAACTGACAACAGTGCATTCTAATGATATACTTTTTAAAGATTTGCATAAATACTTTACAAAGTTTGTCTTATTTTTGTAATATTTTGCTGGGTTTTTTTGCATTTTGTTGGGGGGAGGTCAAAGGCAATGATTGTTCAAGAATAATCTGTTTCTGGAGTATTAAACTGTAAAATTTGTTATTTGTGTAAGAACACTTTGACTTGAGAAAAAAAGTATTGTCTTCTATGAAGTTGGAGGACCATTACTCAAAACAAAACAGGACAATTACTTCAAACTTCTGAGTGATTGCTGTTGTTGTTTTCCTTGTTTGCATAAGTATCCCATCCTCCTAAGCACTTTGAGTTACATAGTCTTGCTTCCTTTCCTACATTATAAATGTATGTTTCTATTTGGCCTGAAGTGGCCTTTTTAGCTGTCATTTCTGTGGTTCTGTGCTGATATATTTGTCGGTTGTTTTATCAGTTTAGAGCAGCGGTGGTCAACTGGCAGCCCGGGGGCCACATGCAGCCCCCCTACTCTCTTAAGGTGGTCCACCAGCCAGTTCAAAGATCTAACAAATGTAAGCACATGAAGAAATCCTGACACAATCTGCTAAGGCAACGTTAGAGAAAGCTATATTTTCATGATATATAGCTATATTTTTCATGAAATTGATCTATAAGTGTCTGTAACTGTTTCTCTTCTTTATGAATTTGTTAATGTAGAAGTCTTAAAAGTCAGTGAGATGTACTTAAAAAACAGTAAATACTTTGTAACTTTAATCAGAAGATATCTCTAACTGCAGTGGTTTTGGTGTTTAGCTTAACAGATTACATACAGTATATGTGTCAATATAAATATAGATGTTAGTAAATATCTTTTTCTGGCAGCTACTTATTGTCCCTTTTGTGAAATAAGAAGTGATAAGTTCTCAGCTAGGGATGAAAACCAATTCCAGTTGAGAATCGTTAACAGCTCCATCAAAGAATCGATATCATTAATCTTTTTGCTTAACAATTCCCTTATCAATTCCATTCAATTGACAGGGTTCAGAAGCGTCAGAACTGTGGCTTAATTTTAATTACACCTACTGCACAACCTTAAGTGAGTGGAAACACCAGCAACTTGCAGAAGCAGTTATCTATACTGTGATGTTTGGCATTGTTGCCACTGAAAATCAGACCATTTGCCCACATGCAAAATCTGCAGGAATCAATAAGGGAATCGTTAAAGAATTGGATCAATTAGGAGGATCGTTAACAGCATTGGTATTGATAAAATCTTATCAATTCCCATCCCTATTCTCAGCACTAGTTTCTCGTACCCAACATTCAGTACCAACTGAGTCTGCAGCAGGGGCAGATCTGGGTTTTGACAGGTGTCCCATCCAATCAGAATCATGGAAAAAGTAAAATATAAATTAATGAAAAAAAAAAAGAAAATATATGATTAAAGCTTAGGTTGTTTTTTTTCCAAAATGAAATCCAGTTTTTAAAGAATCAGGGCAGCTACTTGAAGTGATTAAAACTCTGAACATCCTCCCTTTTGTATTTTTTATAAGGGAGCAAGTATGCCAGACTGAACCGGGACATGTTTGCCCCACTTTAGTTGCAAATTTAATCCGTAAATATCATTATTAAGATATGCTTCATCTGATACCTTTATTTATGAATGTGTTTTTAATGAATAATATATTGTAAAGAAACACAATGGAGTTGTGGAGCATGGTGGCACAGCAGGAAGTACTGGTTTGGACACTGTTTATAGACCAAATTAAAAGCTTGTTTGGTATAACTGGTGACTTTAATTGCCCTAAGGTGTGGGTGAGTATTTGGATGGTTCTATGTTTCTCTATGGGGCCATGTAATTGGCTTGTGACCGATTCACAGTGTACCTCGCCTCTTGCCCAATGTCAGCTGGGATAAGCTCCACCCCACTGTGACCCAGAAAGGGATACTGGTATGTTGGGTGGATGGATGGACATTTTTGTTACTTACAGCCTACCGGTGTTCTCACAGTTGATATTTTATCCTCATTTCTGGAGCTGTTCAAGTTGACCTCGAGCAGGGACTTTCTGTGTGAAGTTTGTATGATCTCCCCATGCATACGTTGGTTCTCTCCAGGTGCTCCTGCTTCCTCCCACAGACCAAAAACATGCTCATTAGGCTGACTGGTAGCTCTTGATTGTGCTTAGTGAGTATGAGTGTAACCGTGAATGGTTGTCTCTGCTATCAAGTGGCAATTGGTTCAAGGTACACCCCACCTACACATCTTTTTCTGTCATATTTTGGACATTTAATTGCAACATCATATTGACGTTTGTTATTGTTATATTTTGGACGATTTAACTGTAATATTGGATTATGTCATTTTCTGTCATATTTTGTATGATTAATTGTAATGTCAGATTGATGTCTTTTAATTAATATATTGGACATTTAATTAGTTGGATTGGTGTCTTTTTCTAACATATTTTGGATGTTTAATTGTAATGCCGGATTGACGTTGGATCTTTTCTTAATGTTTTGGACATTTAATTGTAACTTTAAGTTCATGTATTGGATGTCTACTTGTAACGTCCGATCGGTGTCTTTTACTTGATGCTTGATTGCATCTTTTGTGACTTTTTGAATGTTTAATTGTAATGTAGGATTGTCAACTTTTTCTGTTTTGGATGTTTAATTGAAACTTCAGATTGACGTCTTTAGTAGCCTACTACTTCATGTTTTGGATGTTTAATTGTAATGTATGATTGACATCTTATTCAGTTTTGAACATTTAATTGAAACTTTGGATTAATGTCTTTGGGCCTACATCATGTTTTGGATGTTTCATTGTAACTTTGGATTGATGTCTTTAGGCCTATATAGGCTACATCATATTTGGACGTTTAATTGTAACTTGGATAGATGTCTTTAGGCCTACTTCATGTTTAGGACATTTATTTGTCATGTCGGATTGACGTCTTTTATGCCTTTTGCCCTATGTCAGCTGGGTTAGGCTCCAACTGCCAGAGAGGTTTATGACCTGACAATTTGTTCTATTCTATTCTGGTTTAACCTGACGCGATCCAGATCGTTCAATGCTAGCCTACTATGGAGCATGTAAATTAAGTGGATCCAGCTGCACTGCAGGCTACTGCCATTGAAATTATGGTTTTGCCGGCTTATCTTCGTTTGTTAGCTTGTTTGTTGAAAACAGGAGACGTTGGAAATGGCCCACTTGAAATGATTAAGTTTTGGTGGTGATCGAGATAACCGCCTAATGCATTAGCAAACAACATTTTTGCTAAATATCTGTCAAACTAATATTGATATCAACATGATTCTGAGTGCTAAATTTTATTTTAAGGGTCAGAGAATCACATTTAGATGTTAACATTATCATGTAACTATTGCTTACAGATGTTACAGCAATATGTGAGCTTCCTTGGCAGAGTATTTTCTGGTTAAACAGATCTCCCTCGTCATTCCTGTAGCTCCAGTCTCTGCTAAGCTCCGCCCCGTCGTGATGACGCAGCAGTGTGGCAGGGACGTCAGTTACGTCGACATGAAGGGAAGAAACAAAACAGCTTTGAGCTCAGAGTTTCGGTGAACCGGAGAAGTAAAGTGAGTCCAGCGGCCTTCTCCATTGTTCCTCACAGTCAGGACGATGTGGCAATGTGTGCGACCTGTCTCTGTTAGCGCTGGCTGAGGACAGGGAGCTAGCTAGCCTGCTAGCTCAGTGTAGCCTCTGACTGACAGCTAACGCCTGTAGCCTTAAGCTAACTCATCACTTCTCTGTGAATAAGGTAAGATCTGAGATTTTCTTTTCTCATGCAACACCAACTGTGCTTTAACTCCACACACACCAGACTTTGGCTGATTGTTTTTCACTTCCAGAAGGATTGACTTCATTGTTCCCCCCTCAGCTGGCTTTAAATAGGGTTTACTTTTGTTTGAGAGTTAAGCAACAAGCCGAGGTCAGTCCTAATGTTTAACTTTAGTGTGATTTAGCATGGTCAGGTTAGTTCAGTGTGAGCCTCATCTGAACTTATGGAGTTTTCATCACCTTTTATATGTACTCAACCATGATTAAACATCATGCAGATGCCATTTTTAACCATCCACGTGTCTCTTAATAACTCTATTTATATGTGTATATAATTTTCCCTGACGTTATAAAACTAAAGGAGCACAATCTTGCCCTTCTTAGTCAAATATTGAACTTGTGCTGGAGAGTTAAAGGCACACTTAAGGGCTGTCACTTGTTCCCCTGCCTCAACGTTCATATCTCAGTCATGTATAACTGAGAAACTCATCAGATTAAGATTTGATACTTGTATCAACAGCTACAAGGTGACCTTGTAAATCTGTGGCAGGTGTAATTTTTACCTGAGGAAAAGCTGACAGCTGCTGTCATATATATTTCAGAGAAACCTGAAGTTGTTAAGGTGTCAGCTGCCATGGCACCTGTCCAGGTTTCATGTATTATAATCACACAAACATCCTCACAGTCCAGCTGAAGCTGTTTCTGTATGAGATTGTCGTGTTTTTGATATATATTGCTGATTGTTTCAAGCTTTAATCTCTTGTTGTAAAGTAACATAGCAATAATGACCTTCCCTTGTGGTTTGCATATTTTACATTCTTTAACCCCTGTTTCCAAAGAAGCTTTGTTCTCCGTCTATTTTTACTTTTAGTCAAGAAGAGATGCCGGGAAGGAAACAATAGATTCTGATAAAATGCTTCAAACTTATCTGACACCATTGGTACATTTCCAAAATGTGTCAAACCATGTCCTGTTTTGTAGATCACTCTTAATCATTTTTCTTTTTTTTATGCTGTTTTGGCCATGAGGATGACCAGATAAAACCTGCAGTTCTGGTAAACTTTTGCTGTCAATGTCATTTAAGATTTGATTTGAATCTTATTCAAAAGATGAATCAGTGATTAATCCTGTTTTGGTTACTACAATGGCCACATTATCTTTGCTTCTCCCAAGAGTCAGACATTATACAAACTATAGGACGCATTTGTTCAGACAATCATAAATACATGTTTCTTTTTTCTTAACTTTCTCTTTATTGAGGTTCTGGCATTCAGCATTACAATCCAGTCCACCAATACACAACCCCTTTTTTTTTCTTGTTAATGTTGAACAACCTTAATAAAACAACAAATGGCAGCAGGGCACATTATAAAGACATATTGCAAAAATAAATAAATACAAAATAATAATAATTAAAAAACATGCTACTAAAATAATCATTGAAAATAACAAAGTCAGGACAAAGACAAAAGAGTGACAAGACCTAAGCAAGACAGAACACATACACCATCAGCTATGCACGATAATGTCCAGGATTTCCGTAATCGCTGTTACTTCCATGATGCTAAATGGGTAGAGAAAAAGTAAAATGCATGTATTTTTTTTAAATGACAGATGTATAGCTTTAATTCGAATTTATGAAGCAGACACTTATAATTTGAGCTCAAATTTAATGGGATAAACATGGAAATAAAGGAACCTTTTCAATGCATTCATCTCTAATTTACTTGTTAGAAGGCAAGCTGAGGCCTCTCTCTGGGCCATCCACCTCACGCTGGAAGAATATCTTCTGAAAGAGCTCCAAATTACAATTGTAGAGATTCTTCATGGATCCTGGGCGGTGACATCAAGTTATACAATAATTAATATCGCAAGCTGGTCTTCTGATCCTTGACCTCGCAGTTCTTACTCCTCAGTGACGACATACTCATATCAGCTGTGAACATTAAAGACTGACGTTCAGTTCAGATTGAACCAACCTTGAGCAAAGCAAACAGGCAGCAAAACACATCTCCAAAGGTCAGCATGTTTTATTCTATCACTTGTTAATATAAGCTTGTTACTCTGGAGCCATCCTGACTCCCTTGAATCTACTGATTAAACACTTGAAGATTAAAAGCAGATGTATTAATCTTTAGCTTTTGAAATATTAACATACTGGTTGTTCAAATTTGTTTGACTTCCTTTCACAAATGATTTATTAACACTTCCTTAAACACAGCTGCAGCCAGGGCAGCAAAACATACACAATGATTTCTTGTAAGGAACTCAGAATAAACCTGTTATTGATGTTTAACCTGTTAGTAAAGATTGTTATAGAATCATTAACTTTCTTCTTGTTCAGTGCATTTTACCTTTGTATACACAGTTTGAGTGGTAAGTTTTGTTGAAACACTTCATGGCAACTTTGACATATTTATGTCTTTATTTTTTGGCAACTCAAAGTTGGTTCAGTAGGATGCCCATCCCTAATTTAACTATAATACAAATATCAAAGGTCTCATGTTTACTTTGCTGCTATTTATAGACAGTAGCTTTTCTGTTGCAGTGTTTGCTGTTCCTTTTTGTTTAAGTTTGGTCTGTGCTCAGATTTGTTTGTATTAAAGTGCATTGTACATCACTTTTTGGACATACGATAAGAGCTGTATGTGGCATATAACGATGCTTTGAGAATATTACTAAAGAGTTGTAGATGATGCAGTGTGTGTGCAATATTTATTGCTGCAAGGAGTCATTTGCAAGAATTTGCTGAATTTTGTGCTTCTGCGGCACCCAGGGCTGGGAGATATGGATGAAAATGTATCTCTGTTTTCGCTCAATGGCAATATTCATTCTATCTTCAATGTTTCAATGCAGAGGACTACTGAAGATTGAGCTCGGAGGCTGCAGCTCACTGTTGTAATTTGTCATCATTGCATTTCATGGTTCTTGTGTGAAATCCACAAGACATTCTTTTTTTTTGTTGGCCTCTGCTTTGGCATCTTCAGCCAAAAGCATCATTCTGCTGCTTAAACATGACTCAACACAATACTATTTTTATTTTTACCCCCATACTTCCTCCTTTCCTAGAGCATTGTTGTTGTACTTTTGCAGGACATGGGGTGGGCTGTGGTGTCTTTTTAAGTTTTGTTTGTGAAGAGGAACAAAAGCAGGGAGGGTCAAACTCACAGTCAGGATAATCCCTCAAAATGATAGCTTGCTTAATGATTATTTAGCACAGTCTATCTTGTTTGAAATATGATAATATTATGTGTGTGTGTTTTGTTTTATCTTAACCTCGAGTCTATCATAGAGGCAGATTGATTGTTGCTTCATTTCTAACTTTCCCATGACTTTGCCCTTTGCATTTCCTGGTTTTTAGCCAAATGCTTGGATGTATTCCCTCATCAGTAATTTCCTCTCTTGTGTTTTTCAGATTAAGCAATCATGACGCAGAAGGTCGATCTGTGTTCTGTCTCCCTCGGCGTGCAGGGCATGACTTGTGGCTCCTGTGTCCAGTCCATAGAGCAGCGCATCGGGTCTCTCCCTGGCGTAATACACATAAAGGTAAATGCATTTCTGCGAAGATATGTGAATTATTTTTGTCCCTTTTTGTGTCACTTGACTGATTTTCCATGATAAGAGGCATTTCTTGATATTTGCTGACTTAACTTTCTTGCAGGCACTTCCCATTTCAAAAAGAGGAACTGAAGTTGCATGAGTTCTTGTGGTATTAATCTAATCTGTCTTTTTGGGTAGTTAAAAGAAAATCACAACCTTGAGAAAAAAGGAGAATATACTTACATAATTTCATTAAGTAAAGGCTTCTGCCCATTTAAGTGTAACAAACTTTGATGAAAGTCACAGTTTCACCGCCTCGGGTCAGATTTAAACCAAATTACATCAATGAGATATTGATGAATGGCTGCAGTTGTGGTCTGTTATTTTGTTTGTTGTGTTTTTAGCCCTCAGGCTAAGGTTAAATGAGAAGATAACTTAATATTGTGCTCCAGATAAAGCTCTGCCCTTTGCCAGACTGTGACAGCAGGTCGATATACAGCCTCTACCCACAGGAAATGTCATTTGTGCCTTAAGAGAATCAGTTCCTGCCTTCTTTTAAGTTAATCCACGTAGACATGATCAAGACATGACTATTTCTTCATTGAACATTTCCTCATTATGTGCCCTTCGTGTCTCTGGTTGTTGAGAAAAATCCAGCAGCATGCAGGCGGGTTAACTCCCTGCTAAACCCCCACTGTGGTCTGAACTTATGGCTGCAGTCAAGTGATCACTTCAGTGGGTCACATGTTTCCTTCCTGGGGTCATCATGCTGATGAAGCACTGAGAGCTTACCAAGGCCATGAGCTTTTTCACCTCTTTAATATATGAAAGTTCATGATTAGAAAGGAAAAAGTATATCCGTGGAAATGTCCTTAAATTTTTACTGCTGAAGTGAAGTGTGTATGTTCATTTGAGAAGAAACATTTTTAATGCCTAAAGACAACACAACAATTAAATAAAAAAACAGTAAATATAAGCAATCGGGCTCCCAGTCTAAGTACTTTTGTGTAGAGATGTTGAGGCACAATTCCTAACAGAATTAGAAGACCACCACCCGATAAAAGGTTTATGCCACAGCTGCCTTAAAGTAACAGAATTGGTAATTACCAAAATCATGTTTATGTTTCTGTAATGATTAATACATCAGTATGTAGAAGCTCTATAATCATAATGATGTTTTAATGCTAAAATATAATTACCTTCGCCAAGTAGGTTATGTTTTCACCGGTTTATGTTTGTTTATTTTTTAGCAAGATTACACAAAAACTCCTGGACAGATTTTGTTAAATCTTCAGATGTTGGTAACGGCCCGACTTATAAATAATGAGACTTTGGTGAAGATCCTGATAACTGCCATTAGTGAATGATAGTTTTTGCTTCATAACTGTCTAACTAGTAATGATATCAACATGATTCTGAGTGCTAGGTGTGGGTGTTCAGGGTCAAGGAATCATATTATGATGGTAACTTTATCATGGAGCTATTACTTATAGATGTAACAGAATTATATGAGCTTTGTGAGTGCTTTCTAAATACTATTGTCATCCATGACTTTTCAAAGTTACTGTTTCGTAAAAAAAAAAAAAATCAGTAAAACACATTATTTCTTGATTAAGATGTCAAATCAAGTAATTTATTTGAATTCCTGAAGAAAAAGAGTTTTATAGGTTGAACGATCTGCTTGAGTAATTTCTGACTTCTCAGAGAAGCCAAAATTCAGGGTATAAAAAGGTTAGTTCAGTTAGAAATTCCTCACTTCTGACCAAAATGTACATACAATAAGTAAAACTTTCATTTTTTATCTAGCTTGTATAAGATTTCTAAGATATTTAAGTTATCTTGTTATACATGAAATACATAAATTTAACCAAAGATTTGTGTAAATTCTGCTGGATTAATTTCTGACTTTTCAGAGAAGCCCAATGACTGTCTTAAATCTGGATACTTTAAGATGAATTCAGTTTGAATTTCCTAATTTGTGCTCTAAAAGTTTGTCCAAGAATAACATTTTCAGTTGCTTTTGGAAGATTTCTAAACTAGAAAAGCACCCTAAGAGCACAGACCTCCACCAAGCAGCTCACTCCCACCCATGAATTGTGATTTCCACCCAATATGATAGTCCTATATTTATTTTATATGCACATTGTGGAATGAAAAATATCAATCTGCAAGAATTGTAATTATTGTTGATATAAATATCAACCAGCAGAGTTACCTACTTAGTAGTGGGTCTTGTAACTTGTTGACTGAACCAGTTTGCTGCTGCTTGTACAGATGTTGGTGATGTGTGCACCGCATTGCTTCTAGTTGGCAAATCACCAGCCTGTTGGTCAGAGCAAAACCACGGTGCTTTGGTGTGGGGCGCATTCGCTGTATGTGGAATATGGGGGTTGAGTTTTTACACTCACACACACAGACTTCTACTATGATGGACTATGGCTGTCTTGATGTTATCAGCAGCCTTGTTTTGAGTGATTAAGAGGCTCCATCCTCCTGTCCACCATGTCTGTGAGCAGGACTCTGCATGCACAGCTGACAGTGCTGACTTATCATTCGGCGTTCTGTGAGACAGCAGACTGAGTCTGCCTGGAGAATGCTGCGTTCAATTAACCTCGGAACTGGGAACTGGGAACTGGGAGTGACGTCATCTCCGACTTATCTGCATCCCAGTTTAAGTCGGAAAAAAAGCGTGCCGATCGACCAGGCTATTGTTCGCCGTTGTTAGCACGCCCTGCGGCGTTGTTCACAAATATCACATGAAGAATGTGATTATTACTATGGCAGCGTTTTTGTAAATATAAGTCTAACACTACTACACAGCTGATCTAGAGCGACACACACTAGTCAGAAGTGCAAATATATTGATTATTACAGGAGCTAAATAACTGTTCACACTGGGGGCTTCCATCTTTGATTGTCAACTCAGGGGTGGCGAGGTTTCCCCGGGTTCCTAGTAGGAAATTCCGACCTCGGGGGGCATTCCAGATAAAATTTCCTACTTGGAACTGGGAAATTCGGACTTCCGACTACAACTGGAACGCACCAGGACTCCTCCCCTGGCATTGCAGGAAAGCTGGGAAATGTAGTGACTTAGGCCTGAAAAACTAGAAGTAATTTTGCAAATAAACTACAATTCTCACAACACTGTAAATGAATGGGATTAACCTTTATAAACTTTAATGGTTATTTTGGGATGTTAATCTGGTTCAGATCAGCACCAACATTTAATGGCTTCTTCCTTGGACCAAACCACACATCTGGTTAAATTTTCACGTAAATCCATCCAGTAGTTTTTGCATGATCTTGCAAACAGACAAACAGACGGACCCTGCAAAAACACGACCTCCTTGGCAATGGTAAATATTTATTTTTTGCGGTTTTATCTCTGGTGGTTTAATAATTGTTTTTAAAACTAAACATCCTTAGCAGGCTGGCACTGAGACAATCCTGATAAAGTACACAGAGTGGCACACAAACACAATCCTCTTGATGCAAATGATTAAATATCAGTGCTTAAGACCAAACACTTCAGCTGGAAGAACACTTGAGGGTTCAAAGTAGGAGGATTAAAAAAACTTGCAGAGGGGGGTCTTTTAATTCTGCCTTAAACTCACAGAGTGAAGCAATGTGGGATTCATGCAGTCTGCTCTTATCGATACAAGGAAGTTTATTTTAGTGACAATCGCTCCTTTGTAAAAGCTGACAAGAACTTGGCACAGGAATATTGCTTTCTTAAGTTTCATTTAAAAATACAGTACAGAGACATGTGAAGTCCATGACAGGTTTTCTGTTATGTTGATTCCCAAATGTATATATGTGTGTCTGATAAAATTATTTAAACTGCCACCAACACTGTGTGGATGAAATGCATACATTAATAGGCAATTCAAGTCTAAATTATACTTAAATGATTCTCTGTTCTTCAGCTGCTGACCTCAGATAGGAGAACCCAAAACTTGATATTGTCTTTGTCCATGTAGATCCTTAAAAACTTACAAGACTCAAAATGCTTCTGTGGTTTGAGTTGTTCAACTCGTAATTCCTGGCAATCAAGGCGACATTCACAACTGGTTGTTATCTAAGTGCTTACAACAGCTGATGGATCTGAATAGAAAAACAAAATCAATGAGTTTTGACTTCAAAATGGTGGATTATCAAGGACAGTGGACTCAGATGTAAGAAAAGAGGTTTAAAATGGACAATGAGAACTGCAGCCATTTCATCTAAAGCTAAGCAGTGCAAACATGTTATTAATTCTTAATAACTTTTATATGGTACATCAACTGTGCACTTACCCTGATTGTCCAGAGTATTGGAATATTGTTTTGGTTAAAATCAAATCGATTGCCCACAATTTCATTGATTCTGGTTGTATCTCAAAGTTGCGTCCCCATGAATGCTGTAATTTCTGTTAAAGGGATTTGTTTTTTGTTTTTGTGTCCTTCCTCATTCGTAAGTCCAGTGCAAACAGATAGACACCTGTCTTTGACTGTATGTGCAGAAATAAGAAGAGACAGGCAGAGCTCACACACCGCTAATTAGCTTAGCTCAAACACTGGGAGTCAGTGGGTAGTGTTATGCTGCATTCACACCGCGAGCGACCCAGCTACCAAAATCGCGTTGCCCACTGACGTATGGTCGCTCGTCCATAAATACCTAATTTTATTACCGTTGCCATCGGCCGTTGCTCAGTGACGCAAAGTCCGCTCGAGTTTTACCATGATCATATCATATATCATATAATAGGATATATATGCAGACATTATTCCAGGTGTATCCTTTTCATTTACTTATCAACCACAAAACACTGCAGCTGATTCCCTGCAGCAGCATTATCTGTGAGTTTCCTGCGGTTCGTCTAAGCGGAACTAATGTCCTCACTGACTAATGATTCCGGAATCCACGGACATGGATTGCTACTCTGTAATCCGGATGAATAACAGTCTGTCTAGGGTACCGTCACATGTGCACACACTGCTGATTGATCAACTTTTTTTACTTTCACATCGCGCGACAAGCTACGCGGTAGTGTGAAAAGCAGCTGTCGCATCGCAGGAGGGTTAGCCCTGCCCCATCGCAGCTGTACATTGACTTTGCATGGAGACTGATTACCGAGGTAGTGCAAGTAGCCTCCGGTGTGTACGCAGCTTTAGCCTGCCTCTGCCGACAGTCTTCTGATACAGCAACTCTAAATGGTCCTGAATGCTTTTTGTGACTTTTTTTTATACCACATTGTGTGACATTATGTTCTACTTTTATCTCATTAACTTCTTCTACTCATAAATAGAGGCTTTCTTTTGTTAACATACTGTACTTCCGCATGCTCCCTGTGGCTTAGTTTCATATTTATTTCTTTTGATAATTGCATAACTTGAATTTCCCCCTGTGGGACTAATAAAGGTGTATCTTATCTTATAACATGCTTATCTTAATCTTTAAGTATATTACTTAAAGTGACAGTAAAAAGAGTCACAGCAAGCACACTGGATTGTTTAGAGTGCTGAAAAGTTTATTTGATGGTTGTAGGCAGAGGCAGGCTAACACTTCCCATTGACTCCCAGTGTTCGAGCTAAGCTAATCAGCAATGGGAGAACTCTGCCTGTTTCTTCTTTGTTACTGCACACACAGTCGAAATACTGGTGTATATCTGCTTGTCATGGACTTGAGAGTGAGGCAAGATCTGAAAACAAACAAAATGTTGCCATATCCCTTTAATGTTAAGCTTTATTTTTTCATCTCTAATGTTAATGAGCCTGTAAGCCTTTCAACAGCATGCTCTTTTTCGTTTGTCATAATTGCCCGTCTCATCTTCTGAGCTGTAGGTCTCATTGGACCAGAAGAATGCCACCATCATCTTCGACCACAGCAAACAGAGCCCTGAGTCTCTTTGCGAGGCTGTCGAGGACATGGGCTTTGAATCAAGTCTGTCAGAGTCCAGCACAGCCACGCCCATCGCCACAGAAACTCAGCTGATCCCCACCCCGAGCCTGACACCAGCAGCCCAGCAGGAGGCCCTGGAGAAGCTGTCCCAGATTCAGGGAGTGCTGGATGTCAGGGAGAGCCCGGCTCAGACGGGACTCAGCGTCACCTTTGTCCCCTCTTTGACTTCCTCCCAGCAGCTGAGTGATGTGATGGCCAGTGTCACACCTCTGGAGACCGCCACACCCAGCAGCCCCCAGCTCAATGGCCCCACTCTGTCCCCGTCCCACTCATCGGCAGCTGGGGTGTCGCTCTTGAAGCTGCGCATTGAAGGAATGACCTGCCACTCCTGCACCACTACGATCGAGGGAAAGATCGGGAAACTGAAAGGCGTTGAAAAGATCAGAGGTGATACACTCAACCTGCTCTCAGTGATTTGACAGCACCTTTTAATGTAGTTTTTTTTAAACATCTTTCAGTTTTAGTCATAATTTAGTCATCTAAGTTGTTTTAGTTTTAGTCTAGTTGTAGTTGATGAAGTTTTACAATATTTTAGCCGTTGAAATCGACTGTAAATTAAGTCGACTAAAATACAATATGAAGTGTAAAGAGTATGGCATTTTTTATGTTTTTACACTTAGATACATTTATTTAAACTTCTTATCAACACTTACCTTTTTCATAAAACATAGGGATGGGAATCAAAAAACAATTCCAGTTGAGAATCGTTAACAGATCTATCAAAGTAAAAATATCACGAGTCTTTTTGCTTATCAATTCCCTTATCAAGTCCTTCCACTGACAGGGTTCAGAAGCGTCAGAATTGTGGCTTAATTTTTTTACAAATGGAGCCAACTGCACAGCCTTATGTGAGTGGAAATACCAGCAACTTGCAGAAGCAGTTATCTATGCTGTGACGTGTGTTTGACATTGTTGACACTGAAAATCTACAGTCCAACGTTTGCCTACATGGAATATCTGCAGGAATCAATCAGGGAATCGTTAAAGAATATCGTTAAAGAATTGGATCGTTAAAGAAGCTTTGATATCGATAAAATCGTACTAATTCTCACCCCTAATAAAACATGACATTATGTTATCACCTCCGTAGCACTGCTGTGGTGTTGAAGCCAAGTAGGCCACATTGTGACGTTAGTTTCAGTCTACTCACTGTCGCATAGATGTTTGGAAGGGATGATGCCACTTTAAGTTTATCACATTTTACCGGTCATAATCAAGCCACATGGTTTACACAGTGAGTAGTTCTGCACAACATCAGTATGAAATGCGTCCATATGTCTACTAGGGATGTAACGATATGAACATTTTGTGTCACGGTTATTGTGACCAATATTATCACGGTTATCAATATTATCGCGATATTGTTGCAGTGTGCTCAAAATGTTCTAAAATTAGGCTACTTTAACACAGTCTTGAAATCATTTAACCTCTATAGTATTACAATTTCAACAGTTCTTTTGTCTTTTTGTCAATAACTGTGTCAGGAAATGTCCCATAAGTAAATTTGTTTAAACTTTTTTCATTAGAAATAAAAGTAAACAATTCTAGCAAGTATTTGTCATTATTTTGTTATAAATGCTTAAACTGTGTGTAATTACAAGAATAGAAAAAACACATATGAACTTTAGACAGGTTTCTCTTCATGAACAGCTGTAAATGAACATGCTCAAAGTTTTTCGACGACCAAAAATAAATTAAACCAATTTTGCACACACTCACACAATTTAGTTTGCCTACAGCATTTGTGTCCATGTTATAGCTCGTTATATTAGACCATGTCCAGGCCTTTTTATTTATTTTTGTTTTACTGACGATAGTCCCTGAAGCAGTTTGCCCCCTTCATGAGTCTCTTCTGGTCTCCCCTCCCCCTGACCGATCTTGACATCTCTGTCTTTAATATTTCCAAATTACGATTGATTAAATCCATAAAACATGAACGTTGATCCTAATGCTGTTTATTACACGATTTATACATTATTTAGACAGAAAATACTGATAACAACCTGTTATTCACTCAGGTATGGCTCACTGAATCTTCTCTCTCTCTCTACCTCTACGGCTCGGTCAGTTCATTTACTTGAGGAGTTACAGCAATTTTAATCACGCACGTCTTTTTCTTTCGCTGCAGCTTTATGTTTTGACAAGGTGACTGTCCTCTATCAGTTTCCCCTCGGCATCCTTGTAAAATCCAAAATTCAACCAGACTTCAGAGTCTGTTTTAGGAGGAAAAGTCTCCACAGTAGTGTCGCTCAGAGCAAAATCTTTTACTCTCACACTTAGAGGCCAAACAATGCAAACTGCGCATGCACACCTTATGTCAGGCTGCTTAATCGAGGACAGATACATAGCTCAGGCTTTTCCAGTCGAAAAGCAGCATCACCGTGCGTTATTGGCACAGTGTGGTGATCAAACACGGTATAACGGTAATTTTAATAGGACACTATAATGATTACCGTGGGAAATTTTACCGCAGTTTACCATTTTACCGGTAACCGTTGCATCCCTAATGTCTACTCTCCATTTTCTCTCAGGCATCAGCTAAGGCAGCTTTGATTGGACGTCCCTCTTTAGTCATCCAGCCTTTCCACACAACCAGCTGTGATTGGATATACTCCTAACTTTTCCATCAATCAATCAATCAAACTTTATTTATATAGCACTTTTCCTACAGCATATGTAACTCAAAGTTCCCTACTTTCTACATGACCAAATTAGGTTTGATTGGATTAATTCTCTATCAAACATTTTCTCTCATTTTTATTTGTTGATGAAAATGTCAGTTAATTTAGTTTTACTTTTTGTCCATGCACTTTTTATTAGTTACTGTCAAGTTTTCATCAGCGGTAAAAAGGTTGTTGACGAAAAACTACAATGAAAATAATTAGTCAACTAAATTAAATGACATTTTAACAGTTTCTTCGCATCTTAGAGAAACCACATCAACATGTTTGTCCCTCTTCATCACCACCTCTGACAGATTGTTCACAGGATTTGTCTGTGACTCATGAAATCCTTTCACTGGCCTTGTTGTGAGGATCATTTTGACAGATAGGATTATTTGTGCTGAGTGCAGAAATGTCATTGTGGATTGAGCGGTCATGTGAGCTGCTGTACATTCTGTGTACAGTGTTGTGTGGCCGCTCAGTAAAGGTGAGAATCATTCTCGTGTTTATTATTTACGTTAAGGTCACAATAGCTACACAGTATCAGTGAATCACATGCAGTAATCAAGCTTATAATAACAATAATAACAGTAATAATACTAAGAAGAAGAACTTTATTTGTGTGGCACTTTTAAAATCAGAGGTTTACAAAGTGATTTGGCAAACAGACAATAACATAAAGACAACAATTACAAGAGCGTCAGCACAAAAGGAAATATAAACAAAAAAACAAAACAAAAGCACATTGAGGCACTGTTACAGAAAAATACTTCTTGACGTAAGAACTCAGACAAACAAGGACCATTTAACATAAAATGAGACCATGAGATCTGAAATAAAGGCTAAAAACATAAAACCAGTAAGAAAAAGAAAAAAGGGGAGAAAAAAATAAAAGGGTGTGAGAAGGGCAATATCAGTCATGACAAACTCATAATTATGTAATAGCAATGATAAAATAATCAACAGACATGAACAGGAGATAAAACAATAAAAAGGCTAAAAAGGTTATCCAGATAAGATTAAAGGTGTAACAAAAGTGAAGCATAAATTAGATAAAATCTGATTTAGAAGTAAGTCGTGGCATTAATATGAAACATAACAGAAAATGTAAATAAATGAAGAAAGATTGAAATACAGTTTTTTTGTTTGTTTTTTAAGATTATTTTTTGGTGCATTTTTGTGCCTTTATTGACAAGATAGAGACAGTGGAAAGATCTGTGAGTGGGGCCATGATAGAGTAGGGAGAGGATGCTCTGCTAATTGGCCACAGGTTGGATTTGAGCCCAGGCTGGCAGAAGTGTGTAGAATTATGAGTTGCGTCTGGTTGCTTACCACTCGACTGAACCAGCACCCGCAACATTCTGGACAGTTTGACTGAGCGGAATTAATAATTTCAAAATGAGGAATTTGCACTGATATGGCATAATGGTTTAGCCTGTAATCACTGGATTTCCTTTTAGAAATCAAAAGTAACATTTATTAGAATAAAATGTTTTTTATCTTATGTTTCTGACACAGATAGACTCGTCACTATGAAAGGAATTGGTCAGTTTTAGTTATGTGGAGGCCCTGAGCTGTAGCCAAAAGAATATTACAAACAAATCAATATTGACAATTATCAGTTCAGAAATATAACATACAACTCCTTTGAATTTACTGTGACATCATGTGAACTACAGACTAGAATCCAGCAATATGATATGAAGAAGAGCCGTACAGGGATTACAATCACCATCGAGGCAGGTTATATGGATATTTTTTAAAACTCTGTAATCTTTTTACAAGTTGATATAATATTAAAAATCCTCAATGTTACATGTATGAAAAATACATATCTTCAACTAGTGCTATAATATTAAAGCATGGTTCCTGCTACAGGAAATACTCTACTGTCTGTTCTAGTGACGGAGATAATAATAGCAATAGTAAAACTGATAATAATAATGATAACATCAATAATTATACAGAATCAAATGACTGTCTAAATGCTGCCAACTAGTTGCTTAAATCATTAACTAATGAAATTCTAATATCTTGCTCCAAAATGTCTTACACTGGAGTTATGCTCCGTAAGAGGCCCAGCACTGTTGTGCTGTGCATGATAACAATTTTATTATTATTAATAATGATAATAATGATAACTAGCTAGCACTCAAAAAGCGCAACCCTCCACCCAGATAGCTCACCAGTGTTCCACCTATAAGCTGTAGTTTTATGATAAAGAAATCTGGTCCATTGACCCAGTCAGTAACGTTTTTATTTCAAACCTGCACAATACAACACAACATTGGTTTGAAAAGGGAACCCTGAAACCTTTATAAACATAACATATTATTAGTTTGGCAATTATGGAGCAAAATGATTCTTCTCAAAAGGCAGTTACCCAGATTAACTCCATAATCTAATAATTTTTAAATTGGGCCATTACCAATGACTCCTGAAAATTTCAGCCAAAATCTACACAGTAGTTTTTGTGTAATCTCGCTAACAAACAGACAAACACACACAAGAACAACCTAGGTAATAGCTTAAGTTATTTACACATCACAGAATACAAGTTACTATGAGCTTTACAACTTTTACTTAAGTAAAAAATGATGGAACTAAAATTATGAAAATAAATCCTTCACTGTTGATGCCACAAAGCCAACGGTCAAGTAAAAGCCAGGAGAGAAAAGTGAAGGTCAAAGATTTAAAAGGGAAGTTTTTCAGGTTATTAAGTAATTTATACAAAGCAATCCATGAAATCTCAAAGCACCAAAGCAAATAAATAAAATTGTCATAACAGACATTATTATTATCTTACAAGTTTGTTTAAAGAAAAGATTTAATGGATTAATGACTCAGCTGGAGGGATTTTCTCATGCAGGTTGCTACAGTCTGTTGGAGCTCCACCTACATTAACCGCTTTTAACCAAACATCCACTTGTAGTTTGGACCGACTTATGAAACAAAACAAAACAAGAGAAAGCTAGTGTTTTAAAAGCACTGTACTGCAAATATCTTTTATTTTACTAAATTATCCCTTGAAAACATGTAAACTGTAGTCGTTTTCCAGATATCTTAAAAACATTTTCGTGGACATAACAGCTTTTAAACAAAGTTTTCTTTTACCTGCATTTGTCTGTGTCAGATGAGAGCTAGCACATATTGTTTTCATTTTAGTCAGAAAATCCAAAAATGCAAATATGCCTTGTTTTTAAACATCTTTATTACACTTTCAAAAACATTCATATCAGCCATGATGATCTAATAAGACAGGTGATAAACTAAAAAACAGACAACAACTCAGACAAATTAAAAAGGACACAATTTTGACATCATCCAGGTTACAATGTGTATTAAAAGTCCAAGTTTAAGAAAAAAGGCTCCATCCAAAATAGTCCCAGTGTTGTCAGACCACCCTGCCATGATCTCAGGGCATGATTACATGACAGGTTTGTCACCAGGTGTTGTCACCAAAAACAGAAAAGTTTTTCCTTGGCATTTTCAATTGCACTTACCATTCAGTGCTGTGAAAATGAATTTCCCCTTGGGTACAATAAACCTATCTAATCTAATCTAATCTATTCACACAGATCTGCAAAAACGACTGAAAACACAGTAGCCTGCATGCTAGGCCAGTGGTCGGCGATGTAAGTTACTCCTTGGTGAAGACAACAAATGGCTCTCCACTAGGGATGCATAATATTGGATTTTTGGCAATATTTGAAATGCCGATATTTTTTTGATTCATTATTGACGTTAGCAGTATCACTTCTGATATTTCGGGCACAAGTTCTGTGTAAAAACTGACTTGTTTCTTTCAGTGTTACAGTATATTATCACATGAACAGATGCAAAACAAGAAAAAAACATTTAACACTTGCAAAAAGGAAACCCTCGATATTTAAATGTAACCATGCAGCAATGAGAATGTTCATCAGTTTGGTTTTTTTTGTTTTTTTTTAAATGTATATTTTTGGGCATTTTGTGCCTTTATTGATAGGAGAGAGACAGTGGATAGACTTGTGAAAGGGGGTGAGAGAGTAGGGGAAGACACTCTGCAAACTGGTCACAGGCGGGATTCGAACCTGGACCAGCAGAAGCAAGTACATGGGGTGCTAACCACTACGCCAAACCAGCACCCCTGTTCATCAGTTTTTGATATTTGTATAATTCACTGATATTCCAGCCCATATATGGTCCATATGTGTGGCCTATATATCAGTTGTAAATATTTGCAAAAATTTCAGTACCAGCCGGTACTAATACTTAACTCTTTAGGCTGGTATCGGCCAATACCGATATCAAACCAACAATATCGTGCATCCCTAGTCTCCATTGTTCAGAGTATTGACACAGCAAATCCACATTTGTTGAAGAAAAAAGGGGAACAGTTAGCTGCACATGTGTTGTTTGGTTGTCAACCATAGCTGTTGTTGTTGTTCCTATGTGCGCACGCAACCTTTATCTGAACGAGTACTGCTCATGCGCTGCACGTCAGTGTTTGCCCTGCCTATGGCGATTCCTGTTTACACAGAAAAGACACTGAAAAAGACCCCAGTTTCAAAAGTTTGCAGATTCAGACACACCGAGAAACCATTCTTGTGTTAATGGAAGGTGAAAATGCAACGAAAACTCTCTTTCTTTCAGATGTTTTGGTTG
Organism: Scarus forsteni; assembly: GCA_036419115.1. NCBI lineage: Eukaryota > Metazoa > Chordata > Actinopteri > Labriformes > Labridae > Scarus > Scarus forsteni. The sequence goes on from JAZDUH010000395.1 coordinate 2,804,195, forward strand.
TCGTGTGAACCCCACTTTGGGAACACTGGCAGTATGAAGTTCCTGTTTTGTTGAAAAAATGTTCTATTTTATTGCTCTAACAAGATGCTCAGTGCTCGTATTTACAACTTTCTCATTATTTTTTTCTCCTCAGTTAATCTGGAGACTCAGGAAGCTACAATTGTGTACCTGCCTTACCTCATCACTGTCCAAACCATCATCGATCAGATTGCTGTGGCCGGCTTCAAGGCATCTGTCAAGTCCAAGCCCCGCCCTCTGCAGCTGTCCCCTCTTGATGTCGAACGTTTTGTCGACTTGCAAAAACCAACCATTTCATCGCCCACCAACTCCTCAGAGGAGACTGAAATCTTCATAGACACAACATTTACAACGCTCAGGGTGAAGGGCATGCACTGCCGGTCGTGCGTGGTCAACATCCAGGACAATATCTCCATGCTGCCTGGTGTCTCCTCTGTGGAGGTGATCCTGGAAACTGAGAAGGCCACCATCTGCTATGATCCTCAAAAAATCACAGTGAGTCAGTTACAGCAGGCTATCGAGGCTTTGCCGCCAGGGAACTTTAAGACTCAGCCCTGGGACTCGTCCGGTCCTCTCAGCCCTGTGCCCACATCGCCTACACCTGCCTTATCGTCACTGCGGCTTGCTGGAGCAGCCAAGGCTACACCCGCTGCCTTACAGATTTCTCTTGTTCAGCCTCTGGGCTCCTCAACTAAAATTCACATTGAGGGGATGACGTGCAACTCCTGCGTCCAGACCATCGAGGGCATGATCTCCAAAAGGAAAGGAGTGACCTCCGCTCAGGTCTCTCTGGCTGAACACCAGGGGGTCTTTGAGTATGATCCCCTCCTGACCACACCAGAGGAGCTGAGGGACGCCATAGAGGACATGGGCTTCGATGCTTTTCTACCTGGTAAGAGGACACAATGTTTGCTTGTCAAATTAGCAGCATTCTTACACTCTTAAAGGTGTAGTGTGTAGAAGTCGGCAACATTTCGCCAAACAGAAACTGTGAATAAAGGATATAATGTTTCAATTGGTATGTAAAGTCTGTCGGAATAGGTGCACAATCATCCCCATAAAACTTTAATTTTCTTTTTATTAAGTTAGAAAAAGCTTTTTATATCTATGTACCGCTGGTCTCCTCTCTGTGAAGGCTGACATAATGATCCGCAATGTTGTCTCCTGGTGTTTGGGCAAACGGGAAACGCAGCTTTGCTTGATTTTGGTATTCACCACCTCCAGTAGCTTACTGATTTAATGTTTTATTAACAGACAGGCTTACTCCAAAATCTGAATGCTAGATGTTGCTTAAATGCCCATTTCTAAACACTGCACCTTTAAGGGGCTTAAAGAGAGAGGCCAACATTTTTGTTGTTTTCATGTTTTACTGCATTCATGAGTACATGACAGTAGGGCTGTAATCAACCAAAGAAATTGTTGGTCGACTAAAACACAGTAATGGTCCAGAAATTGACCAATTGACACTATTTCTAGTGTGTAAAGAGAGCTTGCAGTAAACAAGCTCCTGACTGGTTTTCCTCGGCAATCACTGTTGCTTCTAGATTAATCAGTTGTACAGGCTGTTGACCCAGTGTTTCTAAAACAATGATACTATGCTTTGGTATCAGGGATGTCAGTCAGGGTCAGCCAGCCAGACCTCACTCTGCTGGGACAGTTTTAAGTTTAACACTTTTGACTGTATTTTCTGGCCATACATTCTTAAAAAGACTCCAACATATTCTGTGTGTTTTAAATGCCCGTCTCAATTATCACACCGCTGAGCTGCATGTGTAAAAGGCCTAAGGTAATAACGGGGTGTGGTGCAACTATCATCCAACGGGTGCAGGAGCACAAAACACCGACAAAAAATCTGTGTGGGAAAATATCAGAACAATGGCATAGGAGGCTTAATTTTACACATGGGATGGCACACCTAGGGATGGGACGATTGTGCCCTGCTAGGTGTCACGGTTAACTGCAATTCAAGGAGTTGTAGTCAGTTGATCCTTCAGACCCTCCAACACCATGTCATTTCCTTCACTGGTGTGTAAATGGGTATGAAAGACCACTTACTGTATGTGTTACTGATGCACAGCTCACATACATACTCACAACCATCAGTGAGTAAAGAAGGGTGAGAGTGAATGGGTGTGATGAGGGAGACGTGTCCTGCGGTGTGAAGCTGCTTTGAGTCATCAGAAAGATCAGGAAAAAAACCACACTCAAATCCAGTAAGCTTTACAGAACGACTGTCTTAGAGGACTCTCTTTTGTGTACTTAAAGAGTTATCATACATTAATTCATTCATTTTAAAACTCCTGCAATGATACTTCTCATTTTTGCATAAACAAAATAAAATTATTGACCTGATTTCTGGTTCAATAGCACAGTTGTCCAAATTTGCACTCTTCAGTTCAAACAAATGTATTTTTACCCCCAGTCCTTCCCGGAGGTTGTCTTGCATTAAGTAAGCAGCATCTCTGTCTTTAATATTTTCCAAGGACTGTGTCGAATGTGCAGGTTTTTACTTTCCTCTCCTGCCTTGTTTCAGTCCACAACTTCTCTTACAATAGCAAGGCCCCTAAACATGTGCTCGATACAAAATAATCTGCAAAACGAGCGGTGCATCTATAAAGTACTGCTCTGAAAAACTAAATGACCATTTTGTCACACAAAGCAGATGTCATAGTGGCTTTTATTAGTTTAAAGGAGACACATCATGCTTGTTTCTCCTTTTCACTATGCCAGATTAGGATGCCTGTAAAGCATTTCTGCCCTCAGTACAAGTCATTTAGTTCCTTCATTGCCCCACAATTGCGTTCTCAAAATCCTCATTTTAGGCCATTATCAAGCTCTCGTTGAAACGCTCGGTTCTTAGACTGACTTACAGTTACCTCGCAACGTCACAGCCCTTTGTGCTCTGATTGGTCAGTTCTGTCAGAGCTGCCAGGAGGATAGAGCCAGCCTGTCCTTCTTCTTCTACTGTATCTTCCGGCAGGCTCAAAGCAGCGACCGCGTATTTAGTCCCCCTACAGGCCAGAGCTGGTAATGAGTGAGTGTGAGCTAGGGAGCTATACACTGCTGCTGGGTGGATGTGTTCCTCAGTGACGGTTTTGTGGCTTACGGACATTACAGAGGAGGAAGTGTTTTATCAGATTACTCCAATAAAAAGAAAGGTACCTCGTGTCGTCACGACGATTTAAATCTCGCAGTCATCTCGCAATGACCTATTTTCAGAGGCATCAAATCTCGTTCTAGGATATCAGAAAAAATACAATATCTCATTTTTTGAAAAGTAGGGGGGTGTAAGGTCTTGTTTTCAAATTTATTATATTATATGTAAGTATTAAATCATGCATCAGCATATGTCTCCTTTAAAAAAAATGAACATTGTGGACAATTATTTCAAGTTAGAAGTTCATGCTTCATATTCCAGCTAGGATTCAGGGTAACACTTTACTTGAAGATCTAGTTTATAATGCATTATAAGCACGTGCATAAGACGTTATAATGCATGTATAATGCTTCATAAGTGTCATTATAATGGTGTATAACCATGTATAAGAACTTGTACCTAGGTTTATAAAGTATTACAAGTGTGGACATAATGTATTATAATCAAGCCTTTATAATGTTTTATACCTGCATACTCAAGTGACAAGTGTTTTGAATGAAGAATCTGAAGTCCTGGGTCACATTATAACCATCCTTACTCTAGCTAGTACCAAAGACACACATAGAATTGCTCAACATAGAACAGACACTAAATTCTCGGTTACAGAAAGGGCGTAATGCCTTATAAATATCAATAATATGTTATGTTGTTATAAATTGCATTCGTCAGTTCTCTCAGGTGCTAGAACTTAAACTTGTGAGCTATGCACATTTTTTTTTTTTACAGATTTCAATTGTATTGATATGTAGAGAATAATCTGCAACATCCTTTATATTTAGTTTTTGCAAAATAAGGTTTTTTAAAAGATCATTATGATGTTTAATTTTTAACTTACATTTTACTACCAGCCAGCAAAATACTGCTCCTCAAGTTATTCTTATTGTGTTATCATATCATGCAAATGCTAACAACTTTATACAGTGTGGTCACTTTACTAAAAGCTCTTAAAGTCATCCTCATAAGGCATTACAACCTTTCTTTACTACTAGCTAGAGTAAGGATGGTTATAAGGTGACCCAGAACTTCAGATTCTTCATTCAAAACACTTGTCACTTGAGTATGCAGGTATAAAACATTATAAAGGCTTGATTTTAATACATTATGTCCACACTTGTAATACTTTATAAACCTTGGTACAAGTTCTTATACATTGTTATGCACCATTATAATGACACTTATGAAGCATTATACATGCATAATAACGTCTTATGCATTATGAGCTAGATCTTCAAGTAAAGTGTTACCGGATTCAGTTTAAATTACATTTAATTTAACCTTTGTGTAACCAGGAAAACCTCACCAAGTTTAAAAATCTCTTTTGCAAGAGGGTCCTGGCCAAGATAGCAGCACATTCATTCATTCAGTTTTACACAAATACATTCAGTCATCAAACACATTAAACAAGAATTCAGTACATTTAAGAAGAAAAGTCACAATTTCAGACAGCCAATTTTGCTTGGGTTGTCCACATGAGAAAGACAAAGTGTATCAGTCAAAACGTCTGCAGCCAGTTGTGTCCTACTCCAAGTCACATCTGTCTGCAGATGTTTTGACTGATCAAATGTCCTTCTGTAGAGACTCAGTATAGTGAAGATGATGATGCAGACCTTTTAGTTTCTCCTTGTGTGTACTCTCGTAGTCAGCAGCATCTTAGACCTGAAGTCTGGTTAATTCTCTTTAAACACAGTCCTTTTTCTCTTTCACATCATAAAAATACTCCATGAGAGCAGCAGTTTTAATCTGATCATCAGATATGATAAGTTTCCATATTGTTGTTTTTATGTTTTTCTCGTAAATGTAGGTCCAACAGGACAGATGTTAATATGTGTTTCCTTTTCCTAAAACATTTTTGTGTCCACAGAAACCAACTCCTTACTGCCTGAGTCAGATTTCAGTCTCTCGAAGTCTACCAGTCCACCTTTGAAGGACCTGGACAGTGACATCCACAGAGAGACCCCCAAAGAGCGCAGCAGAGATTCAAACTCTAAGTGCTTCATCCAGATCGGCGGGATGACCTGCGCCTCCTGTGTGGCAAACATCGAGCGAAACCTCAAGAACGAAACTGGTCTGTAGAAATATCAGCCTGACAGAATTGATCATTTCTGAACAGTTTCACTCATGAGAACGTCTTCAACACTGTGCAGGGATCTCTTCGGTTCTGGTGGCACTGATGGCGAGTAAAGCCGAGGTTCGCTATAACCCTGAGCTGATCGACCCGGGGAGGATCGCCGACTGTGTGAAGGAGCTCGGCTTCACCGCGTCTGTGATGGAGAACTACGAAGGCTCAGATGGAAACCTTGAACTTGTGGTGAGCAGTGACTCAAACTGTCATCCTTCTTTTGAGCAGGCTAAAAATATCGGTAGGCCTGCACAATATATCGTTTGAACATCGACATTGCAATGTGCACATGCGCAATAGTCACATCGCGCATGCAATGTGACTATCGCATTTCCCCCATTTATTGGGGAAATGAAAAAAGCAACTGAAATTGAAACCTATTCTATTTTGTACAGAGACATGGCCTCCTGGATCCCTTTTATATACAGCAATCTTCATCATTCACAGATGAACCCCCTTAGCCTGGATTAAATGGTATTATATCAATACAATGGTGTCATTGTGAGTCAACCAAATTCTCCCCAAACAGAGCTATTCAAGTCATCTGGTGAAAATTCCTCTATTTTTAATATCGCAAGATATATCGCAATATATCGCAAATCCACAAAATTCGCAATGTCATTTTTTTCCAAGTTTGTGCAGCCCTAAATATCGGTCAATCAAACTTTACTTCTGTAGCACTTTTTATACAAGAAAATGTAGCTCAAAGTGTTTTACAAAAAGACAGTTCAATTAAAAGAAGATAAATGAACAGTATATACACATTATCAGCAAAATGAATCATAAATAAATTAATGACGTATCCAATACACAGCAAGGAAACGCCACATATCATCAAATAGATTAAAAATAAATTGAAATGAAGTAAGCATAAGAAAATAATAAAAGGGTGCTGTCATGATAAAACTAGGGGTGTCTTGATACGACTTTTTCACCTCCGATGCAGCCTTGAGTATTGGCCGATTCCGGTATCCATCCGATACGATATCAGCAGGAATCATACAGACTTTTATGACTTATTTTGAGGTATGGACTGTAAGAAAAGGCTTGATCAGGTGAAATTACTCAGAGAACAGTTGTCGGCAATAGTAGGTATGAGACAAACTGACCAATTTGTTTTTAACCAGTGGGTTTAATACATTTAACCTTAAGCATAAGAATATAGTACAATTAAATAAAATAAATAAAAAAATAAGGTAGAAGACCCTGAAAAGTAACCTCAAATAAATCCAAAAAACAAAAACATATGTTTTAAATGGCGAAATTACCACACTGTTCAACTTAAACAAAAGAATATGCTGCAACTGAATTGAATAAATTACAAATAAATTAGAATGGACTGTGTGTAAAAAGTGAAGTTCAACCAAACTTGGGCAAATTGGATTAAATTTGTTTCTCTGACACAAAAATGAATGTAGTAACTGTAACTAATCTTATTATTATTATTATTGTAATTTTCTTTTATTATAATGTTTTTTCTTCCTGATAATATACTGTGTAGGCCGCCTTGGTTCATGCGTTTTCATATGTTTATTCATAAAAAAAGGGGAAAAGAGGAAACCGATGTTGTAAAATAATGTTAAATAATACTGAAAAGGTTGTGTATAAACAAACATATATATTTGTATGCTTCATTTCTCTAATAAAAAGATAATTAAGTAAAAAGGATGGACTGTGTGTATCAAAGGGCTTACATCAAGGATTTTAGATGCAGGCTGATATAATCCGGTATTTGTTTTTTTGTTTTTTTTGCTGATATTGCACCCATATCCAATATAATATCGGATTGGGACACCCCTATTATGAACCAAATCCACCCAGCTATCCATCCATCAGCAAAATGCATCATAAATAAATAAATGATGTACCCAGTACACACCAAGAAACCACTGTCTTAAAGGTTTAAAATGAGTTAACACTGGAGGTTAGAGCAAAGTTTAAAATGGAAAATATCATTAGATAGAATAAAAATACATTGAAATGAAGTAAAAAGTAAGCAAAAAAAAGGGTGCAGTAATTAGAATAAAAACATTAAAAGGTAAACCCAATGTGTTTAAAGAAGGAAATACATTTCTTGTAAAGAACATGGGGGAATACAACAAAACAAGAGGATCAACTACTAAAAGAATATCCTGACATTATAACAGAAAAAGATAAAACTTAAATGACTTAAAGCAGATGAGATGAGTACATTAAATTTACATAAAAGCCAGACTAACCTATGGTGTTTACATCTGAACAGAGAAACCTGGTTATTCACATCTCTGTATATTTGTTAGAATGCAGTACAAGCCCAAACATTTGACACTTTGTTTAAAACCAAAAGTGAGCTGTGGTTTGTACACCAGTGTGACTAATACACCAGAGTAAAATGCCTAATCATGCTCTGTCATGACCACGAGTGCAGCTGTCTCACACTTCACACAGCATGATTTCAGTGAAAGTTTCCTCCCATTAATTTGAGCTTTTTGCAAGTGGCAGCATCATTGTTTAAAATCTGTGTGAAAATTCTGTGAGACAAAGGAAAATCATGGGGGTTGCTTCAACTTTTCGTCAAATGTATTCGCTTTTGATGAGCTGGTTTGGTGGAGTGTTGAGCAGCCAGGCAGGTCCCATGGACATGCTTCTGAAGCATTTGCAGAGTATCTTCCCATACAAGATTTGATTTGTTTTATGCTCTTTAAATGTAACAGAATTAATACTAATGAATGTTAATAATACTAAGGCTGTTGCCATGTATATACGCTGATGCTTTCAGCTATTTCCACTCTCAACTCCTTGATGTTTTGTATTGTAGAAAACAGCACACAAGGTAGACTGGTCCGTTTGCATACTGCTCATTTTTCCTGAAGTCGTCTGACCATCTAAATATTTTGGCATATGGCAGAACTTAAAAATGGTCACACACTATATACACTGTATATACTAGGGCTTTGCAATATATCTATTAAATCAATAAGTTGTAATTATGTTCCACAGAACATTTAAAAAGCAAATTCAAGATTTTTTTCTTGACTTTCTCCAAGTCAAGTTGTTGCAATGTTTGAAAATATTATTACTGAAAATTTAAAGTTTTCTAGATCTTAGGCCCTGTCAGGTTTTGCACAAGCACTTTTATATTTGTTTTTTAAATGATATTAAATTTTGATAATTGAGCTTCATGTAACTTTACTGTGGAAATACCTCAGCCTTCAGTGTTTTGGAGGACCACCCTGCCTACATGATGAACATTTGTTGACACACACTTTAACTTGAAGGAGAATTTCTGTTGGCTTGAGGATATATTTTGACAACATAGGGCAAAACTTGTCCACATCATTTTGGTCTCACTGGGATTTTTTTGTTTTGTTTTTGAGAGGGAAAAAAGAACGATTAAAACTGTAAATCAAGTGTTGTTGACAAAAATCTGGGATGTTATTTTTAGGTTGTGTCATCCAGTCCTACATACTAAATTTTAGCAAAAGCAGTGTTTTTATTCAGTTTCTAATGCATCACATCTGTTAAAGTGAACGTCCACTCTTCATCTGTTCTGTTATATATTTCAGTCTCTTCTCCACTTAATGCTCCCTCTTCACTCTCCTCCAGGTCCGGGGAATGACCTGCGCGTCCTGTGTTCACAAAATTGAATCCAGCCTCATGAGAGAAAAGGGGATTATATATGCCTCCGTCGCCTTAGCAACCAACAAAGCACACATCAAGTACGACTCTGAAGTTATCGGCCCGCGAGACATCATTAAGCTGATTGAGGTATTGTTCTCTTTCTCTATCATAGATTTGTTTGATTAAGCTGTGATGGACTCAGCTCTAATAAACTTTATGTTACTTATAGGAGATGGACAAACAGGCCTCTGCTCATCCTGGGCCTTTTAACCTGGGTACAATGAGAATATTTCAAACTCTGTGGGATAGATCAGAATTTTTTATATGCTGAAGTTCACTGTTGAAGGGTCAGAGTAGCCACAACATCCCAAAAGTTTTGTCTGTGCCAACAAAGAGAACTTAGATAGTTTCAAGGTTATGAAGAGGATGTATTTGCTTAGCGATGAAAAAACTTGGGAAAATACTGTGAATTTTAATAAGGATAAGAGCTCGACTTTGTGGAGAGCATTTCTTTTTTTGTGATCTTGTGCTTCCTATTCAGAAATCTCATCATTCAGGTTCCTCCAGCTGCTGGAGAAACAATGGCTTCCAGGAATCGAGTTATTTCCATCTGTTTTGGCCCGTTCTTAACTACATACTTTACAGGCCAAACATTTGGAAACAGTATCAAGTTTCTGTTCATAATGCTTTTCTTAAAAACCAGCGTGAGTGTATAAGGGATATATTTACTGCATGATCAGACTTTATTTTTCTCAACTAGTGTTTAGGTGCACATTGTTGCCAGACAACTGCTGAATAAATGTCAACACAAGACAAGAAGGGCTTAGTTTGAGGGTGAAGAAGATTGGAGGAGTCATAACTACAGTGCCAAAGTTTGCAAACAAACATCGCAATAAATCTCAACCGCAATCAAATCTCTGACAAACTACTGCACAGATGGTTTAAAAGAAGCAACTGAGTAAAGAAACAAGAGTACAGATTTGTGCAGTTAGGAAAGAAGGATCACTTCACTTTCTTTTCCCTTCAAGGGCAATTTGTTGTGCAACAGATCCTCACAGACACTCACAATGAGACAGTAAACACTCACAATGCAACAATAAAACCATACAAAACAAATGTGACATAAAACAATAGACACACAACATATCAAATGCAGCAGAGGTCAGATCAGATGGTCAGGTCTGATTATCATCATCACCGTTACATCTTAAACCAACACTAAATAGTTTTTTCCACCTTTATATATTATTTCTAGAGTCATTGTGATGGTGCATCACCTTACAGAAGTTGAATGACATCTCTGTCATGGTCTGAGGGGGTCTGCATCACCTTCACTGGTACTATGTAACTTCAGTGTAGATGGTAGGAACACTTCCACACTAAAAAACTACAAATTTTTACTGCTTTGACTGCTTTACGGCATACGTCACTTCCTCCTTGAGGCAAAAGCTTAACTTTGGGAAAAGGAGATTATAAAGCAATTTTTGAATATAAAACAGATGTAATGAACACAATTTAGTTTAAAGTAAATATGCCCTTGTATGTAGAATGCTAAATGTAGAGGTGTTATCATGGCGGAAGCAGCGTAATATCCGAAGAATAGTTGTTTTTGGGGAGATGAAAGAAGATACGTGGGAGAGTAACAAGCTAAATGCCTGGACAGGGATACACATTGGCCCAGTGTTCACTCACTGAGCTGAAAGACAAGGAAGGATGTCTAATCGATGCTGATTTGGCCCTGTTATTGTTGGACTCATAAGAACATGATTGTTTGAAAAGAAACATGATCAGACTGTACCTTATCAGTCCAAATGGTTTATTTGTCTGTTGGGATGCCCTGTCGGCTCGCTGCGCCTCCCTCTGTATGTCAACAAATGCACGTTGGTGTACGACAGTGCAGTTACACTCAACGACCACAGAGGCCCCTTGAGAGCTTAAAGCTGGAATCTTACATAGTGCTGCTGTAAATACTGTACACTCCTATCTAGCTAATACCATAACAAAGAATGATGCTCCACGAGGAGCTGACAGATGAGGATAAAGTGCACTGACAGCAGCACTAAGAACAGAATTAATCAAACACAGTGTGTTGCAATACCTCGGATACACTGAAAGAGAAATTGCAAAACACCTAAAGTTGTCTGACAAAGGAGTTCACTTCACTCTGAAGAGGCGAAAAGAAACTAGAAGTTATGATGATAGAAAAAGGCCTGGAAGAAAGAGGGTTGCTACAAAAGCAGAGGATCAACATATAAAGAGAGATCAACGAAAACAGCACCATAAATAAGAGAGGAAATCAACACGACCAGGTTAAAACTATATCTCTGACAGCTGTGAAAAGATGTTTGAGAAAGGCTGGTCTGAAGAACAAGAAAAAGAGAAATGAGTTGACAGACATTAGAGATATGATGATCTGAATACAAGTTCTCTGTACTTAGGAAATCAAGTTTGGACTGTTTGATTCTAAAGGCAGAGACTGTGTTGGCCGATTAACTGGTAAATGTCTTTAAGCACCATGTGCAACAGCCACGATAAAGCGAGGAGGTGGTAGTACCGTGATGGGGATGATCTGCAGGTCATTGAGATTTGTTTGAAGTAAAAGTTCTCATAAAGAAGGAACAGCACCACCCCATCCTGCAGCGTCGTGCAGTTATGTCTACACTCAGATTTGTGGGTTGAAAGTTTGTTTTGTGGTAAGATTATGAGCATACTGCCGAGCTCTGTCACTGATCATTGATGCAAATAGATAATTAGCTGAGCAAATGGCAGCTGCTTTTGGCACATGCCATCAAGACAAACTGCTGAAGTTCAAACAAAGCTTCAGGATGAAGAAGAGAGGTGATCCGATTGCCTGTAATTGTAGTATAGTTCTTGGAACCAGAAGGGCTGGTCTGAATATTTCAGAATCACAAAACACCCATCCATTTCTGGAGAACGGTCTGAAAAAGAGAGAATATCAGGTGGTAGAAAATGCTTTGTTGATGTCAGAGGAAAATGACCTGGGTAGTTTGAGATAATAGGAGAGAAGAGAAACTTAAACAACCACTCAAACAACCAAAGTATATTGACGATTATTTCTGACTGCACAGCCTGACGTTGGCTTCGGCAGCAGAAGACCATGACAGGTACCCCTCCTGTCAGCTAAGAACAGGAACCAGGGGCTCACCAAAACTGTTCAGTAGCAGATTTTAAAAATGTTACCTTGTCGAATGAGCCTGGATTTGATGTGCACAGAAGGCTGTGTGTACAACATGAAGTCATGGATCCAACCTGCCGTGTATCATTAGTTCAGGCTAAAGTTGGTGGTGTGATGTTATGGTGTGTGGGAAACTTTCAGCACACTTTGTACCCTTGAGTACCAACTGTACATCATCTAACCACCACAGTCTACCACAGAGACCAATTATTGGCCAAGAAAACTCAATTCATCTCAAACTGGTTTCTTGAACTCAATGAGTTCACTGTAGTTAAATGTAGGGATGCACGATATTATGGGTTTGAAATCATTATATGCCAATATCAGCCTAAAAAGTTAAGTATCCTATCAGCTGATAATGAAAATTTTACAAATATTGTAAGTTGATATATCTGCCACACATATTGGCCATATATCAGCTGGAATATCTACAAATTATAAAAATGTTCAAAATTAATGCACCTTCGCATCGCCGCATGGGTACATTTAAATATCAAGGGTTTCATTTTTGCCAGAGTTAAAAGCTGTTTTTCTTGTTTTACATCTGTTCATGCGATAATATGCTATAGCTCTAAAAGAGGCAACTCTCATGTTAATAGCACAGAGCTTGTGCTCTTGACCTGAAATATTGGTATCGATAGTGGCGATAACAAAACAAAAAGAAATCGTCATATCGGCAAAAATCCAATGATGTGCATTCCTACTTAAATAGCCTACACAGTCACCAAATCTCAGCCCAATAGAGCACCTTAAGGATGTGGTGGAACGGGAGATTAGGATTTTGGTCAAATCTATAGCATCTCTGTGAAGCTGTCCTAAAATATGTATGATCATCTTTGGAGAATGTTTCCAGCACTTTGCTAAACCTGAGCCACAAAGAACTGAGGAGATGCACTTGGTACCAGAAGTGTACCTAATAATATGGCCACTCAGTGCGTTTCTCCAAATGATTTTTAGCTCTAAAATATTATTCTGAAAACTAGGGATCAGTCAAAGAACTGTTTGAACTAGTTTGGCTGCACAAACATCTGTAAATATGAATGTCTCTGAATATAAAGGAGTAGCGCATGTATTAGATCACCACCCACCGTCAGGTTTCTGCACAGCTGCCCTAAAACAGCAGCATTGATTATGACTAAGATTATCTTTTTATGTTTCTAATATAGTTAATACATCAGCGTGTAAAAGATTCATGCTCCAAGCTGCATGAAATTTATATTTTACTGTCCAAATAACACCAGAAAAATAATAAAGCACATTGTTATTTCTTGATCAAGATTATAATGTCAAATTGTAGTTATTTACGCACATTCCTGAACAGCAAAAACATTTTTAGTTGTTGAATGTCGTGTTTTTTTAATCTCTGACTTTTCAGAGAAGTCCAGTGAGCTGCTCTAATTTTGGGTGTAAAAGATTAGTTCATTTTGAAAATCCTCATTTCTGTTTAATAACACTTAGTTTTAAACCAGTTTTTGAAAGATTTGTATATTATTTGAGTTTTCTTATTTTATGACAGGTGGTCTAGTACATTTGTTTAGCACAGTAGACATGTAATTCTTCCTTTTTTCTTTAAAACAAAATTTAATTTGATGAACACTTTGACTCCTGTAGAATCTGGGCTTTGACGCAGCTCTGGTGAAGAGAGATCGCACTGCAAGTCACCTGGACCACAGCAAAGAGATCAGACAGTAAGACCTGTTTTTGTTAAACACTGTGATAACAAAATGTTTGTCTTTCATTGTCATCAACTCAAAATCCTATTAATGTGGTGGAAGTGATGCCCTGATTGAAGAAGCTCAAATCTCTCTTTTACTGGAACAAAATTTTTACCATGTAACAGTGACTCTGCAGTTTCTTGTGATTTGTATGGAAACTTTTTAAAGTTCAGCAGCTCTGAAAAATGTTTGTAGAATAAGGAAACCTCCCCGTATACATCTCTCAGTGATTGTTTAACTGTCATAACAGACTTTTTTTTAACATCCTTGACCACAAGTGTAAGAGAAGATGTGATCTGAGTCTCGATAAAGGCCGCAGAGGGTTAATTTCTTCTTTATCAGTGCCACTTATTTTTGTTATTTTGTAATTTTATCACCATTGTTCATTTCATCTTTTTATATTTTCTGACCTGATTTCTGCTTTCATCCCCTTTTTTTATTGCGTTCCCTATTCTTGCTGATTTTATGTTTTTATGTTTGGTCCTCATGGTCTCTTTTTATGCTGCATGGTTCTTGTATTGTCTTGGTTCCTACAAAGTACTATTAAGTATGAAAAAGGCCTTTTCACCTCGTGTCTTTTTACCTTCGTGTCTTTCTCTTAGTCTTGATTTAAGCTGTGCTCATTGTTTGTTTGTGTTTTATTATTTTGTGCTGATTGCTTGTCAAAGCACTTTGTAAACTATGTTTTTAAAAGTGCTATATAGATAAAACTAGTATCATTATTATTATTATTATTGAAAAACTCTTGGTGATGTTTTATATTTAGAAATATTTCTGAATAAACAAGTGGGTTCAGTTAGAATTTAGATTAGAAGATTACCAGTTTGATCCACATGTTAGTCAGGGCCTTTCTGTGTGGAGTTTGTATGGTCTCCCCGTGAATGCGTGGATTCCTTACGGGTGTTCAGGCTTCCTCCCACAGACCAAAAAACATGCTCATCAAGTTATTGATTTATATAATTTTTTTGCACATAGTTAAAAGAGAAGTCAAAGAAATCAGTGAATAATATTAAATCACATGTGCAGGTGAGGTAGAAACCCAGTGTGGGCTTATTTACCAACCTCACCTAAGAATAAGTAGAGATAAAATAGGCAGAACAAGCATTAAATCAAGTAATCAAAGAAAATCAAACAAACAAAAATCAAAATAACATACATTTTATCAAAATGAGGGAATATACCAACACAAACAGAATATAACAAAAGAAAGTGGAACATAAACTGTCTTTTGTCAAGCAAAATTGTAGTTTGATCTTACTCAGATCATGAACAAAAAGTCTTTGACTACAAAACAGTTCTTTAGCCTCAGTCTTTTTCTGGACAGGGACAGAGACTCTTTTATGAAATTAAAATATTCAAACCATAGTCGAACGCCGTGGTGTTTGACTAAACTCTGACCTTGAGTCATATGATACAGTGGTGGGTACAGATAATAGCTCGGTCTTGTTGAATAAAAGGTCACCTAAGAGTTTGGAATAAATAATATTTTAAAGTTTTCTGGTACTTGTGTACTCATGTGTTTGATTTTATAAATACTTCTACAGCTCAGCTCATAAGGCAGCAACAAATGAAGGGGAGGACACATAAGGCAACGTTTAAGCCCTTTGTTAGGGCGTTTATTAACTAAACAATAAGTTAAATAGTTATATTTCTGTAGTCAGGATAGTGGATTGTACTATGCTGTCGGTGCGTGTGTGTTAGTGAGAACCAGTAAGAAAACAGGTGTAGTGAAATGGAAAGTGTTGAAGTGCGTGTAGATGCATCAGAGCAAAGTGGCTGCTGCGTGGCCGGCTGAAGGATGGAGTGTGAGGTCGAGAGGGAGAGGCCGCGGCAGAAGTCAGCCTTTTATTATAGCCTTTTTTATTATTTTTCAGCCGGGAACACACTGGGCCCTAGTGATCCCCGTAACGTCCGCTGCTGCACCTCAAATAGAAAATCATATGTATTAGTCCTAGGTAAGGGACTGTAAAAGTACAATTAAAAATTTGATGAGTGTTAAGTTCAGATATTTATAGTATATTACACTTAAAACAAAGTGGAGATGAAGCATCACTGGATCTATAAAAAGTTGTCTTTTCTGCAGAAATGTTGAATAAGTGTTGCCCCATACAATATTACAATAAATGAGCTATGGATATAAAGGGCTGTTATACAATGTCAGAAAACCAGATACATTTAAAAAGGCACACACTTTTCTTATACTCCCCAAAGATTCTGAAACTTTGCTGCAGACAAAACAAATATGGTCTTTCCACGTGAGTTTTTCATCCGTTATGATCCAGAGAAATCTTGTTGGAGTTATTTCTTCACCATGAAATGATGAATGATTGGTGATTCCATATTGCCCTCAGGTTTGAGTGAGTGTGTGAATGGTTGTCTGCCTGTCAGTGTGGCCCTGTGATCAGCTGTTAACCGGTTCAGGTTGTACCCCACCCAGGCTCCATACCCCCATGACCCTGATAGGGATAATCAGGATGGATGGATGGAACGAATCCGGTCCTGAGAATTAAAATGGAAATTCAGTGAACCGAGTATCTGACTAACATCTGTTTTGGCTCTTTAAAGGTGGAGGAAATCTTTCCTGGTGAGCTTGTTTTTTTGCGTCCCTGTCATGGGCATGATGACCTACATGATCATCATGGACCATCAGATGCATTCTTCACATCATCACAACTTCACAGCTGAGGACAGAAACCGCTACCACTCCACCATGTTCTTAGAGAGGCAGCTGCTCCCCGGCCTCTCCATCATGAACCTGCTCTCGTTCCTCTTCTGTCTGCCCGTGCAGGTAAACCAGAGAGATTCACTGCTGCAGGAATAATAATACTTAGGGCTGGGCGATATTACCTTATCTCAATATGACGATTAATTGAAGGTCTTACCTCCATTATGATTAATGAAAGATTATTTTATGCTATGCTGAAACAAATAAGTGGTAATACCAATGTTCACTGACGGGGTCTTAATGCAGTATTAACACTTAACTTCTTTCTGCTTGATGTCCTCTGCACAGTAGGGCTGTAATCAACCAAAGACTAAAATTGTTGACCAAAAATCGACCAATGTCCCCCCCCCCTCCTCAGCTTCAGAGGACTCCATTTCATATAGGACTCCATTCGAAGAGACGTACACATCTGTTATCTTTATCTATTAACTCGGAAGCTTTCTCTTTTTTACTCCCTCGTATTTTGCCGTTAGTGCGTGCGTAATTGTCTGGCGCGCTGGCACTGAATATCCAGGTTTCAATGTTTTTCTTGGCCTTCTACGACACCAATGGGCCTCATACCCTCAGAAATAAAATTGTCAATTCCTTCTGTGATGTCGTTTTTGCATTTGGGTGTTTATATGAGGCATAAAATCCAGCGCGGACTGGGTGAGGGATGCCGCTGTTGCAGCGGGCAGCGGGCAGGTGCGTCTGCAGTTATAAAACGAATAAACGATTATTAGACTAGAATATTGAAATGTTCTTAAATAAAAATATTGAAATGAACGATAAATACATTAAAATGGTGTTCTGAGACATGATGTTACCTGTGAAATGGGGGTGCTCAGAAAATACCCCCATTTCACTTGATACGTTTCTCCTGATGAAATGAACTGCAGGGGAAAAAAATTAATTGACACATTTGGTCGACCAATCAGAATTTTGGTCAACTGAGCACGCATCAACCAATTAGTCGACCAGTCGACTTGGACTTTACAGCCCTACTGCACAGAATCCAAAATGTGCCCAAACAATGGAGACGGTATTTTTCTTGGGTACAAGGTCCTCTGATAGATTGGCGCTTGTCTCCTCCATGTTGGTGGTGCATCCTTCGCTCTTGACAAAAGTGAATGTAGACTATATGGAGGGGGCAGTCACGAGACTCGCACAGGGAAAATAATCAAAATAATCATCATGAGCAAAATTATTTTGATTATCGGGTCTAAACGTCGATTAATTGCCCAGCCCTAATACTTACTAGTCAAACTTTGAAACATGCTTTTTTATTCTTGTTTGCTGTGGTTTTGTAATCTAAAGCTTATCTGTTTTCCTCCTCTTTAGTTTATCGGAGGCCGTTATTTCTACATTCAAGCCTACAAAGCTTTGAAACACAAATCTGCCAACATGGATGTGCTGATAGTTCTGGCCACCACCATCGCCTTCACCTACTCATGTGTTGTCCTGATAGTCGCCATGGTGGAGAAGGCGAAAGTTAACCCCATCACCTTCTTCGACACTCCACCGATGCTCTTTGTCTTCATCTCTCTGGGGCGGTGGCTTGAACAGATAGCCAAGGTAGACTTATAACTCTCACAAATATCGTTGACATGTAAAGGTTATACTTGAATGTTGAACAGCATGGTGCTGATTAAATTTATCAGTCACTTTAATTGTTTTTGTTTTCTCTTTTTTTTCCATCAAAGAGCAAAACCTCTGAGGCTTTGTCGAAGCTGATGTCGCTGCAAGCAACCGAGGCGACGGTGGTCACTCTAAGCAGTGACAGATCTATTCTCAGGTACCTGCTGCTCCACCATCTCCTTGTCTTTGTCGAGTTTGATAATGTTATTAGTGCTGTCAGACGATTAAAAAAATTAATCTAATTAATTACCAGATTTATAATTAATTAATCTAATTGATCACATTTTAATCTCATATCTGCTTAAAGTACCCAAATAAAGAATTTGAATTCTAGGATATTATAAAATTGTAGTGCAGGACTAATCAAATGAAGACACTAAGAAGTGAAGATTTGTAAATCCACATTTTTATTGGTGACTAAATAAAACCAAAGTCAGGGCAACCTGTCCAGAAAATTCTAAACTCAATCAGGCAACTCAAATTACACTTTAAGTGTGTTTCATAAATCAAATTCAGAATAAGAAAAAGGTCGAGGACATCCAGCAAACCAATTAGGCCTGATGCATTATTAAAGAATTCAGTAAATATAGATAAATAAATTCAAAAATAAAATAAGACTAAGTCTTAAATATACCATTCCTGTTGTCACCTGGGCTTTGTTTGGTTTGACTAGAGACGCATGTGTGAAGTGACGTGCCACTGCCATTTACGGGTCCTCCAGCTGGCCAATATTAAAATGTTTGTGTGCTATGATTAATCTCGCGATTAACTTTTATAGCGCATTAATTTACGGTGTAATTGATTAATCTAATTAATGCACTCAAGTGACAGCCTCATTATATACATGGTGTGGCTGTAAAAAACAATGCTGTTTGACAATTTTGCTAAACATATAAATATTTCAGCATCTCCCTTCAACACACTCCCTTCTGCATCCACACAGCTCTGCATTCACAGCAGTGCAGCAGGTCTTCTTCACACAGTTGTCTCTGTTGTTCTTCTCTTAACTTCTGACACAGACTCCAAACATGTTCCTCTGAGCACAGATTTGACCTTAGGACAAAGGAAAGTCACAGGGTGCTCGATCAGGTGAACAGGGGGGGTGACCCAGCTTTGTGTTTTGGATCACTTTTCATAAACTGTTTTTATTTTCTTTTTGAACATAATAGAATACAACTATGGTATGATAAATTTATATGCACAATTACATACAGTCACCTGATTTCCCACAAAATATAAAATAACTCAGGAGCACATCATATTCAAAACACAAAAAATAGAAAAATATGGCCATCTATATTTGCAAGAATTACATTGAAATAAAACATACATATAATGGGGTACTGGTTTGGCGAAGTGGTTGGCAACCAGGCACCCCGTGGGCTTGCTTCTGCCGGTCCAGGTTCGAGTCCCACCTGTGACCAGTTTGAGTGTCTTCCCTACTCTCTCACCCCCTTTCACGAGTCTATCCACTCTCTCTCTCCTATCAATAAAGGCACAAAATGCCCCCCCAAAAAAAACATTTATAAAAACATATATATATATAATAATAGTTATATGCATAAGTACAAGCTTTGTGATTTGATTTTAGGACATAAACAGCTTTAATTAGAGAGCAGTGTGAGCTGCAGCATTGTCTTGATGAAGAGTGAAACCATTTCCTCACGGCTGTGGTTTGTCTTCAGACCTTTTCTGAAAGTTTGTCCTGAACCTGTTTGTAAGAGTGTTACGTTTCTGTTGACCCTCTGGAACCCACTCCCCCTAAATGATCCCCTTAATGTCAAAGAAAACAACATGGCCTTGTGTCGTGACTTACTTTGTCCTGCTTTCTTCATCCTTGGCGATGATGGTCTTTTCCAGCACTGACTGATGTTATGTCTCAGGATTATATTGAAAGATAAAAGCTTCCTCGCATGTCTTAACGCTTTGTAAAAAAAATGTGCTTTTTTCAATTTGCTCCAGAGTGTCTCCACAATTGTTTTCCCTTTCAATCAGGAGTCAGAAGTTTTGGGATAACTTTGGTACACACCTTTGTTGAGCTTAAATTTCCCCCCAAACAGTCTCTTGAACAGTGGAGACCATTTCTGCTCTCCTTCTAAAACTGAGCTCATGATTATTTCCAATTATTTTCTCATTTGTTAAATGTTTTCAGAAGTTTTTGATGTGCATGGGTACCCAGGACGTTCATCGTTGTGGGCATCCTCTTTGCCGTCACACAATCCTCACACACACGTCAGTTAAAGTACCAAAAGATTTGGCTGCTGTTTGTTGAATTTCACTAAACAAACTTCAAGTTAATGCCCAACTTTGAGCTAATCATTTTCTGACGCCTTAGCAAGAACATGCACACTTCAATCAGTAGCAGCAGTGAACCAAAGACTCGTTGAGAACTAAGAGCAGCTGTGTGTTAATACCCGACCTTAAATATAAAACACTCAGTGTGACTGTGAACCGCGTGGTTTGATCCTCAGAAGTCTCAGTTTTTAACAGCCACACATTGTTTTTAATCAGCTCAGTTGTGTAGAGGCTGTAGTATGGCAGGGTGAAGTATTATAATTTTAAGAAATAATGTTTTTTATAGCATATTTCCACTGATCAGTTTATGTTAGTGTTGATTGTGAGGATTAAAAATCTGATCAGAAAATTGGTAAAAATATGCAGATATTTGATCTGTTGTGCCTTTAACCATAAATATTGAGACACGATTTTGGTCCATCATAGCCGGCTATGAAGTGTCCTGTTCTACAAAGATTACACATAGATGTCAAAAGTAAGAAGAGCACAAAGTTTTTCTGTCCATTTAACTGGAATTCATGAAAAGTTGAATCAATACGAGGTGACGTGATGACAGGCTGTTCTTAAAAATCATTCTTTTGTCATTTGATCCACGCAGCCTTGCTCAGTGCTTACAGAAATTATATTATTTAACATAAATTCATGTCTTCTGACCAGTTAAACCCAATTAACTGGCAGTTCAGCCAGATGCTGCAATATCAGTCAACATCATTCCTCTCCAGATTATATTATTTAAAGATATTAATGTTAATGAATTAATATTAGATTGATCTCTCAATCAATGATTGTTTTGGTTATACCTCCATAGTAACTATCTTAAGAAACACATAGACATGAGGACCCTCTTGAAAATGTCCCATCTCAAGGGCTTACATTTAATACACTTATATTCAACAAAGACAAATCTGTTGCTAAACAAATGACTTACTTGATTGACATCAGCAGAGAAAAATATGATTTTAGCACCTTCTTCTCTGCCTGGATGGACGCATCTCTGGATGTATGTATGTGTCTGTCCAAATATATATATATTTACATATATATATATATTTGTATATGTAAATGTATAAACATGTGACATAACATAAATATTCCCACCAAGCCATTTGAATCGGGCCTTCCCTCCTTCATTGCCAATCTCCGGTGTTAGGGTGATAAACTCGGTCCAATTGGCAACAAGGGCGGCACATCTAATCAAACACACATTCTGACGCACACATTCAGTCACATTTAGAGCACAAGAGAACCGTCCCAACACAGCCAAACGAATATAAAGCCCACAATGCAAAGCAAAAATATGGCCAGGGCTTTTTTGTCCTTTGAATTTTTAGTAAACCCCTAAATCTTACAAACACTTACTACTACTTAACGATAAAGATGTACATTAAAATGTCAGTAGATGAGAAATAGCTGTCATCAGTTCTGTATAATCTACCACGTCTACATCCCGTGTTGTTGGTGTTGCAGTGAGGAGCAGGTGGATGTGGAGCTGGTTCAGCGAGGCGATGTGGTCAAAGTCGTTCCTGGAGGGAAGTTTCCCGTCGATGGTCGAGTCATTGAGGGACACTCCATGGCTGACGAGTCTCTCATCACAGGTGAGGCATTTTTCTGTTTTCATGTGTGGTTTTCTGTTTGTTTTGTGGTAATGAAGGTGGAACGTGGTGAAATGCAAACATTGACACACACAGCCATGTGTGTCTTGGCTGTTCCAACTGTCCTGATGTAAGAAGTTCGTCTTGAAGAAAATAAAGGTGCACTGACAGCAGTAGGGGTGTCCCAATACGACTTTTTCACCTCTGATATGATACCAATATTGCAGACATGAGTAATGGCTGATACTGACATCGTTCTGATACAATATCAGCAGGAATCAATCATACTTTTATTACTTATTTTGAAGAATGGACTGTAATGACCCTTTTCCACTAGCATGCCTTGGCCCTACTCTACTCGGCTCTACTCGATTTGCAGCGTGTTTCCACTAGCCTGGTACCTCCTAAAACAAGCTAGTTTTAGTACCTACTCCGCTCTGGTTCCAAGCGAGCTGAGTCGATGCTAAAAGATGACGTCACCGACTGCCGGCTACTGATTGGTCAGACGTTGTCGTCATCGATGAGTCATGAGCGCGACGACTTAGCATGCTAGCGGTAGCTACCGTTGGCTTACCCTCATACGTCTTTTCTTTGCAGCTCGATTGCTCTCGTCCTCGGCTTCATTCTGTTGTAAAGCTTCCAAAACTCTCCTGTGCTTCTCAAGGGGTATTTCTTCTTGCGATCTGCAGCCTTCTTCTGCTTTCCTTTTTTACTCTGTTTATGACAAAAAGCCACAGATTACTGCATCGCACTCAAAATGACGTCTTTGCAGTGCCGCTCAGCTGTTTAAAGCAACACTGCACCCCGTTGGGCAGGCGACTGGGGCTAATGGAAAAGCAGCACAAGGCGAGTAGAGCCGGGTAGAGTCGGGTAGAGTTGAGTAGAGTAGAGTAGGGCTAGTGGTAAAGGGCCATAAGAAAAGGCTTGATCAAGTGTGATTAACCAAACAGAGAACCGTAGTCAGCAATAGTAGATATGAGAAAAACTGACCCATTTGTTATCAACCAATTAACCTTAAACATAAGAATATAGTGCAAATAAATAAAATAAGTTAAAAATAAATTAAAAGACCCTGAAAAGTAACCTCAAGAAATCCAGTAAATACGAAAACATATGTTTTTAAATTGCAAAATAACCACTGTGTTTAACTTAAACATAAGCATATTCTACAACTAAATTAAATACATACAAAATAAATCAGAATGGACTACTTGTATCAGAGTGCTTATATCGGATATTTTAGATGCAGGCCGATATGATCCGATATTTGCTTTTTTGCTGATATTGGACCGATATCAATATCGGATCATGACACCCCTAGACGGCAGTGCCAATTTTTATAGCACTTTCTAATTTAGTCTCATTTTTTATTTGGTAATGCAAATGTCAATTTAGTTTTAGTTTTTGTCCATGTGCTCTAGTTTTATTAGTTACTATCTAGTTTCCATCAGGGGAAAAGGTTGTTGATGAAAACTATGCCAAAAATAATTAGTCAACTTAAGTAACAATGACTGACAGATTTGCCAAGATGGATTAAATCATGCCAACAGAGCAACAATTACAAAAGTTCGCTCAGATTTGCTGCGTCACCATCACCTCAACATTTCTAATAAAGGGCTGATTTTGATAGAAAACAGAAAATGATTCATGGCTTCCTTCAGTAATTTCTTCTCCATTTCTTCTTTTTGTCTAATAAACTGTTAATTAAATCTGTGTATCTTATAGAGGGAAGTGAGGGCTTCTTTGGCCTGCAGCTGTTCAAGTTGTTAGTGTCTTGTGAAAAGGGGCATATCAAAAGATGATTCTTCTTTCTGCTCCTTTTCCTTTATGATTTGCTCCCTTTTAATAAACTAAATAATCATTATAAAAGAAAAGAAAGAACTCCACTTTCTTCCACAGGTGACCCGCTTGTCTCCTGCTCTTTTGGACTCCCCTGTTTCTCACCAGCCGTCCCTTTTTGCTCGCAGGTGAAGCCATGCCGGTGACAAAGAAGCCGGGCAGCACTGTGATCGCCGGCTCCATTAACCAGAACGGCTCCCTGCTGGTCAGCGCTACACATGTGGGCATGGACACCACGCTGTCTCAGATCGTCAAACTAGTGGAGGAGGCCCAAACCTCAAAGGTGAAACATGCAGCTCTAGATCTGAACCATGTCTGAGTGCCTTTATTGTTTTAACTCTGGTGTTTGATTTGTGACATTTGTCCTGTTCAGGCTCCCATCCAACAGTACGCTGACAAGATCAGTGGATACTTCGTCCCCTTCATTGTTGGAATATCGGTTCTCACGTTGATCGCCTGGATTGTTATTGGATTTGTAGACTTCGCCTTGGTGGAGGAGTACTTTCCTGTAAGTCTGTTTCTAATCTGGACACCCAAATGTGCAGGAGTGTCTCTTCTTCAATAGATTTCTTTATAGACCAGTTTAGCTGCTACATGCACAAAAATGTGGGACTTTGAATAACACTACTGTATGTGGTGCAACAGTAGTGCTAAAATCTGTTATGCAAAATCATCAATGCAATTCTCTTAAATTATACACTGAGGTCACAGTTATGAAATCTGATTGCTCACTGATTTTAAATCAAGCACCACATGCTTTCATTGAACATTTATGCTTTTCACAGGATCATTTTAAGCAGTTAAGAAAAGGCAATACACATAAAGAGTGAGCCTCCCCTGTAAGAATATAATGCCTGTTAGGCCCCCTACACCAAGACACAACAACAAAAAATGGTTAAAAAATTATTAGATATTTATAAGGTAATTGATTTTTTTTTTAACAATTGTTAATGGTAAAATATCACACTCTCAATCAACTTTGTTTAAATATCCATGTCTCATCTTATGGTACTTAATGTATTCATTTTTTTCCTTAAGTTTTTTCAAACTTTTTTACTTTGCTATCTTCATATGCCCAATATATTTCATTAGTTCATCAGGGAGAGAGCCCACAGAAAGTGTTTGGGAGTAGAATTTTCAAAAGCGTATCTATATCGACTGGACAGTCGTTCTGTTGATCATGTTCATATTGGCCTATCAGATGATGATGTAGGTTAGAGCTACTGCCACGGTGTGAAGGACAAAATATGAACCACTTTTCAGAGCAGACATTCCAAAGTATAATTTTTATTGAGATTTATGTATCATTATTTGTTTTTAATTTAAAGGAGACATATCATGCTGATGCATGATTTAATACTTACATATAATATAATAAATTTGAAAACAAGACCTTACACCCCCTTAATTTTCAAAAAATGAGATATTTTATTTTTTCTGATATCCTAGAACGAGATTTGATGCCTCTGAAAATAGGTACCTTTCTTTTTATTGGAGTAATCTGATAAAACACTTCCTCCTCTGTGATGTCCGTTAGCCACAAAACCGTCACTGAGGAACACATTCGTCCAGCAGCAGTATATAAATCCCTAGCTCACACTCACTCATTACCAGCTCTGGCCTGTAGGGGGACTCAATATGCTTTGAGCCTGCCGGAAAATACAGTAGAAGAAGAAGGACAGGCTGACTCTACCCCCGATAGGACTGACCAATCAGAGCACAAAGGGCTGTGACGTTGCGAGGTAACTTTAGGTCATCCTTGAGACCGAGTGTTTCAACGTGGGCTTCATAATGGCCTAAAATGAGGAATTTGAGAACGCAGTTGTGGGGCAATGAAGGAACTAAATGACTTGTACTGAGAGCAGAAATGCTTTACAGGCATCCTAGTCTGGCATAGTGAAAAGGAGAAACAAGCATGATATGTCTCCTTTAATAAAAAATTGTGCTACAGATTCTATAAAACTTGACTGAAGCTGTTTGCATCAATGCTTATCTTTCTACAAACAGTCAGTTCCTGCTTTTGTCTCACTGGTAGTTTCCACCTGCTGCTGCTCGAAAGGTTGTCAATAGGGCTGTTCCTCTTTGTCCTGCTTATCTTGTGTGACTTTTACTTTGAACTGCCCCATTGATAACATAACCCCAAGTTGCATTCAACAACTTTTGTCACTTCATTCTGGGCCGTATTGATTCTTTTGAATACAAATCCTCACTCATATTGGCAAGGAGTTCATATTGAATATCAAAACAAGAGGAAACTGCACACAGCTGAGAACCTGAGGAGGAGCTTAGTATGCTTGAGGATGACCAGCAAAGTGTTCTTTGTAGACCTTACAATAAAAAAGACCATGAAGCAAAAGACAGTGATCCTAAATTATGTAGTCAGTTTGTCCTCATCAGTCAAGCTTTATATTTAGATGTGGGCGAAGTTTAAATCACTTTTGAAACTTTCTGTGGTCCAACTAACAGTGGACTTTGGGCCTGTTTGGTTCTTGAGCCATAGTTTGGACACCGCTGCCCTAAACCATGATAAAGATGATCACACTTTGAAACATTTTTTCATCTCAAAGGTTAGGGTATAAAGTAATGAAATAATGATTTAATTACTGAAAAGTTAAGCCCATACACAGACTCATTACTTATATTTGTAATTACTTTTGTGTTTTTCATATCCTGGTCTGTATCTCTGTGAGAAAAGACATTTCAATGCCTCTGTGTCATTCAGCTCTGATTGCAGCTAACAGCTCCTTTTTCTCCTTGCAGGGCTATGATAAGAGCATTTCCCGGACCGAGGCAGTGATCCGCTTCGCCTTCCAGGCTTCTATCACCGTGTTGTGCATCGCCTGTCCCTGCTCTCTTGGCTTGGCAACCCCAACAGCTGTCATGGTGGGCACTGGGGTCGGAGCCCAAAATGGCATCTTGATAAAGGGTGGAGAGCCACTTGAGATGGCACATAAGGTGTGTTGATGACGGCGTTATGACACCCCAGCCCGTTATGTAACGGACCAACTGTTGATGTGGTTGTGAAATGCCTCTGGTTTCTGTGTTATGAAACTATGTGGATCAGACTCTGATGAAAATAAACATCATCTCCTTTCATGAGCAGGTCCAGTCTGTGGTGTTTGATAAGACCGGGACGATCACATACGGTGCTCCAAATGTCATCCAAGTCAAGATAGTTGTGGAGGGAAACAAGATGCCTCGCTCTCGGCTGCTGGCCATCGTTGGAACAGCAGAAAACAACAGCGAGCATCCTCTGGGAGCAGCAATCACCAGATACTGCAAACAGGTTGGTATGCACCTCGCATTAAAGGGATACACCAACTTTTTTTTTTGTTTCTGTGTGTTGTCTGACTTCTGAGTTCATGACAAGCAGATAGACACTATTCCTTCAACTGTGCATGCAGTAGCAAAGAAGAGACAGGCAGAGCTCACCCACTGCTAATTAGCTTAGCTCAAACACTGGGAGTCAGTGGGTAGCCTTAGCCTGCATCTCGCTGCAGTTATCAGATAAACTCTTCAGCAACTCTAAATGGCCCTGTGTGCTTGTTGTGACGTCTTTACTGCATTATGTTACACTTTCTATTTTTAGACTAAGATTAACACTTAATGTAATTTTCGAAAGAATAGATACGAAACTAAACCACAGCGGGCAAACCAATGCAGATGTACTTTTGAGTAGGTCAACAAAACAAAGCAAGTCAAAAACAGCATATGCTAAAGAAAGATAATGTAACATAACATGGAAATAAAAGAATCACAAGAAGCACTCAGGGTCATTTGGATTTGCCAAAGAGTTTGTCTTATTACTGTAGGCAGAGGCAGGTTAACACTACCCATTGACTCTTGGTGTTGAGCTAAGCTAATTAGCAGTGGGCAAACTCTGCCCTTCGTCATGGACTCAAGAGTGAAGCAAGACACGAAAACCAAAAAACTGTTGGCGTATTCCTTTAAACTAAGTCTTGACCCCTCATAGGTCCACGTCTTGTTTGACTCGCCCAACAGTTGATCAGGGTTTGTTGAAAGTCTGATTAATGGTATGAAATCATCTGTGTGCAGGAGCTGGGCACAGAGGCTCTCGGCTCGTGCACAGACTTTCAGGCAGTGCCGGGCTGCGGCATACGCTGCCAGGTCAGCAACACGGAGACGCTGCTGAAACAGGCGGACAGCGACAGCGAGGACAACAACCAGCGAAACAGCGTCCTCGTCCAGATCAGCGACACCAGAATGCCCACCACCCCACATCCTCTCATCATGGACCCACAGCCGCTAAGTACGTTACTGAAGTCCTTTTGTTTTCTACAAACCAAACCAGTGAGCCTGGCCATTATTTCTGTGATTTTAAAACTGTTATCTGGATTAATTCAACACTTTTCGTTTTCTTTTTTTAATACTTTAGCTTTTCTTGCAATACAGACATGCAGAATAGACAAAGACACCCAAAAGTGATGGAGAGAAAAAAAAGAGAGGCAAGAGACACACTCTAAATGTACAAAGCTGACAGCCAAAACTAATTCAAAAGAGACTGCACATCTTTTAAAAGTGATCCTGGGTAGAAAACAAAACTAGATCAAACTAGAAAAGCAGAGCTTCACCAAGCAGCTCAGTTATGGCAGTGGCTTTTCCACAACCCCTGTAATTGTGGCTCACCACTGGTTCTGATTGGATGGCTGAGTCTCCGCTCATGTCTGTCCATGTGTAGAGATCCTCTGCTGGCATTACAAGGGAAGCTTTGCAATAAAGTCACATAGGCATAAACTACAATTCCCATAATGCAAGAAGGGGGCAAATTGAGGAGCCGAGGAGAGATGAATGGGATTTCCCATTATTAACTTCAGTGATTTTTGTGACATCAATCTGGATCAGATCCAAATGAAATTTACCTTGATGATAGAAACATGTTATATATATAATCCTGTATATTCTGAAGCAAATCCAGTAAGTAATGGCAGAGATATAACTTTAACATTCTGCCTTATATTAACTTACAGGATTTTTAGAACATTTTAGGATTTTTTGCATCCAGCCAAATATGTGGATCACCACCGAAATGTAATGGCTTCTTCCTTCCCCGTAAAATTTTTTTATGTAAATCCATACAGCAGTTTTTGTGTAATCTTACTAACAGACAAACATACGCTGGTGAAAACATAACATCCTTGGCAGCGATAAAAAAAAAAAAGCTCACTTATGGCATGATTGATAAATAAATTGTTTTGATTTGATAGTAACGTTTCTGGATGTCCAAATATGTGAATGTGTTGGAATTGACATTAACTTTGCTTATGGTCTCTTGTGCTCTCTATGCAGCTATGGTTATGGTTTTACTGAAGCATTGTACATTTATTTATTTATTTTGATTTTTTTTTCAATTATCTGTTTTGCCCTTTTTTGTTATTCATCTATTTGTTTCCTTTATTGTTTATTCACTTAGTTAATTTTATTAGAATTTTTTTGTTTTTGTTTGGGGGGGTTAAGTGGACAGAGGAGGTCAATATGAGGTTGAAAATGTTTTGGAGATGATGAATTGTGGAGGCAGTAAAAGTTATTTGAATGAATTTTGAGTTGAATAGGATCTTTCTTGCCTCCGACTTTATTTAATATGTTCTCTGTCATTAAATGTTTGCTATTCTTCAATTTAAATGAATGTATACATCTCATCTGTAAAACCATCATCAGGCAGTTCGCTGGTTAGGGCAGAGTTTGTACATAATTTGGACATAACATGGCAGCACAGACCGTAATGCATACAGCCACTACTAATTCAACCAGTTTTATCCAACATCGTCAGAAAGGATTTCCACGACTTACTAAAATAGCCATCAGAGTTCTGAGAAGCATTTCATTCACCTTTTAAAACATGGGGATGTTGTAGATGTCCGTTTTAGCAGAATCACTTTTTTAGCTGCAGCCATGCGTCTGTTGAGAACATGTTTTGGTGTTAAGGAAAAGGCCTTGTCGAGCAGGAGCTGCTGAAGATCACCAAGACTTCCATGTTTCTTTAACTAAATATCTTTTCTGTGCAGGTGTCGTCCAGACAGACACCTACGTTGTCCTCATTGGAAACAGGGAGTGGATGAGGAGGAACTGTCTGCAGATCAGACCGGACATCGACGAGGCCATGATCGAGCATGAGCGAAGAGGACGCACTGCTGTTCTGGTAGCTGTGGACAGTGAGTACTGATGAATAAGACATGTTGTTTCTTGTCTGTTTGCAGCCTCTGAAAGACTGTACAGAATAATTAGCCACATTCAACAACATCTTCCAAAGAGTTTCTCTGATTATTTGATCATGACCTGCTGACTCCTCCATTGATTTTAAAATTTAGCATTTTGAATCGACAGAGGAGTCACATATTGGTGATTTGAATGCTTCTGGGAATGTGTCTTGTGTTGTACTTTTAATCCATTCTTTAACTTTGTGTGTAGATCTTCTGTGTGCGATGATCGCTATAGCGGACACGGTGAAACCAGAAGCTGAGCTGGCCGTCCACACTCTGACCAACATGGGGCTGGAGGTCGTTCTGATGACCGGAGACAACTGCAAGACTGCAAGAGCCATAGCATCCCAGGTACGACCCAACGAAGAGCTCTCATTTTGAGACTGTAAATTCATCTCAAAAGTTGACAGCACAGCCAGTTAACCAGAACGAAGTGCTGAGACATGCACCGTCATCCCCACAAAGACAGCTGCCACTATCATACACCGCATTAGCTTTGACACCATGGACAGTTCTTCCCCTTCTATTGTGTATTGGAAACAGCCACTGCAGAAACATGTTGGGGCACCAGAGTTAACTTTGTTTACTTATTATTTTTGTTAGTTTAGTAAACTGTTTCCCCGTAGGAAAACAAGACAGTAACTTAAATAAACAAATGCACATGGACAACAGCTAAAAGTTAATTAACTGACATTTTCAGCAACAAAAAACTATCATCGTAATCAGTTTTCTACTTTTAATTTATTTTGTTTCTTCCTTTCTGTGTGAAACACTTTGTGCTACAAAGTTTTGTATGAAAAGTGTTATACAAATAAAGTTTGATTTATTGATTGTGCACAGACATCCCAAATAACATGGGGACACATGTTAAACTGACCATAGGGCATACAAAGCTAAAGAAAAGAAACTGCATTTTCAAGCTCTTTCAGCCTTTTCCCTTTTGAGAAACCCTTCAAAATAAACTGAAAAATGATCAGAAAATGTTGATGGAATATCAGAATATTTTGCATCTCTTGTACCACATTTTTGAAGCAGATTTATTATGTATTCAATCTGAAATGTATAGAAGAATCTGTCTTTTTTCCCATGTCTACCTTCAAGTCCTTTGTGTGTTCATGAGCTCATGGCGTCTCTCCAACAGGTGGGCATCAGGAAGGTGTTTGCCGAGGTGCTGCCCTCCCACAAAGTGGCCAAAGTGGAGCAGCTGCAGCAGGCAGGGAAGAGAGTCGCCATGGTGGGAGATGGCGTCAACGACTCGCCTGCTCTGGCCATGGCTGACGTGGGCATCGCCATAGGAACGGGAACAGATGTGGCCATCGAGGCAGCAGACGTGGTGCTGATCAGGGTGAGATTGGAGCCCCGGTCTGTGATGAGATCATGACTCGGGGGCAGATGGGAGGTTATGCAACATGTTATCAGGAAATTAAATGGGTCCGAGCAGAGATGTAGCCGGAGACCAAAGACTGAACGAAAAGGGGAATTACAAAACACCTCAGATGGAGCGGATCGCAGTGGAAAAAAAATATTATACAAGTGATTAAATCATTAATGTCCAGATAAAGAAGTAAGATCTCTAACCCGACTTTATAAGTGAAAATGAAAACATCCACTCCATTAAGAAACACAACACTGCAATTAAAATATCACAATATCAATAACAGTTCTGATTTAACCTGTTCAGCCCCAAAGTACCCAACAAAAACGTAAGAAAAAGTGAACTATTCATGTACAAATATATTCATGTTGCACATAAAATTAAACAGGAAATTTTCAGCTACACAAATATACAACTTATACAAGTCATTTTTACAGACACCAAACGCATCGTCTCTCTGGATCATAAAGTAATTAAATGTATCGTTTGACCTTCATTCTCTTGTTTTATTGTTTCAGGAAGGAAATGAATGTTTTTAAGGTGGTTTCAAAAGTTTTTTAGTGGTTACAAACGCATAGAGTTCTGGTGGATTTCTTCCAAAGAGAAACAAAAAATAACACATGTATATTTACATTTTCTTTTTCCAAAACAGTTGAAAACTGCCACAGATAAGCAGAAAAAAGATAGAAACTGTTGTAATTGGGTGTAATGAACACCAAAACTGACAAAACAGTGAAATATAAAGTTAAGTTTTTCTGAAATTTCAAATGGGACTAATGCTGCCAAACTACGCCAAGATTCTTTCTGACCACTCTGCAGTAAAACCTCTCTAACTTTGCTCTGAATCACTTTATCAGACTCAAACTTGGCAGAAGTAATGTTCACATATTTTGTCATTCATTCATTGAGTTCTAAAGCTGCAACTGCATAATTCCAAAGACATATTCACAATAAAAAAAACGTGTTTTTTTAGGTGAGGGTAAAATTTTCAAATTATTCTGACTTCTATCTTCATTTACTCTGTCCCAGGAAAACATATACTGACAATTCCACATCTGGACAAATCTCTCAAGTGTTACTTTTATTATGACATCAAAATGATTCAAATAGACCTTGTAGTTTCAGATATACACTCTTTAAAAAGAGGCTGGGGCTGAACAGGATAACTCTTTTGGTCTAGAGTTCAGAATCATGCCATAATAATGTGGATATTTGTTGTGTTGCTAATGTTTCCAAGCATTCCCTTACTTTGTATCCAGAGTGATTTAATTCAACCACTAACACTGGCTCATCCACCCTTTAAATAATCTCCTCTCCTGTTATTTGCAGAATGATCTCCTGGACGTGGTCGGCAGCATCCACCTCTCTAAAAAGACAGTCAAGAGGATCAGGATCAACTTTGTGTTCGCTCTGATCTACAACCTCATCGGCATCCCCATAGCTGCAGGTAAGTGACACCTGAGGAGGACCAGGTTTGATATTTGACTGTCCGTAGAGGCACTTTTAACTGTGCCTCGGGTATTTCTACAACCAGACAATTGTTTCATAACAGCTGTGCAGCTATCCATCTATAAAGATATCAATTCATCATCATAATGGATGAATGGATAAAATTAAAGTTAATAATTTACTATTTAAATATATTATGAAACTTTTTTGCTGCCCTTCTTTTTTTCATATTGAAGGACAAACATCCCAGGGGTAACAGATGTAATTACTGGAGCGTTTAGCTTCTCCAGTCTCCATATTCAGTTACAGTTATTACATTTCAAATTTTAAGTCTATTTAAAATCATGATGCAACGCAGTGAGTCGTATCCTTGATTCTCCATTTTACTGCACCAGGTTTCTTTTTAGATAAAACAATACAAACAGTCAGATAAATATGAACTACTTTTATTAATTATATATATGTTTTTTTCCCAAACTTGTTTTTTCTTCCTTGGACACAAAACTGATCCTGCAGTGTAACAGCAGCCTCTGTGGGATTAATGATTACTGACCATCTCTGCATGGATGCATCATTTAAAGGATTATTTTGACAGCCCTAGTGATTCCTTGAAACTGCAGAGTGATGATTTGCACTGTAATCTGAGCTGTTTGTGTCCACAGGTGTGTTTCTGCCTGTCGGTCTGGTGTTGCAGCCGTGGATGGGCTCTGCAGCAATGGCTCTGTCCTCGGTCTCTGTGGTTTTGTCCTCCCTTCTACTGAAATGGTAATGAGATTTTTCAGCTTTGTTTCAGCCTTTTATCTCTACGCTCAGTTTCCCTTTTTATGCCAATCCATCCCAGGCTTTTTTTTAAACTTCTCTCTATCTGTTTTTTTAGAACTTAGTTTTCATTGTAATTTCATTTTCAAATACATCAAACGTACTTTTTTCTTTTTGGAAGAAAACTGAGAACATAACATTTAAAAATGTTGAAGACATTGTGATAAACAACCTAAACAATACCAAGGAATCACCCTTACTCATCAAACCAGGGATGATGTGATTACATTCTACCTTCAGATGGATCTGCCAGAAAGACTGAAAACGCAGTAGTGTGCATGCCAGGCCAGTAGGTGGTGACGTAGGTTTGTAGTGAAACAGCGGTGTTACAACATGCATATGCTTTTCAGTCATGACTAACTTTTCAGTAAACACTAATGGGGAGTGGACATAGAAGACGCAGCATTTTTTTGTCTGGAATACAAACCTGTCTGGATATTTTTGTCTGGATATCAAACCAAGTACGCTAAGCAGCACAAAAGCTGCTCAGTAGTCGGCCATAGCTGTTGATGTGCATGATATTTTTCAATACCTTTGTAATATTGCCCGATGTAGGGTAAAATGGCATCATTTTCTATTGTCCCGATACATACATTTTACCTGATTAAATATAACAATTAATAATGAAGTTATCGGGGCAGTTATTGGTATTGCTTGTGCTTCATCTATCGGGTCCAGTAGTTGTGTGCCTTGGTGCATGCACAATCTTATTCTTACCAGAAGGACCCAAGCCTGCGTCTTCTTTGCCAGACCAAAAGTGAACATGGCTTCACCACTGTGGTTGTTTTTCTCAGTGGCAGAAGATAACAACATTTCTGTTTGCAAAACCTGTTAAACTTTAAAACAACAGATCTTATAGCTTATACTTGAAAAGCCGTCGTCCAGTGACGCGGTATTGAAGCAGCCACAGTAGCAGCTTGCAATGCTCAGACTAAAAACAACACGGAGCATGGATACCCCCATTCAGCAGGTGTTTGAAAACTGGAAAAACCTTCAAGAGACAGTGAAAAGGTTAAAGCCATTAATGACAAAATGATGGGGCTCATAGCGCTCAACAACCAGCGCAGGTTTTCACAAGTTAATAGCACATTTGTAGCCACGTTACGCCCTTCCAAGCCGACTCTTCTTCATAGATGTATCCTTATATGCCCTCTAAGGTATCGTTGCCACACACATCCGTAACTTGGCAACATAACAAAAAACAAGAACAGACTAAGCGTAAGTTTTACCACAGACATATGGACATCTAACTTTAGTCCGGTCAGCAAGCTTAGCTTAACGGCTCAGTGGTTGGATAAAGATTTTAACATGCAAAAAAAATTGATTAAATATAACAATATGAAGTTATCAGTTATTGGTATTGGTTGAAATTTTTCATTTTGTGCATCAGTAGTTGTGCCTTGGTGCATGCACAATCTTATTCTTACCAGCTGCACATGCAACGCGTGTCACTGTTTTCAACTTTTCACTCTTGACCCCAGTTTTAAAAGTTTCAATCCGCTTTTGTTCTCCTGTAACAGGCCCCTTAGAGCGGGTTCAACAAGCTTCCAGCTATCTTCTAAGGTTTCCCTTTTAATCTCTAAACTTACATGTTTTGCTCCATGTTGTGGATTTCGTGAAGCTTCACACATTGTAAGATGGGGATCAGGTTGTAACCATTAGATCGTAACACGTGTCTGTCTATTTTTCAGTTACACTAAGCCCACTGCTGAGAAGCTGGAGGCCAAGTTGGGCGGCAGCAGACGGCAGGGCAGCCTGTCAGACGTCAGCGTCCACATCGGCATGGGGGACGTCCGCCGTCCCTCGCCCAAACTCAGCCTTCTGGACCGTATCGTGAACTACAGCCGTGCCTCCATGAACTCCCTGCGCTCTGACAAACACTCCCTGAACAGCCTGGTGCTCAGCGATCCCGACAAACACTCCCTGCTGGTGGGGGAGGAGCTGTGCGAGGAGGAGGAGGCCTGCTGAGTGCGTGTGGCTGGCTGTGGGGGTTTCAGTGAAGAAAGGCCATCCGCCCGCCTGCTGCAGGAGCCTCAGGGCAGCACCGTCGACTCCAGAGAGCTTTCATGCGCCTTGTTTTCTGTCAGCTGATCACGTGCACTTCTGAACATGCGGGGGGTTTGTCTTTCAGTCGCAGACTTCCTTTGTTGAGGTCAGCGCCCTGCAGCACACACTATTCACCGACACTTTGATCCAGCAACACTCGGGTGTTTTCAGAGGTTTGAAGCATCCTCAGAGCCTCGAGGTGGGCGTTCATCCAGGACGCAGAGCGATGGTCAGCTGTGTCTGTGCTCGCCTGCTTGTACAATCTTCAACATCGATCCAAAGTTATTTTAGCAGTGACCCCCTGAGAGCGGACACTGCAGAGTTATATTTTAATCTGTTTTCCTTCAATGGAAAACAAGAACATTGTTGTAAAAATATATTCCAGAGTATTTATACGACCATTATTTATCTTTTTTCAATGCGTGAAAATAATGTTGTTGAATCCAAATGCGAATCTTGATCTTCACTTTCCTCCACATGTGATTACAGAGAGATGCAAACAAAGAAATCTTCAAACCGAACGCTAAAGGACGGAGTGTAAATGTGGCTGTGACGAAAGTGCCAATTGAAACGCCACCTGGGCAAAGTCCAACACATTCCAAAGATAGCACTGACGCTACACGGCTTACCTTGGACTCCATGTGCACAAAGTGTGGGTGCTGAGAAAAGGTCAACGACAAAGCAGAGACGTGAATGAATTACTGCAGCAGACCCTGAGAAGAGAAGTTTGGGCAACGCTTTATTTCAAGGTCACGAGTCTCACCATTAACTTGGTGTCATTTAGTACAAGAAAGCTAAGTAGTGGCAAAACTGATCCTTTTAGAAATCAGAGTTCAGTTGTTCCTTACTCTACATCACTGAATTTTAACATCTGTTAGCCATAAAGTGCTTCAGTTATAGCCTCTAATTCTTAATAGTCACTGAGGATGTTGTTCACTAATTTAGATCTTTATAAGCTTTGCACCAAGAAAAGTCGATCTCCTGTAATAACTCTTAAACAAAATGGTTTATTCTCATTAAAGATACCACAAAGTTCTAATCTAATTTGTCCAAATACCACACAATTAAAAGGATCATATTTTATACCGTTTTCATGTGAACCTGCAGATTTTCCTTGTGGGCAAATATTGGACTGTAGATTTTCAATGGCAACATTGTCAAACACACCACAGCAAAGATAACGGCTTCTGCAAGTTGCTGGTGTTTCCACTCGCTTAAGGTCGTGCAGTAGGAGCCCTTTGTAAAAAAAAAAAAATGGCCTCAATTCTGATGCTTCTGAACCCTGTCAGTGGAAGGAATTGATAAGGGAATTGATTAGCAAAAAGACTCATGATATCGATTCTTTGAT
Organism: Scarus forsteni; assembly: GCA_036419115.1. Taxonomy (NCBI): domain Eukaryota; kingdom Metazoa; phylum Chordata; class Actinopteri; order Labriformes; family Labridae; genus Scarus; species Scarus forsteni. The sequence continues at coordinate 2,841,323 of JAZDUH010000395.1, forward strand.
GGAGCTGTTAACAATTCTCATCTGGAATTGGTTTTCGATTCCCATCCCTACCTAGAGGTCCTCTGGTAGGGATGGGAATCAGGTTTTGGATTATGGCACGCCCATAAACCCTCCTGTCTCAGCCCTGCACAGAACAATGTAAAGCCAAGAAGCTCCGCTTGATCACACCTCTTTAAATCAGCGAAATCGACTCAGTACTGTGCTCTAATGTTTACGTTGTTTGGTCAACAACTTCAAAGCAGAGATGAGAAATGGGAGCGACCATTGTGGGAGACCCTTAAAGAGAAGTTTGGGCAACACTTAAGTTCAAGATCACCATTTTCAACAGTAACTAGGTGCCATTAAGTTTAAGAAAGTTAAATAGAGGCAAATCTGATCCTTAGATGAAACCACAGAGTTTAGTGCTTACTTATTCTACATCCCTGAATTCTGATACCTGTAAGCCATTAGTTAAGTGCCTACTACCTTGATGTTATCAAACAACTATCCTCACAATAATAACTCATTAGGGACAGGGTTCAACATCGGCAAAGTCATGTGGGATGAGCCGACTATTCTTTATTCAAGGCTGTAAAAATGGCCTATTGGACTAACTGTGACCATTTGTCTTGATCAGACAGGAGAAATGATTTTGTCTCTGTGGGAGAATCACATGATAGAAGTTACTAGAATGACATCGGCCCAGATTTTCACAATTGGTGCATCAATGTCATCAGTACGATACCAATTCATGTGCCAATAAGCTGCGAGTTAGAAGTGAGACTTGTGACTAGGGGTGTCTTGATACATCTTTTTCACCTCCGATACGATACCAGTATTACAGCCTTGAGTACTGGCCAATAATGATATCGATCCGATACAATATCAGCAGGTATCAAACAGACTTTTATTACTTATTTTGTAGTATGGACTGTAAGAAAAGGCCTAATCAAGTGAGATTACTCAAACAGAGAACAGTAGTCAGCAATAGTAGGTATGAGAAAAACTGACCCATTTGTTATTAACCAATTGGTTCAATAAATTTTAACCTTAAGCATATAGTACAATTAAATAAACCAAATAAAAATAAATTAGAAGACCCTGAAAAGTAACTTCAAGAAATCCAGTAAAAACAAAACATATATTTAGATTGCAAAATAACAGCTGTGTTTAGCTTCAACATAAGAATATTCTACAACTAAATTCAATTAAAAATAAATGAGAATGGACTACTTGCATCAGAGTGCTTATGTCGTATATCTAAGATGTAGGCTAATATAATCCTTTTTTTTTTTTTGCTGATATCAGACCGATATCCAATATCAGTATCGGATTGAGACACCCCTACTTGTGACCCTGAAATAAAACGTTGTTTTCTGTTGCTGTGTCGACCTGCTGCATCTTTGGATCATTCTGGAAAGTGTCATGAATGTGACCACGATCCTTGCTCTTCTCATAACAGGAGCTGTTACGTTACGCTCGTGTTGCTTTGTTTGTTTGTTGAAAAGAGAAGGAAATCTGCTGTGATGGATTTTGTTACTCAAAAGGCCAAAATGTAAAATTGTTTGTTTTCTGTCGTCACTCGAAACCCGACGTCGTTACTGTTTGTCAGACTGTGACTCGCTCTGTGCTCTTCCTCACTGCTGCACACCATCAAAGATTCAAACCCGGAGGGAGCGGCGCCGGCATTCCCGCCAACCAAGTTACTGACGGACACTCGAGGATCAAATCAGCAGTTTGTTTTATAACGTTCATATTCTTTAAATTGTAAATGATCTGATTCTCTTGAATTGTAAACAGCTGAAGTTGTTCTGCTCCGGTGTCGTTTGTGAAGTCGAATCAGTAGATGAGCTCGGCTGGTTCTTGAATGTGATGATAGTTTATCCTGCTGCTGTCTCGGTGCATCACGTTCTGTAGCTGTTGAAGCTCGCTGAGTGCAATTATGCCAATTGGATGTTTTTGTGCTTTGCTTTGTAAAGTCGTCCATGTTTTCAGTCTTTCATAGTTCTGAACTTTGTGCCTTGAAATTAAAATGCCTTTGTAACTTCACGTGAATGTGTCCAGGTTACTAATTCTCCTTCAGTCAGTCTAACGCCTGTTTGATTGACATTTTAACAATCACGGCCTACCTGAGGATTGGAGCCACGCTTGTCCGTCCCTGTATGACCACAGTGCACCCGTCCTCCTCCAGCAGGTCAGTCTGTCCAAACTCAACTATGAAGATGAGTTAACATCACTCCAGTGGCCTCCATGGGCACCAGATCATAGTTCAATAGATTAGATTATTAATCCCCTTGGAAAAACTCCCTCAGGAAAATTGGGATTACAGTTAAAGGTGCAGTGTGTAGGAAAAGACATTTTAGAGTTCAGAGTTTTGGAAGGAGCCCGTCTGTTTCTAAAACGTCGCATCAAAAAGTGACGAGATTCAGTGAAGACCAGAAAGGATCGTGAACAGAGCATCATTTACAACAGTTACCAGGTGAGGGCTTTGTCATTTATATTTGTAACTGTTGTTTTTCAAGATTACAGGTCAGTTAAAATGATGATTCTAGGTTTTGTAAACTTTTGTAGACTCATTCAAAAATGTGAATATGTCTGTAACCTGTCTGTAACTCAAGCATCACATCACTATGTGGCGAGAGCTGGTTATGACAAAAAAGGATCGTGAACAGGGCATCATTTAAAACAGTAAACTTTTGTAGACACTGATTCAAATTACGTTTTGTCTTTGTGTCCCTAAAACCCACCCACAGACAACATGGCGGATTGTTATGTCAGCGGTACAAAAATAAAAAAAAGTTTTATGAGGATGTTTGTACACCTATTTCAACAGTCTTTATGTACAAGTTGAAACACCCCATATTCACAAATGTAGTGGAGTTAAAAGTGCAGTTTTAGTCTTCAAATGTAGTGGAGTAAAAGTCAGAAGTTTCCATGAATAGTAATTCTCAAGTTAAAGGAATACTCCACCCAAACAACGATTTGGCCTCATTTTCTACTCGCCCTCATGCTGAGCAACACTGTGGAGTAGTTTTGGAACATCTAGGATGCAGCCGGAGATCTGGGGGGATCTTCGCTGTCCACTGACATTGATATCATGACTTAGATAAGAGCCCGAGCAGACAGTGTCATAAAAGTCCACAAAAAAGTCGGCAATATTCCTCCATACTGCTCGGCTGTAATCCAAGTGTCCTGGAGTGCGTCCACCATTTACTCGAAACGACATCATTTAGCACATGTTTATAGCCTAACCAGTACTACTTGGCATTTCTATGATACACTTACGGGTGCCCTCACGGGCATGTGCTGAAAACAAAGAATCGCACTCTGCAATAACTAGGAGGCGTAGAACAAAATCCCACATTCTGCTGTGGCGGCGGAGCGGTGGACAGACACAGGAGGGGTCAGCAGATTGTGGGATTCCTTGTGTTCTTTCTTGTTGTACGTTCCTAGTTATTGCAGAGTGCCCATTCCTTTGGTTCAGCCGCTCCCATAGGCACCCGTAAGTGTATCATAGAAATGCGAAGTAGTGCTGTTTAGGCTATAAACATGTGCTAAATGAGTTAAGATTACAGGTAGAAAGTATGGAGGAAATGCTTTTGTGGCTTGTTGTCCTAAGTAGATATTAACACAGTTCGTCTCTGCATCCTGGTGAAACTGTACATGCAATAGACAAAATCAATCTATCAACAACTCACAGAAACACCACTAGCTTCTCAGCCTGATGCCGTCTGACATGGACTGAGGCAAAGTGGAAAAGTCTGCTGTGGTCTGAGTCCACATTTCAGACTGTTTGGACATCATGCATGGGAAAGTCTCCAGCAGCTGAACTGTGAAGGAAAGTGGACATGGACTGAGGCAAAGTGAAAAGTTAAAACTGTGGCCAGGCATCATGGACTGGACAATATGGGTTTGCGTGTGTTATGGGTGTTTGCGGCTAAGAAATCAAAGTTGTGTTAAAATCAATACAGAAGTTTAAATAAAAGAATAATTGCGTTTATTAATTGTGATTTCAATATCACTTAAAATAGTCGGGATTCTTATTTTTACCATAATCGTCCAGCCCTAGAATAGGTGTGTTAGTGTCCATGGCATGGGTAACTTGCATGTCTGTGAAGGCACTTAAAACATGAGCCACCATCCAAGTGACGTCTTTTTCAGAGACGTCCCTGTTTCAGCAGGACAATAACAGGACTCATTCTGCTCGTGTTACAACAGCGTGGCCTCAGAGTGAAAGAGTTCTGACCCGCTGCAGTCCAGACCTGTGTCCCACTGAAAACTGAGCAACTAATGTTGTACATCGATCAAGAACCTGGAAATAATTCAACCTACAAAGCTTCATAATCAGTGTCCTCAGCTCCCAAAAGCTTACTGGGTGTTTTTAAAGTAAAGGAGATGTACCAGTGTTAAACTCTGTCCCAGCTTTTTTTTAAAAACGTGTTGCAGGCATCAAATTCAAAATGAGTAAATATATTTTTTTCAGTTTGAACATTAAATATCTTGTCTTTGTAGTGCATTAAGCTGAATATAGGTTATAATGATTTGCAAATTATTGCGATCAGTTTTTGCACTTAAAGAATTTATGTAAATTTTTTCCTTTTCTGTTATTGTTTTGTTTTTAATTTTAAATACTTCATTATTCCTATGTGTGAAATATAGATTATTAAACCAAATAAAAAATCACATGTTATACAGTGTACCCGTTTCATTGGAATCAGATTTTGTACAAATAAATTTCATATATTGTTTTAAAAAGGATAAAAAAAATGTAAGGTTATATATAGTTTGAGAATAGGAATAAGAATCAACCTTTTGGTTTTACACAGTGACACTTTTTTAGAGTTTATGTGCAGATTTGAAGACAAATAAACTCACTATTTTTAGCGATAAACCAAAATAACAGTTAAAATTATCTGTTGTAAAAGGTTTGAGCGAAAAGTTTTGAACCAGAGAAAATGAACCTCTCTGATGGTCAGGTTTACACCAGAAGAGGGCGCTGTGGAGCAAACAGACACACAAACATGATTCAACAACAAACTCAAGTTTCATCAACTTTATTCATCCAGTAAGTTTAAACATTAAATCACCCCAGTGTACTGCAAACAATCAAATAGCATTTTTACCATCATATTCTCTTTAAAAATACAAATCTGATGATTTCATTGTGCAGAGTGTGAATGACTTCTTCCTGTTGAGTCTGGCTTTGGCTGTAGTGAACTTCATTGATTTGGTCGATTGTAAAGTTATTATTAAACAGGGAGTTAATTTTATTACTTTAAAGTACATAAAATAGGATTAGTTCTCATTAGATGCATTCAGGTTCAGAGGATAATAATCAGAAATAAACTCCACAACAGGGTTAATACTAGATTTTTTCTTTTCTGTCTCCCTCACTGATCAAATATTTACACAAAAGTTGTTGTTTAGGAAACTGAGCAGGTTAACAAGGTCTAAAAATGTGCAGCATTTAAGATCTGTTACGACATTGTGCTTCTCTGGACTAAAAACACGGCAAACAGCTGTGACTGTGAATGCTACATTCAGTTCACCTTTAACACGAGAATCACAAAGTTCACTTCACGCCAGCTGGGAAACAGCCCCGACGTCTCTCTGGGAACACCGAGCAGCTAAAATAAAGTTACTCTTACAGCAATATGCAAGTCATTTTTACAGGATATTCAACATTTAACACCGTACAGAAATCACACGACGTGATGAGGAAAGGATGCAATAAAATCAAATCACGAGCATTAATGAGGTTTTTAAATCTGTAAACATTAACATCCAAAGACCAAAAGAATCAAAGAAACTTTAAGTCCTATTTTTACCCTAAAAGATTCAATAAAGGGGACATTTTTAAATATTTCCTTTTTATTTTTAGGGATTTATGAGGCTTCAAGTTTTCTCGATCATGCCTGATTTTAAACATTTCCAAATCATGCATGTTTCTGCTCCGCGCCTCAGTCTGACTGTTAGTGAAACACAGTCGGTGTGTTTGAGCCCAGGTCAGTCCGTCTGATCTCAGGGCCACAGTTAATGACCGACACCTTTTCTTGTCTGCACAGTGAGGAACAGAACATGAGGCTGTTTTATCAGCTCAACAGAACAGAGCTCTGACATCACTGAGGTTTGCTTGTGCCTCAATTAAACAGCAAAATGTTGAAGCAAGGCTTTTTCTTTACTCCTGGTGTCAGCTATGGTATTCCCAAAGCAGGCTGAGGGGAGAAATATCTCTGTGCACGGATTAAATTAAATTAAAGGTGTTGTTGAGGGATAAATGGATCATTTTGGGTTGGGTTATGAGGAGGGTGTTGTCACGCAGCATCCTGGTTGATCTCATAGCACATGGAAAACACAGATGCTGTGTGGATGCACCCCAGTGTGTCCTAAAATGGGTTTATTTTTGAGCCATATTGTGACCTGTATGCTAACGCTCATGCACGAGGAAGTGCAGGTGCCAAAGCCCACCTCCTCCAAGCCTTCCAGGGGCCTGAGCACTGTGCTTTAGCATGGACTGGAGCACTCGCATTACCAAACAGACGGACTTTACAGGAGATCGTGCTTGGGCATGGTTGGGACCGCCCTGTGTGAGTGCTCTCACGGTCTTTAAATGGATGTTTCAGTATATTTGAAGTTACGTTGTTTGAGGTTCCTGTCAAAAGTCAGTGAAATGGCTCCAGCAGAGCTGCACCATTAAGGAGAGCGAGCTGAGACTAGCAGTAATGCCCCTTTCACACTGGCCTAAAAAACTGTTCCAACAATCTGCTCCTGTCGGCAGTTAGAAAGAGTTTATAATCTGCATTTAGACATGGGTCTAAATTAAAGTACAAATACAGAAAACTGTGCTCCTTTCTATTGTTTACATGGTCGTGTTTTGTCATGCTGATGATAGCTCGATGCACCAGAGGAAAAAAAAAAACCACACAGTTCGTCTGCTGCCAATTAGACCTGGATCTGCTGGCAGTGGGAAAGGAGTCACTTTCTGATTATTAGAGGATTAACCCATATTGAAAAAACCTGCATAGACTCTAATTTTAGCGTGAAAGCGGTAAAAGGTACACTGTTGGTGACTGGTACAGTTAGTTTTCATAACTGTGTGAATTTCACAGAAAAACAAACCTTCAAACTGGTCTGTGTGTGTGGCACTATTTTAGTTTCACACACGGAGACTTCCTAAAAGCGGAAACAAAGAACTCTGAATTGTAAATTCAACCAACATAGTTTCATGGCTCATTTTTATGTGAAACTCACACAATTATTCAGAATAACTGTACCTGACCCCAGCACTGTACCTTGCTGGCCGTCTCTGCTGTTGGTAACAGGGAGTTATTTTAGAAAGTTGTGTGATTTTCTCGTTAAGACGAGCCATGAAACTGTGTTGGTTGAATGTACAATTCAGAGAAAAATTCTCTTAAGATTCTTTATAATCCCCTTTCAGGAAGTCTCTGTGTGTGGCACTATTTTGTGATGCAGCAGATGGTTTTGTGTTCTTCTGTCTGGAAGCATTGATTCTGCTGATCTCATTCTGAAAAATTTCTTCTCTGATTCATAAAGACAACCCTGAGAATCAACAGTAAAAAGAGCGTAACTCAAGTCAAGATTAGAGATGGACAATAATATGATTTTATCGATATCAATGCTATTAACGATCCTGCTAATCAATCCACTTCTTCGCAAAAAGACTCATAATAACGATTCTTTGATGGAGCTGTTAACAATTCTTAACTGGAAATGGTTTTCTATTCCCATCCCTTGACAAGATCTCTCATATTGGTTCAGTTTTAGTTTCTTTAAGTGAATCAGAACAGCAGAGTCAATGCTCACAGGCGGAGGAACACACACTCATCTGCTGCATCGTAAAATAGTGCCAAACAGAAACTTCCTGGAGCAAAATTAAAGCACTCTGATATTTTTTTCCCGATCGTCCATTCAACCTAGAGCTGGGTGATATGGCCTAGAAATAAAATCCCTGTTTTTTTTCCACAACACTTGATTTACGATTGCAATTGATTTTTCCCTCCCTAAAAGAAACAAAACTCCCAGTGACATAAAAATGAAACAAATCAAGTTTTGCCTTTATGTTGTCTAAATGTTTCCCTCTTAAAGTCAAAGTCTGGGTCATAAAAGGTTAATTATGTAGTATAAATGTAGGCAGGTGTGTCTACATAAACACTAAAAGGCCGAGGTATTTTTACAGTATTAGCATGAAACTCTCTGATCAATATTTAATCTACTTAAATAACAAATACAAGCCTATAAAAGTGCTTGTGCAAACCCTACAAGACTGACCATCATGGAAATTGTCAATTTTTCCAAAAATTGCAACTACTTACAATTGGACTGAGGCAAGAAAACAAATCTTGATTTTTATTTTTTAAACCTTCTGCAGAAAATAATTTGAATTAATCTATTTAATCGATTTTGTTGCCCAGCTCTAATTCAACCCAACATAGTTTTGTGGCTTTTTACTTAAAACTCACACAATTAAACAAAACAACAGACAGCAGTGTAGTCTGAGCTCTTTCTCCTTAAAGACAAAGCTGTTGGGAGCCTTTAAGTCACTTCACTGACGACAGGAAAGTACCTGATACAACCCAGCTTCAAAAACACTGAAATGCCCCTTTAACATGTGTCAGTACGCAAGAGCATCTTCAGCTTTAAACCAACTCAAGCAACTCTAGAGCCATTTAAGCAACTGAATATGTGATGACTGTCAGAGCAGATGGAGGTGTTGGGATGATAATGTGAAGAGTAATCAGGGCCTCGAATACTCAGAAAGGGGTCTGGCTGCTTTTACATGTTTTGGGAGTTTGAATATCTGAAGCTGCATGAAGCAGAAGACAATGCTGCCCCCCTCTGGGTGTTAACGATGATGCATTCAGCCTTTTCAAACCGCTGAGCACTTGTTACCATGAAAGGCCGGGAAATGGATCCTGGTCTTCAGTACTCAGTGGAGAAACTTTGTTGATGCAGATTTTTGATACCAGAGCTTAAGGGCTGTTGACTTGTTATCAGATCAGCCAGGATGGATGTTAATGACGCTGTAGATGACCTCAGGTGTGCTTAAAACATTCTTGGCAATGATTTTGGCATTTTATTCCACAAACACTGAACCCTATATCAAACACAGTCTTCACGCTTAAAGTAAAAAGTTTGAACAACCCAAAAAATGTCAGCTTGAATCTGAAAACATCACCTTTTAAAGTAATTTAACTTCTCCTGGTGCGAAGAGACAAAACACTAACAGTCCTGTGTAAGGCATGAGTAAACTATTAGCTTTGAAATGTTAAATAACACCATTAAAACTCCTGAAATAACCTTCAAGATAACATAAACTCGAACCGGAATCTGAAATACTCACTAAAACACTGTTGGTCACCTGGGTTCACGTCTCCTGAGCGTGGCCTCGGTGTGATTAAACATACTCAGAGTTTCGTCTCCTGTGAGCTCTGGGTGAAAACCCGTGGTGATGCACATATGAGGAGTGGTTTGTTCATGCATGTTTGGCAAGCAGAATAAATATTAAGTTAAAATACTGATAATTAAGACAACAAATAGCACCGTGTGGGCCCGTTAAAGGCTGCCAACACCTTATCACATTTTAAAGGGAAGGTCCCTGGAAATGTTTTTAGGTCGATGGTTTTATGGTTGGACGCCTCAAGGCTCTCCAAACATCCCTTATTTGGTAAAAAAAAAAAAGCTTTTCATTGAAGTAATACTGTCAGAAAATTATGTTAGTACAGATTTGGCGAATGCTTGAGCTGCAGAGGTTTTTGAATTATCAATACTGAAAGGTTAAGTTTGGGATTTTTGAAGTGGGGTTGCTTGAGATCCATGGCACTACTTAATATGACTTTATCTTAAAGGATAAGTTTGGTTTCTACAGCTTTCACATTGTTTATAGAATGAAGTAGAACAATATACTCACCAGAAGGCTTTCCTGATCCAAACAGTGCTTTGGGAGATATTTAGATCCAAAATCGAGCGGCAGACATCCGTATAGTGGTAGCACACGGGGTATGTAAAACCCCGCTCCTAAAACTGCATTAATCGTCCAAAAACTCATTAGTTTCACCAATATTTCAACATGGTCCGCTCACATTACTCCTCCAAGACAGTCCGGGGTCGCTCCACCCATGTTGTGTGACTGTGCTGACCTCTGAACTGAAAACTTTCATTACGGCTGCCGCACATGCACAGTACGGCTTCCTCCTTTCGATGAGCTCCTCATCTGTAAACTCTGGCTCGAAACTGTAAGCACACCCATCATATTCAAAGTTCTCCTCCACAACATCTTCATCTGATAGATATTCGTCCATTTTGCACAAAACTGGAAGAAGAAAGTCGTTGTGTAGCCGGCTGTCTTCCCCTGAAACAATGAGCCATACTGCGCATGTGCGGCAGCCGTAAAGAAAGTTTTCAGTTCAGAGGTCTGCACAGTCAGAAAAACATGGGTGGAGCAACACCGGACTGTAATGGAGGAGTAACGCGAGCGGACCATGATGGAATATTGGTGAAACTAATGAGTTTTTGGACGATTAATGCAGTTTTAAGAGCGGCGCTATACATGCCCCGTGTGCTACCATTATACGGATGTCCGTCGCTTGATTTTGGATCGAAATATCTCCCGAAGCACTGTTTGGATCAGGAAAGCCTTCTGGGTGAGTATATTGTTCTACTTCATTCTATAAACAATGTGGAAGCTGTAGAAACCGAACTTATCCTTTAATAAGCAACTGTCCAGCTCCGCCCCTGTGGGGAGGTGGATGGTCCTGAAGCTTGGCGATACAAAGCTGTTCATAACTCATCGTGACACTGCAGTTAAGTTACTGAAAAGGTCTGAGACAGTCAGAGGGGTTCTAGTGAAAAGTCTTTGTTTCATCAGGGTGTCAGGCTATGTATCCTGTAATTTATTACCTCTAAGAAGGAGGTTATGTTTTTACAGGCGTATGTGTGTTCATCTGTTTTTTGGCAACATTATGAAAAAACTACAGGTCAGATTTTGCCGAAATTTTCAGGAGATTTTGGTGATGACCCAACTTAAAAATAATTAGATTTTGGTGGACATCCAGATAACCACCATTAGTGAAATAATGCTCCATAACTGTCTGACTAATAATGATATCAACATGGCTGGCCTGTTGTTTTATTCACTCATATTCAAGAGCCTCTGGCCTCCAGCAACCCCACTTCAAAAATCACAGTCTGCCTCTAAGATCAGGGTCAATTAAATATAAACTCAGAAGTGTAGAGTATGAAAACATTTTGGCACCTGATGCAACAAGTCACCAACTTAAAAAAATACTAAAAGGTTCACTTAACCATCCAAACGTGGGCTGACAGACGTTCATCCAGGACGATTTAAGTCCGCCTTCCCCTCTCGAGTCAGGGAGTCTTCGCCATCAGTCACAACATAGTCAACAATTACATCGACGAACGCAAACATCTCATTACAGAACAGAGTGAGAGAGTCCTCAGACGGTGAAGTGAGGAGACACAAACTTAACTTTGGCACACTGATGAATGAGGAGGGCTGGCAGAGAGAGAGGACTGGGCCTGCAGCTGTGTTATGGCAGTGTTGGGATGAGAGGGGCCGCTCACTCATAGTCCTTTGTTGAAGTAGACCCTCTCCACTCCCGGGTGGTTGGCTCGGATCTTCTCCTGCAGCTCGGGCTCCAGGCTGCTCACTGACATGGAGCTGGGGCAAGCAGAGGGCATGAAGGGGTTAATGGGTCAAACATACACGCTGTGGGTGGATTATGCAACTTTTTCAGGCAGAGTTATGCAAACTCTGCAGATATTCAGCTCCTGATAAAAGTGTCTGACTCACCTCTTCTGAGGGAACAATGCGCAGCACAGTGGAGTGGCAAACACCAGGCTGAAAGGAAACAGAGGCCATCAAACAAAGAGGACATTTTTAGACGATTTTAGGTGTGCTGAAGCCGCCTGAATGACCTCTTAACAACCCCAAAAACTCAAATTAGGAAATCAAAATAACTGCTCTCCTGCTGCTGCTCATGTGTCCGAGCTCCTCTGCACTTTTTAATTAAGGCAAGTAGGCCTGTGCTCAAAATATCAATACGGCAAAATATCGTATCGCACTCCTTTGGGATACGTGTATCGATACGGATTCTACAGAATCGATACAGCCTAGATATTTGGAAAGTTGTTGTAAATACACTTCGGGTAATGTTAACAGTGGCACAGTTCAAGGTAGAAGACGAGCTACATAATGAAGCATATGTTCTAAATTAGAACTTAGGTCTACCATCTTTGAGGATCTGAATTTATGTCTCTCAAGTTGTAGAACCACTTAAAACTCATCCTTGCTCTTTTTCTTCCTTTAAGAAAAAACTAAACTTGTCAAGAATTTTGATTAAAGCATAGTCAATGTTCACAATTTACGTGTATCAGGATACGTATCGTATCGTGGCCTTAGTATCGGGATACTTATCGTATCGTGGAGTTGCTGGAAATGCCCAGCCCTATTGACAAGATGCCTCATTTAACTGAACTGTTACTCTGATGAGAAGGAGGCAAAAAGGCAAAGCAGAGTAAAACTGGGACTTTTGGAAGAAGTCTCAAAACTGTTGTGTACATAATTATAACATGCACACATAAAAACAGTTTGGACATAACAGTTAAAACATAACAGTTTTAAGACTTCTTCCAAAAGTCCCAGTTTTACTCTGCTTTGTATTTAAGAAATAAACAAACAAATATATATACACACATATATTAGAGGTGTGAAAAAATATCAATACAGCAATATATCACAATATTTTGCCCTCCGATATAATATCGATATTTAAAATTCATCAACTTATGAATGTGTATGCACGGGTTTTTTCATGCAGTCTATTCAGTTCAGACAGTAACAGGAGAAACATGTAATTCTTTTTCTTACTTTACTGTTGTGCTGTCAGTAACTCAAAGCACTTTGTTCCTCGTGTAGTCAATTACAGTTTGAGCAGCACTGCAGGCTAGGATTCTTTTAATACGTTGTTAAAGGGAAAACAAGAATCATTTCTTTGCAACATTAGTTCAAGTGACTTGATGCACTCTATGTTTTCAAGTTAAGTGTATGTAACACTGCATTTGACATATTTCAGAAACAATTAAATGGAAATGTTTTCAATCAAATAGTTTTGACTTGATTTTAACTTTCAGTTTTCCATAATATTGTGTAATTTACATATACACAATATCTAGTTTCTTCTTAGTTAACTGTAGAATATCGCAATATATCACAATATTGTGATTTTTTTGTTCTGGCTTGGAGAGTTTTTTGTAATTTTTTGAGCGATGGTCTTAAACTTTTGATCAGCTGATAAACAGCCTGTTTCAGTTTACTTGTTGTTTTCAATAAACTACTCTTTCAAAGTGTTTTTTGTCACACTCCCCCTTCTTACTTTTGCATATTGTACCTCTACTTAAGACGTCATTAAGATCCAAATCTGCAAAATGCATATTCTAGCAATTCTTCAACTGGTCTTAAGATTTTAAACAGGACTGTATATATATGCCTGCATGAATGGTTACACCTGATATTGACTTGAGTAACGTATTAATCAATATGCAAATGTGCAAAAGAACAACTTACAAAGATTTGACAGTGCTGAGTAAACATAATGTGTTTTTTTTTTTTACCATAAAATGAAAACAAGGCTAATTTGAGAACTAAAATTAAGCTTTGCTCCCACCCTTTTGATTGGGGTGTACTCTATTTTGCAAATACTTTGTTGCGTGCAACTTCAAAAATTATGTTTTCAATCAATCGCTCACACTTGAGGGAGTATTTTGTGGTATTTAGTATGCCATAGAAAATGTTGATTTTGAAAGGGAACAAAAGGTTTTCTGACTAATCTGAAGGGGTGTACTCATAAGTGCTGGCAAAAGCTAAAAAAACTATGAAACACAAAATCTGACACATGTCCACACCGAGACTGAGAGGATGGATGTCTCTTTTCCTCGATAAAGGACATATAATGTCTATTTTGAATAATATTTTGGGAGAATATTTTAATGACGGCATATGTTTGTTTGCTTGTTAGCAAGATTACACAACAACTACTGGACAGTTTTTCCTGAAATTTCAGGAAATGCTGGAAATGTCCCAACTTAAAAACGATAACATTTAGATGATGATCCAAAACTGTATTCTAAGTTTTACTGCCTCGCTTCGGGATCTTTGTGAAGTGTGTTTATTTTCTAAAAGTTGTCTTAAATTAGGATACATTCTCCTTCTTTGCACTTGTGTCATGACATAGAAAAAGATTTTTCTTTAAACTGAGCACTTTTTCATTCGGCCAATCATTAAAACAAAGAATGTTGTTTAAAAAAAAGTCTCAGAAATGTAACAGCGTTGCTGAAAACTAGGACCAAACCACACAGCTCATCTTTAAATCCTCTAAATAAAAAAAGGGAGAATGTTGGACAGACAGTGACACATTAACCTCTACTCATGTGTGGTTTTAGGTTATTAAAACTGGCTGACAGAGATTCACATGATTTCCATTTGAGGTCTGAGGTCAAAGGAGGCAAAGTGGACACACGAGGGGATGAAGAGTCCATTTCTGAGAGAAGACAGCACAGAGTCTGTCTTATATGATGTTACTGGACTGTCTTATAACCAGTCACTGAGTGAACTTAAAATATAACAGTGACTTTAAACCATCAGTAAACAGCTGAGATCAAGAGCTCCCACCACTCTAAGCCTCAGACTGGGCTTGAGCTGCACACCAACAAACCTCTGGAGCACATTCCTCGGAGCAGCAGGGTGACATTTTGCTTTTCTTGCTGTAATTAATGAGGCTGGGATTCAAAGGAATTTCACATGGCTGCCTATCAGGTGGAGCATTTGTGACGACTCACCAGAATCCCACCAGGCTGACTTGAATAGGTGCACTCATCCATGGGAACTTCTGAAAAGAGCAGGCAGAAACACGAATGAGGGACACAAAAGCCGAGCTGAATCCCTGCGCCGGAGCGGCCTCACGTCTGCGCAGCTTTTCTCTCCTGTGATGTGTGATCGCTGAGAGAAAACTGAGCCCTGACACAGCGTGGAACACCAAGTTCTAACCATTAACTTTAACCTTTGAGGCGATTTAAGAGGGAAGATGAAGAGGATCCTGCTGAACTCTAAAGCTGATTGAGGGACATGCGTACCTTCAGGAAGGCCTTCTTCTCCAAATGGTTCATTAGAAACGGAGGGATGGCTGCAAGGACACACAAACATCAACAGAGCATTTATAAAAAAGTAGCTATTGAATAATCACTGTAACAGCTTTCATTGTGCACTTTCAATTCTTTATTCTTCCTCTTTAATAACACCAATTGGTATTGTACTATGTAATGTTGGAAAGCCTGATTAGTCGAGGTCCAGCTTCTCATGCACTCATGGAAACAGCAACACAGCTAAACCTACTATTTACAAACTGAGGACCAGTGGTGGACAAAGTACTCAACTCCATTACTTGATTGAAATACAGATACACCCGGTCAAATATTACTCCAATACAAGTGAAAGTTGTTCAGTCAAATTTTTACTTAAATTAAAGTACTGGAGTACCTGCTTCTGAAAATACTTAAGTATTAAAGTACATTCTGTTTAAAGTCAATGCTTTATTGTATTGTTGCTGCAATAAATTTACAGAACCTCTAGGCTGAAACAACCAACTGAATGCACTAGGGCTGGGTTAAAAAAATCGATTTAAATCAATTTTCCTTTAACTGGTTCATAATCGATCCATAAAATCCAAAGATCGATCTTTTAAGATGGGTAGTTTTTTCTTCTTTGGACGTGCAGAGAAGCAGCCTGTGGTATCAACCCTGCTAGTCTGGTGTGATCAGCGTTTAGCGTTGCTTTCTACTGAACAAGATCTCATGAGATGTTACTGCAAACAAACATGGTGGAAGCTCTATGGGCACCACTGGCAAGTTTAAAAGCTGATGTTTGGATGTTCAGTATTTTAGATTTAACAAGTACAAAGGAAAATACCAGTTGGACAAAAAACAAGTAATATGCAGAATATGCATTTAAATATGATTAATATAACTGCTTTGGGTTTAGTTCTTCATGTTAAAACAATTTTTAATGATGTACCAGGTCAAAAGGTCACTTTTTAAATTTACAGCACTATTTTAACTAAGATATTCCAGACTGAATAAAAATCGAACTGAATCATGAATCAAATCGATTTGAGACCTTGTAATATCGAATTGAGTCGAGCCAGAAAATCTGAATCAATACCCAGCCCTAGAACACACTGACCTGCTCATGGAGCCTGTAGAATGAAAAGCTTGTAAAATATGCAACAAAGCCCAAAGAAATGCCTCCTGAAACAAGACTGAATCATACTTCAGAAATGGACATGGGTGCTCTGGTGTGTGCATGCACAAGGTACAGCCACGGCATCACCACATGAATAAATCACAATCAGATCAAATTTTAGAAGAGAAAAGAGATTTCAATTACTGACTGCCAAGCCATACTTAAAAGTAACGAGTAACGAAGCCTTCTTAGACATGTAGTGGAGTTAAAAGTACAATATTTGTCTTTCAAATGTAATAGAGTAAAAGCCATAAGTTTCCAAAAAAAATTATACTCAAGTAAAGTACAGATACTCAAAAAATTAACTTAAGTACAGTACTCAAGTAAATCTACGTCGTTACTGTCCACCCCTGCTTAGGACCAAGTTCCTAAATTTAAAAAGTGTTTCCGATTCATAAACATGTTGGTAGAAATGACTTTGGTAATATACAATGAATAAATAATATTAAGAATATATTAAGTACCATCATTAGACACCAGCTAACCTTAGAGCAGGGGTCGCTGACCTTTCTGTGTCTGATAGCCTCCTAAAGATGAGGAGTATAACAGGGGGCGACCTGTTTGATTTGATGTTTCTGACTGATATATAATAATAATAGTTTATATTGTGCATTCAGGAGGCTGTAGGTGACACTGAAAGTTGACTTTTTTTACTTTAAATGACAATAATTAGTACTCATGATTAAGAAATACAAGAATATTTTACTAATATGCATCTTTAAAGATTTAACAGATATGTACAGCTACAGAAGAGTATTAGGGCCATTTAAGATGGAAAAAATAGTTTTTGGGAGGTGGAGGTTAAAGTTGGAATGACAAGAATAAAGTCAAAATTTTGAGATAAAAGTCCAAATGACAAAATAAAAGTTGTAAAATGTAAAAAAGGCAAAAGACGAGAATAAAGTTGACATGCAATGTATTTCAACTTTTTTTCTTGACATTCCAACTTTTTCTCGACATTTTGACTTTGATCACAAAATTCTATTTAGATTTTATTATTGTCATTTCAACTTTAATCTCAAAATTTTGGCTTTTCATTAAAACCATTTACTCCATCTAACAAGGTCCTGATACTCTTCTGTAATACCGCAATCGCCTTTTTAACGTGTTGTTGTACAAGTGACACTGAAGAGCTCCAACCAGCAGCAGTGGAGCTAAAAGTGGCATCACTGCATTAAAGTAAAAGCTGACCCTACACAGTCCAGAGTTAAAAGAAAAAAGGCAAGTTTAAAGCATAACACACATTATATGAGTTAGTTCAATGAGACTGTGATATTTTCACTTCCTTATTTTTTAGTGTCAAAAGTTTTCATGCAAACAAAACCACAAAGATATTCGTACCCATTCCTGGAGAGGCCATGAGGATTCTGGACACGACGACCTGAAAGATGGCCTGCTTTGCAGCTTTTGTGGACTCTCCTAACCTGTTGTCGTTCTCGTCCGTCACAGGGATGCCATGTTGAATTTCTCTGAGGACAAAGAGCAGAAAACTACATTAAAAATGTTTTTTTACTTCAACAGGGAGGGAGTAACAGAAATAATCCTGTTTCTGGGGACATTATAGCCGTTGATGGTCTGTGTGGTCTGCAGGTCCAGGCTGTTGTGTGATGAAGTTGTGTAAGTAACTGAAAGAAATGATCACCTTTGTCTCATCAGGGGGATGTTGATGCAGTTAGCAGCAGCTACGGCAACGAACGGAACAAACCGTCCAAACAGAGGAGAGATGTGCTACGGCAGGAGAGAGGAGACAGAAAGAGTTCAGGATTTAACCTTCTGACGGCACAGCTTTGAAGTGAATGAAAGTTTTATTTAAATGATTGTTAAGTTTGGTTTCAAAGGATATTAGTTCAAGTGGGTAATAGGTGAAAAAGTAATTATGACTTCTGGTAGATGTGACAAGTTTCTGCTGATATTTAATGCTGATGAATTGGCCGACCATGTTAAAAGGTTTGACAAATTTTGACAAAACTGGTGTTTGTTTAAATGATACGCCTTTTTTTTTTTCTTTTTCATGTCTTGCCTCACTCTCAAGTCCATGACAAGCAGATAGACTCCATTATTTGGACGCAGAATCAAGGAAGAGTCACATAGAGCTAGCTCACCAATAATTTGCTTGGCCCAAACAATGGAAGTCAACGGCTAGCATGCGCAAACCACTCTTTCATTCTTTTCATTCTTCTTTCTTTGCTTTGTTGGCATACTTAAAAGCATGTCTGTGAGCACATATGTTGCTAATTATAGTCTAAGAATAGACAATGTAACATAACAGTAAAAAAGAGAGTCACAAGCAAGCAGAACCATTTGGAGTGCCTGAAGAGTTTATCTGATGACTGTAGGCTGAGGCAGGCTAACACTACCCACTGACTCCCAGTGTTGGAGCTAAGCTAATTAGCTGTGGACGAGCTCTGTCCATCTCTTCCTTGTTACTGCACACAGAGTCAGAAGAATGGAGTCTATCTGCTTGTCATTGTCATGATCTGGCTTGTTCTGTTTTATTTTGTATGATTTTTCCTTATGTTATGTTGTTTTTTGGCTAGTCTTGTTTTTATTTTTTATGCTTTTTCTTGTATTTCTTGTTTAGGCCTCTTGTTCCTCTTGTCTTGTGTTTCCTTTGTCACTGTCATGATCCTGCTCTTTGTCTTACACCCATTTATTTATATTTCATGCTTTGTCGTGTGTTTCCTGTTTTATTTTGAAATCCCTCTGCTCCACGTGGTGTCTTCCTGCTCTCCCTTCTCTATGCCTCCGATTATCCACCTGTGTGAATGTTTCACCTGCATGTCTGATCACTCCCCAGCGTATTTAGACTTTGTGGGTTCATTCCTCCTCTTCATGTCACAGCCACAGTTTGTCTCTATCGTCTGTTGTGTTACTGAGTGCTTTTAAATTTGTCTGTTTTTCATTGAACGTTTCAGGAACTTTGATTATTAATTTGTAGTTTTGCTCCTTGTTTTTTCTTTGAGCTTTAATTGACTGTACTTTGTTTGCCAGATCTGATTTGTTACCTTGTTAGAGAATTGTATTTTGTACTTTTGACCTTTTGTAATGAATTGGCTTTCATTTTTTGATCCTGTTTCAGTTTATATTGAAGCCTTTTGTGTTTGAGTCTCTCTTACTTTTTGTTTTGCCTGGTTTACTCTTGTCACAAGCCTTGACAGTCATGGACTTAGGACTGAGGCAGGACAAGAAAACAACAAAAAAAAAGCTGGCTTATCTCTTTAAAACGCTGATAAATCAGCAACACATATTTGAAGGTTTGACAATTTTTGGCCAAATTGTTGTTTGTTAAAGAGGATGAAGTTGCATTTGAAAGTATGAGCTTCATTAAAAGCAACTTCCGAGGCTGGGGTCGATTTCTGTCCATCTACAAACTGCTCTGAATGAGGAGGTTTTATTGTTCAATAATTTGGCACAAATGTTCTCTGACAGCAGGACACACTGATAAGACTTTGGATTTTACTGTTCAAAGCCTTGCTTGCCAGCATTGTTACTCTCTGGGGATTTCACAAATATGAAAACAGGCTATTTTGGCTGAAGTAAGTTTTTGAAAATCAGATCAGATAGCAGCAGAAATCTGTTCACGTACACTCGTCTTGACTTGATTGGTAGAGTCATGAAGCACACCATAATACCAGAGCACCACCTTGTAATTAACTCAGCTCCTCAATCACAATAAGACCTTTTCACCCATGACTCTGAGGTAGATAAACTCAAATAAGAAGCAGAGAAGCGTCACATGAGCTGTTACCTTTGTTAGTGAGTTCAGTCCCAGAGCCGTGGCGACTGCTCCTGTGGTGGCAGACACATAGGCAGCACTCAGCTGACTGTAAACGAGAGAGACACCAATTTAAACCACCAAAAACACACAAACTGTGGTTTTAAAGGGTTCATAAGAGCTTGTAAGAATGTAGAGGAGTCCCTTACCCCACTGTGATTGGAGCATCCCCGCTCCTGTTGGTGTAGTTGACTATTGCGTTAAAAGACTGATTGATCCACTGCCAGAACAACACGGCTGGAGTCGTCCTACAGATTCAGAACAGAAGTTATTAGAGGAGACAGTGAGAGGGGATGTGAAGCAGCAGGAAACTGTTAAAGAACTTGCTATTAACATATGTAAGTAATTATAGTAAGTAACTTAAAATGTAGTTTAGAACAGATATAATATGGGGAATGTTTTTGTTTGTTCTCTTGGTGATTAATATGAAGAAGGGGGTTCCTATTACCCTGGAATGTTCATTGTTTCCATGAATAATGACAGCAGGTATTGATTTATAAATCAGTATTGTATCTGATTTGTAAGGAAGGGGCAGGACTACATAAGCTCTTTGCTTCTTTCTGTTCCTTCTCAAACTGGTTGCTGTGCACGTGTTTGTACCCACATGCTGAATTAGTTTGATGTACAGTTACAGTACAGTTGGTTTGGTTGGATTACTTGTTTGGATTTGGTTGTTGTTGTTGGTTATTTCTTTATTTCCTTTTGTTTTCTTTTTTTTTTTTTTTAAATAAATGAATAACTTTAACAGTTCCAGTGACAACATTGTGATCTGGTCTGTCTGTCCAATGTTTTCACACCTTTACAAGTCTTATCACAACATTTACACATGAACATTTTTATTTGTGTTTACTTTACTCATGAAGACTGTTGTACACATTAACACATTCCCCCTTCAAATTAAGAATGTTTACATTTCTCTCAAGACTGTTCTGGTCTTGGTAGGGATGGGAATTGATACGATTTTTAGCTTCACAAAGGAGGTTGTGTTTTTGTCGACACATTTGTCTGTTCATTTGTTAGCAAGGTTACACAAAAACTTCCACGCAGGTTCTGCTGAAATGTTCAGGAAATGTTGGGGATGGTCCAACTTAGAAATGACTAGATTTTGGAGGTGAAATGTATATTTGTCTTGCAAAAAAAAAAAAAATCTACATGAATGAATGCTTTATTTTGGTTTAAAAACACTCACTACTTAAAAAAAAAAAAAAAAAACCTTACTTTAACATTGGGCAGAAATTTAAAAAATCATATCCCTGCTCATTACCTCCGCCAAGGAGGTTATGTTTTCGGGAGAGTTTGTCCGTCTGTCTGTGAACAAAATAACTCAAAAAGTAATGGATGGATTTGGATGAAATTTTCAGGAAATGTTCAGCATGGGAAAAGGAAGAACTGATTCAATTTTGGTGTTGATCGGGATCAGCATCTGGCCGCCATGGCGAAAAATGTGATTTCTGTGAATAACTACTGAACTAAAATAGATATCATTATGAATCCAATGGCTAATGGTATGTTTTCATGGTCAAGGAATCTAAATATTTAGGTGAAATAAAGGTAGGAGTAATATTTATGGTCAAAATGACAAAATGGCTGAGGACTGTGGCGCTGGCGGAGGTCTGCTCTCTCCGAGTGCTTTCTAGTTTTTTAATGGATTCACATCCAATTTGACAGGATAATGTGGGCTCCATGTCTCTAACGTCAATGCAATTTCATCTTGATCTGATCCAGATTGGCCTCACAAAGACGCTGAACTTTATAATGAGAAATCACCTTGAAGACATTCAACAAGTTATGTTAAATCAAAATATTACGTGATGTTCCCAAAACTTGTGTTCATGCAGGATAACTTCCTCCATGTATGTGCTGAGTTTGGTCCAGATCCTGGCTCTATTTTGGATCTGGTGATCCTTAATTGTATCTTTTACAGGCTCTGTGGAAAAGTCACTGCTGATACTGAGCTGCTTGGCAGAGGTCTGTGCTCTCTGAGTGCTTGTCTCATATAAATACTGTCATGATTGTAGCAAGTTTTGTTTAAGTTTGGATGTTTCAACTTCTTGTTTCTTTTTAACTTTTTAATATCTCTTGTTTCCTTCCTGTCTTTGAAGCTCTGGTTAGTTCACCTGTGTAATTAGTCACACCTGTTCCTGGTTTGTCCAGTTATCCCACGGCGTATATCGTCTCTGAGTTCTCTCTTTTTTTTTTCTTTTTTTTTTTGTAAAGGGTTAGTTTATGGATTTTTGACTCTTTTTGGTTTAACAAGTTTTTTTGTTTATCTGCATAGTGGTCCTTCTCCTTTCTATTCCTAGTTTACTTTTTTTGGCCCACATGACAGATACCAATGTAAATAATGATTCTGTTTCTCGTTCTGATTCTCTAACAATGCCTTTATCAATTCCTGCTATTTATCTACAAGCAAAAAGTTGAGCTTCATCATTTCTTAGTAGCACTAATGTCAAACATGTGACATTCCTGATTTTCAAGCCATGCTGCAAGCTGCTGGTGTTTCCACTTACTAAGAGTTTTGCAAGAAGCACCTTTTTTCATGATAAGACACAAATTTAAACACTAGCCTCCTGTCTACCCTGATATTTAGTTTCTTCATACTATTTATAAGAGTGTTACGACTTTGATTTGCAAAGCATGCAAGACAAAGCAGAAGGAATTGGTAAGGGAATTGATAAGCAAAGACATTAGCGAGATTGTTTCTTGAGGGTGTAAGCGATTCTAAACTCAAATTGGTTTTCAATTCCAATCCCTTCTTCTCCTCCTCCATCTTTATTTATTAGCACTAGCAGAAGCATTGGGTATTCTTGGCTATGCCTTGAGGTCTACTGGTGCATATTTCTCTAAAGCAGTTTACTTACTGTGTTTATTTTTCTGCTGCTTTGCTTGCTTAATAACTTTCTGCTGTAATGCCAAAATTCTTCAATGTGGGATGAAAAAAGTCTCTCCATCTAATCACACATGAATTTGCTTCAGATTAAGAGACTATAATGACGCCCTTCACAAGGTCAAGGCTGTAGAAAAACTATCAGAGAGGATCACACTTCTTAGATTAGTGATTCCAGCTAATCCCAGTTCATTAACGAAAATCAAGGACACATAAATATGGAAAATATAACCACTCAAACACTCATAAGAGGCAGAACGGATCATCATAGTCTTTAAACCAGACTGGATGATTTTCAAACTAAATGGCAGAGCGTGCAGAGGCAAACATTTCCCCTCAGACATGTTTGTTTAGCAGCATGCTTGCTAAAATTTATTGAATTGGATTACACTCTTCCTTGGCTCATCATGATACAAATAAGTGTTACTGAGATACCCGGTTAGTGGACAGTTAGTCAAAAGCAGGATATTAGTATGGTAATATAATTCTTGCCTCAAAGCTTTTTCTTCATGTGCACACCTCCAACACTCTAAAACAACTTGGTGACACATGTTTGGGTCTGAACCCACCAGAATAGAACAGTTCAGCAGTGTCAGATAATTTATTTTCTAAGTATTTCAATGAATATTATATAGGTCATACATCAAGCAAGGATGGAAATAATTGCTCATTTAGTGTTAAAGAACTGAGAACCCTAACATCCGCCAAGGTAGCTCACATATTACATCTATGAGCAATAGTTCTATGATAAAGTTACCATTATAATATGATCAATGAACCTGAAAACCCACAGCTAGCACTCAGAATCATGTTGATATCATTATTAGTTAGACAGTTTTTGAGCAAAAACTAATGTTCGCTAATGGCAGTTATCTGGATCACCACCAAAATCTAATCATTTTTAAGATGTGCCTTTACCAACATGTCCTGAAAATGTCAGCAAACTCCATCCAGTAGTTAATGCATAATCTTCCAAACAAACAAACATACGCTGGCAGAATCACAACCTCCTTGGCAGGATGAAAATGCCCCTGTCCCAGTTATTTTGGAACGTGTTGCAGGAATCAAACCTCAATGGAATTGGCGTATTTATGTTGAAAAACAGTACAACCCTGTTTTTGAGATCATATACAGTGTGATATTAATGCAGAAAGATGTATGTGTGTCAGAATGTTTGCTGCTGATGAGGATCCTAATGAAAACCTTTAAATGTTTGGAGTCTGTAGATTCGAGTCTTCACTCAAGTCTCTCGGGTTCTTACTTGTAGAACGTCATCATACATCCAGTGATGGTCATGTTCATGGGAACCTGGGCCGACATGCGGCCGATCAGGATCATCTTCTCCCCCGTGTCCGGATGGAAAGCCGAGTCAAAGACATATTTGGCTCTCCACAGTTCATCTTCTGTCAGTCCTGGAGACACTATTCCCTGTCTGGGAGACAGTGAGAGCATGTAGATCAGATTCTTCTTTTGTCTACATGCTTGTTATTAAAGATTATCTCCTGCTCCTCCAGCTGCTCCTGCACTCACCTGTAGTCTGTGATGATTTTGTGTGCGTGGTCTAGTTGTTCGTTGGTGAGGAGGACGTTCCTCGGGTCTGTGACAGTGAAGAAATGTTTTGCTCGACCCACAAATGTGCTCTGGTCCCACCGCGGCTCCTTGATGTTTATTGAGGTGGAGAGCTCTGCTGCCATATTTATCTGGAGACATAAAGACATGATAATAATCATATGAGGGATTTGACACAATAAAATAATGTACAATATAGATGCACGTCCATTTAAAAGGAGCTAAAAATGAACAATTATCAATATAATATATCAAAAATCCATCTTGATCTTCATCTGTTCTGAATGATTTATGATTGCGAAAATGGATTGTTATTTATAGGGATGCATGATATTATCTTTATGATATCAGTATCAGTTGATATTTAGACTTTTGTTGATATTTACATCCAATATATCAGCAAAATACACCACAATGCTTCACCAAAGTTTATTTTTTTCTAGTAATTCACTATATTATCAGAACATCAGTCTAAGCAGATATAAACCTTGAAAAGTTACATATCCGTGTCTGCAGACATGAATATTTCTGGTGATATGTCCCTGATGTAGAGTGGTGCAGGCATTACATGTTTTTGTAGGCTAATATGAAAGTTAGCATCATGCTAGTTACCTCGACTGCAAGTACATTAAAAGCCTACAGGATTTTCACTGTGTTTGGATCACTGTTGATAATAAACTCTGTTATGAAACTTAAATGTTGTGCTCTGTGTCGAGAGATGTTTACTTTTCCCTATTTTAAGCTTGGGTATGATCAGTAAGACTAAAAAGCTATTAGTTAGCTATCACAGAAATACAAAATGGTTGTTCAACTTAAAAACAACTTTAATACTTCCAATGAATAACGTCTTGTGATCTTTTTGAAAATGTCCTTTCAATTAAAGACCTGACCAAGTTGGTCCTTATGGCTGTGACAATAGTGAACATATAACTGATTATTAAAAGACAATCAAAAATGTTGGCCGTTGGATCCCCAGCCATTTTTGTAGTCCTTGTTTGCAGTTAGTTCGCATTAGCTACTAGAGCTGGGCAATCCCCCCCTTTTAAAAAGAAATAACTACTCACTGTAAATTTATTTCCAAAATATACATTTATTTATACCTAAAATATACAATTAAAGTGCCTCCAGGTCAAAAATTCATCACAGAAATCGACACAAAGTTCCTTTGCACTGTAGCTTTATAAACTTGTTTGAATTAACTATGAAGATAACAGGGGTGCTGGTTTGGTGGAGTGGTTAGCAACCAGGCACCCCACGTACTTGCTTCTGCCGGTCCAGGTTCGAATCCCGCCTGTGACCAGTTTGCAGAGTGTCTTCCCTACTTTCTCACCCCCTTTCACAAGCCCATCCACTGTCTCTCTCCTGTCAATAAAGGCACAAAATGCCAAAAAAAAAAAAACTATGAAGATAACAAAATATCTTGTCTATGTTGTTTATGCACGTGACGTCTTGGGGGGGGAAGAGAGTGACATACTGCAGGAAGTGCACTATGGAAAGCCTCTGGTCCTTGCAAATGTGAAATGAATGGGTTGAATTAAAAAAAAAATTGTTAAACTCGAGTTTCAGGAAAACTAATCAATGTGACTTGCCCACTCGATTTTTAAATCTTCTCGATTTTTTGCCCAGGCCTATAAGTAACCACTGTTTTAAACACATAACAGTTTAATATTCAACATATTATTTCCCATTAAACATTAAAAACCTTATGTGTGTGTGTTCACCATGAACCTTATTTCAGGCATTTATCTGAAACGTATAAATCCCTTTTACTGAAGAAGGATGGGAACCAGGAAGTGCTAAATGCCAACACACATTCATGTTTTGCCTCACTCCGGCACAGCTCTATCTTAGCCATTAGGGCTGGATGATTTCAGGAAAAGATCGTATTAAGATTTTTCTGGCAGATATTGTAATTTCAATTCGATTCATGATTTTCTTTAAATCAAGCTCCAGTACAATATTCACTATGTTTACAGTATAGACAACAGTAAAGAATCAATGATCAAAAGCAGAAAACACATTAAACATCATCTAATATTGATGACAAATAATCTGCTTTTATTTTTTAAGGGATACTCCAACTTCAACTCCTAAACAGAGGCTTTGTGTTGTTGACCTGCTGACCAGCTCTTCAGTAAATGCCAATTGCCTGCAAATTTAATAAATAGTAAAATAGTTGACACAACAGATCCTGGATCAGTCAGCAGTGCTCCAAAAAAATGCAGCTTCAGGAATCACATTTTGCATTGACCGGAATTGCAATTTCAATCTAAAAACGATAAATCTTTCAGCCCTTGTAGCCATATATTTCTGCCATTTTTATTCATTATAGCAGCTGCATAATTGGCAGATTGTATGAATGTACCGTAATGCTTCATCTTCATGTCCACTTTTTAAAAACAACCAGCAACATTTGAAGTACATAAAATGATGTTTTTCGTGTTTCCACATCATATTCTTGCCTCATTGTCACAATCCTTATGTTTATTTATTACCCTTGTCCTTGTTTCACACCCTTGCTGCTCTGATTGCGTGGCTGTCTCTGATTAGCCCTGTCTGCATGAGGACTCTGCAGGTCTGCTTCTCTTTGTCAGATTGTCCTTGGATTTTCTCCTCATGGTTTTTATTTCTTGAATTTTTTTAATCTGTGCCAAGATTTTTGTTAATTATGTGTGTTTTTCCTTCACATGTCCTCATTTTGTAAACCTCTTTAAAAACACAACAGAACGCCACATACAGCCTGTGCTGTAATACCAGTCAGTCAGGGGTTAAACATCCACATCCCTGTGCTCCTCCAGGCTGATGTGAGGCCGGTTTTGCAGCAGGATTGCAGAGCTCTGATCCAGCGTTCACCCCAGCTGGAGTTACAGACCTCCTCTCCTTGTTTTCTTTTGCAGACAAGTCAGTGTGGGTGGACTTGTGGAAATAAAAGCCTCTGTCTGGATTGCCGTGGTGCTTATTCAGCATATTGTTGCCATGGCGACGGCTGACCTGACACGAGGGTTGTGAAGCACTAAATTGCAGAGCCCTATAATGGGAGTGCACCAACCCCCCAAAGTAGGACTGTGAACAGCTCGAGGGAAAAGGCAAAGACCTCTACACAAGTCTGAGCCATGTTATGTTTTTATCAATCACAACAACTGCAGAGGACAAGTGGAGCAAAGCATGCTGGGCAATATGCTGCTCGATTAGCTTCACTGATTGGTGTTTTATAAAACTGTTTAGGTTTCATGATTTGGGGTGGTGGTTCACAACAGTGTTGGGTGTAATGCATTAAAAAAGTAATGTGATTACTGTAATTCATCCATTTTTACTGTAACGTAGTAATAGAAGACATGACAAAAATAAACTGTAACATTTTACTTAGTACAAATGTCAGTAATGCAAGTTACATTGCATTTTTAATTTAACCCAAAATGAAGAGGTGTTTTTTGTCTGTTTTGCTCTGATTGTTTCTTGTATTGTGCCATGATCCATCAATGTGTCTATTATATTCTACTGTTTTTAGCCATGAGCCGAACTTACATAGCCACCACATCACCTTCCACTGGATTTTGTAATGGACTACATCTAGATGCCAAATATTATTTGACATATTTCCTGTTATTTTGATGCGAGTAACTTAAAAGTAATGTGATAATAGTGTAATGCCTTACATTTCAAATACAGTAATATTATAATATAACTAATTACTTTGAAATGACAGTAACAAGTAATAAATAATGCATTACATTTTTGAAGTAACTTGCCCAACACTGGTTCCCAACATGTGCAGTCTTAGAATTAGGGATTTGGATTGATATGATTTAATCAATACTAATGTAATTATCTACTCTACTCATTGACTTTATTCTTTATCAGCTCAACCAGAGGTGCACAATATTTGATTGTTGTCAATACCTGATATGTCAAAATCTCCAAACTTGTTTATCATCACAGAGATGTTAAGTCTAGAGCACAAAGTCTTCACATTGTTAAAATTGTCCTGTTCCTTTTATGTTTGCAGTCTACTTGTGTTAGAAAAAGACTTGATACAAGAAAAACAACAGTTCTTCTTTTATAAATTATGCCTATGAAATTACATTGTAAAATCAGCCAATATATGGCATTCATAACGAGGGATGGAATAGATCCAATTTTTTAATGATTCCCTTATTGATTCCTGCAGATTTTCCATGTGGGCCTGTAGATTTTCAATGTCAAACACACGTCACAGCATAAATAACTGCTTCTGTAAGTTGCTGGTGTTTCCACTCACTCAAGGTTGTGCAGTCGGCGCTTTTGTAAAAAATTAAGCCACAATTCTGACGCTTCTGATTCCGGTCAGGGGAAGGAATTGATAAGGGAATTGATCAGCAAAAAGAATTGGTTTTCAATTCTCAGCCCTAATCATACGGCTTGTACGGCTAAATATCAGCTGTAAATATCACCACAAATATTTTATCTGCTGATATCCACAGTCAACTTTTAAGGGAAATATCTGCCAATATACTCATTCTGTTCCAATATTGTGCATCCCTAAATATCATCAATTCCTGTGAATTTTCTGGGAGTAAAAATGGCCTACACCATTTTTCTGTCATTTTCTGACATGGCTCTCCTGACAGTTACCGCTGTGTAATGATGTTTCAGGGTGTTGCTGCTGTTTCCAGCCTTGTGTGAAATCACAGATACTACATGTTGCTTCACTGGCTTTATTCGTTTGATGCTGCATGTGCTGACTGCCCCTCATGAGAGCACGGCATCAGTGTTTAGCAAGGCGGGAGAAATAAATGAGGCTTTTCTGCTACCTTGTAAGCGGCTCATCTAGATCTATGAAGTTTCTTAATCACATGCACACAGCACACTAACTGCAGGGCGGTAATGAGGGCATGTTCCCTATATTTGAGCCAATCAGTGACACAAAGTGAAGATGAAACTGATTGTCCATTAAAATAATTAAAACCTGATAAAGTTCTACTTCCATATAAAATTGTTCTGCAGTATTATTTTACATGGATTTCTGCCCATAATTAATCAGATGTTCATATTCATGTTTAAATATGATGCAGTTCATTCAGATTACCCCTCCTTTCCAGTTGATTCCCATAAATCACATTCCCATAAAAATCACCATTAATTCCCATAATTTCCATGGAAAGATATAAATTGGATTATTTTGAAAATTCCACTGCTTCATGTCCTCTTGAAAGTTTCAGGGCATTTACTGAAATTTCTGCCCCTTTACAACCCTAACATCCACTGCTATTGGACACAAATTCTTAAAATAATTAAGGGATCTTCTTCAAACTTTTTACAGACGTGCACTCAGTGACGAGCTGCTTAGATTCTGGACTTGAAATGGTCAAAGTCTCTGTGACTCTTATTCTTCTCTTAGATATTAGATTTATATTTTTAAAAAATCAACTATAAACCTCTACATGACCCCCACTGCACCTTCTCTCTCCAGCTCTCATGTATTTGCGTGGGCTGACTGTAGCTTTGGTTAACTCTTAATGTTATCCTGCATGTAGATTACAGGGTGACTCCAAAGTGCACAAGTTAGTGCAAAAAATCTGCAGCAGCAGCAGGAGCATGATGAAACTCCACCTGAAGTTGCACCAAAGATAGCTGAGTGACTGACATGAGTACACTGGAGTCTGTTGTTTACAGGAGGCGTGCTGTCCCTTTAAACAGAATAAATCTGTGAACATTTTAAGGACAGTCTGAAAACATTTTCATGCCTTCTCAAAAGTAAATCCTCCTATTTTCATCTCATCTAATTTTATCTGTATCTTACATTTCTCCTTCTCCTCACTTTGAATTGCTGTATGTGGGAGAGGTGCTCTGTACATAAAGTTGCCTTGTCTTGCCTCAAATCTTGAAGGTCAAAAGTCAAGGTCATGGAACTATATGACCATGCTCAGCTGGAGACAGTGATGTTTTGAGCAGAACATCTCAATAATCCTATCAGATGCATTTTTTGAATATTACATAAATAATTACCTTAGCTAAAAGCTGAACTGAATAGAACACAAGGTCACATCTGCACTGATGTCTGTCTAACTCAAGGATGAACTGATTCGATTTTCAAAGGTCAAGGTCATGGAGCCATCACCTGCGTGTGATATCACATGATAATTTAAGGGATTATCTTCAGAGTTTGCACAAGAACCCACTCTGACTATGATCATTCTGGACTCAAAAGAGCCAAATGTCTCGTGTGTTTGATCATTTTCATCAGGCATGTCGAACTACACTCCCGTGGGCCATTAAATAACTTCATAAGTCAGTTATTAATGGCCCTCTGTTAAAAAGCACTTCCACCACTCATACTACAAATCCCACAATGCACTGTGATGCTGGAAGCAAATATATTGTTCAAATCTGTCCTGCTGATTAAAATATATTTTAAGAATTTTTGGCCCCTTCTGTGATTGAGTTTGACACCACTGTTACATCATGTCATAGGCCCTGTTTACACGACAATGTTGTCACCAGAAACAGAAAAGTTTTTACTTTGCTTTTCAAAACAACCCCGTGTTCACCTGGTGTATTAACCATGTGTGTTCACACGGATCCGCAAAAACAACTGAAAATGCAGTAGAGTGAATGCCAGGCCAGGAGTTAGTGATGTAAGTTGTTAGTGTCCTTGGTGAATATAGCAAATTAAGACTGTCACTTTTCCGAAAAAATCAAAATCGAACAGTTTTCGAACATACATACTGAAGATATTTGGTAATTTTGTGGAGTGGCAACTCTTTGTTTACTGAGGTCAAGAGAGCGGCGGATGTATCAGAGGGTCAAGCTGCTCTGAGAGCGCCCTCTGTGGGATGAAAAGTTCCACTGCTCTGGGCGCTCTGATGTGCTGCTAAACTTGATATATTACATTTGAATATTTATTTACTATTCAGTCAGGGATATTTGTCCCCATATTTAAACTGTTATTCAAATATCGTACATAAGGTGACAGCCTTATAACAACCACAACATTTTGGAGGAGTGATACAAACCGAACACGGTTATCAGCACACACGTTGTCCGGCAGCGGGCAATAGTTGTTGTTGTTGTTGTTGTTGTTATTATTGTGTCCCTAGGACTGTACATCCACCACATGTTCCTAATTACACTGAAACAGGGATCCCTGTTTACACAGACAATAAGCAAAAATGTTTTCAAAACTTTTCACTCTGTACTCTGCACAAACTTAACAAAAACTCTCAGTTTGGCTATTTTTGTTGCCCTTAAGCAAGTGTTTGATTTAATCTGCATAGTAAATAAAAAAAGAAATCATCTCTGCGGAGGATCAGATGCAGCTCCTTTCCCCTACCCTTTGGAAACACTGGGATCTGAGGGGTAGGGGAGGCTGTAGTAGGCTACGATAATGAGCAATCCGCAAACTTTTGAAATCAGGGTAAAGGGTGGAGAGTTTTCAAAACACTCCGCCATGCAGCTCCGTGTGAACCACAGTCAGAGCGTTTCAGGGTGAAACACTGACGTCACCGCATGCACAGCACTCTTTGACATGAAGGTGTGCATACCAGGAACAACAACAGCTTCTGTTGTCTACCGATGCAAGCTGCTTGCCGTGCTCGGTTTGTTGTCCAGATAAAACTATCCAGACAGATTTGTTGTCCAGACATAAAACTCCTGCATCTTAGTGCGTCCACTCATCATTGTTGTTTGTGAAAAGCTTTTCTTCTTTGAACATAAGTTGTAGCAGTGCTGTTTCTCTGAAAACCTACATCGCCATCTACTGGACCGGCATGCACACTACAGCGTTTTCATTTGTTTCTATCATCTCTGTTTGAATATGGATCGAGTTTGAATGCCCAAAGGAAAAACCTTTGCATTTTAGGTGATTGTGTCTCTGTGTAAACAGGGCCTAAGAACAGTCATTGCCTCTGCCTGTGGTAAACAGACAACACACATGTAGGTGGAGGCTGTATCGCTATGACATCATAAATCCCAGGAAGTAAAAAACTGATCATTTTCTTTTAAGACGTTTGAGGGTTTGCCATATTCCTTTGCTCCCAAAAGCACTTTTAACAACATTAAAGCAAAGAAAATTTCTAAACATTGGACCATTAATGTCTCCAGGCTGCACATTCATCCCTTGCTGAACATGTCCATAGACCTCACTCTAGCCTCTCTGCTTGACCCACCACTGTACTTGTCATCCCACAGTAGATTACAGGGTGACTCCAAAGTGCAGCAAAGATCTGCAGCAGCAGCACGGTGATGAAACTCCACCTGAAATTGCACCAAAGATGGCTGCTGGGTCTGGATTGACATGAGTACAGTGGAGTCCCTTGTTTGCAGGAGGCGTGCTGTCCCTTTAAATTGAATTAAACACCACAGGATGCCCAGGGGAGGACAAAACTCCTCTTTTCATAGTTCATCCAGTAGAGCTCCGAAAAGTGGTTTATGAGAACATCCTGCTGTGGAAGGCATCAGTATTACACCCATTAATGATAGAGGTGATACCAGAGGGGTGAACTTTGGACTAGCATGGCCTTTGAGCTTCAAACCCTCAGCTGCTTCTGCCCTCACTCTCAGCCAATCATAGGCGGCCTGCGTGGCTACACATTAACCTGCGATTCACTACCATGCAGAAAACATGATACTCTCATACTACACTGTGCGTTTTGTAACAACCATTAAATCCGTTATTTTTCATGTGACTGGCTTGCAGAACAAAGGGGATTCTCGTCTTGTGGTGGCGGTGTAAACACGCTCCCTGACTGGATACGGTTAATTGTTCAGCCCGCCGTAGACCAGTCAAATCTGGACTGTAAACTGGAGGTGTTATTGCATCTGCACAAAGCGGCTTCACATGCACTAAACAGCAAGGAAAAGCAATAAAAAACACCAATTTACAACAACCAATTAACCACAGCATCTGTCCATCCAGCGCGGTAATTGTCCAGCTGTGCGCTCCAGATTCAACTAGTATCAGCCTGCCACATCCACACATCCAGCGGGCTGCTCCGGCTGCCGAAGCCGCGCACAGCACACTTTCCCCGGGGTTGGCCGCGTAGCGCTCGCCGCTCTCTGCTACCTGGACGCACCTAAAATAATGAGGACGGAGTACTTACTGCACTGTGGGCTCCGGTGCTCCGTGAGAGGTGTCCCTGAAGGCTGCAGCAGCTAATTTAACATGCAGCAGCGTCAGAGCGCACGGGCACATCCCCCAGTGACAGGAAGTGCTACTACAAAATAAAAGCCCCGACTCAAAACAGCGAATAACACGGGACAGGACCAATCAAAATGACAAACAAAACTTAAGAAAATACTCAAAATGGGTAATTAATGTCTAACATTATGTATTACAGTGATTCTTGGAGGACGTTTTGATTAAAACGTGCTTGTCGTTTAACTCTAAGCTTTTATTTTCTGGTTGTACATCCGGCTGTGTTGCTGAATGATCAGAAATTGATTTAAAGGTAGTAAATGATTAATAACTGGTAAAACTTTGGATTTACACTGAGGACTGGAAGTAAAAGCAAAACAGAGTTTGAATTAAAATTTTAAATGTCAAAAATAATGTTGAATTTGGGGCCTGTAAAGGAGAAAAGTTAGGACGATTCAAAGGGCCCATGGCTGCAAGGGGCCTCAAAATATTCTAATATCAGCAACGTTTTCCCATAGATGTTTAAAGATTTATTTACTCTGCGATTGCAAAAGGGAGCTGTTATTGTTTTTTATTGTAAAAAGTAGAATATCTTTTGCATTGCTTTACTTACATACAATAATTAATAACTACAAAGACTTTGGAGTTAGACTGAGGACTGAAAGGGAAAAAAACAAACAAAACAGAATTTTCTAAATATGAGAGTTTGATTAAAATAGTAGATTCTCAAAAAACGTGCTGAATTTGTAAAGGGTAAAAAGTTAGGACAATTTAAAGGGCCCATGACTGCAAGGGGCCCCCCAAAAAATTATGATGTCTACAATGGTTTCCTGTAGATGTTTAAAGATTGCTTTACTGTGCAGCAAAAGTGAGCTCTTCTTGTTTTTATATTGCAAAGAAAGCAGCATTTAATCATCCTTTGCACTGCTTAACACATAAAATAACATTAATAGAAAAATTAGGCCTTTATAAGGGAGCTTGTGCTTCTTAAGTGCATGTGGATGTCTAAACAGCACGAGTCTTGTGAATAACGAGAGTGAGACAAATGTGTGATTTGCAAAAAGGTAAAATCTTTGACAGAGTTAAAAGATCAGCAGTTGGTCAGGAGTGATCTCACCCTGATTGTAAATGATAAATAAAGTACTGAATACTTAATATGGTCCAAATGATAGAAAGTTGCTTAGGTTGCTCGATTCACTTCCACATTATTGCATAACTTGTGTCATTTTACACAAAGGTTTATTTTTTTTAGTTGGACTTTGATTTTATGCTATCAAATAATTATATCAAAGGTCGTACATGATTAATAACTTGTAAGACTTTGGAGTTACACTGAAGACTGAAAGTAAAAAAAGATCTAACAAAAGAAGTGGTACATTTATAAAACTTTGGTTAAAAATGTAGATTCTTGAAAATCGTGCTGAAGTTGAGGGCTGTAAAGGATCTTTAAAGATTGCTTTACTCTGCAGTTACAAAAGTGAGCTCTTTTTTATTGCAAAAGCAGCATTCAGTCATCCTTTGCATTGTTTAACTCACATAAAATAAAATTAATACAAAAAAATTAAGTGCATCTGGATATCTAAACAGCAGGAGTCTTGAGAATAAAAGTGTGAGACAAAATCTTTGATAGAGTTTAAAGATCAGAAACTGATCAGGACTGATTACTCATAAATGAAAATGATAAATAAGAACTTGCTGATTGTCTAATATGGTCCAAATGTCAGAAAGTTACTTACCTTGCATTTTTCAGTTCCACATGTCTTACATAACTTGTTTTATTTTACACAAAGTTTTAAGATTGTTGTCATCAGTCAAGCTATGCTCTTGAGTTATCATAAAATTACATAAACGGCTGTAACTAATTAATAACTGGTAAGACTTTGGATTTACACAAGGACTGAAAGTTAAAGCAAAAAAACCCCACACAAATCAGAAGTTGCTAAAAATGAGAGTTTGATTTTAAATGTAGAGTCTCAAAAATCATGTTGGATCTGTGGGGGGAAATGTTTGAGAATTTCAAAGGGCCCATGACAGCAAGGGGCCCCTAAAACATTTTGGTATCAGCAGTGTTTGTAATTTTTTTTACTCTGTAATAACAGATTAAGCTTTTAATGTTTTTTATTCAGGCAGTCAGGCTTCTTTTGCATTGCTTAACTCCCATAAAAAACATTAATACAGACAGTATTCCTTAAGATCACTTATAAGAAGGTTTTAGTTTTGCTTAAATGCTTTTTCTGATTTTTAAACAGCAAAACAAAACATTTGAATATTGAGAATAACTTCTGGAGTAAGACAATGTCTAAACTACAAACTGTTCATCTGTGAAAGAGTTAAAAGATCAGATATTGATCAGAAAAAATAAAATTTAAATGATAAATAAGAACATATTGAATGTTTAAAATGGTTGAAATGCAAGAAAGTTACTTATGTTTTTTTATTGTACATTTTGTTGCATGATTTTAGCTGGAGAGTGTTCTTCAGCGTTTGAGGTTTATTTGAAGAATGTGGCCATAATTTTTTCAAGTCACTTTTAAAAGATTTTATTAAATCTTATCAACTCCTTTATTAGCTGTGACACGATGATTTGAGAAACTGTGCAGAGCTGAGTTGGACTGTGATCTTTTCATAGGGTCCAAAGTATCTGGCAGCGCCCTGGTTGTACCAAAGTATTTTTCAAAATTGTCAGGTAAATGAAAAGATGTAGAAAACGGCCCACTCTAGCAATGCAAACGAATCCTTAGAAATCCTGGATCCACAACCAGATTCAATCAAATCACCTCTCCCTTGTGTCAAGACCAACATTCACTGAACTTGTCATCAATCCTGCTGATACATTATTATTGAGTTATTAGAAAAAGTGTAGACAACTACCCACACTCACAATGCCAACAAGTCCTTAAAACATTCCTGGATCCTCATCAATATTCTGATCATCATCAAAATCACATCACTTCTTCTTTATGCTACAACCAACATTCACTGAAATTTTCAACAAACTCCA
Organism: Scarus forsteni; assembly: GCA_036419115.1. Taxonomy (NCBI): domain Eukaryota; kingdom Metazoa; phylum Chordata; class Actinopteri; order Labriformes; family Labridae; genus Scarus; species Scarus forsteni. Next base: position 2,877,979 of record JAZDUH010000395.1, read on the forward strand.
TTCCTAAGTTTTTAAATCATCCTGTTAACAAACAGCAGCAAAACCGTGTCCTCCTCAGGTATGAAACAGACTGTAATCAGTCCTTAGTGTTCAGATTAATGACCATTATCAACAACTGATTATGATTCGGGGCTTTGTGCCTGTGTGTCCATCTAGTGGTGGTTTATGGAAATACGCCTTCAGCCTCAGACCTCAGGTCACCGCAGCCCAGTGTGGAACCTGAACTCTTTCTGAACCCACAAAATCATTCATACAATCACAACACTACAACACTTACCTCCTCATCTGTTCATAAACTGAGTTTTTCAAAACTGGATTGAACTATTTTTTAGTACCTTCAGGTCTCTGAATCAAGTGGCCTGAATGAATCATCACCAGTTAACTGGACCTGTTAGCTCCCTGCTCAGCTGTTTGGCAGAGGTCAGTACATGCAGGGAAATTTAATTTGTTAAAAACATAACACATCCTTGCCTGTTTCTTTGATTTAGAATACAAAAAAAACTGCAGACAAACCAAAAGAATGGATATTTTCTATCTGCAGGATTTAAAAAGCTAAAAGTTATCATTACTGTCATAATTATTTAAATACTTATCTTCCCATTTACTGATATGATTTATATATATGTAGTCTGTTATTCATTAAAACTTCTGTTGTGTTTTACAAACTCAATATCATCCAATTTAAATTATTTTTGTAATTTTATGTACAAGCATTTCTGCCTTTCCATTAGCTTTAAAAACTTTAAATGACACACCAAGAAAATTTCTGGGTTTTGGTTTGTTTGTAGTTTTCTTTGTTCCCTGAAGTGTTAACAGAATCAAATAAGGATCTGTTTTTTAAAACATTAAATATCCCTGAATTTATGGATGACCTCTGCCAAACAGTTGAGCTGGTAGTTAAAGGGTTAACACCAGTTAAACTGGGACACAGTTTCTGTCAAAATGTTTTGTTTTTTTTTTAACCAAAAAATGTAAGTCCACTGTTTGTTTTATGTCTATGGACCTAAGAATGAAACATGTTGTTGTGAAAAAGAAAGGTGATGTAACAGTTGTAGCATTTTATTGTGCTTTGCTTTAATATTGTAAAGGAAATGTTTAAATTAGGTTTTTATTTCTAGTCAGACATCTGTGATGCTCCTATTTGTGTAAAATTAATATGGATGTGCTCAATCATTAATAACTAAAAAACCGTAGACTTTCCACACATACACTCTTTAATAATAAGGACACTGATAGCAAGTGTTTTGTTGAAATAAAAGAAGCATTCTTTGGTTCATGCGAAATAAATATATAAAAACATAAAGAAACACAAATCAAAACTGTAACAAAGAATAAAGAATTTCCCTTTTACATATTGGCCCCACTGGGCCTTAGAGCTGAGATAAATCACCTGTACAAAAAGTAAAAACAACAATAATAATAAATAATATTTCCTAATTTTCCTGCACACATTCATAGATTAATGAGTGTTTTCTTTGTTGGGTGTTTCCATCTAGTGGTGGTCAGCGCAAGGAACTAATGCCACAAACCAAACCTAGAGGAAAGTAAATGACCAAGCAACTTGTTTTTATTTTGTATAGCTGTGACTGCAAAACAGTAAGTTATTGTTATTTAGTTCAGCCGACATAGTTTATACCAATATTGCCCACTTAAATGAATAACATCTACTCCCATAGGAGACAGCAGAGCGTAAGAGAGCTACTTTCACTATAACAGGGTATAAAAAGAACAGAGTCAGTCAGTGCTGTGTGATAAAAATCAAATACAAAAGTGCAAATAGAACAGATTACTTCTGTAGTCTACTCCTATCATGTCAATGCACTAAATAAACGGATGCGCTTCAGTTACAAAAAGAAAAGAGTTCACGTCTAATAGTTGATTTGAGGCCATGCCGAGTGAACGATGCAGACGGATATTGTATATGGAAACACTCTGGTCATTATCAACACCCTCACAGAAGATCCAGCAAATACTCAGAGAGAGGTTCAGTCATGTTTCCTGACAAACCAGCAGGTTATCGTGACAGTACGGGTTATAGTAGCAATCATTTATAGCGATAAAAACGTCATGCACAGAGAGGGAAACGCTGAAGGGACGGTGGTCTTTAGCTAAATGTGATGGTTTCCGTTTCGTTGTGATTATGGCACACTTTTTTGGTCCATGGGGTTATGAGTGACTCCTCTCTTCTGCCATCCTCACCGTCGGTCTTCACAGGAAATAGTCCGGTGTGCGCCGCGTCACGTGCGGCTCCCCTCTGCGTGGTGCAGGATCGAACTGTAAGCTAACACAAGAAAAAGGAAGATTCAGTTTTAGTTTAGAGAAATTTATTTAGAGAGTAACTCAGAAAGGGAATTGAAAGAGCAATTCATCCAGGTTCTTCCCTTTATAAAGCCACTCCATCTGAACCAACAACAGTGACGATGAAAAAATGTTTTCAGCCATTTAAATAATTCTTATAATCATGTAAAGATGCAGTTTAATGCCTGTCAACTGCCTGCATTCATTAAATATGAGATAAACTAATTATTATCTGAGCCAGTGTTCATTTTGACAGCACTTTTGAATTTAGTTTTAGTCTTTTGCCTGAAATATCTTTTTGTTTCTGTCATAATTTACTCATCTAAATTGCTTTAACTTTACTTTAGTTTTAGTTGCTGAATTTTCACAGCATTTTACTCACTTACCCTGCTGTGGTGATTAAGCTAAGTGGATATATTCCTAACTTGTTCCTACTTTCTACATGATGAAATTAGGTCTGATTTTTATTAAGTCTCCGTCAAACATTGTAGTCTAGTTTATATTTGTTGATGAAAATGTCAGTTAATTCAGTTTTTGTCCATGCACACTTGTTTTTATTGTCTGTCTAGTTTTGATCAGGGGAAAAAAGCTTGTCCACTAAAACTATGACAAAAGTAAGTCACCAAATTAAAAGATAAGTTCGGTTTCTCCAGCTTTCACATTGTTTATAGAATGAAGTAGAACAATATACTCACCCAGAATGCTTTCCTGATCCAAACAGTGCTTCAGGAGATATTTAGATCCAAAATGGAGCGGCAGACATCTGTATAATGGTAGCACACGGGGCATGTATAGCGCCGCTCCTAAAACTGCGTTTCACCAATATTTCATCATGGTCCGCTCGCGCTACTCCTCCAAGACAGTCTGTGTCGCTCCACCCATGTTTTTGTGACTGTGCTGACCTCTGAACTGGAAACTTTCTTTACGGCTGCCGCGCATGCGCAGTGCGGCTTCCTCCTTTCAACGAGCTCCTCATCTGTAAACTCTGGCTCAAAACTGTAAGGACACCCATCATATTCAAAGTTCTCATTCACAACATCTTCATCCGATAGATATTTGTCCATTTTGCACAAACCTGGAAGAAGAAAGTTGTTGAGTAGCCGGCGGTCGCCCCTGAAACAATGAGCCGTACGGCGCATGCACGGCACCCATAAAGAAAGTTTTCAGTTCAGAGGTCAGCACAGTCACAAAAACATGGGTGAAGCGACTCCGGACTGTCTTGGAGGAGTAGTGCGAGCGGAGTTTTTGGATAATGCAGTTTTAGGAGCGGCGCTATATATGCCCCGTGTGCTACCATTATACGGATGTCCGCCGTTTGATTTTGGATCTAAATATCTCCTGAAGCACTGTTTGGATCAGGAAAGCCTTCTGGGTGAGTATATTGTTCTACTTCATTCTATAAGCAATGTGAAAGCTGTAGAAACCAAACTTATCCTTTAACACTAATCAGAACAGGGATGTTAAACAGACGGGTGTTTGAGTCTTAACTAGGACAAAACAGCCCAATCCTGAGATCAGAGGAGCGACAAACCCATCACACAAACTTTATCCGTGTGTTTTTGTGTGTTTACCTTCTAATCAGCTTATCGAGTTAAAACTTTGCTTATGTGAGTAGCTGTGAGTCAGTAAATGAATACAGCATCTATGAAGAGAAAGCAGGCAGACACAGCTCCTGCTGTCACAGATCATTGGGCAGATCAGACACTCTGCAGCGCTGCTTTCCATTCACTGCTCTCCTGTTTGTGTCAGAGTCTACAGAGCTCTCCTTCTACGCTCTGATCTGGAGAAAGTCAACAACATTGTGAATCAAGCTGCTTTTCTGTTGAGACACAACCGTGCTCAGAGAAGCTCACAAGTGTTTCCTGTGTGCCACACCATCGATTATTATCAAGGGCTTTTCTTCTAAATGGAGGGAGTGGCCACACTAACAGGCATGAAGTGATGTGTGGACACTCTTATGGTTATGAATACTGTTACCCAATAGATCAGCCACCGAGCAGAATCAGATGGCTTTTGTTCAAAAACATTTGGCTGGATCGGCTGAATGAGTTTGAACAAATAATGTTGAGTGGGGTGGAATTAATTTTTTTTGCAAAATGAAATTATTTAATCCGTTACCATATGTAACTGAGTTAAAATGTATAAACCTACTGTTTTGCCAGATGGACTGAATTAACGCTTTGAGTCCGTCTGTCAATAATTTTGGTAATTGACAGAAATAGAAACAAGTAAAAGATAAATCACTTTGTGTAATTTAATGTCTTACTGTAGGATACTTCACTGCGTTGATTCAGATCTTTTTAGACTGCTCTGTTTAGCAAACATTTATTCAGTTGTTAAAACAAAACATGAGACATGATCAGTATCAGTAAATCTCACAAATAGGTGATCGGTGATCTTTGACAGCCAAGGAAAGCCTGTTTGGGGGGGGATCCTATTCTCCAATTATTTCAGCAAGTATTTGTTATTAGGAAACTTCTAGAAGGCAAACAGAGGAATATGTTTTTTTGTGATGATTTACAGGGTTCAGCTTAGTCCACAAAGATCAGTTTCTGTGCAGCTCTGTGAGGATCATCTGCTATTTCACTGTGGAGTTTGTGCTTCTGCTAGCTGCATTTACAGTCAAGCCCCAACAAGCTCCGGTCTGCAAGAACTGCTGTGAGGTATCAGTGAGGTACAGAGCTCTGACAGGATGGCTTCAATGGGCTTCTCAAGCTTCTCTTTTGTACTTTTACTGAAAGATCTTCACAATAATCAGCACTGCATATTGCTTTACTCATTTCTAAGCAGGTCAGTGTTGATTTTAAATGCAGGAATATGACCAAATTGAAGAGGAAAGCTGTTAAAAAGTGATGCTAACTGTGAGGAACAATTTGACTCTTGTATATATTGTATATAGTTTTTCTTATGTATTTGAACTATCCTGAAATGCTGTAAAATCATTGCTTAGAGACATGACCTAACATAACCTGTACATGACCTTACATAGCCCTCTCCTTGCTAGAGACTGCTTTCCCACACACTACATGACCGTACATAGACCTCTTGGCCCTCTCTTTACCTTTTCTTCCCGCAAACTGAGTGATTCCTATGAACTTGCTGAACCTCTTGCACCTGCAAGGCCATCTTTCTCACCAAAAACACCCTCACGTGACCACATGCAATATTATAAAAAGGAGATGAAACTGTATTAGTTTTCAGTTCAACTCTCAGACTGCTTTGGCACTCTTTGGTTGTAACTCCTTGTCCGGGCAAGAAGAAGTAAAGCTCCATTTGATTGCATCCAGCTGCTTTTTGTCATTTTTATTCTGAATAAATGTCAGGTAAAGGTACGAACCAACTGAGCTATCTTAGGATTATAAAGGGAAAAATCCTGACACTAACCACTTTTTCTCCAGACAATTCGAGGATCGAGGCATTCACTGGTGATACACAAAGATTATGAGCAAACTCTCTCAGTCGTCTAAGCCGGAGTTCAGTGACGACAAAGGCTGAACTCTGGCTCATGATGACCAATATTTCAACATGTTTAACTGTTACATGGTTGCATCAGTATTTTGGAAAAGCCACATTTTTAGGTTAAATAATACCCATAAGGACAGCAGCTCACTGGGCACTGACAGCCCAGCATTTATGTCTGCATGGCTCATATATGGAGGTCATTTTCCTCAATGTGGGTGTCATTTAGAATACTGTCCAGTCATATGGTCGTCTGCATCACAGAGAGATTTTTAAGAGCTTCAGGTGGCACAAAACAGGCCAGCCAGGACTGTCCTTCAGAGCTCCTATAGGACCAATGTGGCACTGATGCATTCACTCCATAGTTTCTCGACTTACGATTAAAAACAAAATTAAACAGAGATTAATGTTATTGATGTGGAATGCAAAATTCAAAGATCAGCCACAGTTCTTTGCGGAGAAGTTGATTTTTGTTGAAATCGGCCACCAATATGCCACAAGATGGGCACTAGGGGGCGATTTAAAACTCCCTCGTCTGAAAACAAATTCCCCGAAGTCCACAGTGCTTTACAGAGCAGTACTTAACTGGAATAAGCTTTTGGTCAGCTCAAGCAGGATACAACATAAATACACGTTTAAAAATATTTGTACCACTGAGTCAATGCAGACGACCATGTGAAAACGAAATCTGCTCACATTCAGTTTTTTATGTTATAGCCATAATGTAATTCTGAAATAATTTCATCATGTTGTAATTATTTCTACTTTTCTTAATTGTATAGTGTTATTTGTGTATTTTATTTTGCATTTTTACACAATTTTATTTTGTACATTTTGTAAATGAAATATTTTGAAGGATCCCAGGAAGACTAGTTCTCACTGCCTGGTTTCAGACTGTCTACTGTCTGTCTCCAATTAAGGAAGAAAACAGCCCCAAAATCTCTAAAATGGTAAACTGGTACACTTGACCTTGCAGTACTTGAAGACATTTAGTAAATTCATACAAAACTAACATGAGAATTAAATTACACATTTTTACTCACAAAGAATATTTCAATGTGTCATCAAGCTCCATGATTGCTGCCTGGTTTCCACAGCGATAACAATAGTTTGGCGCACTGAAGATCGTCACTACATTGCGGTCATGGCACCAATTATAACCCTGGATTAAGAGAATACGTGCATGTTAGTATTTCTTTCTCATTTCTTATTTACAGCATAATGTGCTACAAGTGGGAAAAACATTATCAATTTAAGAAAACAGATTCATTTCAGTACCTCCATCACCAGCTGGTGGGCTCTAGATACCAAAGTTAAGCCATTTGCGTGGTTAAATGTCTCAGAGATGTCCTGCCCAAAGGTGTAACCAGCACCTCGGGGGGAGATGCCCCAACCACCACGATCATCGGGGTCTGACCATAACAAGTCGCACATTGGACCCTGAATTGTGGAGAGAAAACAACTGTTCAGCCCACTGTACATGCAGGAAATTCAAACTCGTATTCAGGCATACATAACACAGACTAAATCAAACACCAACCAAGATGATTCACATTTATGACCAATCAGGAAGTTTCTTCTTTCATTATTTGATTAAAACACCAAGTCATTATCACTTCCTTATCAAATCTGAGTAAACATCAAATCACAGCAAAGTAAAGTTTATACAGAAACAATAGCATTAAAAAAGCGATATTTGAATATTTAACATATCATTCTAGGGCCTAAGTAGGAAATGTTGAGACAAAATGAAATTAAATTAATTTCCCATAAAACTAGTAAAAGATCTATCGATTGGTCTTGTATAGCTCACAACTACTTTGAATCACTGAGGATAGGGCTGAACGATATGGACAAAATTTCATATCTCAATATTCATGCCAGATATCTTGATATCGATACAATACGATATGACTACGGGTTCAGTGAAAACCAAGAATGTTTCAGAAAAATAAAACATCAAAATACAAAGAATGTGGAAAGTATAGTTTTATTTATGAATGTATTAATATGTATTTTTTGTTGCTTTTTCAATATTAATATCTTGAATGTTCATATCTAGATATAAATAAAATAATATATCAGATAACTAAACTGCAGTTTTCAAATTATGGAGCATCCTTGCAGCTTCCTGTACCTTCCTGAACATAAATGTTTCAGGGTGCATATGCTATGACAGCAAATAACAGGATGCATAATTATCTATCAGGCCTAAAAAGGAAGTTCAATAGAATTCTGCTCAATGTACCTCATGAGGAACCTCCTGCAGGCGATCCAGCGCTCTGATGTGTTCCAGTGTGTCTATTGAAGGGGACAATCCTCCATGAAGGCAGAAAATCTAACCAATAGCAAAGAGAAGACATCATTAAGAGTCCTTGTGCTAAAGGTTTTCATCACAAGCACACATCTTAACACACACACTCTTACCTGGTTATCTACCAGTGCAGTGAGGGGCAGATAGTCAAACAGATCTGTGAAGTACTTCCACACATTCGCATTTCCGTATTTCCTTAAGCACTCGTCATAGAAGCCGTACACTTGTGTGATCTGTCTGCTCTCGTGGTTCCCTCTGAGGATTGTGATTCTTTCACGGAACCGTACCTACAAAAAAACACATTTTTATTAAGAAAATAAACATGACTTAAAGTTTCCCAAAGCAGCATTAGGACTGTGCAATACAGAGTTTTATTCAGTATCTGTCATGCTGATGTTTCTGATGAATAAACGCCAAGGGCCGACTCTATCCCTGTCTTTAAGTTTTGGTGTGAAGTGCAGGTGTCTTCTTGAATTCCTCCTGCTGTGTGCTCACTCTGTTAAGGTGCAACTCATGTACCGATGTAATGTGTTCGTAAGTTGAGAACACAGAAAACTATTACTTTAAATCCACTTATACCTGGTCTTATGTCTTTGGTCCAGAGTGTTTTTGCTATGTTGAGGATGGATTTCAAACACATTCGCAAGATCCAAACACACTTTTTACTGAGCTTGTTTCACTTACATGGGATGCACAGCAGTACACCTCCACTGTTAAATATCATAACATTTGCTAAAATTTAGTTTAAAGTTCATAACGGGACAGAGAGCTAAGATCTAGCACAGCTCTCTGCGCTAATCCTGTGCGGTCGGCCATTCATAATACTCCCAGAAACAAGAAAAACACACAGCATTAAAGATATTAATCTACATTTGAAATATTTGTTTAAAAACTGATCAATTTCAGTGATACTTTTGCTCACAGATAAATAAAAAGGGCCTGAATCTCTGTTTGACAGCAGACATAAAATAAGAAGATCAGTTGATTCTACAACTAATTCTAGAGGTTTTATCTTTAATTAGACACTGAGCAGTGGAAAACTAACAGTAATTTCTTACATTTACATTCACACAATATATAAAATGTATTCTGAACTGAAACTGAGCCAGAAAATCACTGTAGCAACCCGCTGACAGACGGGGAGCTCTTTAGAACACTTCATTAAAATGCAACCCCCTTTTTTAAACTTATTCTTTGTATTTAAAACATGTTTCTCATTAAACAGCAGGTTAGAGGGGTCTTCCCCTTCAACCATCTGAAAACACTATATCAAGCGACAGTCAAGCAAATTATTCTCTATCACAAAAAAAGGCTGTAGTTCAGACTTAAAACTTCGGTCCTTGAAACACACTTTAAAATGTGGACTGAGCATGACAAATATTATACATATTATAGATTTATGTATGCAGATCTGTTGGTTCTGTTGGTAATTCAAAAAACAAAATGCTCTAACTATGGGATTAAGCATTCAGTATACAGTGTGTCAGTATACATGGCTGATATATTGACCGTGCATGTAAGTATAAATTTCATATCTGATACTATTGATTACAACTTTTAAGTAATCATCTGCAGTAACTGACTTTAATGTCAAGAACATGTTGCTTCCCAAAATCCAATAGCAAAATTCGTGGCCTGTTTTTACCTTAAGAGATACCAGCAGTGTAACTGTCTCTACAGAGTAGTAGCCTCTGTCGACGTAGTCTCCCATGAAGAGGTAGTTTGTGTCTGGAGACTTTCCTCCGATCTTGAACAGCTCCATAAGGTCATGAAACTGACCATGAACATCTCCGCAGACGGTCACTGGACATCTCACCTCCTGCACATTGGACTCCTTTGTCAGGATCTCCTTGGCCTGAAGACAATAATTGAATATAATTCTGATTAATCAAGCAACCAAGCAATCAATCAATTACTTCTTCATTTAATTTCACTAATTCCTACTTACTTTCACCTACTTGCATTTATTCCTTTTCTTTTATCATAACAGTTTAACTTCACAAATATTGAAAAATAAAGTACAATGCAAATATCACAAATTTATTACTGTAACTAACATAACTTGCAGCAACAGGATACAGCATTTTTTAAAATTTCATGTATTGCTTGTTTTTCAATGTGTGGAATTTTAACATGGTGTTTAAGTGAAATTATTTTTGAGGTGCTTGTTGCAATTTTCCATGAGTAATCAAGCTTTATAATAGTGATATCAATATCTATCACAATAATCACAATTCTTTGCCATATTTGAGCATCTCAGTAAGCATGACACGGACAGTCTGGGGCTGTAGACCTGCCAAAGTCAAGCTGCTTCCCCCTACATAAGCAACATTCATTTAACACTGATCACCACTATTACAACAATTAAACTTATTTCATAGCAACTCAACTGCAACTACTACAATAACCAATATCAGCCATCTCCAGTCCATAATTATAACAGTTTTGAATTTAGAATAACCTCTCATTTTAGGCAACAACCATTAAATGTTGTTGCCTGAAATACTGCCATAGTAACTGTTATCATAAAAATACTGAGAGAATCATAACCAAAAGACATCTATGACTTGGGCATTAGTCTGGCTTTGCTGTAGATCTCCTGCCTGACTCAAGTTCTTCTTACTTTAGTTTATTGGGATTTTTTAAATCAAGGACAATGTAGAAAATACCATTAGTCTCTAAAAGAGGAGAAAAGCTTTTTCTATCTGAAGTCCTCAGGTAAGTTGACACAAAGTAAACTCACAGACACACACATAAATAAGAAATAAACACATGCACAGATACACACACGCTCACATAATCCATGATAAAACATTACAGATATTAAAATGTTTAGTTCATTACAAATATAGGGAGTCGTCATAAAGCCTAATTAATGCAGACAAGACTGTTTCTTTTGAATCCACTTCTCTGCCACTGTAACTTTTGCTTAATATTTTAAATTGATGTTGTGATAGTGGATTAATTTTGGCTCTTCACTAATAAAATAATGCTACCTGTAAAATGAAATAAAACAAGAGTATTGTTTAGTCCACTTTTGTAAAGAGTCTTGTTATAAAATTTTAAGAGTTACAAACAAGACTGCTCGATTGGTTTACAGATTCATTCAGCCGTGAAAAAACTTTTACTGTCAGAAACCTAAAGTTCAGACTTCTGCTTAGACTTCTGTTCGGGTTATAAGTGGAATAGACTTGGGTATAAAAGAAGGAAGGGGATGGGGACAAAAAAAATTAAGACAGTATAAAAGATGTATGGCTGCTCAGGCCATGAATTTATCCAGAGCTTGTTTTCTTCAATAATACCAAGAATAATGCTTAAGCCTCTGTTATACTACAGCTACAAGCATGTGTGAGGTACAGTGATGACTCTAATTCTAACATTAACAGACATAATTCACAATGTTAGAATTGCTTTTACATGATGCCATATTTTTCCTCACATACTTGTATATCACTATTTAAAAAATAGGTATTCTATTCTTTTTTAAATGGTATACTCATTTTACAATTACATTTTTTAAATTTCTGCTACTCCCCTAACTGATTTCTTGTCATTTCAGTCCTGTTTTTACCACATTTTCATGTTCTACTCTATCATTTGTCATCCATCTATAATCTATTGTTTTCTTATCATTATACACAAAATGATTTCTTTCCAAAATTACTCATACGTAAATGCTGACATTTAAACTGTACCATTGAAGTACAGGTAAAAATTCTAATTGTACTTCAGTTCTAGTTTACCATTTCCATTCCTTTCTTGTTTTCTTTAAATGATTATCAGTGTCCTTCTTTTTGACTCTTTTGGTCTCTGATTGGCCTGATTGTTGATTTATTGTCTCCAGAGTTTTGCCCTCTCTGCATTTGTTTTATCTGTTAAGTATTTTGTAAACATGTGTTTTTAAAGGTGCTATATAAATACATTCATTAGTACTAGTATAATGATCTCATTGAGATGAACTGATGCAGCTGGGCAGCATCAGACTCACTTTTACCGCCTGGATTGGTCCTCTGTCAATCACAAGGCTGACATTTACAGACAATCAACCACAAACACACACAGGTACAGGCAACTTAGAGCCCTGACAAGCTGCAGTCCTTAATAAATTAAGTTATTATTGTTATTTTAATGACCAAATGGAGATGAACTGGAGCAGCCTCAGACTCACTTTACAGATGTGGTAATGGTAACAGATGTGTAATGATGGTGATGATGATCCAAGAGGAAAAACATGGTGCAGAGTAGAAATCCAAAATCGCCATGTTTGTTTCCAAAACACTCCCTACAGCCTTAACGAACTGAATATTAATTCACAGCAGCATCTGGAGACTACGGCACCTTATTATGCAGTTATCCGTGGTACTAACAGCTCAACAGCAAAGAGGCACCAGGAGTGGGCGTAGCAAGGCAAAACATATTTCCAAGCATGTCCCTCCATTTTCTTGCGGAGCTGAATCCCTTCAAAACACCACCCAGGCAGCTGCAGCCTAATGGTGTGCTCCAAAGCTCCACATGCATTATGTGATGATGCTCCGGGGTGTGTTTCTCATAACGGCTCAGGAGATGTAACGGCTAACGGTCAGCTAGCATGAGGGGAAGCTAATGAGTGATAGCTGCGCTGCCTTCCTGCGCAAGCCTTACCTTCTCACACAGGACTTTAACCTGATTCTCTGTCAGCTGTTTGCACTCATTCAGTTGCTCTATCCATCCGTCCAGCTCCTTGGTGAATGACTTGTCGTCCATGCCTGGTTTGCCGTCAGCTAACGAGCCGAACAGCGTTAAAAAATTCGTCGGGAAAACCTCTCGCCGCTTCGTCCGTTATTATGGCCCCGACTACGCTACGTGCTGTCAGGCTGCGCTGCGTATGTGTGTATGTGTGTGCACGCGCGCATACGTGCACACAGCGAATGCGTCAACCGCCGTGCGTCCCTGCAGTTAGAGAGCCAAAGTATTTTAGGAAGGATGTTCACGTCCATTTTAATCGACCAAGATGCTGCAAAGTTTTATTTTTGCTGCAGTTATGAGATATCCCTGAAAAAAGGGAGGGACATTTCTGTTCATAACAAGAGAGAGCAGCAAATAACATGTATTTCATTGTACTCTTTTCGGGCCCTTTAACAGGCAGGTAAAAAAAAAATCCACAATGTGCAACAGCAGCTGTATTTTTACTTCATGTTGCCTTAGCTGTCAAATGTGGAGAAGTCTAGGGAATACTTTAAACATATCTTCTTAAGGACCAAGGTAGCCCATAAAGCTTCCTCAGGCTCAGAGTCAAGCAGGGGCCCCTAAACATTTGTAAATGTCCATCATAACTTTAAGAAGTTATTTCCTGTTGTTTTGAACCTGAAAAGTCATTGTCTATTATTAAGGCAAATAATAATAATAATGATAATAATAATAATAATAATAATAATAATAATAATAATAATAATGATGATAATAATAATTGCCTGTTCTGAAGTGTAACCACTCCCCTTCTGAAAAGGTACAAGCCTTATTTTTGTGATATTAATGTTATAAATGGAACCACTGAATTCAACAGTTAGCACAATAATGCTTGGTTTGATCAACCATTTTACAACCTGGAACAATTTGTTTTTTACTGCCAGTGCCAAAGCTACCCAGAATATAAGTGTTCCCAGCACTTACCCTATACTCATCAGACATGCCTATGTTTATAAGTTAACTTCTTTTTGTTGCATTTAAGTTATTCTTGACCTTTTTCTTCCTTATTGCAATGACAGTACAGTGGATAGAGTTAAAAATTGTGAAAAAACAAAGTTTGCTTTGACACACAAGGGTTAGCTCCTTCCGAGGACTACAGTCTATGCATGGGGTGGGCAAATAAATCATGACGTCAATCGTTTTTTCAAGAGATGCCTTCTGCTGTGTATAAAGGGATGTCAAAAAGCTAACATCAGAGTATCTATCCATCCACTGCCTCTGATCCTGTCTAGAGTCATTGGCAGGCTGGAGCCTATCCTATCTGTCATTGTGTAAGAGGGCAGGGTCCACCCCTGGATTTGTCTTCTGTCAGCAACAGGGCTGACATGTAGAGACAATCAACCAGTAATACACACACCTACACCTGCAGGTACAGGTCATTTTGGAGCCAATCCCAGTTAACATCAGTGAGATATGGACGAACCCTGGACTTGTCATCAACAGGGCTGACACAGACAACCGTTCACAACAACAACAACAACAACAACAACTTTGGAGCAATGTAAAGTCACCAATCAACTGAACAAACATGTTCATGGGCTGTGGCAGGAAGCCAGAATACCATTAGAAAACCCACACATGCACTGAGAGAACCTGCAAACTTATCAAAGAAAGGCCTCATTTGACTGAAGAGTTGTCTGTACTGCTACTGTCTCACAGCAAGATCCTGCAGCTTTTTTCTTCTTCTTTTTCTGTAAGGCACCAGCACTACCCGCTGCTCCACTGTGTAGCCTGGTCGTCAAAGATTATGTAAAAAATAAGACAATTTATTTTAGTTTATTTTTAATTCCAATTTAGTGAATTCTTATGAGGGAGTTGATACCAGAGGAATTTCATGATTTACCTTACATATGAAGAACTTTGATACACACCTGTTGTATATTTTCTTCCTTATTTATATCATTATATATCATATATCATTATATATTATATATCATCATTATAACACTGGTTTATTGACACACTTGAACGCTTTATGAATTCATTTATCGTCCCGTAGAATTTACTGTTGTTGAAAGTACTGGGTTACATTTACAGGCAGGCCACCAGGGGATTTGTGGCAGCCAACTCTGTTAGCAGTGCCTGCCAAACTTTTAGTTGCATGTTGCTTTTTTTACCTGTCACTCATTTAAGGGAATGTTATTTCTAGTGCAATTGCCACCTTGGCTAGTGGTATTTGCCACCTAAAAAGATGACATTCAATATATCACGGTATGAAATTATGTATATATTTATGCTTAAACTTGTTCACAAAAAAAGAGCAAAACTGGCTGCTCCAGAAAACCTGTCATTCAGGTTGACAAACAAGGTGCAGCATTATCGCCAGAAGTGGGGATGTTACCATGACTTTATAGAAAGGTGCTGACTTAAGTGGTTGGGTTTCGGATGGTAAGTTTGACATTAAGAAATGGAACTCTGAGATCTGTGACTATGTACTGTACTATTCTGATTTAAACTGGTTGCATGTTCGTTTGCTTTTCATATGCCTTCTGTTTGTCTGTTTATTATCTTTGTGTTGTTTTATTCTGGATTCTGTTTGTTGTTGTTTTTTATTTTGTTCTGTTTTTTCTATCTTGTACATCCATACATATCAAAATGTACACACAGGAAGGATATTGCCTTTGCCTATCATCCTGCAAGGCCATGTATATTTCTGTATTCACTGCTATATCTAAATTGTTTAGTTGCAGTTCATTGTCATTCTTGTGATTATTTATGATTTAATTATTATCAATAATACTTATTGGCAGAGTTGCTATCAGGATACGATTTTAAATAAACTTCCACCTCTTGGCCAAAACACCTGCCTCTGTAAACTGGATGCAGTAACATACAATGCACCTTACAATTAAACTATGTTGGGTGTAACTATAACTCACAGCCCAAAGTCTATGCTATTGAGCAGACCTTCTTAAGTTGTTCAAAATATGTCAAACAGGCAAACGTATTTATGATTCCACAAAGGAAAGCTGTTTCTGCTGTTGATTATTCTGACTGACTATAGTGATTAACCGCGTTTGCTGTTATGCTAAGATCCCACTTACTCCATTGGCAAAGATATGTCAGTGTAAGAAACAAAACAATGGAGAAGAGAGCTCTTAAATACCTGAAAATCCAAATGTAGTTCTCAGATTTCATACAGTTGTAATCAAGCTGCTTAATGAAAGAAGTAATCATTTAGGCTAAGAAATGTGGCACACTGCTATTGCCAGGCATTAAACACATGCATGATTGTATCCATCTACCCCGTGTATATGTTAAATGGCATGCCACAAGAGATGACGTGCCAGAAGAAGCAACATCCCCCAAAAACAGTGGCAGGTGCTGCCAAAAAGACTGACTTTCTGCAAATACTCTTCTAGCCTGACAAATATATCATATGGATCTCACTGTCACTTGATTTTTGAGTTGGTCTACCTTCAAAAACAGTGCTTTTACTTGAGCAGGCTAATATCAGTGAAAATGAGATCTCTGTACCCCTCACATAGCATTCATACTTGAGTAAAGGTTCATTCATTCATTTATTTTCTATGCCCGGCTGTGTAATGGTGAAAAGTCATCATTGTACTTTCCATGAATGAGTTTGTTGGCCATCACTCTTCACCTTAAGATTGATAAATCATTGGTGTGTCCTTATTTTAGGCTATACATATGGTGCTTCCTTCATACTTAAGTAATTTTATTATAAGAGAAGTGCTTTCACTCTGGAGACTTACAGTTAGAAAAATACTTGTGACTGAGTCACAAAGTTTGTCAAATGAGAGAAAGAAGTCTCAGATAAGCTGCTGTAGGCCACTGGAACTTGCTGCAGGAACTATAAATATCTGCAAATATTATTAAAGGTAAATTAAAGGCATAAGAGAAAAATGCATTAGTTTATGGATGCTTTGAACCTTGACTTAACGCTCTGGCTCTGAACTGTTTACATTTGTTTATCAGTATTCGTAATTATTTTATTTCTGTATATCTTTCTGCTTTCTTGGCCAGGATGCTCTTTTAAATCAGATTTTTAATATCAGTGAGGTTTTCCTGGTTAAATAAAGTTTCAATGACAAACTAAATTAAATTAATTCCCATCTCCTGTCCACTGACTACCAGAAGACTGACTTTACATTCCCTGATCTTACACTTGCTTTTTGCATTTGTATTTAATTTTAATAGTCAGTCTAAATCCATTAACAGTAACAATTAATTTGATTAAACAAAACAACCTCTCTTCTTTTGAATAAGACAAAAAATAGTGTCCCTAGTTCACTCTTTCGAAACCTTCAGTTCAGTACATTTAACTTTTGCTTAAGTGAGTTAACTAAATTTAAATAAAAATATTTTTACCTGTGCTTATGTTATACTACATCAAATTAACTTTATTATAACACTGGAAGGATACATTTGCAGTTTGTCTACTCCAGAGAGTAGAAGAGTTCCGTGGTCCCTCCTTTGACCTCAACTTCCAGGATGCAGTGTAAACTACATTACCCAGAACTACACGTCTTCCTCTCAAATGCACATGCGCAGTCGTTCGCTCTACTCTGGACAGCTGTAGGAGAAAATGGCAGCACTCATGCTAGGACAGCAGGTAAGGCATTCAATGATTTTTGTTTTTTGAATCTCCTGTTGACTCATCTGGCCCATTCTAACACACCAGAAATAAAGTATTAGTGATTGTATTCATTCAAGAAACCAGTGGAGTGTAGTAGATATCAAACAAATTGACATGATGGATTGCACTTGAATGACTGCTAACGTTAGCATACAAGCTAGCTGTCTTCAACGTAAACGGTACACAGCGTGCTGGAAGTTGTACAGTTTTTATCATTGGTGGTTTTCATCCTTTTTTTCTTTTCTAGGTCCGTCAGTTCAGCACGTCTGTGGTCAGACCTGCGGCTAAGATGATCAAGGTAACGAACTGCACACTTTATGATCCTTAATATGTCATTTAACCATGCACATTAACATGAATGTAATTTTCTGCAGGTTTGTTAATTTGAGTGTTTATTTCTTCATCTAGCCTCCCATCCAGGTGTATGGAGTCGAGGGCCGCTATGCCACTGCTCTGTTTTCAGCTGCCAGCAAGCAGAACAAACTGGACCAAGTGGAGCAGGAGCTGGGAAAAGTTTCTGTGAGTCCACATCCAACAGTTTATTTTATTAATCAGTGCCCAGCTCAGAATTAGATAGGGATAAGCACCCAAAAAATTATAACATACAAAATGTTGCAAAGACATAAGGGTAAAAACCGTTTCCAAAGATTAACAGTATGAATATCTTTAGATAATTTAAAGTGGATAAATAGCTTGCAGCATGCAGGTCATGCTATTTTCAATTTAGTTACAAATATTTTGAATGATTAATAATTATTCCATCCACTATCCACTTAGTGCACCTGTTCAAAAGAAGACATAAATCCCAGTTAATAACTTAGGGTGTAATGTGCCAGCAACTTTTTTCTTTTTTTTCCCCCAGGGTTGAACTTTGAAAACACTGGATTAAGTGAATGAAACTTCAGACATCCCAACAAAAGAAAAGATTACAGTGTTGTAAGAAGATAAGAGTTTGACAGCAAAGTTAAAGTAAAAATGTATCAGGATAACAGAATAAGCTTTACTTCCATTCATATTCTACACTGGGCAAATTCCTAGAAAATATATCTATGACACAACAGAGCATGTCTGGATCAGGCTGGAAGACTAAACTAAACATCACATTGGAAAATACCTCAAGATTTAATTAAAGAAAAAATGACAGGACACATTTTATTTACTTTGTAACTCATTCAATTTATTTGTCATTATTCGTATGACATCCGAATTCATTGCAAATCAGGAAACGGTACATATATATGCATTTGCTAATTTTCACCTGCCCCCATTCAGATATTTTATAAACAAATATGTTTCCATGCACGTCAGAGTAGATGCAATATCCAAAGATTGAAAATGTGTATGTATTTGGGTAACTTCAAAATACAGAAATAGCAAGCAGTTTGTTGGTCCTACTACATTTAATTAACAAACCTTTATCAAGGTGTCATTCATATAATTTTTATGAGCCGACCTCAGCGTTGAAGTTTTATGACCCATATCAGTGAATATAAGAGTTTCTACAGATATCTGCAGTCGACATACCAACTGCAGATAAAAGCAGAATGTAAGTACCACAATACCTAACTTCATTGGGCAAAGCAATACATTTATGTAGTTCAAGAACAAAACAAAATACACTGTTGGCCTAATGGACTCAGCCACAAACTGCAAGAAACAACATCAACCAAGGCCAGAACGACCAGAGGGATTATTGCTCTGTTGCTGGTATTCTTATCAACAATTTCATGACATTTAAATTAGATATTTTGTACGTAAATAAGTTAAATAATAATCCATATCCAGTGTGCTATTGCTAAAAAAATCAAGCCTCAAGGTCATGATTTAAAAGTCATGATGGTGGCCCATGGAACCCCTGTCTACACTTTTGTTTCCGTACATATTTTCATTGAACTTACTTTTTTCCCTTGTATTTTAGGCCCTGATCAAGGACCCCAAGCTTTCCAGCATTGTCATGAACCCTCATGTAAAGCGCAGCATCAAGCAGAAGACCTTTGGAGATGCTCTTGCAAAGGCCAAGCTCTCACCCATCACCATCAACCTCATCAGTGAGTGAGCAGTGACCCATGACAATGTGGCTTCATTCCCTCTTTGGATTTTGCCACTGCCTAAGCTTTCATCACCGAGAGCATTGCATAATTAAATAGCAATAAAGCATAACATTATGGATGCAAAATATGCAACTTGTCTGGTTCAGTGATCAGGGTAACAGGAAAGAGTGCTGCTTGTTCAGGCAAAAAAAGCATTCACAACTATTTTAAATGTTAGAAAGACGATGAATATTGCTCTGTAAGTGACGAAGTGAGAAAAGTATATCTGAAATAATATAACCAATTATTAACAAAATGACTAAACATACATGAGGCAGTTATTTTAAAAATAATTAGAACTTCATGAATAAATCAACATGTAGTGCTACAACTCTTATGCACTCTATCACAATAGAAAACCTTTTTTTTAATGAATACTTTGGTTATATGGTTATATTAAAAAATGAATACTTTGGTCATTATATATATATTTTTTTGACTGATTGTGCAGAGGTACCATGACTTACAGCAAATGGATAATCTGTAAAATTAGTCAGTTTGGCTTTTCCTAAATGTTGAGAAAATATAGTTGAGATTAAGATAACAGGAAACACAGCTGATTGATGTTTCTTTATCAAACAGTTTAATCGATACACTAAAATGTCTCGCTTTCATTGCAAACTTTTCCTGTATAAACAGTGTAAAGGTGTTTTTCTTGCAGTATATTCAGATTTTGCTGCTAAAACCAACGTGATTCAAATGGATTGCAAATATTGTACTCCACTGCTGTTTATAAAGATAAAACCTCAGTTTAATGTGGAAGATAATTCTTAGAATAAGTTTGCTGAATGTGCCGTATTAAGACATTCTTTCTAAATGTCTTTCATTGGGTTTACTGTGACCTCTGGAGGACCTTTAGAGGTCACAGCAAACCAAGGGTAGTAAATCTTGTAGTTTAAACCAGCTTTACTCGGCTGGCATGCAGAACAGACAGCTTCTTTGGTAGCGTGTTGATGTTTGAAATCTGCATGCACAGCAGTATAATTAATCATATACCAAATAAATTCTTAAATATAAAAAGGAAAATTGGAAACAGTCAGACTGGTTGACTTTTGTTTGCTCCAAAAATGCCTCTAATCAGCTAAATGCTGCTCCGTGGGATGGCCTCATATTAACTTTGATGCAAATGAACCCGATGCGAGTTTGACTCAGCACCTGCCAGTAAAATGAGATACTTTACAATTGCAGCAGAATCATTGATTTATGAATAAAGTCTCAGACATTACATGCATCACATACAGATTGTTTCACAGATGAATTACGTTCCTTTTTTTATTACTCCAGACTTTTCCCAGACTTAATGCTAATTGTATGCATGGTAGTGCGTTTTGTGACTGTCATTGTTTTTATTTTGCAGATGTTTTGTCTGACAATGGTCGTCTCACTTTAACTGGGGACGTCATCAGTGCTTTTGGCAAGATGATGAGCGCACACCGTGGAGAGGTCATCTGCTCTGTCACTACTGCTCAGGTGTGAAATAATATCATTAAATGTCTTTATTCACAGATGTGGTCGATCTCCTACTATTAAAATGACCTTCAGTAAATATTTTACAGTATGTTATGCATCAGGCACATCAATGTTGCTTTGTTATTATTGCCTGGTTCAGTAAAACGCTGTTTTGTCATTTTAGCCCCTGGATCCAGCTAATCTGTCTGAGCTGCAAGTTGCCCTCAATGGCTTCCTTCAGAAGGGTGAAACTATCAAGCTGGAAACTAAGGTATGATGTCAGTGCACAGTCCTGAGAATATTCAGTGTGAACCTGTTATGGTAAAAGTATGTGTAAGCAATAAAACAAATAAGAGGTAATAATAATTAGGTGTAGGAAAATGTCAATACACCGATATATTATAATGGTATATAATTGATATCAGATTAGAAAAAATGAGAGGACACTTTGGACGTTTGTTTTGTGTTTGTAGTTCGTAGTTTGCTTTCTGACCTTTTAGACGGAGTGACAGTCAAGTGTGGCAAGGCTCATGCTTTATATCAGTAACACCTAATAGGGACTATTTCTGTACATATGATTTAAAAAGGTTCCTAATAATCTCCTTTTTATTTCTCTCTTTAAAAAATGTGACCGATATCAATTTTTCATGATGTTTTGAATTGTCACCTCTGTATTATAATCTGTACCATCACCAGACTCCTGCCTTCACAGACCTGTAATAATAATGCAATCATCCTGTTATTTTTCTTCTAGTTGGATCCAGCAATCCTGGGTGGCATGATCGTCAGTATCGGAGACAAGTATGTGGACATGTCCACCAAAACAAAGATTCAGAAGCTGACCAAGCTCATCAGGGAAACTTAAGTCCTGTGGACTTAATTTTGCAAAAGATTGAAGATTACCATCTGGGAAATGCTGATAAATGTATATTGCTACCTGCTCTAGCACTGCAGTTGCTCCACTGATCCAGTGTCTGTGCTTAAGTTCATATGGATGTTAATAAAAAGACTAATAAAAGACAAAAACAGAAAATGGCCTTGTGTTGTTTATTTTTTTAAGTCTTACCTACTGTAAAGGCTCCTGTTCTTTATTATGACCAGTCAAGCTGATGAAGACATGATTACACAAAATAAACATAATAAAATGTGTTATATTTTAATTAAAACATGACCATACTCATTTTTCTTCGTTTTGATGTGAACCATAAGAATCAGTGGATGGTAGCGGTTCATCTTGTTTCCTGAACGCCCTCGTGCGCATGCGCGAACCGCGCATCCTGTTTTATTAATTTTTTTCAAGGCGAAAATGGCTGCCCCTCTCATCTAAACCTCTGGCCGAGAGGATGAACCGAGCATCATTTAGGCACAGAGATATTGATCCTTCTTAAAGACCACAGACATGGATGATGTGCTGTAGTTCCTCGGCGCCCTCACAGCCATGTTGGAGCTGCCAGAGAAAGAAAATGCATCCGATCCGACATTAACCCTTTCCTGCCCAACAGCCTCTGAAAAATAAGGTACGAAGAATTCCTTTGAACTTTGCTGTATTAACCGGGTTGTTTGAGGAGAAATATTCATATCCGTGCATGCAGTGATGATATTTTCAAGCTAAAGCTGCTGCTGGCATCACTGCCCCCCCCTCACGTCTGTGCGGCGGTGTACCGCTGAAAGGCCTGCTCCTGCAGAAGTGAGCATCCAGCACTGCTTCTCTGGCTTTGTGTGTGTCCGGATGCACGTGTGAATGTGTTTCCCTCCTACTTAATTACTGTACTTTTCTGCTCCCCCCACAGAAAATGATGCATCAGGTGACCAGCAGCGGCAGTGACTTTTGCATGAGTGGGCTGGCAGAGGACTGTCACCCAGGCAGCCACTTTGATTTATGTAGCACACAGTCACACAAATTCTACTCCTCTGCCACAACCTCTGGCCTGCAGCTGTCTCTGGCAGGCCTGGCTCCTCTACCACAGGGCATGCACAAAGTCATGGCATGTCAAATGCAAGAGGATCAGAATGACTATGAGATCCAGACAGTGACGATTGGAGGCGGAGAGCCTGAGGGCCCTGAAGTCCCAAAGAAGAAGAAGGGCATGGTGAAGTCAGGGCGGAGAGGAAGGCCAGCAGGAACCACAAAGCTCGCTGGGTACCGCACAAGTACTGGACGCCCACTTGGGACGACTAGAGCAGCTGGGTTCAAAACCAGCCCGGGGAGGCCCCTTGGTACCACCAAAGCAGCGGGGTACAAAGTCAGCCCCGGTAGACCCCCAGGCAGCATCAAGAGTCTAGCTCGGCTCAAGAAGCTGGAGTTTGACTGTGACAGCGCCAAGAAACTGGACTTTAGCAACTGCGGTGTGCCCAAGAAACTGGACTTCACCAGCTGTGAGGTCCCCTCTTTTCCTTACGCCATGATGGAGAAAAGACCCCTGTGTGAGCCCGGTGGGAAAGTGGACGAAACCAGTGAACAGCTGGAGAAACATTTGAATGCATGAGCAGGAGGATGTTGTCATGAGCGTTGGAGAAAAGAGTGTCTTTGTGGTTAAATCTCAAATGTACATGATTTGATATTATCCACACCCTCTCATAATAACTGACTGAATTAGACGTATGTTATTCCAGCTCAGCAGAATGCATGCATAATAAGTAATAACACACATCAGTATAGGCAAAAAATGATCTTAGCTGTTTCAAACCTCACTAGAAGGGGGACCACCCCCTCTTTTTTTTTCGTTGGAGCTTTGATTTGTTCTCTCACTCTTTCTATTTCTAAGGCCTGTTTCTTGTGACATTTTCTACATCTATAAAAGTTACATTTTATTACAAACTGCCTACTAAACTTGGCTTTCTCTTGAACATGATAATTATGTGAATGTGTATTATCGTCTGCTCAGTGTCGTCCGTGTTTTACTTTGTGATATCCTTCATTAAAATGGAAGCCCTGTACAATATTTTAGTTGAGCCTGTAAAACTAAGAAGGCAAACTCATCGTACGTCTAACACAGTATTTGTTATTTTGCACTTTGTGAGTGGAGTTTTGATTCTGTTTCGTGATGATAGCAGTTTTCATGTTCTCTCTTGATAAGCACTTCCAGGTGTACATGTATGTTGTTATGCTCTACAATGTGATAAATACCATAAAGCAGAAAAAAAGGTTGTGAAATATGTACTGAAACGTGTTGTATGTGAAACCAAAATAAAAATCTTTTCCACTTGATTATTTCATGATTTTCTTAAAATATTTTCTGATATCAAAGTGCAGGTTTTGGTTTTGTTGATCATTTATTTTGCTTAAATGTCTTACAAGCTGGATGGTTAAAGTCTTATCTTTTAGAACAAACTTTTGTAAGTCACAAAAGTCACATCGTCTACATGGAGAGTGTCCAAATTTTTTTCATGGAGGGTCAAAACAAAAACAGGAAAATACGACAGGGTAACTTAGTGGTGTGTTTATTCTTGAAACCAATCAATCACAGTCAAGAAAACATTCTATATTGTAAAAAATTCAAGTGATAACAGATGTGTATATCAGTGGATTTACAAGGTAAACAGCCAATCTAGGGCAGGGCAATATAGCCTAAAGATAAAATCCCCATTTTCCCACAACACTTAATTTGTTATTTTAATTGATTTGTTTCCCCTTTCAAAAAAAAACAACAAAACAAAACAAAAGAAAACCTCCAAATGGCACAAAAATGACAGTTCTATATGGAAGAGTATTAGAGCCATGATAGATGCAGAAAATACTTTTGGCAAAGTTGAGACGACAGTCAAAATGTTGAGATTTAAGTTGAAATGACGAGAATAAAGTCGACATACAATGTATGTCGACTTTATTCCTACCATTTTCATGTTTTTTCTCCACACTTCAACTTTATTCTCCTCATTTCAACTTTAATCCCGAAATTTCAACTTCCCCAAAATTATTTTCTCCATGTAACATGGCCCTTATACTCGTCCTTAATTTTGCCTTTATGACATCAAAATACATTTCCAAACCAAACAGGATTTCCCCATAAGGTTAAAGCACATGTCATAAAATCTTGATAACGCAGTTTGTCTACATTAACACTGAAAGCTGAACTATTTTCACAGCATATTAACATGAAGCTCTCGGATCAATATTTAATCTCATTTAAAAGACAATTATTAGGCTAAATGTGCTTGTTCAAAACCTGGCAGGACCTTCCATCGCTTAAAAATACATTTTCAGCAATTATATTTTTTAAACATTGAACAAGTAGCATTTGGAGCAAGTCAAGAATTTATGAAATTGAGTCAGAAAATATAAAGTAGCTTAGATGAGGGAAATTCATGCTGCGGTTAAACAGTTGACCCCCAGACCAAAGTTTGGACTCTGCTGATCTACAGTATATCTGCCGTTACCTGTGGTGTGCCACAAGGTTCAGTTTTAGGCCCAGTTTCATTTCTTATTTATAAGCTGCCCATTGTCATAATAATTCAGCACCAGCAAGTCTCATTTCACTGCTGCACAGACAACCCACAGATTTACCTTCCCATGTGGCCGAGCTGCTGTCATAATGGTTTGAATGACATCAGTTGTTGGATGGTCCAAAGTTTTCTCCTTCAACTCTAAATCAACTCCACTCCCTTCCCACATTCCCATCAAACCCGCTGCCACAGACCAGAAGCGCTCCTGTCTTAGGTTGATATAGTGCTTGAGTTATGATACAATTTGTGTATGTTGTGAGAGCGTTTTTTTTTTTAAATTAAATTGTGCTTTTTGTTGCTTATTTCATTTTTGTTTAAGCTTGTGTTCTATGTTTTCTGTATGTTCCTTTCTGTTAAATCACTTTAGAAATCTTTGTTTTTAACTCTTGTGCGTCCCTCTTATTAACTTTCCTCTACTTGTTTTGATTAAATTATCCCCATAAAACACGCAATATCTTCCATATAATTCATGATATGAGCAGTTTTTGGGATGCGTTTCATGTGTCATTGAAAAAGGAATAAAATGAACCTGAGTGAAGTAATGACCCCCCCTGCATTTTCTGAACTGTTTTGATCACATTTTGGGGAAAATAAACAACAAAAGCTCGTGTGTTTTTCCACATCTGGATGCTTCCACAGCAGTTATAAACTGTTTCCTTTTTTCACTTGTGTATATCCTAGACTAATCACCAGCAATGCCCTACCTCTTGACTGACTGTCATAAAAATTACATTTATCTTTGGTGATGTTTTTATAATAAAACAAGTGGCAACATGTATTAAAACTGGCATTTAAAGGGTTAAAATTCTGAAAATACGGAAAATGTGTTTACTTTAAGCAGCTGGAGTGGTTTAAGGTGTTTTATTCGGTAAAATATGAATATGTGAAGCCCTTTTTTGGATGTTTATTTTTACTTAAAGGTCCACAGATGATGCAAACTGTCAGTCGTGAATAATGGACCTGTAGAGGTTAATGACATTAGGTTTAGTAAACATATATGTTAAAAAAGACACACTCCTGCCATAAGCTCTACCCCAGACAAAATGATTGCCAGATTTAAAAATAAAAGAAAATGGCAAAAATGTTCAATAATGCCTGAGGGTCGCAAAGGGTTAAAAGCGCTATAAAAATATAAGTTTTATGATTCATTTTGTTATTATTGTTAGTTGTCAAGTAATTGTCAAAGGTTGTTGTTCACTATGTGGCCACAGGGGGGCTCTTATCCGTGGAACAATAATTACAAACATGTAACACTGCCTTTATTTACCTATTGTGAATTAACGTGACATTGTGCTGACACTTTATGTACTACAACCTACTAAGTGTGATAAGAATATTTGTTCTAGGTAGTTAAAATGCTCATATTTCGGTATAAACTTTGAATTATTGATCTTTAATTGTGTATGACTATGTTATATATCGAGTTAATCTGGTGTTTCGAGGCCTGTGGGAGCATTTACCGTAAATGTCAGGGATAGTGTACATATTCAGATCGGTGCCAGTATTCATTAGGCTTAATGCCTCCAAAGAGAGGTGGGTTTGTGAGCTCTCAGGTCGACATGTCAGTGAAAGCTCTTTGTTTCATCTTCAAGGACCGCAGCAAGCTCATTGTGCTCTGTAAGTTTGCGCATTTGTGGGGATGTTTGACTTTTACGCACGGAGATTTCTTGTCCGTGGGTTCCACTCGGGTTACAGTCGAGGTTTATTTCGCTTTTTTGAGCGCAGGGATTTGGAGCCACCCTGTTTATCTCCTTTTCCCGAGCGCCTCACGGCCTGTTTCCTCATGTCAGGACTCAGTAGAGAGCCAACATGGCGCACGCAGTCTGGTCTAATCGGAGAGGCCGTGTGGCTTGCGTGCGCACTGCTGTAATTTCGGTGTCTCGGGTTAGTGTGGCACGCAGGCCCGCTGCGCTCTGACACAGGCACAGGAGCCGCGCACAAAACCTCCACAACAGAACCCTCATTTCCGTCGTGGTTCCTTTCAATTTCTCAAACCAGAAACTTCACCTGGCTGTGCGTGCGCGCGTAAACGTGAATGCATGTGTGCGTGCGGGGATAGAAGCGTGCGCGCGTGCGTGTGAGTGCGAGCAGGGCGAGTGTCACGGCCCTCTGCAGACGGGGGGTTGGGTAGCAGTGCCGATTGGTTGCTGCTCACCAACACAGTCAGTCTGGGCTTGTTTTAACATAACCGGGGGCACTTCGACAGCAGGCAAAAAGCATGTAGTAAATAAGCCGCTGTGGATGGTAGGGGACCGGGCTGCCACTCTGACTTCCGCCGCTGTATGATGTTGCAGCAGACCTGGGATTTAGCGTGTTATTTTCCATCTAAGGTGACAGTTTCTTCTTTTCAGGGGGCCGCCGCTGATGAGGCGATGAAGTGCAGAGAATGAGAGCTGTGCCTGGGCCTACTACTAGTGGCTGCTGCAGCTGGGATTGTGCAGATCAGCTCTCCAAAGCCCCTCGCTTTGTGCCACATTCTCAAACATCCGCTGTTGGTTTCACGGTGACCGACCTCCAAATGGTGAGTTTTTCCGCCTTTCTCCACGTGTTGTGAGCTGAAAGGCGATCAGCTCTTTTTTTTTGATCCATGAGTCAGTGGTAGCTTCTTCCTCTGTGTGGCTGTAGCTTGTTTGTGTGAGCCATTCAGTGTGTGTCTGTGATGGCTCAGTGTCAGCACCTCTACTACAGCCACTGCGCTCCTCCATTCACTGGGAGATCGTCCTGAGCCTCGAACATCAGGCAAAGCGCTGTGTCCTTCTCATAGTTTGTGAATGAAAGGTGGAGGAGCAGGAAGGCAGCGGTGGGGTTGTGTGTTTTTGTCCGACCGGCCTCTAGTATGGAGGCCATACAGTGGCGTTTATTTGTGAGAGAGAGAGTGTGAGTCAAGTCAAGATGGGGTTTTAAGCACATTAAAAGACAACATGTGTTGACCAGAGGGCTGCACAACCACGAAGAGACAAACAACATCATAATAACAACAATGAGAGCGTCATAAGACAGCAACAACAAACTAAAATGGGACAGAAAGCACAGCAGCTGAGGGCAGACGAGGGAAGCTGTGATAGTGAAAACAATGTTAAAGATGCCGAAATAGTACTAATGAATATTTGCTGATTTCTGATATGCATATATTTTATTTCTAATACCAATATTTCCATCTGGAGCACATAGGAAAATTGACAGACAGCTTATCTGTGTAAGGAGCTGATCTAAAACAAGAGAAATACATGAACAATGTGCAGGGATGATAAGGTGAAGCCTTACTGTGAATTTGTGTGTTATGTTAGGTTGCACAAAAGTTACACATTACTATTGGCTGATATATCCACCATACACCTATATACACATCAGCATTAATGTACAGTAGTGCTGCACCATTATCACTGTGAGTCTATTTATAGATCAAGAGTGTCTTTTATCAAGAGCTACATATTTTTCTTGTTTTATGTCTATTCCATATAGACTGCCACACAACTCAGTTTTCATAAAGCAAAGACTTTGTGCTCATGACAAAAAATATCAGAATCAGCTATAACTAGAAAAGCACTTGGAGAATGCAGACTTCTGCCAGCGCCACAGTCCTCACCCATATTGTGATTTTCACCATAAATATTAGTCCTTCCTTTATTTCATGTGAATATTTAGATTCCTTGACCATGAAAACCATTTGCAATTGGATTCATAATGATATCTATTTTAGTTTAATAGTTATTCACGAAAATCCCATTTTTCGTCATGGCAGATCCAGACGGTGATCCGGATCACTCCCAAAATCAAACCATTTGTTCCTTGTCCTACTCCAGGCATTTCCTGAAAATTTCATCCAAATCCGTCCATAACTTTTTGAGTTATGTTGCTAACAGAGAAACAAACTAACAGAAGCCGGCAATAACGTAACCTCCTTGGTGGTAGTAATGCGTTCAGAAATATCAGCATGTTATATTTAAGTAAAAATCATAAATCACGCCTTAGTACTTTGCTGATATTACACCTGACATTTATTCATCCATTATCATACAGGGAACACCCTGGACTGTTTGCCATGCAATCACAGAGCCACATTCAGAGACAGACAACCATCCACCCACACCTAAGGGTGATAAGTCACCAGTTAATCCAACAAGCATGTTATTTTGATCATGAGCATGTTACCTCCCACAGTAAGGCCTAGGCCAGCACAGGGTTTGAACCAGCAGTCTTCTTGCTGTGAGGTTCATGAACTACCTACTGCACCACGTGACCCCCTTGTAAATATCGCAGGATGACAATGTTCATCTTTTTAGACGTTATCTGCTGATATCGATATCATACCAATGATGTTGAGCATCCCGACAAAACAGGAATCAGGGTTTGTTTGAAATGGAGGTGGGTCCAGAGCAGTGATTATTGTTTATTGTTTATTAGGATCCCCTTAGCATTGGCATTGACTGCAGCCACTCCTCCCGGGGTCCATAACACATTTAAAATATACAAATACATACTAATCATACATTAAAAATAAAGTGCAAGTGTACATTCAAAAAGCTAATCAAAGTGAAGAGGAACCGAGCAGGTTTTATTTGGACAGTGAGATGGTTCATAGCCTGGAAGAAGCCACTGATCAGTCCGGTCCGTGTAGTTTGCCACCATCCATTTTTCGTGTTGATATGGGTAAAAGAAAAACCAGAAACCATCTGATTTCTGATTTCCGTTTGGATGAAGGTAAATGATAAACGAGTAATGAGTCATCTCTCATTTTTTGTTTAGTAATTGATAACGGACAACGAAACTTTTTGGCCTTAAAAATATGCAGACCCGGATCTCCTTTGGTTTTGAGATTTGATCACAAAGCAGTTGGTTGAAGGACCTGAGAGATCATGGTGAAGTATAGTGTCAGACAAGATCAAATAGATATGAAGGACCCAGTTAATTTAGAACATTGAAAACAATCCAAGAACACTTTTTTTTTTTTTTTTAGATTTTCACCATAATGGTAACAATAATTGCACTTGTGATTTTTTTAGGTAGGGAGCTTTATTTACATTGAAAGCAAAAGACATGTAAAACAGAAAGAAGATGAATGAGTGAAAATACATCAATTGAAAATAATAACTTTAAAAAAGTAACTTATAATTTATATACATGATCAATTAAAGCTTATCCTGATTGAGGAGAAAAAAACACATTGTACAACAGTCTTTAACACAGTCTAAGACTGAGACGTAATAAATAAATGTGCAAATACAAATCAATATACAAATAGCATAGTCTAATCCAGAAGTACCTGTGCATAAGCATCACTGGAACAAAAGGGATGCTTTGGGTGCCTAACTTAAGAAAAGAATGAGGACCACATGACTTTGAATCTGTTCAGAGATCCTCAACAGAGTTTTTAAATGAATTCTACAACATACAGGAACACTGGAATTGGTGTTATGGTCATTTTTTCTTGTCACGAGGAGACTAAGCAGCATTTTGTTTGAGCTGAATGTTTCTTCTGATTTGTTTTCATGTGTCTGTCTTTGTTGTTGTTCAGCTAACTTTTCCCTCCAACCCAGAATCTTAAATTCTTCCTCGTCTAACACACCTCTTTTGTTTTTTGACAGGATACAGCCGTGACAACATGAGTCAGTCACACAGACCTCCTGTTAGGGTAGGCTCAGTGTTTGGTTCAGGCCAGCCAGAGCTGAGGCCCCTCAATGGTCTTGTGAGCACCTCCTATGGAAACCAGTGTGGCATCTTGAGGCCGCCGCCATCCTCCAGCCTCAAACAGCCGGCTGCTCTGGGGTACGGCCAGCCGGACCGGTCCCACTGCTACAACCCTCTGAGGAGGCTGCAGGACCTCAACTCTTCTGTCAGCAGGCCCGACCCGGAGAACGACCTCCACCCCAACAACCACTTCCACTGTGCGAGCCCCATCAGCGACGACGATGAGTTCGAAGCGCCGTCGGTCCAGCTGCCGCCCTCACCGGGGGACGAGGATTTTGAACCTTTGGAGACGCTGCAGGACGCGAGCAGAAACGGCTTCTCCACGCACAGCTCGGACAGCTTCGAGCGCTGTTCCCCCATCCCCAACGGATACCTGCATTTTGAGTCCACGCTGTTCGACAGCAGCGACATCAAGGAGGACGATGAGGAGGGGGGGCGCAGCAGTGGGGATGAGCTGGCACCTTTTCACTACCCCCCAAAGTTAGACCAGGACAGAACTGTTTCGGAGAGCAGGACCACCTGCAGCTCAGAGGGGGATAACAAAAAAACCTACAAACCCACTTTGTTCAATCTGATGTCCAAAACTATCTCTGAACTGAACCCTACACTAAGTCCCAGCGCACTGCCAGACATCTCCAAGAAAGACGGGTGGAGTTTGGGGGAAGAATCCAACAGCGAGGATGAACTGACCTCTCCTGTTGACCCTGGACTTATTTCACCAGCCGGAACAAACTCTAACGTGAGTCTGCAACACCCAGATGTTTACACTGCTGGATTATCTGTCCATTTGTTTGTGTTGTCAGTGGAGAAAGGAAGTATGCAGTGGCGCTAAGATGAAATGAAAGCGATGCACACATACTGGATCTATGTGGATATTTCCATTCTGCCAATGTTAATACCTAAACCTACGAAAAGAGAACACCAACCCCTCCAAACTCATTTATCCAAGACAGTGTATAAACAAACAGATAATTTCTCCTGCACTAGAATTGACCTGTGGCTTTATTATGACAATCTATTTGTTTTTAAAGTTGACACTTGAAGATAACACCTCTGACTTTAGCCGCTGTTGGTACAACAAGTCAAACAACACCATCGATAAGACATGAGTTCACCTTTTAATATTGATTTTCACAATGGAAAAACGTAGTGTACCTACTTTTGATTACATGTACATTATATATGAATGTTTTTGGAATAGTTATAGTTTAACCAGGCTTCGTCTGCCTTTTAGAGAAAAACAAATGGCTCCGTGACCACCTTTACACAATCACAAAGCAGCACTAAATTACTCTGTGATCCTTTTTATGGAGCTCCAAAATTAGAATAGATTTTCTCAAATGATTGATCTCAATGTTTTGCTGAGGGATGCATGATATTATTGGCAAGATACTGATATAGGGAGGTATAAACTTAAAGGTGGAATATGGGTATTGGCAGATACTAGAGTTTCTGCTGATATTTACAGCCATAAATATATACCATTTATAGTATTAAAACCACATATTGGCTGTAAAATCCATTGAAAGTATGATTGTAGCACAGTGCTTCACCCTGGTATGGCAGAATGTTTGCATTTTTAAAACAACACTCTCTTCTATTAATTTTTCATGTTTGACATCAACTTAAAAGACAAAAACACTGTCAAGAACAGGTCAATTTTAGTAAAGGAGGTACCTTGTACTGTTGCCAAAACATGTCGGTATCAGCCATGATAAGTTTGGAAGTATTGGCACATAAACTCCAAACTTTGCACCCCTATTTTTGCAGAGTTGTTCTCTGAGAAGATCCTCAAAACATGCTTGAAATAATTAATACCTGCACATTCTACCTTAGTGTAAAAATGAAACACTCTGTTTCTGAGGCCTAAAACTTCAGTCCTAAGGAAACACTTAAAGGAACACTACACCCAAACAACGATTTGGCCTCATTTTCTACTCACCCTCATGCTGAACAACACTGTGGAGTAGTTTTGGAACATCTAGGATGCAGCCGGAGATCTGGGGGTATACTCGCTGTCCACTGCCATTGATATCATGACTTAGATAAGAGCCCGAACAAACAGTGTCCTTAAAAGTCCACAAAAAGTCGGCAATATTCCTCCATACTGTTCGTGCGCTGTAATCCAAGTGTCCTGAGCGGGTAACGTCCACCATTTACTCGAAATGACATCATTTAGCACATGTTTATAGCCTAAACAGTACTACTTGGCATTTCTATGATACGGGTGCCTACGGGAGCCGCGGCTGACCAAACTAACGAATGGGCACTCTGCAATAACTAGGAGTGTAGAACAAGAAACAAGAACACAAGAAATCCCACATTCTGCTGACCCCTCTTGTGCCTGTCCACGGCTCCGTCGCTCACAGCAGAATGTGGGATTTCTTGTTCTACGCTCCTGCACTTAGTTGGCCCTAATGAGAAATGTGGAAAAGACTCATCATTCTCTAGCTTTTTTGTTGACAGTTTTGCATTTCATTTAAAAGAAATCATCTGAGATCTTGAACATGAATCATCAAGCCACTGAATTTCATTTACAGGACTGAAAGACAGAAAGACAGGACTTTAGAGACAAGAGAAGAGAGCAGTGAATGGGGTGGGCTGTTTTTTTGTTGAAAAAGAAGGAGGGTCAAACACACAATCAAGAGAATAGTCCAAACTGATGGCTTGCTGAATGCTATTTTAGTGCATCCACAACTTTTTTCATGTAAACAATACTGCTCAGACTTACATCTTGTTAAAGAATATATTGATATTTTTTAAAAGACCTAGGCCTAGGTGTGGATGTGTTGGTTCTGCCATAATTTCATTGACTTGGTGCTCATCCTATAAGGCGAAGCATAATCTTAACTAGGGATACACCAAAATATAAATTTGTGCCCGAAGCTGAATAAAGTATAAACGCTTGGCCGAATACCAAATATCGAATACGGGGACTAAGTAGTTCACTAAATTTTTTTAATATTGCGTGAATAGCTTAATATGAATTTTTGGACATGTTTTTAAAAGAAAGTAATTGTTTATTGAATATTATGACATTTTTTAATATTCCAGTAGCCTTTGTTTTTTTTTAAAAAGTCAGAAAAAAGTTCTTTACTCATATTAGGCCTTCAAACAAAACAAAACTTGCATTAAAAATACTAAAGTGCATTGAAGCGGATAAACCTGCAACAAATGAGTTATTGTCCTTTTGACACATTTCTGCTTGGCCACAGTCACACGTAATGACATATTCGATTTCGTAATTGTGTCACATGGTACTATTTGGCCTTGCTATTAACTCATTCCACCGAAGGCTGAATATGGCATTTTTTTGCAATATTAGGTGCATCCTTGATCTTAACCCTTCTTTTACATGCTGTGGATGAGTTTGGTCGAAATATTGACAGTTAAAACCAGCAGAAACTTTAATATCTGCTAATACCGGCACCTATCTTTTTATGTATTATCTGTCTGTGCCAATATTGTTGAACAGGGATGCAAGAAAATACATTTTGTGGCACAATTCTTGTTTGAAAATTTAAGTGCAATATTGTGATATTTTAGCGTTTAAAGAAGTTATAGAACTTTGGGATATTTATTTCAAAACATAGTGGATAGTTGGCAGCAGACATCCAGCTGTTTGACTCTCTCTCCACCACACTGGTTGCAATTATTTTTGCTTCATAAAAGTTGCAGGTGCAATGTTCCAAACACAGATTAATAACTGTATTTATCATGAATTCAGAATTATAGGCACTTAATGATATAAAAGAATTTTTAAAAAGTCTTTTTAATGAAGACATTTCCACCTGTGGTATTGCGATATATGTTTTTATCATCACTCATATATGTCAGGTCTCATCACATTGCCAGATTCCTACCAGCATAAGCATCACTGACATTAAAGTTTTACATAATAATCACTAAACCAGCTACAATGCGCGAGCTATTAAACTTAATGTTTGTCTGCTTAAGATGAGTTATGATGATGGCAAAATTTTATTTGTAGACATAAATAATGCAAGGTTAGTTTTGTCAGACTGTTTTTATTGCAAATAAGATAACAGACAAAGATCTCTTCATACCTGCTTTAAAAATTAAGATGTTAGTCTAGTAAGGACAGGGATTCAAGGTCTGAGTGAAAAATTGACCTATTTTCCGTTTGTCATTCATAGCATTGCGTCATGATGTGATAACCTTATCGTCATTCATCATGTTGCTGGCTTCTTGCCAGTACACATCCTTACTGTTGATAATATAGTGCAACCCTGACATTAACCACTTCAGCCCCTTTTTTAAGCTTTCTGCTCAAAATGACATACCCTCACAGAAAAGAGTGTATCTCTGCAACCACAAGATTTGTCCAGATGTGGAATTATCAGTCTATGTGTTAGTGGGACTAGGAAAATGAGGACAGAAGTCAGAATAATTTGAAAATTTCACCCTCTCCTAAAAAAACAAGTTTTTGTTGTGATTATCTCTTTGGAATGATGCAGTTGCAGTTTTAGAACTCTACGAATGAATGACAAAATATGTGAACATTACTTCTGCCAAGTTTGAGTCTGATAAAGTGATGCAGAGCAAAGTTAGAGAGGTTTTACTGCAGAGTGGTCAGGCAAACTTCTGGTTTACTAAACTTTATATTTCACTTTTATGTCCCTTTTGGTGTTCATTACACCCAGTTACAACAGTTTCTATCTTCCTACGCTTATCGGTGGCAGTTTTAGACCGTTTTGCAAAAATGTTGTGAAAAATAAATATATATATATTTTGTTGTTTTTTGTTTCTTTTTGGAAAAAAAAACCAATCAGAACTCGATACATTTTCCCATTCAGAGTACTCCATACAAAGATACCTAACTTTGAATCAAAGTGAAACAGATTTGGATATTTGATCATTCATTTGCTTGGTGTTGATGTTTTGTTTGGTGTGTGTAAAAATGGCTGATATGGTTGTGTAGCTGAAAATTTCTTGTTTAATTTGATGTGAAACATGACTTTATTTCTACATGAATTGTTCACATTATCTTAGGTTTTTGGGGCTGAACAGGTTAAAGCTACAATGTGCTGGCTATTAAGCCATCTATTTATCTGTTGTGGAGGAGTTTCGCCTAGTAAATGAAGGCCACTTTTTTTATCAACATTAAAGAAAGTAGGGGGTTTTACTTGCAGATTAGACGATCCTCAGATATCTTCTCTTCTTTTGTGCTTTGACTTAAAATATTACAGGGTTCCCACGCGTCCTGGAAAACCTGGAAAACCTGGAAAATGATTGCCCAATTTTCCAGTCATGGAAAACAAATGGAAAATGAGGAGAAAAGTGAAATGTCCTGGAAAAGCTTAAATTGTTCTGGAAAATTATTTGTCTTCCTTCTAGCTTGATACATAGGAAATGAAGTAAAAGTGTACTTAGTAACTTATGTACACGTAGCCAGAAAATGTGAGAAGGTAAAATAATGCAAGTTAAGGCATAAAATATAAAAACTCAAAACAATGGCGACAAAAAGAAATAATAAAAAAACGACAAAATAAAATTTAGGCTAAATTAACAAAATCTATTCATAAAAAAGCAGAGTAAATAAAGATTAAAGTATACATGTTGGAGAGTTAGAAACAAAGAAATTCTAAGATCAGTATGATCAATAGCTAGAGATATTGTTCATCAACCTCCCATCTTGTTTTTTAGAAGGATAACTAGAATTGAAAACTGCCCACAGCAGCAATGTAACTTCAGTTGGTTACGTGACACTGGAAAAAGTCCTTGAAAAGTCCTGGAAAATGATTTTTAGAAAAGAGTGGGAACCCTGTATTAGTTTAACAAGGACAGGAATTCAGCATTTTCACCAACTTCTTAAGCACGTACATTTACTCTGCACAAACTCTGAATGTATTTTCTGTTTTCCCTTGCAGCCCAACAGCCCAAAGAAAAAGCCTCTTCCTGCTGTGAAGTTCGTGGAAGGTGACTTGGTGTGGGCTAAATTTAACAGACGGCCTTGGTGGCCCTGTCGGGTCGCCTGTGACCCTGACCAGGAGACCCACACCAAGATGAAAGGTGAGCTTTTTATTCATGGAGAATAAAGACGGGAGAGCTTTGAGAATGAATGCAGGTTTTGTTTCCAGATTATTCCCAGTGTTTCACCCTGGTGAACACTGATCATAAGAGTAACAGCCCCCTGTGTGTTCTGGGTTACTAAATAGTCCATGTTTGATTTGTCTTCAGTTCCCAGTCCCCGTCCATGCCGGATGTATTTTCTGGAGACTCTCGGTCAGGTGTCGGAGAGGGCCTGGGTCATGGGCAGTGCTGTTCTGCCTTTTGAAGGAGGTCATCAGTTTGAGGAGCTTCCTGTGCTCAGACGGAGAGGAAGACAAAAGGAGAAGAATTACAAATACTTGGTAAGTTTGTGAAATGATTAACAGAAGCTGCATTTTTTTGTTTTGATGTTTGAGTGATCAAATACAAAAAAATGTTCAGTTTATTTAAATGAGCCTCTGACTTACATGTGCACATTTTACACACAGTCACTTTAATGCTGTGAAATGAAAGACAGGTGAGCAATGAGCCACACTCACTGATTGTTGAAGATGAAGTAATGATAATATTAGGGGATGTACGATGTTGGGTTTTTGCAAGGGGTGCACTGAATACAATAATTTGACTAATCATAATCTTTAAAAAACCTGACCTGCCAATACCAATTTTCACCCCTTCCAATTTTTAAATACCTGACAGCACACTCCTTCAATGTTCCAATCTTATTTTATTGAAAATATTAAACAATATCTGTTACAACAATACCTTGTTTTAGCTGCACATAAGATAGTTCTCTCAAATATAAATCAAAGTTTTGAATGCTGTTGTCCCAACAACTAAATTATATCAGTTCCTTTAGTCTTTAATTTTTCTACATTTAAAAATAAACAATACTTGTGCAACAGGTTACACTGCAGGCCTGTTTTAGCCTCTTACCAAAAATAAAGTCTACAGCAGTTTTTTTTTTTCAAATAAAGGAAATTGCATGGTTTGAGGTAGTTATTGAAATAATCTACAAGACAAATGAACAACACAAGTTAAACCACTCACAGTGTCCCAAGTTTTGGGTTTCCTTGTAGTGCAAAAAGAAAAAAATGGCTACTTAAATGAAAAAATACTGTGGCCCTGTCAGTCTGGCAAGGGAAAAAGCTACAGTGGCTGACTTTTAGACCTTTGAGGAGGTAGATAAGGTCGGTGGATAAGATCGGTTTCTCATGTGAGCATTGGCCGATCACCGATTCTCGAAAATTAAGGAAATCAGCGCAGATCAATCAGCCGGCCGCTCAATCACATGTTTAGTTTTTGCTGTTATCCCATATTCTGATATTTCTAAACTCATGATTGCCAATCCCGATGCTGGTCAGCAGTGTGTTTTGGTTGGGTTCAAAATGAAAGCAAAGACTGGTTTCATTAAAGTCCTTCAGCCGTTACAGTTACACCCCAACACAGCTTGACCCCAGACTTCATTCCCAACATGAAAACCAGTCAAAGTTATTTAGAAAACAGAATAGAAAGAACCGAAGAAGAGAAGAAGAGCCAAAATCTTTCCTGTTATTCCTAACAGCGTTCAGTTTCTTTTTCTGGCCCTGCAGTTTTTTTGCACTACTGGTTGTTGATGAAGAAAGAAATGATCTTTACTTTTACTTTGTAATGTTTTATTTAGAATTCCTTTCTCGTGGCTCTGAAGTAGGTCTAAGTAGGTAAACACAGGAACACATTCAGTGTGAGAATCATCCCACCATGATGCGCCACAGAGCGCTACATGAAGTCATTCCCTCCGCCAGGAGGTTATGTTTTCGGGAGAGTCTGTTTGTCCGTCTGTGAACAAAATAACTCAAAAATGTATGGATGGATTCTGATGAAATTTTCAGGAAATGTTCAGCATGGGAAAAGGAAGAACTGATTCAGTTTTGGTGTTGATCCGGATCACCGTCTGGATCCGCCATGACAAAAAAAGTGTGATTTTCGTTAATAAATACTGAACTAAAATAGATATCATTATGAAACCAATTGCTAATGGTATGTTTTCATGGTCAAGGAATCTACATATTTACATGAAATAAAGGAAGGACTAATATTTATGGTAAAAATCACAATACGGGAGAGGACTGTGGTGCTGGCGGAGGTCTGCGCTCTCCAAGTGCTTTTCTAGTTCCTGCCTGTGTCCATCAGGCTTAAGAACTCTTCCCTATCACTTCACTGCTCCGTCAGGTCCTGGAGGATAAATGTTTTATCATCTCTGGTATTTGATGACAAGTTAATAAGCAAATGTAACATCCAGTGCAATATTCTTACTGCCAAACTTTGCCTTAAGGTCAAATTATATACATATTGTTAATATTGTCAACGTTAATAGTGTAAATTCGTTTGGCTTTAGTTATAGTCTCACTTTACTTATTTATTTGATTTATTCCTTCATAAGAAAGTTGATATAGCTTAAAGATGCTGCATGTTGCAGCCTGCTTACTTAATTTTATATACTCTTATCCATTTTAATGTCTTTATTTGATATTCCTACTGCTATGCTGTGTATAAGAGCAACCGATACAACTTAATTTCCCCTTAGGGATTAAGAAAGTATTTCTGATTCTGGAATAGTGAATTGCTTATTATTAAAGTTTAAAGTTCTGGTGTCATGACAGCGTTTTCCTAAATATCGTTCTCTCATTGTCACTCTTTGTCAATATAACCTCGTTCTCATTTGATCTAATTGTGCTTATTGTTGCTGTTTTTTTGTCAGATCCCCAAAAGTTTACTGACAGCGTGGAAAGTCAGCGTGGCTGAAGCTGAGTATCTGCTCCCACATCGACAAAGGACTTCAGAAAGTGTTCTTTCACCGCCTGTGAATGGAGAGGAGCGTGTGCCCAGCCCGGCCTCCCCTGAAAAGCCACCGGAGCCTCCTTCTGTCTCTGTGGATGTAAATCAAACCCCGTCGCCAATTAAAGGCCCCAACAAAAATGAGCCTCAACCAATCAGAAACTCTGCTGCGCCTCAATCCAACAAGAGCAAGTTGTGTAAGAAGAAGAAGAAATGTTTGTCGGACATATTTGGACACATGATTGGTGTATCTAAGGAGGGATCTGTTATCACGGATCCATTTCATTCAACGCATCGTGCACTGAAAGAGGAGCCAAAGGACTCGCCGTATGCAGATCTGGATTCAGTCCCGATGCTACATCGTCCTAAACGCACAGTGATTTCTCCAACATCAGATGATGGCGGATTGATCTGGACTGAACAGGGTTCAACGAAGGCAAAGTTTACTGAAAGAGCGAATCATGCTGCAGACCCCTGTGATTCCTCTGACGTTTTAACGAGTAAAAAAACACATAAAGACGCAGACTGTGAGCAGAGGTTTGGCAGCTGTCACGAACTGAAGAGTTCAAATGAAAAGCACTCTACGGATCTTTCTGCCAGCAGTGGTCTGATGACTCGGGCTATGAGAGCAGAGGAAGAGACGGATATTAAAGATGCACTGGCAAAGAGTCAAATCTCGACGGATGCCCCCACTGGCGATCGTACGGATAATGCACCAACGAACTCACCAATCAGAACTGAAGTGTCCCCTCAGTGGGATTCCCCCAGCCCCCCAAGGCGACGTGCAAGAAAGCCAGATAAGAAGCACATCCATAACGGCTCATTAATTAAGTCAAAGAGTTTTAGTCCACCTGTGCCACCTCCTAGGATCAAAATCGAAAAGCTAGATCCACCTTTGTCTTCACGGTCTTCCTCTCCGTCTGCCATGGAGGCTTTCCAAGACCCGAAGGAGCTAACGTTTAAATCTCTTTTACAGGAGGACAGCAGTGACTCAGAGTCGGCTTCATTTAAGCCTGACTCTAATTATAAATTCAGTACTTTCCTCATGCTCCTTAAGGACATACATGACACCAGAGAAAAGGAAGGCAAACCCCTCACTGTGCCGCCATCACCAGTCCTGATTAAAGAGGAACCTCTAGTCATCCCTACATCCTCGGGAGGAAACTCGCTAAAGGGTTCTGGGAATGTTTCAACTCAAGGGATTAAAACAGAGAGCCAAAACCGAGTTGTTAAAGCTTCAGGCAGGACTAAACCGATCATGAAGGCAGACACCTTCCACTTTTCAGATTTCCCCGTTAAGAACTCGGGCACGGACAAGCAGCGTAGAAAACAAAAACTCCCCGCCAAACTCAAAGTCGGTGTTCCCATCCTACCGCCTGACCCGACTGACTTGACCGATGATGGGGGCTTTGTTGGTGACCGCGCTGACTTGGATGATCCTGAATCTGCAGATCCCTCAGCCGACTACCTCGATGAGAACTCAGGACCCACTTTGGCTCCAAAGAAACGCTGGCAGCTGATGGATGAAGCTGCTGAGGATGAGGGTGAAGGCAAAAGGGAGGCGTCAGCTGAGATGAACGGGTCTTACCCCTCAATAGGGTCACCAGACGTGGAGGATAAGACGGAGAAGAGAGAGGAAAATGATGCACATGTGTCTGAGACAAGCAGCAAATCTGGTAAGAAAAACTGAAGCCCTTCATTGTCCATCTGTGTCAAAGTTCCACAGTTTTAACACCTTAAAGGGACTGTGAGGAGTTTCTAAGTAATTCCAAAAAAGTCTCCCTTTTAGATATATGCCTGATCGAAATACACACTTTAAGATGAGTTTTATAGCATCAAAATAGGTTATCTATAAATGTTATTCCTTAGCTTCACGGTCGGGTCGGACAGGGCTGGACCGGCCTGGATACTCAACTTCGGAATCAAGACAATTAAAACTAGAGCAAATTTATATTATTCGGACATGTCTTAGAGCACCGGGCTGTAAGTAGAGATATACCCAGCTACAAAACTACAATACTAAGTTTTCCGAAAATTGCTTGTTGTCACACATCAAAAACTACCGCTACGTAACTAGAAAGAGATACATTACCTCGTCGCTTTGCATCCTGTAAATTGTTGAAAAAAGAAGTTGTAAAGCAATGCAGAGTTCCAAGGAAGGTCCGAGCTGCATGCTTTATTAGCATCACAACACACACGCTTTGGCTTGGGTCACGTCTTTTGGTGCGTTCCAGTTGTAGTCAGAAGTAGGAATTTCCGGGTTCCGAGTAGGAAACTGCAACTGGAACGTCCCCCAAAGTCTGAATTTCCTACTGGAAACTCGGTGAAACCTCGCCACCCCCGAGTTGACAATCAAAGATGGATGCCCCCAGTGTGAACAGTTATTTAGCTCCTGTAATAATCAATTTATTTGCACTTCTGACTGGGGTGTGTCGCTCTAGATCAGCTGTATACATAGTATTGTTAGACTTATATTTACAAAAATGCTGCCATAGTGATAATCACATTCTTCATGTGATATTTGTGAACAACAACGCAGGGCGTGCTAACAACAGCTAACAATAGCCTGGTAGATCGGCATGTTTTTTTCCGACTTCAACTGGAACGCCGGAGATGATGTCACTCCCAGTTCAGAGGTTAATGGAACACGGCCTTACAACAGTCGCCGCACGTGCTCATGGGTAGCAGAGTCTTTATGTTGCCGGTAATAGATTCTCCTCATAGCACCTTTAAGACAGTCACATTAGTCTCTAGAGCAGGGATCCGCAACTACATTTGTATATGGGCCAGTTTTTTTGTCTTTGCATATGCTTTGGGGGCCAGATTCAAGAAACCAGTAATTATTAACACAACTATACACAAACAATTTTAATGAAATATATGGTCCCGTTAAAATATAATTCATTATCAGTCCCATTCCTCAGTCCTGAAGCAGCCACATGGGGTTTCCACTGACAGTTGTGGGAATTTAATGACAACCAAAATCCTTAAAACAGATTTTTACCCTATACATTTTCTAATTTTGCAAACTCTGAAGACCTTAAGGGCCAAAAAAAGACCAACAGAAAATAAGAGAAAATCAAAGGTTAACTTGTTTTAAAGTCTGTGAAAAAAAGGCCAAAATTTTGAGATTAAATTCAGAATTATGATTTTAAAAAAGCCAGAACTCTAATATGAATGTAGGAATCATTTGGAGAAAAGCTCAAAGTCCAAGAATTAATTCATTCTTTATTGAAGATTTCTTACTTTAATTTTAGAATTTGATTTTTCTAAAATCCTGATATTTTTTTTAGTCATATGATGTTTCATCTACATATAAATGTATTCATTTATTTACGGTGGCCCTGACCTTTTTTTGTTTAATGATTGTCAGGGGGCCAGATGGAAAGCATTGAGGGGCCTGATGTGGCCCCCGGGCTGCCAATTGGTGATTGCTGCTCTAGAAGATATTTTTGTCATTCACAGTGAGATATATAATAACTTTGGAGGTACGCAGGAGAGCATGACAGTGCCTGCTTCACATACACGTAAAGGCAGACACACAACCATAGTTATCGTCTCCCACTGAGTCATCGCGGGTTCTTTCAGTGTGGGTTCAGTGTTCGCTATCAGTTGGCAAGTGACTCCTTTCCCACTGCCAGTAGACCCACGGCTAATTGGCAGCATTTGAGCTGTGTGGCCAAAACATGTCCATGTAAACAATGGAAAGGAGCATGAACGCCATGGACATGATGGTCAACTGTTTTCTGTACTTTGTACTTTTGTCCCTCTTTATAATAACCAACGTCAACGCAGACTAAACGACA
Organism: Scarus forsteni; assembly: GCA_036419115.1. Lineage (NCBI taxonomy): Eukaryota > Metazoa > Chordata > Actinopteri > Labriformes > Labridae > Scarus > Scarus forsteni. The sequence goes on from JAZDUH010000395.1 coordinate 2,921,680, forward strand.
TTCAAGTACTGATGATACAAAAGTGGGTGGAATTTGTTGCTGGAATGGCGAAGAGTCCCTGAAGTTACAGACCAAGAAGACGGGCGCGATATTATGCTGTAGGCACTAACATCATGGCATAAATTAAAAGGTTGACCCTGATGTGATGTTCCCACTGGAGCCGATTGGAGGCGTGCCAATTAAAACCTGCAGGATCAGTCGAACGGGGTGTAAATGCCAATTAAACCCTTTCCCACTGCCAACAGGAGCCAATTGTTACTAGTTTTAAATAGTTTTTTTGGCTAGTGGGAAAGTGGTATAATACACCCTGATATTAACTCTGAAGACGGAGCACATGGAGGTCAACTCATCCTCCCAATCCTCTAATCTTAGCATTGCCACAGATACAGCAGCAAATGTCGCTAAGGGCTTATTACATGCTATCACATGCAATTGGGGGTTTAGGGGTTGATCCAGTTTCAACCTTTATACAACTTGTTTGTCCAGTAAAATGGTCAAATGTGTCAAACAAATATTTTACTGCTCTCAACTGCAATGCAGACTTTCTCGTCTTAAATCTTGAGGTCAAGCATGTTTAGTAGTGTTGTGCTCAAGACCACTCTGTCCGAGACCAAGACTTGCCAGAGCCCAAAATGCACCGAGACCAAGACAAGACCAAGACTTTTGGGAGTTGAGACTGAGTCACGACCAAGACTGAGACAATCCGTGACAAGTCCAAGACCATCAAAATCAATTTCCAAAACCATGACAAGGTTGAACAGTTAAGGGGGTGTCCCTCAGTCACAACACCGGAAAGATTGCAGTCATCACAGGGGAAATAACACATGAAGTGGGGCTTTTTGTTGTTTTACCAAGCGCTCCTCCTTATAGACGTTGATGAAGTTGAAGAACAGCAGATCAGTGCTGGTCTTGATCGGTCTTGATGGAAAATCCAGAGTCCGGCCAGTCCGAGACCGAGAGAAGACCGAGTAAAAATGCTCTCGAGTCCAAGACAAGACCAAGACCTTCAAAATGTGGTCTCGAGACCAAGACCGGTCTTGAGTAACACAACATTTAACATCTGTAGTCTCAAGGCAGGTAACACAAAATCATGATACCAAAGACACCGCACACACAAAAGCAGGACATAGAACAGGACAACAGATCACAATAAGAGCACAACACAAGATTGAACATTTCTAGAGACTTAAAAGTCAAAGTTACAGGACTGGTTTGATTTCAGCCACTGCTTGAGATGTGCTTGGAAAGTTTGTACTGTAGGACACTCACTAATGGAGTTACCTCTCCAGGTTAGGCTGCCTATGACGTAGTACTCACTATAGGATGCTTTCACACCTAAAGGGTTTGGTCCAGGCTGAACAAAATCTGGTTTGCATTTTTGGAAACTTTGGTTGATTTAATGCCAAAATACAAACCTCTGTTCTGCCTTAAAACAAGCGGTCTCAGTTAGCTCAGAACCAGAGTTCAGTTTGCAGTGGATGTGAAAGCCATCCAAACGAAGCAAGTGAACCAAAAGGTTGTGAATTTGCAGAAATACAACAACATCAAGAAAGCTAACATAATGCTCATTGACAGTGTCAAAAACAGTGTGGCTAATGTTAGCACTGCTTGCACCTCAGGAAGGTTAAAATGTACAAGTCTGTGCAGAATATAGATTGAAACAACTTTGGTTAATATGCCATTGTCATCTGTGCAGCCTGAATACAACTTTACCTTTATTTCATCACTCACTGCTTTATAACTCATCAAGCTAATGACGTTGTTACTCAAAGCTGTTTGTATACTTCCGGATGTCAGGAACAACAACCAGAGCAATAAAAGCTCATGCAGGTGGCTGTGTTACACATCATTTTTGGTCGGCTTTACCAAAAACACAACAAATTAAAAATTTAACAACTTAGCCTCTTATTTGAATCTGACAAAACATGTTAAAGTGGCCATAAAGATGGGAGGGCAATCAGGTACCAGTGGGCTACGAGTATCTACACTTTAGGTAACACATCACTGCTCAGGCTGCGGTAGTTCATGTCAGTACAAGAGAAATGTCCTGGGTAAGGTAAAAAAAAATTCAATATTTTAAGCAAGATGATATCGCTTTAATGTAATTTTTTTGACTCTTTTTAATAAAATTAAGAATACACAATATTACAAGCATAAAAAACCGTTTCTTATGACTGTTTTTAATATACACATATAAAGCATGGTCCAACTGCTTAATGCCTGCTGCAAACAACCATCCAGATCCTCTCCTACAAAACAAAACAAAATGTCAGGACAGTCTTTAAATCAATACATACTTAAGTATCAATGAAGCCCTAAAATCATTGATACAATGTTGCCTTGCAAATTATTGTGTTTTAGTGTATAAGTATTTTTTACTCCCTTCTTCAGGACCATTCACTCAATGTCAGAGCCAAAGGTGCTGAACATTCTCTACTCTTTCTGCTCAGTGATCTTTCCATCATTGCCCGAAAGAAATGGAGATTACTTGCATCAGAAGCATCATAATAAATAAAGATTTCCCTTCTTTCTTTTAAAAGTATTGATTCATGAACCATTGATGTATTGACTCCACTTTGAAGGATTTATCGTGGGCTGAATCATGCGTGCATTCAGAGGATTATTAAGTAAAGATTTCAAAGAAAATCCATTGGTCAGAGGTTCTCCAAATTTTTGGAATAAGTTAAAATGTTTAAATGTGAAGTGTTGGGGTGCTGGTTTGGCGGAGTAGTTAGCAACCAGGCATGTCCCATCTACATACTTCTGCCGGTCCGGGTTCCAATCCCGCCTGTGACCAGTTTGCAGAGTGTCTTCCCCTACTCTCTCTCCCCCTTTCACGGGCCTGTCCACTGTCTCTCTCCTATCATGAAGGCACAAAATGCCCAAAAATAGATTAAAAGAAAGTGAAGTGTTAATTGTTGCCGGCCTTATTTGCTAAAATATGTGACTGTAAATATTCTATTTTATGTGACATTTATTATAGGCTGTACATGATCAGTGGTCTTTCAATAAAAACAGCCACATTCCTCTGTTAACATCCTTTAAGACCTTAAATTTTCTCAGCCATATCAGTTTCACATTTCTGATTCTTTTTAAAGGCTCTTCCATGAGAAAAGGCATCTCCCATTCAGATCTTGAAAGACCACTGATCAAAAACTATTTAAATCGAATAATACAATTATGTTTTTGCCAAAATGTACTTCTCTGCTTGAAGTTCAGACCTCATTTTGAATCACATTTTGTTTATTAATTAATTATACTGAACTTTGATGTGCTTTTTCCCTTCAGGGCATTCAGAGAACAAACGCCTCCGGAAACCAACTAAAAGGCTCCTCGAGTCGAGGGAGGAGTATGAGCAAATATTTGTCCAAAAAAAGAAATCAAAGAAAAGCATCACAGAATCTTCCAGACCGGTAAGACTTAATTTCCATTTTAGTTTCTATGCAGTGTAAGAAAAAGTGCAGGAACAGTTCAATACTCTAGATTATTTAGTATCCTAAACATATAATGCATTATTTTAACTGGTGTGTGCACAAACGGTGGATTTAATCACTGCCTGTTCAAACTTTCTGATCATTAACTCTGCAGTCTGTAATGTATAAACTGTTTCCATGTTTATTGTAGTTTAACTTAAATTTGTGGTCAGATTGGCTCATTTATAGAAATTGAGGTTTTTGTGGTCAGTTTTACCAGAGATTGTGGAAGTTTTTGAAAAATAAAAATGTCAGACTTATATCAGGTTATTGTTTCGAAACTATATATACTAAATATTTATATTTGCGTGTGTGTGTTACAAATAGTCACACTGTTGTCCTTTTGGGCCAAATTGACCGCACCTGGTTGAATTGAAAACATATAAGTCTTTTATTAAATAACTTGCATTGCTAAAATTCTTAGACAATACACTGTCTTAACATCTATTAATAAACATTTGAAAAAGATAAAATATGTAATATTAAACAGTAAAAAAGAGCATGTGCTTCAAATCTGGTTAACTCTCAGTTATTATGAGAAGAAGCCTAAATTGGCTTTAACTCTGCATCAGGCTAGTATTATGCTATATTAGTGTTGTTAGAGTTTAATTATGGGAAAGTTGGTTTATCTTAGTTTCATGAAAATTTGAAGTTTTGTTCTGCAAGTTTTGTTATTTGTTCACTTTTTCCATTAAGGGTGACCAGCAGTTTTTATCAGTGTGGCCCTTGTGCAGGAAAAACAGATTTTATGTGGCCCTCATAATCAAATAACTGCCCATTCCTGTTATAAATGGTTCATTATTAATACTGTAAAAAATGTTACAAAATAAACTATTTATGAAGAAGTTCCTGATGCATCATCACACTTATAGTACAGTGACACATGATTTATTATGAAATTTTAAACCATCATCCCTCTACTGAATACTTCTTGTATTGCTAGAGTCACACCCTAAGTGACCAAACTTGAGATGTTTTGGCTTCTTATTTCTGGCCTTGTCATGTTGTCCATAGCTTGTTTTGACACCAATATACTTGAATGAATCGACTCATGGCTAAGAGGTGAAGTTCTGTTAAACCTTTCATTCATGAAGTTGTACCGTAAAGTTGGTTCAGACTCAGTTGTTTGCTTTAATAGTTGAAAGGATTTCATAATGTTTCCTACTCACATTAACCTAATTTGATCATATTCTGGGGTCCAAATGTGACTCATCCAGTTGAAGATTAGTAAATCATTACGTGAATGATTCATTACAGCATAAATAAACTCTGATCTTGGTTAATTTTTGATTCTTGGAAGATGTGACGTTTCATTGAGCTCATGCTTTCTGTGGTTTATGAAGTCTTTGTTCACCAAACTGCTTTTGAATTCAACAGGTCTCTTTGTTTGCATGTTTGTCCACACAGCAGACAGCAGTGGCGGCCACACCTCATGATGTCAGCCCCACGGCAGCAATAAATACCTCAGCCTCAGCCTCGCCTCCCGCGGAGCCCGTCGAGGCTCCATCAGAGCAGGGACAGAGTCCAGCTCACGATGAGCTCTCTCCTGTAGCACCCTCAGCATCTCCAACCACATCACAACCACCACTTGACGCAGAGGCAGCAGAAGAAACTAATCTACCTCCTGAACCTGGTTGGTATATTAGGACTGAAATTTCCTCTGAATCCAAGATCATTTTTTTTCTTTGTACAGGAAATTTAATGTTATTTTTCCCCCTTCAGAAACCACATCAGTAATACAAGAAAGAAAAAGGCCAAGAAAGCTGTCGCACAGGGTGTTGGAGTGCACCATTGAGGAAGTGTCTGTCAGTCCAACAAAAACAAAGGTGAGTCCGCAGCCTCTCTAAATGAAAATGCAAAGCACTTCAGCAGAGATGTTTGGGCAGCAAAGCCAAAATTGAACAATCTGTCTGTGTTACAGGAGCCAAAGCAAAACATTGGAGTCACTGCAGGTGTTAAAGTGTCAGGCAGGAAAACACGGGTACTTCAGAAGCATAATTATCCTCAACTCTCATGTCTGATCAACAAATACGATGAGAAAAATAATAATAATTCTTCTATCATAAACGCTCTGATGTCTGACTTTGGACAGGTTGGATTGACAAAGAAAGTGAAGCGTGTACGCAGCACGTCCTCCGTCTCCGCTGCTGCTTCTCAGGACTCAGAAGTTAAGGATGACCCTGGGGTCCAGACTCCAGAAGGACCCCCCAGCCCCTCAGGATCGAAGACCCCCAAAGAGGAACCGGAGGTGGAGGCCTGCAGCACGGAGGAGAGACAACAAGAGCACACTGGAACACTAACACCCAAACCTGAGGTGAGATGTTGTGTTGATCGGCTGCAGATGTTTGTCCTGCATCAGAAAGAAAGTTATCATATCGTCTACAAAATGTTAAATTAAAATCTATTTCAAACACTAAAAAAACACCCCTTAAAGTCAGGAGACCTTTTATGCATAAGCTCTGTCATTATTAAGCTTCAGGACATTCAGATTAACTCCATTTTAATGCAAGATGTGGTGCGACTTGTGCTCCACATACACACAAAAACAGAGGAACACACTAACTGCACTCCCGTCCACTGCTAAGTTCTAGTCCCCCTTCTTTCCAATAAAATGCTTCTGATTAAACCTCTGGAGACGGGGCAAAGTGTGGGGTCACCTGGTTGCCTCTGTCCTGTCTCCATAACATCCAGAGTGGAGGCGAAGTGTTCAGGGGCGTAAATATAACAGCTTGAAACAGCAGTGTGAATGGGGCAACGGTAACAGCAAACAAATAGAAACAGTAGGATTAAACTCAATAAAATAAACATCATGCATAAAGAAAATGTCCAGTCCGGTCATTGTGTTAAAACTCCTAAAATAATAGGACGTAAAGTACACTGTAAATTCCACTTAGTATTATATACATTATGTATTTTTGAATCCTAGTGTTTGTTAACATCCTTGAATACAAAGTTTTGATTAACCCCAATAATAAGACAACTTAATCTCAAACATTTTTACTTGAATTAAAGATTCCAAAAAGAATTTATGAATCATTTTACTCTTATCTGAATGTATTATGACGTACAAAATGCTTTTAAATATCAGTCTTTTATGGGAATTATTTGTTTTCACATACAGTATATTATGTGTCCAGGGATGGACAGCATACAGAAATATTATATTAAAGTGAAATTGTATTAACTTCGGTAACATTTTACTCAATTAGAAGTCAAAGTAGCACTCTGAATCGACTCATAAATAAACAGTACTTCACTGAAATGTGCTGCAGTAGAACAAGTCAGCCAGCTTGTCCCAGTATATAATATTGTAGTTTTTTTAATAACATTTAACCAAAGGAGACATTCGTAATCATCAAGTTTTGCATTGGCACAATGTGTCTGAACCAAGAAAAAATGAGAATAAATGAGAGACTTACCATTTGCAAATGTATTTTTTATGCTAAATTTTCTTTAATATATCCACATATTTGGAACAGACTTCCAGGAAAGTGCAGGTCTACAAAAACCCAGTTCTTTTAAGTCAGCAGTAAAGACTTGTTTACAGCTGCCTTAATTAGATCATTTATTGAAACTTTTAATGACTGTTTGACCAGCAAAGCACAAACAATTTAACTGTCTTACTGAAAAAAATAATGTAGTTATGAGTGTAATAACTACATTGATTTAATTTGTAATTTTCTAAGTGAAAAATCTTCAATATTTTATAAATTGTTTTAGTTCACTGTTCTCTCTTCTGTTTTTATCTTTGCTCTTTATTCTTTGTATTTACATAGGTTTTATTCTGTGAAGTTTTTTTTTTTTATTCACAGTGTGTTTTTATGTTTTGTATGAAGCACTTAAATATATCCAGATCCACGAGGATCAAAGTAATTAGTACAATATCAATTTTTGGAGTAGCATTTTATTTTGAATTTTGTAAGACAAAACTTTTTACACTAATATGTTTTTAAAATTTTATCCGACACATGTTGATGCAAAACCTTGATCTCTTTAGCTTTATTTTTTGCTTTTCATAATGATATTTGAACTCTGTTTTCAAACTCTATGACTTAAACAAAAAAAAAATCTAAAAAGTCAAAGCAATTACTGTGACTTGAGTTGGTGTAGGTTCTTCCACCATTGTATGTGTTTTCCATCTGATCATATTTTTTAATCAAGTTTTATGTCAAATTTGTAAAAACAACAACCTTAAAAAAGATAGACATAAAAGCTTAAATTTAGAACCAGAGACAGATGCTCAAAAGCTAAGTTGGTTTAATATTAATAACATGTTTAAAATTGTGTGGAAAGATGTAAACATGTAATAAACCTCATGTGTCTGAGCTGAAAATCTATCATGCAGTGGGTTTTCAAATACATATTCTTTCCTTGGATTGTCCCAATATGAAATATCCATCACTGGTGTTTTAATCTTTAGAAAATTTTAAACAGAACCTCATTGTTTATGTTGTCCTGTAAACTGTCAGCTACCTTTGATTTTACTCACTCCTCTGTCAGTCTACTATTCCGTTTATGGCCGGTATAAAAGCTGCAGCTCTGCAGCCTGATAACATTATTACAGTAACAGACGTGACATAACTTTACAGCTTTTTATTTTGCCAGTAAATTGACAATAACCTGGGCAGAAGGAAATGTTGTTAGTCATGTTACAACAAAAACAATTCAACGAGCTTTTGCAACAACGACAAAAAAAAAAAAATACATGAAAGTTTTACTTCTTGGTCAAGAGACTGGTACGCACATATTTAAAGATGCTTAATTCACAATTTTCAGTTTTTTAAAGTCAAAGTGTGTCTCTTTTGTCTGTAGGGACCAGCTGACTGCAGTAATAACCTTGCGTTTATTGCTGTATTTTCTTATGAGGATGACATTCCAACTGCTGCTGCTACAGTGTAGTAAAAATCTATCTGTAAACCTATCTGCATTGTAGTTTATTTATTCCCGTCACTTAACTGCTGTTGTCACTTTAACTGTTGTTGTCACTTTAACTGATGTTGTCACTTTAACTGCTGCTTCAGTGTTAAGGTTTACCTACTAGTATTGTAGTTTTATTTATGGCAATTATTCAACCTGGTTAGTGCTAATGTTAATTATCTTATTCTTATTTTTAACAAACATCTTAACTTCTACTGTAAGAATAACTTATTATGATTGTCCTTGTGGTTGTGCTGGAAATCCCCATTGCTGCTGCTATTATTATTACTATTATTATTATTATTATTATTACTATTATCACTATTATTATTATTGTTATTATTATTATAATTATTATTGTAATTATTATTATTATTACTATTGTTTGTTTTTTTGCTGTATAGAACCTATGTTTTTACTTATCTTTTTTACTCTTATCTAATCTGCACATCTTTTCTGTACTATGGTGTTACCTGCTGCTGGAATCTGAATTTCCCGAGGGAACCCTCCCAAGGGATTAATAAAGTTCCTATCTATCTATCTATCTATCTATCTATCTATCTATCTATCTATCTATCTATCTATCTATCTATCTATCTATCTATCTATCTATCTATCTATCTATCTATCTATCTATCTATCTATCTATCTATCTATCTATCTATCTATCTATCTATCTTTATGTCTCCAGCAGGTGTCTGCTGGTCTGAATGACAGCTTCTCCTCTCAGGTGGATGTGAAAGGGAAAATTGGTGCTACACCCTTAAAGGAGAACGTCTGTCAGGTGAGACCGTCTCTCTGTCCTTCGTCCAATACTTTGGGATGTTTTTTCCACAGCCTGAATATATCAGGGATGGGAAACAAAAAACGATTCCAGTAGAGAATTGATAACTGATAAAGGAATTGGTACCATTTGACTTTTTGTGTAACAATTCCCTTTTCAAATCCTTTGACTTTGTTCTGCATGCTTTGCTTAACTAAGGATTCAATGCTCTTTTAGAACAGAAAAGAACAAAATGCCCATTTGTTATTAAACTGAATGTATAATGAGATTGAAGAGCTTCTGCTTTTTCAGAGCATACAGATATAAATTAGGTAAAAGTTACAACGTATACACAAGATAACATCCTGCAAGACAGTGCTATTGACTTTTATATACCAATATGAGATTGAAAGAAGGTGAAGTATTGACTATATCTAAAAATTAAATTAAATATGTCTGTAGACATGACAACAAAGAAGTCTTAGATGAAATAATGGCAAGCAAGAGACAAAAATTGTCAAAATATTGTCTTGATTCCAGACAAAACAACACTAATAACATGACATTTCAAAGATGGAAACACCAGCAGCCTGCAGTTTGACTTTGTTGCCTCTGAAAAACTATGGCTGCACTTGTATCAATAAAACCATTTCAGTTCTTTTCACATTGTGCTGCAGGCTTTGCTGACCAAGGATGTGGCAGTGTATTTAAAAGTGTTGAGTAGAAATGACAACAAAGAAGTGTTAGATGTAATCATAGCAGGAAAGAGACAGAAGTGGTCAAAACTTTCTTATTCCAGCAAAAGACACTAATAACATGACATTTTAAGGCTGAAATACACTGCATTGAGTATCAGGTGGCACGAGTTTGAGTAGTTGCCACTGAAAAAACTGCAAACGTTCACAGGAATCGATCAGGGAATTGTTAAAGAATTGGATTGATAAGCAGTGTGGATAACGGCACTGGTATTAATTAAATCCAAAGCCCCAGTCCCACGTTTCTCATGGTGATTGTGCACAACTGTACACGATTGACAAGGCTGGTTTGATCGGCATGATTGGGGAACAAATGACCGTCTCTCCCTGGACACACCCCATAAATACACCCTTAGTAACGCTTCCACAACACTTCAGGGCGTTCATCCCACTTTAATTAGGTTAATACAACGATATGACGAAGATTCCATAAATTTCCGTCTCATGGACACAACGTCAGCCCTGTTCGAGCCCAGTTTGCATCAACTAAGCCCCAATTAAGCCCCCTCTTGAGCAAGACACAGTCGGGGCACGAATGAATACGTCCTTGAGCCCCGTACATGCTGCGCTAGTACCGTAGGACTGCATTAGGCTTCCACCCTGCTATACTAGGAGTGGCGATTCTCCATGACATTTTGAAAACAAAACAATTGGGACCCTTCCCCGTTCCCGGGCGTTCATTCACAACTATACAACGCTGATCCAGATCAAGTAGCACATGCATCACAACCAAAGCACGCTTCATCAGGATTAGGACAATTGTGCACAATCACCATGAGAAACTGGAATGTGTATCTGTATTTTTATAATTCCCATCCCTTTGATTATCAGTCAGTGTCTAAAGAGTTTTTGTCCATCTGCAGGTCTGTGAGGGGACTGGAGACCTGCTGCTGTGTGAGGGACACTGTTACGGATCCTTCCACCCTCAGTGTATCGGCCTGCCTGCAGCTCCAAAGGGAAAGTTCTTCTGTCCCGACTGTAAAGCTGGTGAGTGTCTGAAACCTCTCTTAATTAAATCCATCTTTAATAATACTTACACCCTCGCTGTGATGTCTTTCTCTCAGGTGTGCACTCATGCTTCGTGTGTAAAAAGTCTGGTGCTGGTGTGAAGCGCTGTATCATACCTCTCTGTGGAAAGTTCTACCACGCCGACTGTATACTGGCGTACTCGGCCACTCAGCCTCATAACAAAGGCCTCCGCTGCCCTCTGCACGTGTGTCTGACCTGCCACATCACCAACCCCCTCAACCCCTACAGCTCCAAAGGTGAGACACAGTGACCTTCTCAATGCTGCCACAGCCTGTTGTGGCTGTGGCAAATAAGAAAAGGTTTACGAAGACTGACGTCAGGTTGAACAAATCTTTTCACCATGTCATGTTAGTTATTGCAGTGCCATTTGATATTCATAGAGAAGTAAGTTTGATCTTTATTTTGTTATCAGATATCATATTTATGCCCGTGTATGATCTGATTAAAACACGTGTTAGATAGGACTTACACGTTATTGGATTTTTATTTCGTGATTATTGTGGCCCAAAAATGTCAAGATATCTACAGAAAACCTGGAAAACAAATTAGAGGGGGGGCAAATAAATCTACAGGGTGGCACAGCAGGTAGTGCACATGCCACATAGCAAGAAGGTTGCGGGTTCAATCCCTGTGTCGGTGGATTTTGCATGTTTGAGTTCTCTCTGGGAATTCTGGCTTCTCCCACAGACCAAAAACATGCTCATTGAGTTGATTGGTGACTCCAAATCACCCTTAGGTGTCGGAAGCTAGCATGAATGGTTGTCTGTCTCTCTGGTATCAGCTGATAGCAGGTTCACGGTGCACGTCGCATCTCGCGAAATGTCTCTGAAATTTTATTAATTTAAATGAAATTAATTTTTCAAAAGATTTTAAAATTAAAAAAACAAGATTTTTTCATGACAAACACTTATTCTAATTGTAAGTTGTTACAGTGTTTGAAAACGGAAATCCTAATGATTCATATAAATTAACTTGGTCAGGTTTGTCACAAACTAATGTTTAGGTTTGTTTTAAAATTTGATCAAACATGGATAACATTCCTGTGTTTCTGTAGACAGAGTTGCCAAATTCAAGCTGCAGTATCAACATTTTACTAAATTAACAGCATACAGTTTAAGGAGGGAGTTCTTCTTAGTTTCATAATATATGTATATATTTTAGCATAGAGGTAAAACTTCATCAAAGATGTAAGCATTTCATTTTGTTTCACTTGGAAGTTTTTCTTTGAGAAGAAAAAATTGCGAATCAATTAAAATTGTGAATCAAGTTTTTTGAAAAAAATCAAGGACTTTATTTTTAGTCATATCACTCGGCCCTTATGGATGGATGAAAATTAAAGAGACTGTGAGGAGTTTCTAAGTAATTACAAAAAAGTCTCACTTTTAGATATATGCCTGATCGAAATACACACTTTAAGATGAGTTTTATAACATCAAAATAGGTTATCTATAAATGCTATTCTTTAGCCTTCCGGTCGGGTCGGACAGGGCTGAACTGGCCTGGATGCTCAACTTCAGGAACAAGACAACTAAAACTAGAGCAAATTTATATTATTCGGACACGTCTTAGAGCACCGGGCTGTAAGTAGAGATATATAGCCGGCTACAAAACCACGATACTAAGTTTTCCAAAAAATTGCTTGTTGTCACACATCAAAAACTACCGCTATGTAACTAGAAAGAGATACATTACCTCGTCGCTTTGCATCCTGTAAGTTGTTGAAAAAAGAAGTTGTAAAGCAATGCAGAGTTCTGAGGAAGGTCCGAGGTGCATTCATTAGCATCACAGCACACACACTCATTGGCTTGTGGTGCGTTCCAGTTGTAGTCAGAAGTAGGAAATTTGAGTTCCGAGTAGGAAACTGCAACTGGACGCCCCCCGAAGTCTGAATTTCCTACTGGAAACTCGGTGAAACCTCGCCACCCCCGAGTTGACAATCAAAGATGGATACCCCCAGTATGAACAGTTATTTAGCTCCTGTAATAATTTATTTATTTGCACTTCTGACTGGGGTGTGTTGCTCTAGATCAGCTGTATACATAGTATTGTTAGACTTATATTTACAAAAATGCTGCCATAGTGATAATCACATTCTTCATACAACACAGGGTGTGCTAACAATAGCCTGGTAGATCGGCATGATTTTTTCCTCCTTCAACTGGGACGCTGATAAGTTGGAGATGATGTCACTCCCAGTTCCGAGGTTACTGGAATGCAGCATTACGACAGTCACTGTGCGTGCTCATGGGTAGCAGAGTCTTCATGTCGCCGGAAACAGATTCTCCTCACAGTCCCTTTAAGCTTTATTTTTTGGCTTTTAAAAATGGTGCATAGGAAGGTGGATATACTGGCTGCAACCCAACTGTATGAAAACAAACAGAAGAAAAATAACAACTTTGTGACAACAAAAACAAATGATAGCGCAGTGATATGACCCAAATGTTATAACACATTGTTTTTTTAAGTTTTCATTTATTTTGCTTCGGTTCATTGCCAGTAGCAATCACACAGCAAAAAATAAATGCGTATCAAAACATGTGTTTCCAAGGTCTACACTGCAAAAACTTGTTCTACTTTCAATTCAAAAATACAGTACTCACAAAACTCTTATGCTAAATTGATGAATCAAAAGGGATATCATATTACAAGGAACTGAAAACAAAAAAAATACTACTGCATAACTTATAATTAGGAGAAAATATCTTCCAGTGGAACAAGGAAAATTTACTCCTTGAGGGTCTTCAGTACAAGCAATTCATGTTTTTTTTTTGTTTTGAAGTACTGAAATAAGATGTGAGATATTTAGAATTGAAATTGGATGAATACACACCCTTAGGTTTGAGTTTTTGCAGTGTACAGCCCCTGCTTACCCCCAAAAATCCTTCCATTGTTTTAGCTGACAGCTTATTTCTGTGCAAAATCACAGATGTTTTAAAGCTCTGGTTTCAGTTACAGTCTGTTGTGTCTGTTCATAAATCTCCAGAGTTTTGTTTAGCTGTTGAAAACACGCAATATCATGTTTCGGTTATTGAACTGCTTGTCAGAATAAACACATTCACTTTTTATAATCATCATCAAAAGTGAACATGTGTTTAAATTAAGCTGTTTCTCCTCACCTGTGTTTTGTTTATAGGTCGGCTGGCGCGATGCGTTCGCTGTCCTGTAGCTTACCATGCCAACGATAACTGCATGGCAGCCGGCAGCTCCATGCTGGCCAACAACAACTTCCTCTGTCCAAACCACTTCACTCCCCGCAAGGGCTGCAAGAACCACGAGCACATCAACGTGAGCTGGTGCTTCGTCTGCTCTGAGGGTGAGTACGCCTCTGTGTCGTTGTCTTTTTTATTTATTCTTCCCACTGTTTTAAGTTAATGAACAAAGGTAACATCCAGTGCAATATCCTTAATGCTAAACTTTGCCTTAAGGGTCAGATGTGGTCTAATGTCACACAGTGCTGTCATACTATATTCATATGTAAATATTGTTAATTATTATGTTTACGTGAGAACTTTAATTCTCCTTTAATTCCAAATGAAACTTAAATCCTCTTTAAAAAGATTTAAAAAGACCTTGTAAACACCTAATTGATAATGAAAGTGATAATTCAGAATAAAACTTTATTCCAAAGTCAGTGGCTGGTTTATGCCAATTTTAAGTCTGAATTAAATAATTCCTCGATAAGGTATACGTTCATTCTGTTTTTAAATTAATTCCAGTCATTCTGCCCATACTGGTTCCCTTGTCGTGTAGAGATGAGGCACATGAGGCTGATGCAAGCAAGGCGGCTGCCCAAAGCATGCGTGGGACTCCACGCTAGCCGAGACAGTTTATTTAATTAGAGCCTTAGCAGATTTGGAAGGAATGAAAGTGTGGATGGACATAAGCATTAAATGTGGACCTTTTTAAAGCGGTAGCATCCAAGTTAGATGGGGTTTCACTGACAGAGACGCTGGAGACACTGAACTGGAATTTTTCTTCCGGTAGTAAATGCGTCACTACGTCACATTCACCCCTGTCCAATCAGAACCTTTCCCAACCTCCAGGCCTTGATTAAAGGCAAATAAACACGATTTCCATGTAAAACTTTATTCTGAATAAAAATTTCCATGTAAACATGAAGTAGAAAACGTTATTTCTGAATTATTTAATTCTGAATAATGTTGTGAATTCCTTGGCCTTGTTTATAGTCTCATTTTTGCTTATTTTGTTTATATTTTTATTCATAAGGACATTGATATAGCTAAAGATTTTACATTTTACAACCTGATTACATCTTTTTTTACTTGCTTACTTAACATTTTACGTAATGTCTTAGTTTGGTATTTCTACCACTATACTGTGTATAAGAGTGAAATCAAACAACTAAATTTCTTTCTTAATCCTTTGGGGATTAACAAAGTGTTTCTCATTCTGATTCTGATTCTGATCATCCAGATTTAATAATAAGAAAGTTTAAATAAATTCTAAGACATGTAAATATTATTTTCAATCTGTTTTCTAGCTTAAAATGTTAATGAAGAAGAAATGAATGCAGGGAACGGTCTGGCAACATGTCTGAATGAATTTCATACCCCCTTTTTTCTTTTCATATTATAAATACTTTAAAAAAGTATTTTTAATAGGTGATTTGCTTTGTTCACTCCATTTCGTGAGTTAGTAAGATACAGTCCTTTGCTGGAATCCGTACTTTATTGCTAACTGTTAGAACAGGTCATATTTAATGGGTTATCAGGCTCCTGAAAGCTTTAAACTCGTCCCTGTGTTCTGTCTGTCTGGTTGTGCAGGGGGCAGCCTGCTCTGCTGTGAAGCCTGTCCTGCTGCTTTCCATCAGGAGTGTTTGAATATCGAGTTGCCTCAGGGAAGCTGGTTTTGTAACGACTGCAAGGCCGGGAAGAGGCCTCGGATAAAAGACATACTGTGGGTCAAATGGGGACGGTACAGGTAAGCCTTCAAAATTGCCTTTCCTTCAAACGCAGAGTTTCAAATCAACATCAAAAATCCTCACATTCGTGTTTCTCGCTGCTCTCTGCTGCTTTAGGTGGTGGCCTGCAGAGGTCTGTATGTCTAAAGACGTCCCAAACAACATCCTGAGGATGAAACATGAGGTGGGGGAGTTTCCAGTTCAGTTCTTTGGCTCCAAAGATTTCGTTTGGACGTACCAGGCCAGAGTGTTCCCCTACATGGAGGGAGACACCCACAACATAGAGAAGATGGGGAAGGGTGCAGACGCTGTGTACAAAAAAGGTGAGAATGTTTAATCACTGTTCCTAAGTGTTCAGAAAATGTTCCTGCTTTTAAGTTTAAAAAGACATCAGAAGTTCTACATGATAGCTGTCAGTGGGGTGATCAGGGGAAAGAACAGAGCACTATGTGGTAGAGATTAGGGCTGGGACGATGCGCTTTTCTCCCAGTTTGATTTTAAGATTTTTTAGGTGCCGATTTGATTTAAATTGCGATTCTAAGCTATTGCTGATTTTTGCAATCTTTAGTTAGCTTTATTAACACCAGTGAAAAATATGAAAAGTAATGATGCCTGCGGACTATATCAGGAAAACTACACATCACATGTGAGTCAGTTTTTAGGATTTATTCAGCAATATATTTTAACCACCTGTTCATATTCTCTCTTCAAAAGCCTGGATTGCATTTAAAAGTGGCTTATTAACACAGAATAAAATGAAGCATTTAAATTTGGGAAAAAAACGATTTTTGAACTAAAAAATCTATTTAAAAATCGTCAAACAAAAAATCCCAATACTTATGTGAATCGATTTTTTCACCCACCTGGATATTGATATTGGTTATTGGTCCGATATCAGCAAAAAAACAAATACCTCATTATGTCCTGCATCTAAAATCTCAGATATATAAACTCCTATACAAGCAGTCCATTTTAATTTATTTTTTATGTAGTTAATTTAGTTGTAGAACATGCTTATGTTTAAATTAAACACAGTGGTTGTTTTACTATTTAAAAATATATTATTTTGTTTTTATTGGATTTATTGAGGCTGCTTTTCAGGGTCTTCTAATCAATTTTTTTTATTTAATTGTAGTATATTCTTATGTTTGCGGCTAAAATTTATTTAACCCATTAGTTAAAAACAAATGAGTTATTTTTTTCTTGCCTAATATTGCTGACAATATCAGTATGGTATCTGAGGTGAAAAAGTTGTATCGGGACACCCCTATTCTTGGGCATTTTGTGCCTTTATTGATAGGAGAGAAAGACAGTGGATAGGCTTGTGAAAGGGCATAAGAGAGTAGGGGAGGTTATCTGCAAACTGGTCACATGCTGGATTCGAACCCAGGCTGGCAGCAGCATGTATATGGGACATGCCTAGTTGCTAACCACTCCGCCAAACCAAACTCCATGGAGTATTTTGCGTACCTTCTGCCTGACTCTGTTTGAGCCTTAATGAAAGCTACCATACTGCACATGCCCTCTCAACCGAAATTTAGCTCAACCTCCTCACAGACAGAGGAGGTCAGGACTTAAGGAGCCATGACCAATAAGGACAACATTTCCAAACCAATAAAATAAAATCAGTTAAAGGATAAGTTCAGTTTCTACAGCTTTCACATTGTTTATAGAATGAAGTAGAACAATATACTTACCCAGAAGGCTTTCCTGATCCAAACAGTGCTTCAGGAGATATTTAGATCCAAAATCGAGCGGCAGACATCCGTATAATGTTAGCACACAGGGCATACAGTGCCGCTCCTAAAACTGCATTAATCATCCAAAAAGTCAGTAGTTTCACCAATATTTCATCATGGTCCGCTCGGGCTACTCCTCCAAGACAGTCTGGGGTCGCTCCACCCATGTTTTTGTGACTGCGCTGACCTCTGAACTGAAAACTTTCTTTACGGCTGCCGCGCATGTGCAGTATGGCTTCCTCCTTTCGATGAGCTCCTCATCTGTAAACTCTGGCTCAAAACTGTAAGGACACCCATCATATTCAAAGTTCTTGTCCACAACATCTTCATCCGATAGATATTTGTCCATTTTGCGCAAAGCTGGAAGAAGAAAGTCGATAAGTAGCCGGCGGTCTTCCCCTGAAACAATGAGCCGTACTGCGCATGTGGAAGGCCAAACGTAAAGAAATTTTTCAGTTCAGAGGTCAGCACAGTCGCAAAAACATGGGTGGAGCGACCCCGGACTGTCTTGGTGGAGTAGCGCGAGTGGACCATGATGAAATGTTGATGAAACTAATGAGTTTTTGGATGATTAATGCAGTTTTAGGAGCGCTGCTATACATGCCCCGCGTGCTACCATTATACGGATGTCCGCTGCTTGATTTTGGATCTAAATATCTCCCGAAGCACTGTTTGGATCAGGAAAGCCTTCTGGGTGAGTATATTGTTCTACTTCATTCTATAAACAATGTGAAAGCTGCATAAACCGAACACACCCTTTAAAGAATATCTGGTGCGATATAAACCACTTTACCCCCTCACAGTGAGAGCACACAGATGTATTATATATTTAGACTGAAGCCTTTCATGAATCAGGCTGTAAAGATGTGTATTAAGGCCTTCAAAATGTATTTTCACACTTTTATTTATCAAGGAGTCAGGTTACTGCAGCCGGCCTCAAGTGGTCACATGGGGTACTACAGCTTTTGGCACTTCTGCATGGGCCACCTTGAATTTTCATGACCTTCAGTGACCTTAGCCTTTGGCTTCTTCTGTCCAACCAATTGATCATTTTTCCAGAGTCTTGGAAAATCCTTGAAAGTGTCCCAAAGATGCGTTTAGAGGAATGAACGAGCATGAGACCCAAGGACTTTGACATTTGACCTGTGACTCAGCTAACACTCAAGTCAGAGTGGATGTTTGGTCAAAGTTAAAGAAAGCCATTACATGAATATTACATTCTTTTGACTAACCAGGAGGATAAGTTGAAGAAACACTCCCTCTTGCCTTGAATTTGGTGGTGAGGAGGCGTGATAGTGGTGTGATAAAGATGTTTAGTTTGAGCACTCAAGTAAAAGTGTTTTGTTTACAGCGCTGACTGAAGCAGCAGAGCGATTCAAGGAGCTTCAGGCAGAAAAAGAGATGAAGCAGCTTCAGGAGGACAGAAGGAACGACAGGAAACCTCCTCCGTACAAGCACATCAAGGTAAACATTCTCACTGCCTCTGTATCCTGACCGAGGAGCTGCCCCTCTGGGATGTAAGGGTTAAAAAGTCCTTCTCGTCTCTCAGGTGAACCGGCCTGTTGGGAAGGTGCAGATCATCACGGCTGACCTGTCGGAGATCCCACGCTGCAACTGTAAAGCGTCTGACGAGAACCCGTGTGGCATCGACTCCGAGTGCATCAACCGCATGCTGATGTACGAGTGCCACCCTCAGGTGTGTGCGGCGGGGGAGCGCTGTCAGAACCAGGCCTTCACCAAGCGGGAGTACACGCCCGTGGAGATCTACAGGACGCTGGCGTGTGGCTGGGGTTTACGAGGACTGTCTGACATCAAGAAGGTATTCAAGCCTCAGGCTGTCGTAACACTCTGAGTACTCTACCTGTCCAAGGGTCAGGAGGGACCCACCTTCACTAAACTGAACACAAACTAAAACTCTTTAATAAAACTGCTGCTGAATCTTTCTCTTCACTCAATCAGTGCGTTTTGATTAAGTTTCAGTTGAGTATTTAGCCTTAAATGTATTTTTAGTCATAATTAAGTCATCCAAATTGTTCTGATTTTAGGGTAACACTAGAATAACAATCATTTATAAGGCATTTATTAGCTATTAGTAGACATTAGTAGATAGTTTACTAATGATGAACAAACCACTTATACAAATTTGTAAATGATTATTAAATCAGTTACGACTTAAGTTACAAGACATTTATAAGCTATTAGCTGATATTGAACTAATAATGAAAAAGACCATATATATATATAAATTTGTACATTATTATTAAACCATTTCTGACTAAATTTGCACAACATTTATTTATAATTTAAACATTATTAAAACATGTTTTTTTCCACAAATGTTTGAACTGCAACAAAGACTTAACATGCAATTTATACTGACTAATTACAAATTAGTTACAATAATTACCTCTGCCAAGGAGGTTATGTTTTCGCGAGAGTTTGTCTGTCTGTCTGTCTGTGAACAAAATAACTTAAAAAGTTATGGATGGATTTTGATGAAATTTTCAGGAACGTTCAGTATGGGAAAAGGAAGAAGAAGTGATTCAATTTTGGTGTTGATCCGGATCACCATCTGGATCCACCATGACGAAAAATGTGATTTTTGTGAATAACTATTGAACTAAATTAGATATCATTACGAAACTAATTGCTAATGTTATGTTTTTATGGTCAAGGAATCTGAATATTTAAATGAAATAAAGGTAGGACTAATATTTATGGTAAAAATCACAATATGGGAGAGGACTGTGGTGCTGGCGGAGGTCTGCGCTCTCCGAGTGCTTTTCTAGTTGGATTTATTAATCATGAAAAACATAATACATGTAGTTAAAGAATGCTTCCTTAAAGCATTAAAAATGTTTTCCTATACATAAAAATAACAGTAGTTAATGATGAATATATCATGGACAAATAATGTTGGCGCAGTGTTTTTAATAATGTAATTGATTTAATAAGCATTTATAAATGACATAATAATCATTTACAAATGTATGTAAGTGGTTTGTTCATGTTTAGTAAACTATCTATTAATATCAGCTGATAGGTTTTGAATGTCTTACAAATGATTGTTATTCTTAAGTATTACCAATTTTAGTGTAGTTTTAGTTTATGAAATTTCACTACACTTTAGTCGATGAAATCTTCTGTAAATTTGGTCTAATAAAAGATGAAGTGTAAAGTGAAAGGCTTTTTTTATGTTTCCCTGAATTTCTGAAGTCATGTTTTACACTTGGATAAAATAAAGCATATAATAAGCCTTTATTGAATGCCAGTAAGGTTTAAATGTATAAATGAACAGAAACAAATATGACTTCTGTGTGAAATGCAGTCACCTTAAGGCCATGAAAGTAGCTTTTAAAACATTATTTCAGTTTAAAACTTCTACATATTTGTGTGTTAACATTTACAGAAACATAAAATGGTGATGTGTGATTTTGTTAAATATAAATGCTGTTAAAGGATAAGTTCGGTTCCTGCAGCTTTTACATTGTTTATAGAACAAAGAACAACAATATACTCACCCAGAAGGCTTTCCTGATCCAAACAGTGCTTCAGGAGATATTTAGATCCAAAATCGAGCAGTGGACACCGATATAATGGTAGCCCGTAGGGCATGGATCGCCGCTCCTAAAAACTGCATTAGTCGTCCAAAAACTCATGTTTTTCGCCAATATTCCATCATGATCCGTTCCGGATGATCCACCATTGCAGTCTGTGTCGCTGAACTGACGAGTTTGTTTACGTGCCCTTCACGCATGCGCAGTGCGGCTCATTGTTTCAGGGGAAGACCGGCAGCTACAAATCGGCTTTCTCCTTCCAGGTTTGTGCAAAATGGACGAATATCTATTGGATGAAGATGTTGTGGAGGAGAACTTTGAATATGATGGATGTCCTTACAGTTTCGAGCCAGAGTTTACAGATAAGGAGCTCTTAGAAAGGAGGAAGCGAAGGCAACGCTCCAGAGAGTACTGCGCAGGCGCGAAGGGCACGTAAACAAACTCGTCAGTTCAGAGTTAGTACAGCCACACAGCGCTGTGTGGAGAGACACAGACTGCAATGGCGGATCATCCGGAACGGATCATGATGGAACATTGGTGAAAAACATGAGGTTTTGGACGATTAATGCAGTTTTTAGGAGCGGGGATCTATGCCCTATGTGCTACCATTATATCGGTGTCCGCTGCTCGATTTTGGATCTAAATATCTCCCGAAGCACCGTTTGGATCAGGAAAGCCTTCTGGGTGAGTATATTGTTCTACTTCATTCTATAAACAATGTAAAAGCTGCAGGAACCGAACTTTTCCTTTATTTAAGGGCAAGTGTGTCATAAACCTTACACTAGGGGGTGGTCTAATAAATTTGCTAAGCACTGAAGGTATTGAGATTTAATAAATAGGATGGATAACTTGTTTGTGTGGGTGGACTTTGCTGTAGCTTACAATATTTGAGTCACAGGTCTCATGTCTGTTCTTCCACTGCTGATGTGGCTACAGTGTAAGATGAGGATAAAATAGTCCCTAAACAGCTTTTGCAAGAGTCTGCAAAGGCAAAGCACAAAGACAAACTCTGGCTTCATTATGTACTTGATACCTGATTTTTAAGTAGATTAGATTTTGCTATGTTCTTTAAAGCTTTGCTGCACCTTTATAAATGTAAAACTATAGGATTCAGGAAAAAATACACCAGAAACTAAATGAAGTAGATGAAGAAAGAGCCTGACTGTGAAGGCAGTTTATATTTCATGTTATAACATGAAACTGGAAATGGTAAGAGCAGGAAAAGTGGGAAAGGGACAGACTCGTAAGATATTCATGGTGTGTGATTGACAGTTAGGTGTGTGTTTATGACATGAATCTGTGACTTTAGCCGTCATTTGAATTAAAGAGTAATAAAATACAAAAAAGCAATATTAGTACGCTGGCTGTGTACAGATAACTTGGAAATGTAGTTAAGGGCAGTTTTTCATTTTTTCCAAGTTTGGGGTCTTTTACTGAAGTACTGAAATTTCAATCCAAAAATATCTACGAGGGAATTTGCTGCTGCTTACATTTTAAAATGTATTTTGTTTTACCTCAAGATGATGGCAGGTGTTTGACAAATGTTCATGATTGATTGTGTTCTATCTCAGGGAGCGTTTGTGAGTGAATATGTGGGAGAGGTGATCGACGAGGAAGAATGTCGAGCTCGGATCAAACACGCCCAAGACAACGACATCTGTAACTTCTATATGCTCACACTGGACAAGGTAAACTGGACACAAACTCTGCATTTAGACTGTTCTGACTTATTTTAGTTATTATATTGGTCAAAGTTACATCAGCAATTTTAAGGAACTTTGAGATAAGATGAAATTACTGATCATCTGTAGGGATCAACTCTGTGCCCATGCCTGTTGAATTAGACGGAACCTTTTCAGCAGCTTTGTCACATACAAGCTGCTGCGTTTTGATTTTAGGTCCTCCGTATTTAAAAATTAAATGCTTGGTGTTTTGGTGTTGACCAGCTTGTTCTCTTATTCTCAGGACCGGATCATTGATGCAGGGCCTAAAGGGAACCAGGCTCGCTTCATGAACCACAGCTGCCAACCAAACTGTGAGACTCAGAAGTGGACCGTCAACGGGGACACCAGGGTGGGCCTGTTTGCACTGCGAGACATCCCAAAAGGTTCGAGTCCCCACTTCTGTCTTACTTCTGTCGTTTTGTTTGCGTCTGAGCACTAACACAGCCTTCTCTGTAGGTGAGGAGCTGAAGTTCAACTACAACCTGGAGTGTCTTGGAAACGGAAAAACTGTCTGTAAATGCGGAGCACCCAACTGTAGCGGTTTCCTGGGTGTCCGACCAAAAGTAAGTGCCCCACCATCAAAGCTTTCCATCTGCTCCCCTGATTATTGTTATAATGTTTTCTACATCATGTATGTTTTAGGAAGCACTGTTGAAGATATGTTAGTATTATTGTGTATTGGGGCTCTCGAAGAAGAGTGTGTGTGGCTTTTTGAGATTTCTAAAATAAAGTATGACTTAATTCTCAGAGTTCTGGCTTTTCTCCACTTGATTCTTACTTTAATTTTAGAGTTCTGACTTTTTCTCTCATGATTCTGAATTAAAACTTAGAATCCTGGGTCTTTCCCACTGATTTCCCATTTTAATCCCAGAATTTGAACTTTTTCACTGACTTAAAAACAAGTTTAACGTTCTGTTTTCTTTTCATTTCTGTCTCTCTTCCCATTATGGTTGTCAGTGTAAGTAAAATGAGAAAATGTGCAGAGTAAAAAAGTGTTGTTTTAAGGACAGCTTTTTGTTATAAAATACTAGAGGTGGGAGAAAAATTGATTAATGTAAGTATCAGGACTTCTTTGTTCAAAAATCGATTTTTTTCCCAAATTTAAATTCTTCATTTTAGTCTGTGTTATAAGCCACGTTTAAATCCAATCCAGGCTTTCGAAGAGAGAGTATAAACAGCTGGTTAAAATATATTGCTGAATATATCCTTAAAACAGACTCACATGATGTGTATTTTTCCTGATACAATCTGTAGGCATCATCATTGTTCATCTTTTTTGTTGGTATTAAAGGAGCTAACTAAAGATTGCAAAAATTGGCAATATTGTACAATCGCAGTTTAAAGCGAATGGGCACCTTAAAAATCGAATCGGGAGAAAAGCGTATCGTCCCAGCCCTATTAAATACCCACGACTGTTAATGAAACTACATGTGGCTTCTTCAGGACTGGCGAATAACATTTTAACTGGACCAAAATATTTCATTATCATTGTTTTGTTAGAACTTTTTCTTAAATCAAGCCCCACAGGCATATGCCAAGAAAAAAACTGTCCCTTGTACAAATGTGGTTGATGATCCCTGCTTTGGATGCTCTCCTGACCATTCTGGTGTTTTCTAGAACCAGCCGTCAGCGGAGAAACCAAAAGAAGGGCGCAGGAGGGGATACATGAAGAAGAAGACCAAGCAAGTGGTGACAAAAGAGAGGGAGGACGAGTGTTTCAGCTGTGGGGACGGAGGACAGATCGTGTCCTGTAAGAGGCCGGGCTGTCCGAAGGTCTATCATGCTGACTGTCTCAACCTCGCCAAGAGGCCTGCAGGCAAGTAGAGGCGGGGGGCTGCTGTTATGGTTTTGTAAAGAGAGGTGAGGTGGAGCTGTTTACTTTTGGAAAAATCAGTATCACAATGATTCTGATTGACAACAACACATGATTATTGTATATGAGTTTTGAATGAATGAATGAATTTGTTGTTTGGACTTGATGCAGCACAGCAATGTAACTTTTCTACAAATTACTTTCAAGGTCTTAAAAACCAGAGGGATTTT
Source organism: Scarus forsteni (assembly GCA_036419115.1). Classification (NCBI taxonomy): domain Eukaryota; kingdom Metazoa; phylum Chordata; class Actinopteri; order Labriformes; family Labridae; genus Scarus; species Scarus forsteni. The sequence continues at coordinate 2,946,601 of JAZDUH010000395.1, forward strand.
GTTTGATTGTGGTTTTTAAACATTGCCTGTTTATTTAAAGCTGCTCTTTTATCATCTTTACAAGTGCTTTAACTCTTCCCTTAAATCAAAGTGAGAGCTAGAGGAGCAGAATGCAAACTGTTCTGTAAAGGAAGAAGGGGGACATCTTTTCATTTTCAAAACCGTCAGTAAAGAAACTCAAAACTAACTATTGTCACAGGGAACCTGCAACAAAAAACTTGTATATACTCAACAGCCACTTCATTTCACACACTCGTCTACTTGGTCAGAGTACCTAGTAGGGCTGGGTATTTCCAGCAACTTCACGATACGATACATATCCCGATACTAAGGCCATGATACGATACGTATCCCGATACACGTACATTGTGAACATTGACTATGCTTTAAGCAAAATTCTTTACAATTTTAGTTTTTTCTTAAAGGAAGAAAAAGAGCAAGGATGAGTTTTAAGTGGTTCTACAACTTGAGAGACATAAATTCAGATCCTCAAAGATGGTAGACCTAAGTTCAAATTTAGAACATTTGCTTCATTATGTAGCTCGTCTTCTATCTTACATTGTGCCACTGTTAACATTACCCAAAGTGTATTTACAACACCTGTCAAAATATTTGGGCCGTATCGATTCTGTAGAATCCGCATCGATACATGTATCCCAAAGGAGTGCGATACGATATTTTGCCGTATCGATATTTTGAGCACAGGCCTAGTACCTAGAACATAGTTGGACCCCATTTTGCAATCAGAGCTTCCTTAATTCTTCAAGATGCTGGATACACTCCCCTGAGATTTTGGACCATAATGAAATGATAGCATCTCACATTTGCTGCAGGTTTTTTTGGCTGCACAGTCATGATGCAGATCTTCCTGCAATGTTCTTCTGCAGCCATCCTCTGGCTCTGGCCTTTGACATCTGGCTGCAACTAGCCTTTTTTTTCATTTACCAAAATACCACTGCGTCTACGCGACATTTATCTTTTTTGGACCATTCCCGTAAACCCTGAAGATGTTAATATGTAAATCAGAAGTTTCTGAATAGCTAAGAACGGCCTGTGTGGGTTCAGCAACCATGCCAAATTCATTTAAGGCAACTTTTTGTCCCACATTCTGTCACATGGTTTGAATTGAATGTCTGCAGACCTATGTGCATTGAGTTTCTGCCATGTGATTGGTTGCTAAGCTACTTAAGTTAATAAGCAAATAACTGTATGTACAATAGGCCTGCAGAACATCTGGGTCAGGTCAAGGTAAACTTTTTTATCCCATTCGGGAAACTTGTCTCTGCGTTGTGCTACATTATTACTTCACAGGTCAGAGAAGAAAAGAAAAAAACAATCACTTAAAAAACACAGGAAGTGACGACTAAAACAGGAAATAAGTTACAGTGACAACACAGGGACACTGAAAGACATTAGATAATTTAGAGTGTGGGGAGAAGTGCTAATGTGCTTTCATTCATTGCTCGCTGTTCTGTTGTACTCGTTTTTTTTTTTCGTTATTCAATGACTTAACATGCTTGTTTTGCACTTTGGTAAACAAAATGTTCTTCCTGAAGGAAGAAGTTCGTATTCTGAGGACAGTGTGTGAGGAGATTTTTGTTGCTTGTGTCATAACTGACTGGTTGTGGATTATATAAATGATCTATGGACTCACATTATTTTAGATATTTTATTTATCTGCGTTGCTGTTCTTTGCATGCCAATCTATTTTTTAAGTTTTTTAGGCCGTGATTCCATATCTGCTTAGGCTCTCTAATGGCCCTTTTCCACTAGCACGCCTTGGCCCTACTCTACTCGGCCCTACTCGATTTGCAGCGCGTTTCCACTAGCCTGGTACCTCGATGAGTCATGAGCGCGACGACCTAGCATGCTAGCGGGAGCTACCATTAGCTTACCCTCATACGTCTTTTCTTTGCAGCTCAATTGCTCTCATCCTCGGCTTCATTCTGTTGTATAGCTTCCAAAACTCTCCTGTGCTTCTCAAGGGGTATTTCTTGCCACCTGCAGCCTTCTTCTGCTTTCCTTTTTACTCGGTTTGTGACAAAAAGCCACAGATTGTTATGTCGCTCAAAATGACGTCACTGCAGTGCCGCTCAGCTGTTAACAGTGACACTGCACCCCGTTGGGCAGGCGATTGGGGCTAATGGAAAAGCAGCACAAGGCGAGTAGAGCAGAGACGAGTAGAGTCGAGTAGAGTAGGGCTAATGGAAAAGGGCCTCAAGATAGCTTTGAAGAAAATTAGCATGATCTGAATGCTAACACCATGAAGTTGTCTCAGAAAACATAGACTCTGCAGCTGTTTGTTGCAGAAGTTATCAGTGTGTGATTTCCAGCTGAGCAGGTTTTCAACATAGACCTCTAGATATTTGTATGTTGTCACATGATTGATGTGCCGTTCAGCATGTGTTAAATCATTTTGCAAACCTTTAAAATGCTCTGCCCTTCTCAGATTTTCTATAAGATATTGCTTAGGTGGATGTAGAAGTGTTGTGTGTTGTGTGAACTCCATCTGATTGCCTGGCGTCAGTTTACTTTTTCATCATAACATATCTGGTTTATTTTATTGAAAACGTTGTCATATGTATTTTTCTTCAACTTCATGATAAAAATCGAGCCACAGGCACCTTCAGTCTTTAGTTTGAACTTAACGATTTGATCTTGATTTTGTCTGCAGGGCGATGGGAGTGTCCGTGGCACCAGTGTGACGTCTGTGGAAAAGAGGCGGCATCGTTCTGTGAGATGTGTCCCAGCTCTTACTGTAAGGAGCATCGAGACGGAATGCTCTTCATCTCCAAACTGGACGGCAAGCTGTCCTGCAGCGAGCACGACCCCTGTGGACCCGACCCACTGGAGCCAGGGGAGATCCGCGAATACGTGCCCAACATGACCTCCATGAGGCCCGGGACTGTGAACCCCATCGTTTCCCTCCCGCGTATCCCTGACCTGAAGAAGAACAGTTCTCTCTCCGCCCCCTCTCCTGCTGGTCAGGCTGCTGCAGCCACGCTGGGTCCTCCTCCTCGCCTCTACATCAACACAAAGACAGCTACCTCCAGCTTCGTCCCCTCCAGCAGGGCGTACCTCGCAGACAGAACTGAGGGAAAAATGCTCTCCTCGTCCGTCTTCTCTCAGGGTGAGAGAGAGGACGGGGAGGTGGAGGACGGAGAGGTGTGTGGGATAGAAGTGGAAGACGACGACGAGGACGATGATGATGAGGATGATGATGACGACGAGGACGACGACGATGATGATGATGATGATGATGATGATGATGATGAGGATGATGATGACGAAGCAGATGAAGAAGACGAGGAGATGGAGATTGTGGAAGAGGAGGATGAGCAGCTGTACAGAAGAAGTCCAGGGGAGCCGGAAAATGAGGAGGAGGAGGAGGAGGAGGAAGGGGAGGTGTTTGACTCTTGGGGTGATTATGTGGAGGAAGAGGATGGAGAGGTGGAGGGGGACGACTCTGAGGACTGGGGGAGAGTAGAAGATGATGATAAGTGATGCAGCAGCTCCTTCTTTAAACTCTTTAAGACACTCGTAAGAGAAAAGTCAGCTCAAGACTTGAAGATGTTCCTATTTTTGGTACCTACTTGAACGCGTCACTGCCTTCACTTTGGTACTGCTGCCTTCTCGTCCTCAGACTGCTGGACTCTCAGCGGGGGGCTGTTCTGGTGCTAAGGCTCATTACTGGCTCGGCCTGTCTCTTTATACATCTGTTTATATGTTTATTTGTGTCTGGTGCTGTTTCGTTCTCATCATTTTTCTCAACATTGTTTACATTTTTTGTCTTTTTTAATGTTTGGAATACAAGAAAAAGAGGTGAGAAGTTCCACCTGACCAAACTGTCAACATAACACCATCTCACCCCGTTGTTACTGTCTTAAACTCTCATAAGTGATCAAAACGGTATTTCTCACTGGTCTTTGTTACAGTTTAGCACATTACCTGCTCGGTGCTGTGGAAGAATGCAGAAATAAAAACCCACTGGAGTCATCAAGACTTACTCACTAAAAACAGCCTATTTGTGTTCATTTATCATTTCTTTCCTCTAAACAGGAAGTTGAGGGCTTGACCACAGGCAAAGAAATTAAAGAACGTAATTTCCTACAACTTAAACTTGCAGAACAGTCTCAGCTTTTGCAAACTCCAATTAAATATTAAACAATGAAAACAATACAATGTTTAACATATCCTTTCAACCTTTATTCAACTGTATACATTACAAAGACATGACACTGTATTAAATGTTCAATTTGATCTCTGTTATTCTGCAAATATTCCTTAATTTTGAATTTGATGTCTGCAACACATTTCAAAAAAGCTGGGACAGAAGCATATTTACCACTGTGTTGCATCACCTTTCCTTTTAACAACACATTCAAGCATTCAAGAACTAAGAATATGAACAGCTGAAGCTTTGTAAGTGGATTTTTTTCCCATTATTGCTTGATGTCTCTGTTGTCATATTTTGTGCTTTATAATGCTCCTCATACTTGCCAGTACCTGAACTCTTTCACTACAAAGCCACTTGTAACACATGCAGGTTGTGTTCCTTCAGTGTCTTGCTGAAATAAGCAAATGTGACATGGATGTCAGCACATGTGTGTCTAAAACCTGTACGTGCCTTTAGTGTTAATGGTGCCTTCACAAGTGTGCAGGTTACCCATGCCATGGGCACTAACACACCCACATACCATCACAGATGCTGTCGTAGTACCCTCACTCTTGCTACAAAGCAATGCTGTTACAACATGCAGATGTGGTTTGGCATTGTCTTGTTGAAGCAGAAATTGCTTGCATGGCAGCCCAAGTTGCTCTAAACCTTTGTGTACTTTTAGCATTAATAAAAAAGATTAATACATTAGATTTATAAAGCACTTTTTGTGGACTCAGAGACACCAACATTAGGTAAAAGATCAAAACTGCTTAAGCAAAGCAGTGGGACAGTGGAATTTAAGAACATGAAGTCATGCAACTCAGTCATACACATGATCATTCACAAATAAAAACACAAACCACACATGAAAAGCTTGTTTGAGTCTTGAGTAGTGATATAAAAGTGGATGGATCTGAGCAGTTTTGTAGGTAATGAGGAGGAGAGTTCCAGAGGGTGATGGCAGTGATGGAAAAGGGTCTGTCCCTCAAGGCTCGGTGCTTGGATGGTGCATTCACAGATGTGCATGTTACCCATGCCATGGTATAAACACACCCCTATACTATCACAGGTGTTGGCTTTTGAACTTTGGCCTGATAACAGTCTGGATGGTCCAGAGCTCAGAGAACACAATTCCCATTAATTCAAAAAACAGTTTGAAATGTGGACTCAGACCGCAGCAGACTTTTCTATTTTATATCAGTCCATCTCAGATGAGCTCAGGCCCCAGTTGGTTTAATTTTTCTAATTTTTCAATCTAATAGAGATGCAAACTTTTATTGGAGCAAACTCAACAGATAAAGGCCCTGTTTATTGGTGGGATATGAATAATTTGGCAGATATTCTTAAGATAAATATTGGCCATGAATACCCCATATATTGGCTTTAATACTGGCAGAATGCACAATATACCATCATTGTTAACCTTATTGACACCAAATGTCCACTTTTACAAATCAGTACAGTGATTTATGAAAGATATAAAAGGCTGATTATCTTGTTTCACACTAATTTCTTACAGTAATGGACTGTAAATATTTAAGACCCTGGTCAGTTTTAGTTGAGTAAAAGGCATTGTGGTCTTGACAAAAATTGTTATTCATCTCTTATTTTTATGGTTGACCTTTAGGGCTGTTTTCCCTTAATTGCTGTAATTCTGTATCACCTTTGGAAATATTATTGCATAAAAACTTGTTTGTTTCTTTCTTTCTTTCTTTATTAAGATCCCCATTAGCACTTGCAAAAGCATTGGCTATTCTTCCTGGGGTCCAACACACAAAGTCAGACAAAATACACACAACACAAACAAGCAAAGTTGACAACAAAAAATACACAGCTCCTCATAAAGTATACAAACATATACATAAAGAAGTAACCAAAAATGGTCTTTCATTTGTTTAAATGTCCAATTAATCTACACCAATTTTAACAGTCCAGGCCAAATCTCACAAATTGTCCATCCATCCATCCATCCATCCATCCATATCGCTCATTCCTGTCAGGGACAGGGGCCTGGATAATTTCCAAGCTGACACTGAGGGCTGCACAGAGAGAGACAAGCAATTATTCAGGCTCACTGTCATACCAAAAGGTAATTTGGTCAACAGTCAATCTAATGAACATGATTTTAGTCTGTGGGAGGAAGCCAGCATGCAGTGGGAGAAGATGCAAATGGCACACAGCAATGCCCCGACCAACATGGGTGCCATGGTGGTGCCCTTTTATAAAATGTTAAGAATTAAAACAAGGAGAAGTAGGCTAACCTTCCCACCTCCAATAAAGTAGATTGTGAGAAAATAAATGCACCTTAAAGACTTTTTTGTTGTAACAAGTATTTTTTTTTTTTTTGCCGAGGCCCTGCCACACCATTACAGCACCACTGCTCTGGGCGTCGCTCGACCAGCAGCAACGTTAATTTAGCACCACCGAAGAAGAAGAGACACAGGATATGACGTCGCGGTGTGACGTAGCCGTTGTGGCTGTAAAATGGCGTCCGTATCATGGTAGTCAAAACAACGCACGGCCCCAGAGTAAAAAATCGAAATAAAGAAAAGTAAAGCCTCTACAAGAGAAATAACAGCCACCGGGGCACATATTACAGCTTAGTGAGGTAAGTTTGTTCTTTAATAGACTAATTTATGTAATTTAAAGGTGTTTTCATCGTTACTATCACAGCCTGTGCTCGCAGCTGAAGTAAACATTGTGTTGGTTAAAGTCTGTGTGTTTCTTTTTTCTGTTCAGTCAGCAGCAGCAAGAAGACAAAATGGAGGGTAAATATATTTCTTCTTCTCTCGTTGTTGAGCTGTGGATTGTATAAAAGGCTGAATTTGGTGTTTTTACTTTGTGGTGACAGGCTCGGTCACGACGGAGCAGAACAACAACTCTGAGGGGATCGTGGGTCTGGACGAGCCCAAGAAGATGACCAGGGAGGACTGGAGGAAGAAGAAGGAGCTGGAGGAGCAGAGGAAGCTGGGAAACGCTCCAGCTGAGGTGGACGAGGAGGGAAAGTAAGTCTGCAGGGAGAAATAGTCCTACAGAGGGTCGCCATGTGGCATTATTCTTTAAATAGAACACCTACAAAGGCACAGAAATACCAAAACACAATAATTTACAGAGGAAATGTAACACTTGATCCTATGTTCACAGTGATGAGAAAACACTTGTCATGTGTGGAACTGTGAATATACTCTTCTTATATTGTCCAATACCCCATCTATATACTCCCAATGTAGTCACTTCATTATAAGGATTGGAATCGAAAACCAAATCCCCTTGTGAATCGTTAACAGCTCCATCAAAGTATCGATATCATGAGTTTTTCGCCAATCATTTCCCTTATCTACCCCTCCACTGAAGGGCTTGATAAGAGAATAGGGACCTACTGCACAACCTTAAGTTAGTGGAAACACCAGCAACTTACAGTAGCAGTTATCTCTGCTGTGACATGTGTTTGACATTGTTGACACTGAAAAGCCACAGGACATTTGCCCACAAGGAAAATCTGCAGGAATCAGTAAGGGAATTAATAAAGTATTGAATTGATTAGCAGGACCGTTAATAGCATTGGTGTCAATAAAATCTTATCAATTCCCATACCTAATTCATTCGGAGCATCCTTTAGCTGCTTTTTAAAAAAAATCATTGTGTTTATTTAGACAGTTAAAAAAAACACAAAGCACATAGAAACCTTAAAAAAAGCATGTTTGTGGGAGTAGTAGAAGCCTGCAAATGCCAGATACAGACAACACACAAGAGACAATGAAAGGTAAATACCAAACTACCAAAAATTAATATCAAGCATCAGATATAAAGTGCAACAATTTCATACAAAGAAACAAAAATGGAACAAGGAACACACGTAGTAATCGTAAATAGTTTACATTTTAATTTTGGGGCATGGCTACTGCTCCTGTTCATGTTGAGGTCATCAAAACATTCATTTGTCTATTCTTTTATACGGGCAATGACAACAAGGAAGCATTAAATGAATGCATTTGTTTCACTAGATAGCTCCCTGATATTTCATCAAAAATGGATAGAGATGTTTTATTGGATGGAAAAATGATTCAGATGACTGAGCGTGGCTGATCAGATTAGATCAGAAAATGCAGATTTTCACATCATTTTAATAACAGGCTTCTCCAGTTAGCTGTAGTTCTGTAGGTGGAAATAGCTTATCCCGTAGGTCAGAGGGGAATGGTGTAGTGGTGTAAGATGTTAAAAAGGCAGCAGTGACTCAAAGCATTGCCACAACGATATGCAGAAGAGCATCAATGAGTGCACAACACATCAAATCTAGAAGCAGATGAGGGTACAGCTGCAAAGAAACCACTGCGGGCACCCCTCCTGTCAGCTAAGAACAGAAAGCTGAGGCTGCAGCTTCTACAGGCTCATTAGAGTTGGACAGTCGAACATTGGAAACATTGATGAGTCTTGACAGTCAGATGGTTGGGTCAGAAATTGGCAAAACCAACGTGGAGGCATGGATCCATCCTGCATTATATCAATGCTTCAGGCTTGTGCTGTTGTAACGGTGTGAGGGATATTTCCATGGCACCCTTTGGGCCTTTAGCATCGTTCAAACACTACAGCCTGCCTGAGTGCTGTTCCCCTCCTCTCATGATCTCAGTGCATCAATGGATACTTCCACCAGGATAATGCTCCATGTCCTAAATTTTTTAAAATCTTTTTCTTCTCTCAGGGACATCAACCCTCACATCCCACAGTACATTTCGTCAGTGCCCTGGTACATCGATCCGTCCAAGAGGCCTACACTAAAGCATCAGAGGCCCCAGAGTGAAAGAGAGAAGCAGTACTCAGCCATTGGAGACTGGTACAAGAGAGGAGTACAAGAGGTAGGGACGAATAACTTCTTACTTAAAGGGACTGTGAGGAGTTTCAAAGTAATCAAAAAAAAGTCTCACTTTTAGATGCCTGATTGAAATACACACTTTAAGATGAGTTTTATAGCATCAAAATAGGTTATCTATAAATGCTATTCCTTAGCTTCGTGGTCGGGTCGGACGGGGCTGGACTGGCCTGGATACTCAACTTCAGGAACAAGACAATTAAAACTAGAGCAAATTTATATTATTCAGACACGTCTTAGAGCACCGGGCTGTAAGTAGAGATATATAGTCAGCTACAAAACTACGATACTAAGTTTTCCAAAAATTGCTTGTTGTCACACATCAGAAACTACCACTATGTAACTAGAAAAAGATACATTACCTTGTCGTTTTATATCCTGTAAGTTATAGAAAACAGAAGTTGTAAAGCAATGCAGAGTTCTGAGGAAGGTCCGAACTGCATTCATTAGCATCACAACAAACACGCTTTGGCTTGGGTCTCATCTTTTGGTGTGTTCCAGTTGTAGTCAGAAGTAGGAATGTTTGAGTTCCGAGTAGGAAACTGCAACTGGAACGTTCTCTTGAAGTCGGAATTTCCTACTGGGAACTCGGTGAAACCTCGCCACCTCCGAGTTGACAATCTAAGATGGATGCCCCCAGTGTGAACAGTTATTTAGCTCCTGTAATAATCAATTTATTTGCACTTCTGACTGGGGTGTGTCACTCTAGATCAGCTGTATACATAGTATTGTTAGACTTATATTTACAAAAATGCTGCCATAGTGATAATCACATTCTTCATGTGATATTTATGAACAACAACACAGGGCGTGCTAACAACAGCTAACAATAGCCTGGTAGATTGGCATGTTTTTTTCCAACTTCAACTGGAACGCCGCTAAGTCGGAGATGATGTCACTCCCAGTTCCGAGGTTACTGAAACGCAGCATTACAACAGTCGCCGTGCGTGCTCATGGGTAGCAGAGTCTTAATGTTGCCGGTAATAGATTCTCCTCGTAGCACCTTTAATACCAGTGAAAATTAGCTTCATAATTAATCCCTCTTTGATTCCCTCCTCAGACTGCTGTCGTCACTAAATATCGGAAAGGGGGCTGTGAAAACTGCGGTGCCATGACACATAAGAAAAAAGACTGTTTGGAGGTAAGCTGTTAAAAAAGTCTTTAGTAATCAGAGTTTAAACTCTATAATCATGAAAGAGGGGAATGAAACAAATCTTTGCTTTGCTTCAACAGCGACCAAGAAAAGTTGGGGCAAAGTTCACAGGCACCGGCATCGCTCCAGATGAACACAGTCAGATTCAGCTCGACTTAGACTATGACGGGAAACGTGACAGGTGGAACGGGTACGACCCGGAGGAACACCAGCGAATCGTGGAAGAGTACGCCAAAGTAGATCTGGTAAGCAGCCCTGGGGTTGTTTATGCTCAGTCCAAATGCAGGTGGGAAGTCAGGCTGGGCAATATGGAGATGAAACACTAACTTGTTTGTGTGTGTGTGGATTGGCAGTCCAGTCTGTTCCTTTTAGATGTAACTTCCTCATTTAAAGCTGGGGTTGGCGATTTGATTTAGATACACTTTTTGTAATACTGGTTAAAATGGTCTTTATGACCCGATGGTAATCAACGCATGTGTTCTTAAAACAGAGCGAAAAATATCCGCTATCTACAGCAGGAGTAAAACAGGGAAAACCCCAACCAATAATCATGCCGGGACACCTGTTTTTAAACCAATCAAATCCCATCGGCATTCTGCCTGCCTACTGCGTGGACATTTTCTCGGCGTGCACAGACTCGGTGCACGTAGCCGAGCTCATACGTATCAGAGTCCGCTGGAGAATGCTGGAGAAAGGCGGAGCCCTGAGGAGATGCTACTTTCAAATTCATGCTAGTTTTCCAAAATCGCCAACCCCAGCTTTAATAGATCACCACAAATCTAGAATGAAAAAAATTAGTGTGATTCTTGTACACATTAAACAGTACTGATACTAGTTTGGTACAACAGCTGCAGAAACAGGAGTCAAGAATTCTCAATACTGACCAGCTTTTCCTTACACTCTAGTCTGTTATTTAACCTGAACTCTTTTAAACCAGGAAAACCTCATTCAGATTAAGAATCTCACGATAAGAGTAATGCCTTAGTAATGAGGCACCCAGGCCAAGAATGGCAGCAGCACATAAACTGTCACGGACCGAAAGAATTACAAGCAAAGAACAATCAGTCGAGGGTCACAGAGCAGCATGCCATCAGTCAAAACATTTACAGCCAGAACCATATTTCTCCAAAGACTTCGATCTACTATGAAACAAATCTGAACAGATTTACTTCCCAGGACATAAATTCTCCCAACAGCAGATGCCAAGCTGCAAGAGAAGCAGATCTGAAGCTTCTTTTACTGAATTCAAGACTTACTTTGAAACAAATGACAAAAGAAAGTTTTGTGCTTGAGACATAATGGGAGAGTGTCCCATATGGCACTTTTTAAAGATATTTTTGGGGCTTTTTTGCCCTTATTCAGAGATTAATACAGTGGATCGACTGAGACAGTGGAGATAGAGAGTGGAGTATGACAAATTCAGCTGCCTTAATGTACATGGGCACACTGAGAGCTGCCAGGCTATGTTTGGAAAGTGCTTGAGCTTGATACAGGGTGCTCAATAGTGCTTGAAATGTAAAGTATTCTCTTGTAATAAAGGTCAGACTAAAAAGCGTGTGAGAACATGATGAAGAGACTTTTACATGTGTTGGATGAACCTGAAGATCCCCTAATGCCAACATGAGTCCTTTCCTGCAATTGATTATTTCTTTAAGCATGATATTGTTGCTTAGGAACAATTTTAGCTCCCTTTTAAATGTAACGCCGTTATGGTTTGCCTGATATTATCTACAATAAAATCTTGATCAGTGGTTGAATTTTATCTTGACTTGAAGAAAACAGCTGTACTTAAGTAATTTTAGCAGTATTAGATTAGCTAACCGCTCTCATACACCAATGACTGTTTACAAATTGTCAAAGATGGCAAAGCAACTCTTCAATTCAGAGTCCAGTGATGCACTTACTGATTTTTTATTAAACTTCATTGCTCCTTGGTAGACAGAATCCAAGTTTTAACATATTTAGAAAAGTCACACACATTTTAAAAAAACATAATTGATTAAGAATAATTGCAAACTCCTACACCTATCCAAATTTCTGAAAAAGTAGAAAGAATAACAAATGTTCCTTACTCTTCTATACCACCTTTTTCAAAGTAACTAAATCTTAAATATATTATTGTTTTGTGGTAGCAAAGGGCTGAAATTTGGTAATCTACTGTCATACTTCACACTAAAAGAGACCAACCCTTGTCTTATTCACACATTTTTTTATCAACATTTGAAAATTCTTTCCTCTCAACAGTTATTTCAGTTAAAACTCTGGATCACGATATGATGTTTTGCTTCCTGTTTCCACCTGAATGTGACCATGTTTTTGTTTCTGCCTCTCAGGCCAAACGGACTCTGAAGGCGCAGAAGCTTCAGGATGAGCTGGCCTCTGGAAAACTGGACCCAACGGTAAGTTTGAGACAGTTTTTGATTTGTGTTTGTGTGCATTTAAAAAAAAAAAAATTACAGAGACTTTTTTAGCTAACATTGAACTCCTGAAATTGAACCCTGCAGGAGCGGGAGCACAACAGTGAGGATGAGGATGAAGACAAATATGCAGATGACATCGACATGCCCGGTCAGAACTTCGACTCCAAGAGACGAATCACTGTCAGGAATCTGCGTATCAGGGAGGACACGGCTAAAGTAAGAGATTACATGTTGATTTTGCCTTTTATCTAAATGTTACAACTCAAATTTGTCATGGTTGGTGTTTTATCACTCACTTTTATACTTAACAGTCAGAGTTAGAGAAAAGATACCATGCACATGTCCAATAATCAGATCTTGGTGTTTTTTTCTCACAGTACCTGAGGAATTTGGATCCAAATTCAGCGTACTATGATCCAAAGACCCGAGCTATGAGAGAGAACCCGTACTCCAACACCGGCATGAACCCAGACGAGTATGTTTCTTCATCTCAAGATCATGAATATCAATATTTCCAGAGTTATTTTTCAAAAAAGTTTCCATTAAAATGCTTCTGAACTGTTTTTTTTTCTGACAGAGTCGGGTATGCCGGAGACAACTTTGTCCGTTATTCTGGGGACACGATCACCATGGCTCAAACTCAGCGTAAGTCGACACATTTTTTTTGTTTTAGAAACTGCTTTTATTACACATGTGATGGACAGCATACTTATATCCCATTAAGTCATATATATGATGTGCAACACACAGAAGTAAAGCATGATCTGTTTCTTAAGTGTTAAGATGGGTATATTGTGAAGTGTCAGCGACAGAGGGAAAGAACAGAATTGTGCTTTTAGCAAACTTCTCCTGTATTCATCAGCTGTAACCCAGTGTTGCCAGATTTTTCTACTGAAATAAGCAACTAGATCATTAAAACAAACCCAAAACAAGCATCCTATAAACATATATACACATACATTAACATTACATGACATTTGTTCTTACTTGGCTCTTAATTTACTTCTTCAACATCCTTTTGTTTGGAGGTGAAACATCCTTTTCTTTATACAGAAGTGAAGGAGAGGCTACTGTTATAACTATGTTATGACTAAAGCGTCTGTCTAACCTTGATTTCTGTAACCAAACAGACGTAGCCAGGCTTTTGTCAAAGTTTTATGTTGCTTCTCTATAGCTGTGTTATGGTAAAAACAGTAAAAGACATTAGAAATGCATGTTATTCTATTAGTTTTAGGTGGAAACATCTCCCTCTCTTTGCCCCTTTTACAGTAAAATTTACATTTGTGCTTAGAGAGGGACAAAATAGTTTGTGTAACTTCTGAATTGACTTTATATCAGTAGTAGAGTGTGCATCAGATCCCTCTTGAGTTTGCGGGCACAACAAGCCAAAATGATCAACTGTACTTTTGGAGCAAGCCCAAAAAACACAATATTTACAAGCAACTTTTCAAGAAAAAGAAGCCCAAAGTGGCTTATAATTAGCAGACCTGGCAGCTATGCTTTAGCCTCCACTGTGGAAAATTGGAACGAGTACAGAGCTACAGAAAAAATGGTTCACAGAGTCATGATAAATGCAATACATTGGTAAACTGTGTCTGTGTGGTCACACATGTGCTACCACGTTCTTCCAAATACATAAAAAAAACACTTTTTCAAATCATATTTCCTGCCCCAATAAAGGGTAAAGAAATAGAAGGATGATCACCTTCCCTTCTATAACTGCTTTGTAACATGTTATTTCCTTCTTTGTTCATTCCCGATGGCCAATTCTTCACCCTGTCACAGTGTTTGCCTGGGAGGCCTACGAGAGAGGCTCTGAGGTCCATCTCCAGGCCGACCCCACCAAGCTGGAGCTGCTGCACAAGTCCTTCAAGGTCAAGAAGGAGGACTTCAAGGAAAAGCAGAGGGATGGCATCCTGGAGAAGGTACGCTGCAGACATCCTTATTCTTTATTCTATATGTCACTGTGCAGAATGGGTTTGTTAACTAAAGGTCAGGATCTGTCACAGTTTAAGGAACGTCAAACGAATCATCCAAGATTGATTTAAGACCACAGTGTTTAAATTGGTGCCCGAAGCTATGAATGTGGTCTATAACTGTCTAAAATAGTTGGGCCCAAAGGGTATCTAATAGTCATCCCTACTGACCTAATTAATCCCCAAGGGGAAATGAGGTAGTTTCAGCTGATCTTAGACAGGAAATAAAATTGATTAGCATGAAACTTTAAATTAAACATTAAGCCAGCAAGTAATAAATGAAGTAATCAGTCTTTAGACTATATAAACTTTGTTATGAAGGAAAAAATAAGTCAAAGTGAGACTATAATCAAAAGCAGAAAATTTACACTTTTAACTTTGACCATATTTACAATATGAACAACAACAAATAAGTGAATTTTCCCATGATGAAAATGTCATGGGTCGGAAATACTTCAATAAGAATCAAAAATCGAAGTCACACACCAAACTTAAAGGCACAGAGAGTGATTGATACAACTTTCATTTGTTTTGTTTTCTGTTTATTTGATTTCTTTTCTGTAGTTTGCACAAGATATATGGTTTCTTTAAGTTTTGCATTTTAATATCATTGGTTGTCATGCAGTTATGTTTAAGTTTAGGATTTTGTATATCATAAATGCAGAAGAACACATCGAGAATGTTGAAGTCCGAATTCAAGTGATTATGAATTATTTGTAAGTAAGATTGAATGATCACATATTCCACATAATTTGTTGATATAGCTGTAGGAATGGTTTGGTTATTTATATTAAAATACATAATGTCTTATTTTAAACCGTTTTAACTTTGGCTTTAGGAAGTTATTTTGGTTTTATTGGTTTTGATTTGTATGGGTTTTCTAGTATGTTTTTGGTCAGTTATGTATTTTGATGTTGCATTAGACAAAGGGAGGGTGTGCAGTAAAAAGAACATCACTTTTGACTGTATACCTGTACTCAATTTTTAATGGATTATTAGTATGTAGTTATTTTATGTGTTTTGGACCCCAGGAAGAGCAGCTGTGGTCCAATGCCAAAGCTGATAGGGATCCTAATAAGCAACAATTAGGCTAAATTGAGCAAAAACTCTGCTGTGCTTATTGTTAAGTGTTAAAAAGGTCTCCCAAAGTCCTGAATTTGATTTTAAAAGTCAGGATTATGGATGAAAACTTTAAACGGAGTTCCTCCCTGTTCTGAATCTGAAGTGGCTTTATTATTCAGAAGGTCAAAGTGTCTCACTGATGGTGTTTGTGTCTCTGTCTGTGATGATCAGTACGGAGGTGAAGAGCACTTGGATGCACCGCCACGGGAGCTGCTCTTGGCCCAGACTGAGGACTACGTGGAGTATTCTCGTCACGGTGCCGTGCTGAAGGGGCTGGAGAAGGCCGTGGCTCGCTCTAAGTACGAGGAGGATGTGCTTATCAACAACCACACAGTAAGGGCAGCAGAACAGACCGCAACGCTTGTTTAAGATCTCATTTAATGTCCTGAAAACATGTTTTAATGTGAAATTCTCTGCCTGTAGTGTATTTGGGGCTCCTACTGGAAAGATGGCTTCTGGGGGTACAAGTGCTGCCACTCCATGGTCAAACAGAGTTACTGCACCGGAGACGTTGGAATTGGAGTTGTGAGTAAACAATCTCAGTGTAAAAAAGCTCTGTTTGATGCTCCAAGTGCATCTGCTTTTCTAATGCCTGTCCTTCTTGTCTGAAAATCTGAAGACAAACCAAGACTGTGTCCCGTTTGAAGACGGGCTGGTCGAGCAGCAGGAGGAAGAGGAGCCAAAGTCCCTGCTGGAGGTGAGTGACACTGAGAGGATTTCAGCTTCATGTCTGCTGTTTCTACCTCTGCCAGGGAAGTTAAAGCATCTGTTTGCCTTTGTCAAAAACTCAGGAACAAAGTTTGATTACATTTTCAGGGTGTTGGTCTCGGCACAAAAGAGGAGTGATCTGATTTTAGTGGTGATCTAAATTCAGATTCAGATCCAGGATTTTTTTTCAAGGATTTGTTGACAGTGCAAGACAGTTTTCCACATTTTAAATGTATTTTTTTGGGCATTTTTGCGCCTTTATTGATAGGAGAGAGACGGCGGATAGGCTTGTGAAAGGGGTTAAGAGAGTAGGGGAAGACTATCTGCAAACTGATCACTGGCGGGATTTCGAACCCTGACCGGCAGAAGTATGTACATGGGACATGTCTGGTTGCTAAGCACTCCGCCAAACCAGCACCCTACAGTTTTCCCATATTTGACAAAAACTTACCAGCAATGTTTGAAATGCTATGGATAGGTGAGCATCTAGTATTAATAGATAGTATCAAGTCTTAATAATTATTTTTATCCATAAAGTGCTTTTCAAAGACTCAAAGACACAGTACATGGAACAAAAGTACAAACAATGCAAAAGAGAAGTAGCTTAAGAGATCAATGTCGAAGTCATTGTGGTTATTTATTTAGTTGTTTATTTTTTTTTCATTTTACTTTCACTTATAAATATTTAAATATGAATAAAAAAGAGATCCAAGAGAGAGTATTAATGGACACATAGCATTCAGGGAAGTTCTACACACACTCAGCACATACCTCCGTCAGCGCCACAGTCCTCATTCGTATTGTGATTTTCACCATAAATATTAGTCCTACCTTTATTTCATCTAAATGTTTAGATTCCTTGACCATGGAAACATAACATTTGCAGTTGGATTCATAATGATATGTATTTTAGTTCAGTAGTTGTCATGAAAATGTCATTTTTAGTCATGGTGGATCCAGACAGTGATCTGGATCACTCCCAAAGTCTAATCTTTTGTTCCTTGTCCCAATCGGGACATTTCCTGAAAATTTCATTAAAATCCGTCCATAACTTTTTGAGTTCTGTTGCTAACAGAGAAACAAA
Organism: Scarus forsteni; assembly: GCA_036419115.1. Classification (NCBI taxonomy): domain Eukaryota; kingdom Metazoa; phylum Chordata; class Actinopteri; order Labriformes; family Labridae; genus Scarus; species Scarus forsteni. The sequence continues at coordinate 2,964,090 of JAZDUH010000395.1, forward strand.
TAAACAAACTACAGATGTTGGCGGTAACATTACCTCCTTGACAGAGCTATAAACATGTTGAAAAGTTGATTCTTAAGTGATGATTTAAAGTTGGTTTGGTTGGAGCAGTTTTGTGTGTGAGGGGGGAGAGAGTTCCAGAGGGGGCAGCAATGGAGAAGGCGCCATCCCTCAAGGTTTGGTGCTTGGTTCTGAGGGGGGGTGTGAGGAGGACCATAGATTAGGAACTGGAGTGTGAGGATGGAGGGGTCCTGATGGTTAAGGGCTTTGTGGGCCAAGAGTAGGATTATTATTATTACTTTTTAATGAAATGTATAAAAAAAGGCAGGTAAATAGGTTTCAATCTTAATTATCTAATCTTAATCTTAATTAAAGTTATAGATTCCAACAATTATGAAAAAGTAAGATAACAATGAATGCACCACATACCATGTTGTGTTTTTTTGTCCACTGGATTTATCAGATATGGGGAACAGTTTAGTGTTTGCAGTTGTATTTGGGCTACAAAATTACATGTTCATATCTGCTTATTTATTTCTAAATACTGTCTATTAATACATTTTCCAAATACTATTTAACAATTATGAACCTTAGTTAGTTGTTTTTCTCAATTATTATTGACAACATGATTAGAATGTTATACTCAGAAAAATAAACTTAATGTCCAGAGGGAAAAAAATCAGTGAGTAAGTGAGTTAAGTAATCAAATAATCCCTATCAATAAAAATAATCTGAGCTATGTTTTTTGGCATCATCAAGCACCCTTGTTTTGACTCGTATATTTCATATCTGGCAAGGCTCAGGCATAACACCATACCTGCAGTGAACTATCAGTCAATTTGAAGCCCAGAAGCAGTCACCATTTTTTCTAGTTCATTGTCAGCTGCTTTTATTTATTTTGTTTTTACATTAAGCCAAAGAGAGATTTTACAATATCCTCAGATTTGGCGATCTCTGGTTGTTGGTAAATAAATCTGTTAGTGTTCTCGTCAGTACTCCTCTCGCTCAGCAGGAGGAAAACTGTCTAGTCTGTTGTTAATTGATCTCATGTGTGCCGTCTCTCATGTTTACGACGCCTGTCAAGACTAAAATAGAAAAAAGTTGTTGTGAGGGCTTGATTCCAGAACTGTTGTTTCAATCCTCAGATGCACCGAGATAAAATGAAGGAGAAGAAGAAGAAAAAGAAGAGCAAGAAGAACAAGAAGCGTCACTCTGACAGCAGCGACTCGGAGGACGAGGAGAAGAAGAAGGAGAAACTGAAGAAGGTAGAGCTGTCTGTCTTTCGGTTCCTCTGTCTGTCTGTCCTCTGCGGCTCACGTTTTAGAGACTGATCCAGTTTGACTCCATCTTTCAGGCGCTGGAGGCCGAGGACAAGAGGCTGAAGCACGTAGAGGCCATAATGCAGGTGGACGAGAGGAAGAGGCCGTACAACAGCCTGCTGGAGGTGAAGGCGCCGACTGAAGAGGAGATGGAGGCTTTCAGGATGAAACGCTGCCGACCAGATGATCCCATGGCCTCGTTCCTGGGACAGTAGCCTCGTGTAAATATCTGCAGACTGGTTTTATCTCTCCCAAAGGACTCTACAAGAGCTGCTGCTCTGTGAAATAAAAGTTACACAGTGTGTAAATTAAAGAGCTTCAAGGTTGTTATCATAATGGCAAAAATATGTACAGTCTTTTTAGAGTGTTTTTGTTTTTACGCTGAAAGTTGGACGATTATTTTAGGACATTTTCTTTGAACCTGTTTTCTTTAAGATTTAAACTGAGTTTGTTCAACATAAATACTCACTGTATTTAATGGTATTAATACATCACCTTTGTAATAAAACATGAGTTGGTCCAAACACCAGTAAGAGTTTTAATTTCATTTTAATGGGTGTAACAGTATATGCACTGACTGAGAGGAATACAACACACATCAGGGGTGATCAAACAATGTCCCTCTGCAAACTCCAAAAACCAAATTAAGTAAGGCCACTGTCAGAGCATGAAGCTTGTGCTTGACTGATCAACTTAGACAAATGGATTTCAGCATTTAGTAGATGCACAAACTATACCTATATTTAATTGTATACAATACAAAAACAAGATTTTTTTTTTTTATTTGATGCATGCAACATGGTTTTAAAAAAGCTGGGACAGGGACAACAACGTACTACAGTTGTTGAGGAATGCTCAAACACTTGTTTGTACCATTCCACAGGTGAACAGGTTTATATAGAAATGGGTTAGAGTCATGATTGGGTATAAAAGAAGCATCCCAGGCGGTGCTGGTTTGGCGGAGTGGTTAGCAACCAGACATGTCCCATGTACATACTTCTGGCAGTCTGGGTTCGAATCCAGCCTGTGACCAGTTTGCAGAGTGTCTTCCCCTACTCTCTCACCCCCTTTCACAAGCCTATCCACTGTCTCTCTCCTATCAATAAAGGCACAGAAAACACATTAAAAAAGGAGCACCCCATAAAGGTTCAGTGGTTCACCACTTTGTGAACAACTGTCTGAGCAAATGGTCAGACAGTCTAGGAACAAAGTTTTGCGATGTGTAGTTGCAAAAAATGTCGGGATTTCATCATCTCTACTCCATAATGTTATCAAAAGATTCAGACGGAATAAATGTGTTGACTTTCTCAAAATCTGCACGTCTGCAGAAAGGCTAAACAACATTGAAAATCTGTGATCTTTGACACCTCAGGCAGCACTGCATTAAAAAATATTGTGTTAAGGACGTCACCACGTGGGCTCAGGAACTCTTCAGAAAGCCACTTCCATTTAACACAGTTCATCTCAACATCTACAAGGTCACGGTCATATTCTACCATGCAAAGTCAAAGCCAAATGCTGCATTTACATCAGAACTACAAAGAGGGAAATAGCAATCCCATCACATCCCAGCTACAGGAGTTCCAGTTTCAAGCTGGTGAAGGAAGTCCAACTTGGGAGTAGGAAATTCCAACCAAAGGAGGTGTTCCCTGTGACGTGTCTAACTTACAACTTGTAATATCTCAGTTCTGAGATTAACTGGAACGCGAAACGAAACACCAGCAGCTTCTCTGGGCCTAAGCTCAACTGAGATGGACTGAGGCAAAGTGTAAAAGTCTGCTGTGGTCTGAGTCCACATTTCAGACTGTTTTTGTAAATCATGGACCTGGTGTCCTCCTAGTTAAAGAGGAAAAGGACCATCAGACTGTTATCAGAGCAAAGGTCAAAAGAAAGCATCTGTGAAGGTATAGGTGTGTTAGTACCCATGGCATGGGTAACTTGCACATCTGTGAAGGCACCAATAATACTTAAAGGCACAAACAGGTTTTGGAGCAACATATGATGCCATTCAATGTCTTTTTCTGGGATGTCCCTGTTTATTTCAATAAGACTGTAAAGACTCATTCTGCATGTTACATCAAGCAAGGCGGAGAAAGAATTCCACCTTCAAAGCTTCAACAATTAGCATCATTAGTTCCCAAATCCTTACTGAGTTTTGTAAAAAGAAAAGTTGATTCAACACAATGGTAACATGTCCCTGTCCCTGCTTTTTTGGAATGAGTTGCAGGCATCCGAAAGAGTTAATACTTACAAAAAGGATTTGCAAATCATTGTATTCTGTTTTTATTTACATTTAACACAACATCTCAACTTCATTGGAATGGGCTTCGTGCATGTTTCCACCAGAATAAGCCAAAGCACAGCCCAGTCAGCTCAAAAACCATCATTTACTTAATTTTGTGCATCCTTTTCCCTTGTCTTTGTTATTTTCCTTTTAAAAACCTGCAGCACAGCCTCTGGTTATGTAACACCTTTTTCTCACATGGTTGCTGTTAAAGGTGAAGACGGTAGATTTTCAAGCACAGCGCTCTGCCTCTCCCAACAGCTGGAACTTTTTTATTGGTCTCTCGGCTCTTGGCTCTGCTGCTCAGTGATAAACACAAACACATCCTGTAAAATTCATAGACAGTGCTCTCCATACGCTCTGGCAGACCACGCCATGCTGCTTTTTGTGTAACTTTAAAGAAAGTGAGCAGAGAAAGCTGAAGATGTAACTTTATCATGGTTGTGCACAGAAGAGTAGAGGGCTCTTGGTCAGGAGTTTTCCCATCATCCTTCTTTCCCATCGTATAAGTTGATGCGTCACCACTTCAGTGCACTGACTTGTATTTAATGACTTCATGGTGAAAGTATTTTTTGGCAGTGCTCTTACAGGGCGGATGTCATGGACTCTGATTCTGTGGGCTGCACATTTCTCCCTGCAGAACCTCTGCTGAAGAATGCCATCTCACCAGAATACTGCAAAAACATGTCGAGGAGTTTGTGCTCTCTCGTGCAGGAAAAGGAGCGGGAGAGAGCTGGAAGATGCCCGTGTGTGTAATCTACCAGCTGGTGAGTTATTATTCTACATTTTTAGTGTATCTCTTTACCAAGCATGTGCAGAAACAAACTGTGGGCGCTGCTCTCTGCTTTGGGGATAGTAGAAGCTTGAGTGTGGAGTCATGGAGTGAAGCTGACTGAAATGTTTTTATCTGACCAACAGAAAAATGGTAGCAGTCTGTTAGTCTGTCATTTTCAGCTTTACTCTTTTGGTAACATGATGTTTTTATCTGTTGATGAGATTTTAATCAGTGCAAGAAGACAAAAGTTGAACAGAAATCACAACAAGCCTTTTGAAGATCCCGAATCCAGCAGCAAAGAATGACTGTAAGATTTGATGGAGACTTGTGACCTCCTCTCTGTTCACATTTGTGTCCTGTAATACATTTGTGCAAAAACTGAGAGGAAACCCTACAAGGAATGTTTTACGAAATCCAGATTGAAACGGGGTTACACAGTGGTGCAGCAGGTAGTTCAGCAAGAAGTTCTCCAGTTCAATCCCTGATCGGTCAGGGCCTTTTTGTGTGATGTTTGCATTTCCTTTCTGTGCATGCTTGGGTTTTTTCCCAGGCACTCCGGCGTCCTCCCACAGACCAAAAACATGCTCATCGTGTTAACTGTTGTCTCCAATTTGCCCTTAGGTGTGAATGTGAGCGTGAATGGTTGCCTGTCTCTCTATGTGGCCCTGTGATTGACTCGTGACCAGCCCATGCTGTGCCCCACCTTTGACTCTTAAGAATCTTTAGACGCAAGCGCAAAGTTTATGTTCAGTAGGTTCATGAAATACTGCATTTCTCTGGCAAAAATTGTCCTTAAAGGGACTGTGAGGAGTTTCTAAGTAATTACAAAAAAGTCTTTTAGATACAGTCCTGCTCAGTATTATTGGCACCCCTTCATTATTTGCATTACTTTAACAATATCTTCAGGACTAAATTGAAATGTTCAAAATTCATGTCATCAGGATCTTTTAATTGAAGGTCCAAAATACTTGCACAAAAAAAACCCCAACATTTTTACATGTTACATATTGTGATTTCAAAGAGAGAACTGAAAAAAAGCATGTGCATCAATAATGGCACCCCTCTTCAGTATTTTGTTGCACTCCCTTTGGCACTGATGACAGCCTCCAAATGCTTCTTGTAGACATCTATAAGCTTCTTGTACTTCTCAGCTGGTATTCTCTCCCACTTCTTCCTATGCAGATTGTTCAAGCTCTTGAATATTTGCAGGTTCCTTTTCCCCAATGGCAGATTTCAGCCATACCAAAGATATTCAGTCAGATTGAGATCAGGACTCATTGCTGGCCATTTTAAAACAGGCCATTTTTTTCCTTTTCAACCATTCCTGCGTGCTTTTGCATGTGTGCTTTCGGTATTTGTCTTGCTGGAGGGCCCACGATCTTCGACTCAAACCAAGTGTTCTTACACTGGGTGGGACATTTCGCTCTAAAATTTCTTGATAATTCTCTGATTTCATGATTCTTGTGATACGGTCAAGGCCTCCAGTACCTGATGCAGCAAAGCAGCCCCAAACCATTATGGAACCTCCACCATGCTTAATTGTTGGTAGGGTGTTCTTTTCCTTGTAGGCTTTAAGTGGTTGCAATTACAACTGCCTATTCTAAATATGACTGCATGATCATAGTGGCTAATGACGTATAATTTACAAAACTCAGTATGTGAACATTACTTCTGCCAAGTTTGAGTCTGATAAAGTGATGCAGAGCAAAGTTAGAGAGGTTTGTAAGGAACCGTTTGTACTGTCACATTGTGTACTCAAACTTCATGGGTGCCAATAATGATGAGTAGGACTGTACATGTTTCTACCGGTCAAGGTTTGACTTCAGCCTGTGGTCGGTTTGCAGAGTGTCCTCTGCTTCTCTCTCTTGACCTTCCTCACAAACTTGTCAGTCACAAATACTGTCTCTCCCTAAAAATGCCCCCCCAAAATCCTTAAGCATATATATAAGAATGAGAGCAGATATGATTTCCATTGATAAAGAGACAGTTCTTCTAAGTTTCCATGAAAATCTGACTTCTGATCAAAACTAAAAACTCAAGCAGATGTTGTTGTGGAGACATTTTGGAACAAATTGAAGGAAACCAATTTTTTAGAAGGAGATGAAACTTGGATCTTCCAAAACAATCCTGAGACAAAACATCACTCAGTAATGGAAAACACCATTTTCACCAAGAATGAAGAAAGCAGGACAAAGTAAGTCTAAACTTATGGCCACGTTAAGTTGACATTTTGGAGGAGTGGGTTCCAGAGATGAATAAATACATCTACAATCAGATTTTACAAAACTGAGGGAAAAGTCTAAATAAAGAGAGCACAGCTGTGGAGAAATGACTTCACTCTTCATCCAGACAACGCTCCAGCTCACACTGCGCTCTCGGTAAAGCAGTTTCGGTCCCAAAACAAATCATAGAGCTTGATCTCCTCCTTGCTCATCACAGAGTGACTTTTTCCTTTTTCCTAACATAAAATCTGTGCTCAGAGGAACACGTTTGGAGTCTGTACCAGAAGATTAGAAAAGGAAAAGAGTTTCAGAGACAACTGTCCAAAGAAGACCTGCAGCACTGCTTTGAATGCAACATGTTGATGCAGACGGATTTTGAAGGGAACAGCACTAATAATGTTCATGTTTACTGAGTTGTGTTACAGCATTTTTGTCGTTTTTAGCCATACCCTGTATTTCATAGTGTCCTGCTTTGAGTGTGTGGTGGTTCTGTTAAAGAAGAGTTATTGAACAATCCAGTCAAAATTCAAACAAAATAATGAGCTTCACTATGTGTAAAGCAATATATCAGCTAGCCTGTGTGCATTGCTTTATAGAGAACGAGACCTGACACTCTGATTCGATTCATATCTCACCAAAAACATACAAATGAATAATCAGGGCACCATATCGATCCTCCCTGCTCCCTGTGCCGGGATTATGAACATTGTACTTAGCTAAGCAAGGACTGATACGCCCACACAGCTGTTTTAAAGACTGCGTATGTAGAGTCAATAAGACCACAGATATTAAGTGTTTTGAGTGTTGCCCTGAAAATACCGATGCAGATCTAATCACCATGTCCTCTCTTTGTCTCTCTCTGGCCTTCTTTACTCCACAGTGACCATCATGCTCCAGATGTGCCTGATCTTCTGCTTACTCTCAGCTGTCTTTTCCCAGTCAACATCACCAACACCCAAGAAAGGTCGAAACTACACCATTCACTCCTCCCAGCTCGTCTGCAGTCTGCCCGGCCCGGCGGGGCCATCTGGGAACCCGGGAGCCCCTGGATCTCCTGGAGCCATGGGTCCTATGGGGGCCCCAGGGAAAGACGGCCCGGATGGAAGGGACGGAGAAAAGGGACAAAAGGGAGACGGAGGTAATAAGGAGTGTGATTCTTTAATGAAAGAGTTTGGGATGGACTTTTGTCGATTGCTGCTGGTGTCGTGTGATATATCAGCTTTTTTAGAATTTCTGTTAGGATATGACCAGGTATTCAAAGGTTGGACCCAGAGCAGAGGCAGACGATCAGAGAGGGTTAACTTAGGATTTATTGCTCTCCATAGAAACAGTCCAAAAATAAAAAGTTCAGACAGGTGACTATGTACAAAGGTGGTGATGGCGGTGGCAGGAGCTCGTGGAGACCTGAAAGACAAGGAGAAGATAGGTGAATCCTTAGGTGAGGCGAGCATGAGCAAAAAACCATCAAAGAGAAAAAATGAGCTCAGAATAGCGGAGACAGAGCTTAAGGCCAGCACTAGAGAAAGACTTGAGGTCTGACAAACCACACAAAGAAATGCAATCAGCCGGCGATCAGCAGACTGAAGCTCCTGGCTTAAATAGTGCAGGTAATCAGGGCAGCAGGAAACAGGTGAGGCTCCAGCGCAGGTCTGCTACCTGGACACGCCCCTGCTGCAGCACTCAGGGAGAGAGGAGAACCCAAGAGGGGAGGGGGAAAGGAGCAGGAGGAACACTGGAGGACGAGGGTGAATCCTCACAATTTCATCTTTGAGTCAGAATAACATTTTTCCTGGGTTTGATAAAATCTTTTAAAGCCCTCTTCAGTGCTAATTTTGTTGACTAATCTCAATCTCAACAACATTTTTCCCCTGATGAAAACTAGACAGTAACAAATTAAAACAAATCTACATGGACAAAAACTAAATTAACTGAAATTTATCAGCAGATAAAAACTAGACTAAAGTGTTGACAGAGACTAAATCCAATCAGACCTAATTTGCTAACGTGGAAAGTAGGGACAAGTTAGGAATATATCCAATCAGTGAAAGGTTGTATGAGTTAAGAGGGACATCCTATCACAACTTGTTTAGCTTTGTGGTGGTGGGATAAGTTAGGGAGCGACTTTACATTTCATACTTTAATTGACTAACTTTACATTAGATTTTAAAGACTAAAATGTTGTGAAACTTCATTAACTAAGACTAGACTAAAATCAAAACAATTTAGATGACAAAATTATGATGAAACTGAAAGATATTTTAGGTAAAAGCTATAACTAAACAATATTTAAAAGTGTTGCCAATATTCACACTGTCACTCTTGGTCTATAACAAACCCAGTTCCAGTGAAGTTTGGACATTGTCTAGAACTTAAATAATAACATAATACAATGATTTGCAAACCCCTTTTAAATTATTTTCATTTGTTTACACTACAAGGACACAAAATTGAATTTTTACATTTATAAACTTCATGGTTTTGAGCAAATATTTTTCTATTTTAAATTTGATGCCTGTATCCCGTACCAGAACAGCTGGGACAGGGCAGGTTTACACTGTGTTGCTTTGCCTGATAACAAACTGGATGCTCCTTTTCCTCTTAAGCCCAGGGAACAAGGCGTCCGTGATTTCCAAAATTTGCGTATTAACATAGAAAATTGAGTGAGCGGTGGATTTTTGTCATCTTTTTCAAGTAAGATGTTTGGCTCTGTTAGGTTTAAACTGCAGCTTTTTTCTTGCAATAACTCAGAGCAACTAAAAGTTTGGGCTGTGATTCTAATTGATGAGGTGATGGAGGTCTGGATGCTGGACCAGCTGCTCTTCATGCATGCAGGGAAATTTTCCTATCTTCTTTGAAGGTTTTATTTATGACTGGCAGAAGATCTTTGCTGTAAAAATGTAAGAAATGTCATGTAGGGTAGCATGTTACTGATAGCTGGGTTGGAGAACTCTCCGTGACCTGCCAAGTCCTCTTGCTAATGGTCTGATTTCCTTTTATGCATTTTTTTTGACAACAGTGACATCACTCTTTCCTGTCATTGATTCCATTTATCCAAGTTACAGTTGGACAACATGGCTTGACAGATTGCTTAGCTGCTATAATAAAAGCTGTGAATCCATTTCATCACTGTCATTGGCCAAAGGCTGCCTGCACAGCGGTGCTGCAGGCTCAGATGAATCAGATGATCAACTGAGCTGAACAAGGCCTTTCTGCATGGACTCCATGTGTTGGCTCTGTGATTGGCTGGCTGTCAGTCCAGGATGTGTGATGCCGCAGTGTAAGCTGGGACAGAAAAAGATAAGATGGTGTAGTGACTGGCTGGATTTACCAAAGCAAAGTGGAAACTGTGCACTTGTATTAAAAGGTGTTATATAGGAAAGACTGACGGAGTGGGGTGAGGGGGAGGGCAGCAAGTGCTACTGCATCATGGTGAGAACAGGAAGTGGAGGTGGCATGCTGATTGTGGATAGATGAGAATCAATGCTGTGTCTTTAAGTGGAGCCCATCAAAAGAATATTGATTCTCTCTGGGTTCATGTGAAATGACTTGTCATCTCCTCCGCTGGCTCAGAGTTGTGTTAGTATTTAAGGGCACTTTAACCAAATGAATCCAACTATCATTTCTAAGGAAAGGACAGCGATGATGAAAAGATAGTAAGATGTTTTTCTTCAGCTCAAGATATGGAGGTACTTTGCACATCTAATTCAGGAGACAGGTGTGTAGGAAAATAAGTCATTTAAATGTGAAGATAGACTCCTGCACACGGTCAATCTGTACAACTAATATCTTCAGTTCAAGAACATTGGTTATACAAGAGCAGAGTGTAAATATAAAAATTTCACGGGAGGATTACATTTTTAATTGATCTTACGAAAAGCAATTGAAAAGAAAAAAACAATCTATGTCCAAGCATGCCCAAGATATGGAAATGTTGAAAACTGCCATTTCAATGGCAACAAATCCTCAAAAAATTAGGACTATTAGAAAAAACTACATTCTTAATGTACAGAATAATTGAGACAAGCTCAGGTATAAAGCACATTGAACGAAGTAGGAAAACATTTTTACATTTCTGTTAATATAATTTATATAAATGTGCAACTAGATGTGAATTAGTCATGATCAAGACTCCTCACCAAATAGGAAACATATTAATTTAAAGACTTAATTATGGATTACCTAGACATTACAAAAGTAATGCCTCTGTTCCATGAGAGCAGGCAAATTTATGGATATTATTTAAGGGAGAATCACGGCTCTTATGGTGGCACAGCAGGCAGTGCACGTGCCTCAGCTGGAGGGTTGCTGGTTCGATCCCCCAGTTGGACAGGGCCTTTCTAAAGTTTGCACCAAAAACAGGGTCGGTTGCCAACTCCAAATCTCCTTTAGATATCAGTGTGAGCGTGAAAGGTTGTCCTCTCTGTAATAAATGGTATGAAATGTACATTCACCTCTTTTTTCGCTTGTACTTTGTGTGTAATTGAGGAGTGACAAGATGTTTGATGTGTTAAATTGTAATTATATCCTTGTTTGTAAAATGGTGGCCATTTTGGTTATCTTCTATATGTACTGTATGTGTTTTGTATACATTTTGAGGAGCTGTGCGTTTTTTGTTTTTAACCTTGCTTGGTTGTGTTGTGTGTTTTTTGTCTGACATTGTGTGTGTGTTGGACCACGGGAAGATTAGCCAATGCTTTTGCTCGTGCTAAAGGGAAGAAGAAAAAGAAGAAAGGGAATAAAGGGATTCCCTTACTCTAATGCTAATGAAAGCGATAATCAGTAGGGCTTGGATGATTCACTTTTCTCCCGATTATATTTTTAAAGATTTTTTTTAGGTGCCGATTTGATTTAAATTGTGATTCTACAATATTGACGATTTTTACAACCTATAGTTAGCTTTTTTAACACCAGTGAAAAAGATGAACAATGATGATGCCAACAGACTATATCAGGAAAAATACAAATCACACACACATCTCTGTTTTTAGGATTTATTCAGCAAAATATATTAACCAGCTGTTTATACTCTCTCTTCAAAGACTGGATTGCATTTAAAAGTGGCTTATTAACACAGACTAAAATGAAGCATTTAAATTTGGAAAAAAATCGATTTTTGAACAAAAAGTCGATTTAGACATTGTCAAACCTAAATTCTAGATACTTAGGAGTATCGATTTTTTTCTCCCACACCTAAAAAGCAGTGTGGATAATAGATGAATGGATGAATAACGACTTCTTTCACCATACGAAGGCCAATCAAAACAATGCTGAAAATATACAATCTTCCCAACATGCAATTATATAAAAGTTCTCAGAGAGCACAAACATCTGCAAAAGCATTTCTGAACTTTTCTTTTCCAGATTGAAATGTGGAAATGTGGAAATCTGCCCTATTGCACAGTGTTAACAAATCCATAAAAACTATCCATGTTCCGATTATCACCTAACTCTCATTACTTCCTCCTTGTGCCATGACCAACATTCTCTGGAAATTTCATCAAATTTTCTGAAAAACTTTCTGAATTATTTTGCTCACAGACAGACAAACAAACAAATGTCGGGGGTGATATATATCATGTAAGATAAAAACATGCTTTCATGAGATGTTTCATGCTGCTCTGATTGTTATTGTAAACCTTTGTGATTATTTGCATGTCATGCTGGTCTGAGAAACATATTCATCCTCTCATCATTCTGTCTCTGCTCTCAGGTGATCAAGGCAGGACAGGTAACCAGGGCAAACCAGGTGTAAAAGGTCGGGAAGGTGTCATTGGTAAGGCAGGACCTCGAGGACTGAAAGGGCCGAGGGGGGCACCCGGGGTCACAGGAAAAAAAGGACCAAAAGGAGAGCGGGGTGACGCTGGTGATCTCGGCAAGCCTGGAGGCTGTAACTGTGGAGGTACGGCCCGGGCAGCCTTCTCCGTGGCCGTGACGAAAAGCTACCCCAAAGAGAGGCTGCCCATCCGCTTCAGCCGCATCCTGCTGAACGAGGGGAACCACTACAACGCCAGCAGTGGGAAGTTTGTCTGCGCCATCCCCGGGGTCTATTATTTCACATACGACATCACTCTGGCTAACAAACACCTGGCCATCGGGCTGGTCCACAACGGACAGTACAAGATCAAGACTTTTGATGCAAACACAGGGAACCACGACGTGGCCTCTGGCTCGACTGTCCTGCACCTGAAAGAGGCAGACCAGGTGTGGCTGCAGATCTTCTACTCAGAGCAGAACGGACTCTTCTTTGACCCTTTCTGGACCGATAGCACCTTCACCGGCTTTCTGATCTACCCGGACCAGGACTATCTCGATGAATCTGATAGAAAAGCCAACACTCGAGATGACAGTTAATAAATTAATCTGTTTAAATGTTTCATTGTTATTCAGTGATTAAAGTGACTCTAAATTAAATGTGAAACCCATATTCTAGAAGTCTGTTTCACATGAGCAGGCCTCAGAGTTTTTCAGCACTTTGACCCTTCTGACACCAGGGGGCGCACAAACAGAGAAGAAAGGTCAGCCTGAGCTGGATTTAATGTCGAGAAACCCCTGCTGAACTTTTGTGAAACTAAGTTAAAGAAAGTCATTAACAGAAATAAATTCAGTTTGTAGCATTTCTTTCATTTCTTTTTTTTAATTTCCCTCACAGGAGCTGGAAATCTTCACTGAATGGACGATTTGCAGGCGTGACAAGTTAGACTTTTCCCACTGTTGTTTCAAGATTATGAGTTTTGCATATACAAAACTTTACATATCAGCATTTGTATTTCTCTCCGTGCTTGTGCCTAAGTCTGAGAAGTTAATATATATTTTGCAATTTTAGGGGACAGTGGGGTAAGATGAGCCATTTTTTTTTTTACTTTTGTTGTCAGTGAGGCAAGGAAAAATGCAACAGAGGTAAAATGAAAACATCAACTCTCATTTAAGAATGTTTGCTTTGAACTGAAATTGTATGGACATGTCAATGACTAAGAGCCTGGAAACTGTGGCCTTTCAAAATAAAAGCGCTCCTGTGGCTCAACTTGCCCCAGGTCAGGGGTCAGTTAAGCCAAGTCTGTGAGTAAGTTGACCATGTGACTTAATAACTTTAAAGGGACTGTGAGGAGTTTCTAAGTAATTCCAAAAAAGTCTCACTTTTAGATATATGCCTGATGGAAATACACACTTTAAGATGAGTTTTATAGCATCAAAATAGGTTAAATGCTATTCCTTAGCTTCACAGTCGGGTCGGACAGGGCTGGACTGGCCTGGTTACTCAACTTCGGGAACAAGACAAATAAAACTTGAGCAAATTTATATTATTCGGACACGTCTAGAGCACCGGGCTCTAAGTAGCGATATATAGCTGGCTACAAAACTACGATACTAAGTTTTCCAAAAATTGCTTGTTGTCACACATTAAAAACTACCGCTACGTAACTAGAAAGATACTTTACCTTGTCGCTTTGCTTTCTGTAAGTTGAAGAAAAAAGAAGTTGTAATTAGCTGCATTTTTATTAGCATCACAACATACACGCTTTGGCTTGGGTCACGTCTTTACCACAGTTGCGGTGCATGCTCATGGGTAGCAGAGTCTTTATGTCGCCGGGAATAGATTCTCCTCATAGCACCTTTAAATCTGAGAATTATTGAAAGATAATGACTTGTTGTCAAAAGAGTCATTTCACAAGAAATTGTTCACTTCACAAATAGTCACATTTATTTTCTTAAACCTAACTTTAACAACCTATAAAAAAATCAGTAATTTAAAATTTTTAATGCCATGAATGGACACAGTTTGCAACTTTTGGGGAAAATTAGATACTCATATTAAGTAAAATGAGAGCCAGCCAAGCTTTGAACAACAAACAAAAACAAAATCAGTACTTTGTAGAAAGAAAACTATTATTCTTTCTAGAAAAGTTACATTTACCTATATGCTTTAAAGTTTTACAAGTTCAGACTTGCTAAAAGAAGCAAGTTCAAACATCTCTCGTCTTCATTTGCATTTGCAACAGATCTGATCAACTTTCACTCAAAACTTCCTTCATTACTTTCTTAATCTTAGCAAGTGGTGTTGAGCCCCAGTTGGTTTTCCTCTTGTTCACTCTTTGATTTTCTTCTGTTTAACATTTTATCAGACAAGTCAGTTGGTTAACATAACATTAAAAAGTTTTTATGATTCAGCACATTAATATAACTTTTCAACTTTTTGTGGTATAAAAGGAACCAATGGCTCAATTTACCCCACTATGTGGGGCTCACTTTGCCCCATAGCCAACACTTTGGAAAAATGTTGCTCGCTTTGCTCTTCAGGCTCACCTGTAGCCAAATGACTCACAGAGTTTTTTGTGTTAAAAAGTACCAACCGTTTGTGCCAGGTGCTTCTCTTTAACAGAGGCAGAGAAAAATGATGAGGGCTTTCTGAATTTAGGGCCACATGACAAAAGTTGTTTACTGTTTCCCAGAAACAGGGGGTGGGTCAACTTACCCACTGGCTCAGCTTACCCCACTCTCCCCTACGTGAACATCATAAAAAGCCTAATTTCCAATTAAGTTGGGACATGATGTTAAGTGTAATTAAACAAAACACAGTGATTTCCTTTTCTTTTGTACCTATATTCAACTGAATACACTGCAAAGAGTAGATATTCAGTGTTTAAACTGAGCAACTTCAGTAGTTTTAATTCATTTTGAATTTAAAGCCTGCAAAAAGTTCCAGGAAAGCAGAAACATGTGCAACAAATGAGTGGGAGAAATGCCCAGAAAACACCTGTTAGGAACTTTCCACATGTAAACAGGTTAATTGGAAACAACTGAATGTCATGATTAGGTATAAGAGGTCATTGATATATGGAAAAGTTCATGTTAAAACTCTACGGTGCAATACCAAAGCTATAAATCAACTAAACCAGAAATGTCACTGACTTCTCTAACCATGGACGTGGTGTCCTCCAGGCTAAAGAAGAAAATATCATTCAGACTGTTATCAGAGCAAAGGTGAAAAACAGCATCTGTGATGGTATAAGAGAGTGTTAGTGTCCATCGCATGGGTAAATGGGAAAATGTGTGGCACACTATAAACACATATGACAGTGGAGACCTTGGACTTCTGAGCAACTGAAGTTACAAATTAAGCAAGAATGGACAGAATTTCACCTACAAAGCTTAAACAATCAGTGTCCTCAGCTCAAACACTTACTGAGTGTTGTTAAAAAGAAAGGTGATGGAGTACATGCCCCTGTCACAGCTTTTGTAAGAACATGTTGCAAACATTAAATGCAAAATGACTGAATATGTGCAAAATTAATGAAGTTTATCAGTTTGACCCTCACATATCTTGTCTCGATAGTGAATTCAATTGAATATAGGACAAAGAGGATTTTTTTAAATCATTGTATTATTTTCATTTATATTTTGGATGTTCCAACTGTATTGGAGTTAGTGCTTCCTCCTTGGAAATTCAGTTTTTACAAGAAATAATGTTTACAAACTTCCTCAAAGAATTAAGTGGTGGATTATCACCAAACAGGGGTCTGGTTTTGATGACTATTAAATCAGAAGTCTGACTTTTTTTCCTATCAGAATTCTGATTTGAATTCATGAGAATTGTGCTGCAATCCCACTTCCAAAATCTAACA
Source organism: Scarus forsteni (assembly GCA_036419115.1). Classification (NCBI taxonomy): domain Eukaryota; kingdom Metazoa; phylum Chordata; class Actinopteri; order Labriformes; family Labridae; genus Scarus; species Scarus forsteni. The sequence goes on from JAZDUH010000395.1 coordinate 2,980,307, forward strand.
GAAAAAAAAAAAATCCTGAATTCTGACTATATACTGGGATCCTAACTTCAATCTCAGAACTCTGAACTCCAACATTCCGACTAACACTCAGGAGTAAACTTACTAAAATCTCTGAATTTGGAATTTTTCTATCAGAATTTCGACTTCAGTTCCAGAATTTTTGACTTGATCTTAAAATTGTAACATAAATTATAGAATTCAGACTGGAATTCGAGAATTCAGACGTAAATATGGGAATGACGTAAATCCCAGATATCTTACTAAATGTCCGAATTCTAAATTAGAATCCAGAATATTGCCTTAAATCTCAGAATTCTGACCCATAGGCCTGTCTCTCTAAAACTGACTTTGGCTTGGAATTATTAACTTAAAAGTAATTAATTATTAACTTTAGAATTAATTCCAGAAATCTCTGAATTTTCTAATATTTCTCTCAGAATTCCGACTTAAATTTCAGATTTTCATTCCAAAATTCTGACTTAAATATCTTGAAGTCTTGTCCTCCAGTCTTTAACGTTTCTTGGCTCACCAGTTTTGTCCGTTAAAAAGAAAATCACTTTGTGTTTCAGTTTCGACTTTTCTTTCTTATTAAAATACAACACCACTCGGTCTCTGCTAAAAACTTATAGTTTGAGGACCAAAACATCCAAGACTAAAGATACACTGTCCTTCGCAGGACTGAGGACAGTTTTTTCGTCGAAATCTGCCTGTTTGTAGTTCTACTCTCGCCTTCCTCCAAAGGACTACAACTCCCAGGCTGTGGGGGGCCGCGCACGCACGTCGGGCGCACGAGCTCTCCTCGCAGCGCCACAGCAGCAGCTGGTGCAGCAGAGGACGGTTACGGCACTTTGTTACAGCGGAGCCAGCGGAGAGAGGACGGACGGGCTCGGTATCACGGAAAACAGAGAGCGGTTTGGGGGAAAACGGCGCTAACCAGACGCCTGTTGCCGGGAGCTCACGGCGGCAGATGTTTTGTGAAGTTACCGGCGGATTTCCCGGGTGTGTTTTCGCCGATAAAGAGCGGTGTTTTCTCAAAGTTGAGCCGAGGAGGAGTTCAGGATGTCGGACTGAGACAAAGGGGTCTGGGGGGCATTCCCGTCGGAGCGGTGAGTGGCACATGTAATAACGACAGAGATAAAAAGTTCACCGGGCTGTCGGGGAGGACAGTCGTGTTCGTGTGGCCGTGTTTAGTCTCTTTGTCGAGTTTCTCCGTGTGTTTTTAGCGAGGCTCGTGTTCGTGAGCTCGGTGGGCAGTTAACTTGTGAAGCCTCACTGTCTCGTGGTGTGGACCCCTCCATAATCACAGAGAAAGTGGGAGATAATTCAGCGTTTGGGTCATTTTTGGTTTACGAATGTGTCAGAAAAGTGGACTTATTTTCCAACAAGGCTTCTTTTATTCCTTTGACCCTCAGCGTGGTCGTGGGGTATTTAACTGAGCCATTTAAATTCCCCAGCAGATAAAATGGCCTGTGAGTGTTCAGGCTGCTCAGGGATTAGCTAGGTGTTAGAAACTTTATTAAAACCACTGTACTTCATTTTAGGGCACGACTCCTTACCTCATGAGCAAATGTGTCCACAAAATTGGATTTGACTGAACAAAATAGATTAATTGATGACTTTAGATCATTTTTTGACTGCTTAAGTTGCACTAATTTACACTACAACTCTCCTGAAGCAGTGGAAATATAAATATCATAGCTTCTAAATACATTGAGGATTTTGTAAGTCTTAAATCCCCATTTGAAATATCTCAGTTCACAATATAAGATGATTTTAACAAGAAAAACACAATCAGGAGATAAATCTATTGAGTTCAAACTAGGGTTGCATGACATTGATTTTTTTTAACCAATATCTGTTATTCCAATAAAAGCCTCCACTTTACTGAAATTGACCTGAAATTTCCAGTCAGAATCCTGGTGTTTGAATTAGAATTTGCAAGATTGATTTAAAATGCTGATATTTTAGTTAGACATCTGAAATCCCAGTCAAAATTCTGATATAAAAAAAAAATCTAAATTCTAAGATTTTAGTCAGACCTCTGAGTTTAAGTTGTAGTTCTGGTATTAGATTTGGGGTTTTGAGATATAAGTCACGATTGGGATGTTTAAGTAACCATTCTGGAATTTAAATCCAAATTATAATCTGTAATTCCTGTCAGAATTCTGGAATTTGAAGTCTTAATTTCTACATTTACGTCCTAATTCTGAGAGGAAAATAGAAACAAACGAAATTCTGATTTAGTAGACCTCAAAAACATAACTGTTTGGTAATAATCAGCACTGAAGTCTTTGTGGAAGTTTGTTTATAGTATTTCATGTTGATATTTGAATTTCTGGGGAGAAAGTAATCACTCCTTTTAATGATATAATGATTTGCATGTCCTTTTCAACCTATATGCAATTGACCAGTTCCTTTATTTGTGACCACCTATTTATTGTAGAAGCAAATGCAAAGCAAGAAAAACAACATTTCATTTTGTACTTTTAATTGACAAAAAAAAGGAAGTAGATTGCTGATGAGGTAAATCATCATGGTACTGGGGTACATTTTGTTAGTGTTTCAGCCAACATGAGGGATGTCTATGGACTGTTTTTTATGTCAGAATGTCGCAAATTTTTATTCCATACCAATAGACAATACCAATATTAGTCAGATGATATTGTGCATCCAAAGTCAAACCACTGTACTCACATTTAATAACTAGAAGTCTTTGCTCATGAAAGGATATGACATCCAAAAAATGCTGAATATGAGTGCTAACCCTTTTTTGGAAGCTGAAGCTCCACAGATCTTTTTTGTAAAAATTGTACACATTTAAAAATCAATCAGTATTAAGTGGTGCTCAACATTGAGGAATGTTAAATCCTCTTTTTTAAGATCTTACTTCACTGAACAAAATGATTTCAAAAGCAGCTGAAGCTTGAAGTGAATATATCTTGATTTCATATGAAATGATGGTCTGGATGTGCTACTTTCACAAAACTATTCAATCTGATTGTTTTACTGATTTGTTTTTGTTGTACATTATTTTTGCGCCAATGTGTTGGCTGTAATGTTACTTCCTACATTGTTGAGGCATCAGTATTGAAATGGTTTACCGTTTATCAAGAAGAGTTTTGAGCGCAGAGTTTTTAAAGAAAGCCAGTTGTTTCTGTCCTCTGTGCTGATACTAATCTGATTGAAGTAAATAATAAAAACTACTGACAGTAAGTGAGGCATTTAAGTTTATTGGTCTAACAAAACTTTAATGTGATAGTTGAACAAGGAAGTAAAGAGATATTTGCATGCTGGTGTTAAACAACAATCTTGTGGGGTGTTTGACCTTTGTTTTAAAGGAATGGTTCAGTAGTTTTTATGTAGGGCTAGGGTTGGGGATAGAAAAAAACATATCCAGGTGAGAACAGTTAACAAATAGGCAAAGGAATTGACATTATTAGTTTTTCTCTATACAGTTCAATGGTCAGTTGCTTCCATGAGGACCTGGATCTGCCTGATTCCAGCTGTCATCAGGCAGATCAATCTTGCAAAGCTTCAGGCTGGAACGGTTTTTCAGCTGGTGACCAGATATTTCAGCATCACTTTAAGGACAGAGGGGCTGTTTTGAGTGACATGAGGGACTGCAGACCTCTCGCGAGCTCGTGATGACCATGACTGACGGAACATTCTTTTAATCACCTTCTAGTTTTCCCCGTAAAGGCTCTGCTCTTCTCGGGATCTTGTCTAGATGGATGAGCACAAATCAAGGGTGTCTGGTTCTCATCAGAGGCAGTCAGTCCAATGTCTAAGAAGTAGCCATGACAGATGGGAGACAGGCAGGCAAATGTGTGGCCTAATTTTACACAATTTGACGCCTACTGCACAACATCCAGTGTCATGACCGGCAGGGATGGAAACACCAGAGCAGAGTGAATTTTGACAGCACTCTTTAATTTGGTTTTTAAGTCTTCTGCCTAAAATGTCTTTTAGTTTCAGTCATGATTAAACTAAATTGATTTAATTTTAGCCTTGTTTTAGTTGATGAAATTTCACATTTTAGTCGATGAAATCTACTGTAAATTTAGTCTAATAAAACATGAAGTGTGAAGTTTAAGGCATTTTTTACTTTTTTTTTCTTGAATTTCTGAAGACATGTAAAATGACACTTTTTATAACCCTTCACTGAGTGCTAGTAAAGTTTGACTGTATAAATGAACAGAAACAAATTTTTCTTTGTGTGAAATGCAGTCACCTCTATTTAGCCTACCTGTCAGAGCATCTCAGTTACAATACCAGAACTGACAACCAACAGTGAACCTGCTCTACATGAATATATCAGTTCATAAAGAGAGCAGCTCTGATTGGATCGCTCCACAACTTATCCCACCACCACCAAGCTAAGGCAGCTGTGATTGGATGTCCCTCTTAACTCATCCAACCTTTCAACACAACCAAAGTAGCTGTGATTGGATATATTCCTAACTTGTCCCTACTTTCTACATTAGCAAATTAGGTCTGATTGGATTTAGTCTCTGTCAAATGTTTTAGTCTATTTTTCATTTGTTGATGAAAATGGCAGTTAATTTAGTTTCAATTTTTGTCCACTTTTTAAGATTATGTCTCATTTTCCTCAGAGGAAAAAAGGTTGTTGGCGAAAACTATTGCAAAAATATTTAGTCAACAACACTAACACTGGACCAGAGACACGATGACACATTTCTCCTCCCAGAATAACACAGAATATCAGGAGAGCCATGTTTCTGCTGTTGTGTTGATCCACTTAACTTAGACCTGTCTTTTGATGCTAAAAATCCACATGAGTAAGAATCACTAAAGAATTGGATTGATAAGAAGAATCAATAATGATATTGACATCAGTAAAACCTTATCAATAAGTCCTGTAAGCAGGGCTGTGTAAGGCTCATTCCTGTAGTTAGTATATTAGCCACAATGATTCTGATCAGCTCTGCTCCTGTAAGGATGGAAACATCACAGAAGTGAGGCTACAGGTCAGGCAAAGAGCTGCGGGTATTCTGAAGAAGCATTGGAGTAGTTGTTGACTAAACACATTTAAATGCTTTACTTTTCTTGACCAAGCTGTATTGTTTTATTTCTACAGTGTGCTGTAACCAGGTGTCCATACACCTGAAGTGAAGTTACATCAAAGGGCCTAATATAGAGAAGTGAAGCACTGTGTTTAGTACAGAGAACAGTAGGAGTGTGACAAAGCATTAACATCACAGCTGCCTGATGCATCCTCATCCTGACATATGAATGTGCAGCCTGTGTATCAGTATTCAGTTTTAACAATACAAGTCCATGTTTACAGTTTCTACAGAGAGTTTTTTTGTACCTCAAATACTTGAGCATTTGTCTTATGCCTGAACTGTTATAGTTGTGTTTAACACCAGATTGATCTCATGGTTGTATCATGTTGTTGATTTAGTTTTTTAAAAAGAAAGCACTAACTATATACCATCTAAGTCTTTGTCAAACTTTTATAGCCTGAGTAAATACTCCCAACCTTCCAAACCTTCTTCAGAGTCTCATTGTGACAGATTGTTGTATGATATTACTGCAGGATGCCAAACATCACATTGTTGTTGTATCATTGTATTTTGGGAGCAATTTGCAATATAGCTGTTTGTCAAATTTTGTTAGGCATTAGTCGGTACAAATATCCATGCACGGACTGATAAGAAATCATAACCTGTGTTACTTTGTGAGGATATGAACATGGTGTGCCTTGAGATTTTGAGTATATGTTAAGCTTTGCCCAGGACACAAAAAAAAAGTGCTGGAATTAAATTATGTCTAAACAATTTATTGCAAGTACAACAAAGCTAATGTTCTTACAAAATATTTTGCCAGGAAAAGACTAGTCACTACTTTTGACTCTTATTTGTTTGATTGAAAAGTTACATGTTCTATAAAAACAGTTGTTTTTGTTTATTTAAGTGATATTTCAATGTAAAGAGGAGGATTAAGCACTTTCAAAGAACTCTTCATTTTAACATGATCCTTCAACAGACTTAAAAAGACAATTAAACAAGAGCAGCGGTGAAAATGTGTCTGTGTTTTTATTTAGTCATTTTTGAAGTTTTGCTAAGAATTTCAGCCTATATTACAAATGTCATGTGACACTGAGTTGTATAGTTAAAAATTGTACCTGTCAGAATGTCAATATATTTTTTTAGTAGCCTAGAAGTGTTCAGAGTTTTTCCCTGTGATTTTTAAACATCCATTCAGATGAGAATTGATCAGAGACTTACTGAATTTTATCTCCTGTATCAGCTGGAATTCTCAAAGAATGCAGGGTTAATTATATTTTAAGTCATGCTCTTGTAGATTAATCCACTGCTGGATAATTTGAGCTTTGTCTGATATGTAAATCTGTCTCTGCAGGTAAAAACTTGTTTCTGGAAGTCTCCTCTGGATGGGAAAGATGGAGAGGGAGTTGCAATGGTGGAAGGGACAGCTAGCTGCAGACATCCATCAATCCCTCCGCATCAAGGTAAGTCCGACTGCACAGGCTGTTCTTTTTATTCTGAAGGAGCTGCCAATTACACATTAAAATCATCGGGTCTACGCACCTTTTTAAATCTTTAAAACAGGACAAATACTGTGATCAGTATTACTTTCAGTGTTTCAGCGTTCTCATTGAGCCTTTAGAAGTTTTTAAAGCAGAAAGTCCGAGATGTGAGGACATATTTGAACAAGTCACTCTGGTAAGTCAGCACCAGAAGAGACCGTTTTTAAATGTCCTTGTTGAGTCTTGAGTTTTTATGTGGCAACTCATGGAAAAGCAGATTACATATGTGACTGCTAACTCATAATTTCCAACTTCAAACCACATGGACTGTTACTGTACCATTAATACTCAAAGTCTGAACAGTGCTTCTAAGGACTTAGTGTCCAGACCATTACTGCAAATTCTACTTTAGACTTTACACTCGTGGGTTTGAAGGGCTTGATTTTTTTCGACTCAAGACAGTGGGCTTCACTTCAGGAGGAGTCTGTGCGTGATGTCATTCTACCTCCATTAATGCTACGTAAATAAAAGTTTGTCATCGCATACAAACACTAAAATGATCTATAATTTAAGATGTACTATTGTAAATGACAGATGGAAAATGTCTAAGGTTATGATTATGAATCCCTTTAATGTTATGAATTAAGCATGTGGTTTTGGAAGAAACTCTTTAAAAATAAATGTAGAGTAAGTCATAGATGGATGAGTTCACTAAAAAAGCATAATTGAATTTTCATACCCACTGAAACACTCGTATGAATGGAATAATGCCTCAATCTTGGATTCCTAAGCCTGAATGAATTATAAGTTTGTTTGCTGTTATCTGCTGATTTATGTTTTAGATTTTAAAAAGACAGCCACTGGACTTTTAAGAAGAGCTTACATATCCTGTTCTGCATGTTTTTTAATGAAAAAAAAAACCAAGTCAAACTATATAGCAAGTAAAGTAAGACAAACTGAATTTATTCAAGTAATAACTCAAATAATAGTGCTCAAGTGATGAAGTCATTTCTCGTAAATGGTGGATTTTACTTGTGATATTTTAACTTCTGGAAACATTTTGATAGGGTTTAGGATTATTAATGGAAATAGGCTGCCTTGGAAAAATGATTCAATATGCTTCATTGTTTTGTTCATTAAATAATCTAAACAAATAAGGATGGGTATTAATAAGATTTTATTGATACTGATGCCATTGTTTTCCTGCAGATTTTTGCTGTGGAGAAAGGAAAAGTCTGCATACATGCTAGTTGTTTAGTGGCAATACATTTGGGCACAGGTCACTCCTGATGTTCAATACATGCATAAATGCTTCTTTCTGTTTCCACAAACTGAGTCATGCAAAAGCATCATTTTGATAAAAAATAGTACACTATTTTGACCACTTCTCACCATCTTCTTATGATTTCTGACTTCTTCCTTGATTTGTAAAGCATGCATACCAAAGTGGAGGGAATTTACAAGCAAAATGATGAATCATAACAATACTCTGAGGGTGTTGTTATTGATTCTCAACTGGAAATTGTTTTTTAATTCCCGTTCCTATACACAAATTAGGGATGTCCCGATCCGATATTGATATCGGATATCGGTCAAAAAAACAAATATCGGATTATATCGGCCTGCATCCTAAATCTCCGATATCAGCACTCCAATACAAGCAGTCCGTTCTAATATATTTATTTTTAATTTTATTCAGTTGTAGAATATGCTTATGTTTATGTTCAACACAGTGGTTATTTTGCAATTGGTGAAATATGTTTTTGTTTGATTTATTGAGGTCACTTTTCAGGGTCTTCTAATATTTTTTATTCATGTTGTTTTAATTGTAGTATATTATGTTTAAGGTTGAAATTTATTTAACCTATTGGTTAATAACAAATGTGTCAGTTTTTCTCATACCTACTATTGGTGCCTACTGTTCTCTGTTTGAGTAATCTGACCTGATCAAGCCTTTTCTTACAGTCCATACTACAGAATAGGTAATAATAGTCTGTATGCTTCCTGCTGATATCGTATCGGATTGATATCGGCATCGGCCAATACTCAAGGCTACAATATCGGTATCGTATCGGAGGTGAAATAGTTGTATCGGGACACCCCTAACACAAATGATAACTACTCGCGTGATTTTCAGAGGGTAAATGCAGTTGTTGAAGGTAAACAGCTTCAGTACGACAATAAAGCATGGGTAGTCGACGTGATGCCCGTGAGCACCTGGTAACCCAAATTTTTAAGAAAAAGCATGTTTCCACCAAAGAGCTTGAAAAAGTACCTTTATTAATTTAAATTTCTTTGTTTTGTAGATATAGCATGCTAATATCAATACAAAGAACAGCAAATTTAACTTAAAACTGTCTTGTGATCTGTTAAACTTTGGCCTGGGATCAAAGTTTACACTGATGCAGGTTAGGGACGTGATAGTGGTACCTGTGCAAAAATAATCACAAAGTGTGACTGTTGTATATGTTAATTAAGATTAACAGTCAAATAAGTCATTAAAGATGCATTTAAATATAATGGTCTCTTATTATTGATCATTAGTAATAATTATTCTGAGGAAAAAAGTAAATAGTCAGTGTCATACGTAGCCAACCATCCAGGGTAAACATATACCGTAAATTCCGGATTATAAGCCGCTACTTTTTTTCTACACTTCAAACACTGCGGCTTATACTACGGTGCGGCTTGTTTATGTTTTTTTTTTTTCGTGGCGGCAACAGTTTGCCTAGCAACAGCAGACCAATAAAATTCTTCTGTTTTAATCTCTTGGACATGTTTGCCTCGCTCTCTGTGACTTGTTCTCTGTGGAATGGGAATATAAACATTAATATGAGCTAAAAACAAAGCACGCGTCATCAAAAAAAAAAAGCGCATGGCGAGCTCTCCGCTGTGGATAAAAGTAAATAAACTGGCTTTGATCAGATGATTTGACAGGCCGAACTAGTGCCGAATTATCTAAAAATTAATATTTTGTGGTCACCTAGGTGTAGATGGGCGGGGATGTGGTGTACAAAGTGCTAATAATAAAAACACTAGTTTTTGAATGGGGTTTGGCCCGCTGCCAAGCGCGTCACAGGGCGCATTTGCGGGTATGTGCATCAGCTGATCAAACAGCTGTTCACCACAACACGCACACAGGCACAAACAACACAAAGCTCATGGATGTTTTTCAAAATTTACAAGCACGTTTCACAGAGAGGTTTCAAGTTTTTATGAGTTTATGTTTTATTCAGTTGGGCATATTTGACAAACAACTCGGAAAAAATAGGTGAGGTCCGGACCTCGCTGACCTCATACCTGGCTACGGCCAGGTGGATAAGTGTGCACCGCAGGTGCAGCGTTGATGCGAGTAAACTTCAGTGAGGCGGGGAGAGTGAGCCAACATCAGAGAAGGGGTATTTACGCGCCCGCCGATCGTCACAGCGGGCTTTACGCTCCGTTACGCTGCAAAGAACCGGCACCCGCAGGCTCATACCGTAAGCACGAAGACAACGTGGTGCTCCCTCCGCTACATCACTGGCATGGAGTGACACCGAGCTAAAGAGCCGCATCCGGCACCGGAACCGCGGGCTGCATGCAGGGAGCCGCAACAAGTAGCCGCATGCGGCTCCGGAGTTTAGACAGTAAATGAGGCCGCTCTTCGTCCTCCATTAAAATCCGTTAATATCACAAACAGTGACAGCTCCTTCCCCCCCGCCACACACACACACACACACACACACTCATACGCGCGCACACACACACAAACTCTCTCCGCCCGGTTGACTGAAATCCGTCGCAGCGACGGAGAACTTTAATCCATGCTAATTTCTAAATAAAAATAATGAAAGAATGAATGAGTGTTTGAGCTAATTTTTCATATTACTACGTGGGATACTGCGGCTTAAAATCCGGTGCGGCTTGTACAAGTACAAAATTGATTTTTTTTCTAAAATTAGACTGTGCGGCTTTTAATCAGGTGCGCTCTGTAGTCCGGAATTTACGGTACGTTTATATTAGTCAGAAACAGTAAGCAAACAAGTGGCCCTCTGTAATACTCATCATCTCTTGGGCCGTTCTCAGGCTCAAAAATGCTGCTGACCCCGGTATAAAGGAACTGTGCCATGACTAGGGCTGAACGATTTGAGAAAATAATCTAAGTGCGATTTCCCCCCCAATATTGCGATTTACTCTGCAATTTTTTTCAATGTTCCTCATCTTACGTATTCTTAAACAAACATAAGCAGTAGATCTTTTTATAGTAAAACCAATATGACATTAAATTAATCTAAGGATAAAAGATTTGAGAAAAAGTGGAGAAGTGAAGAACAGAAGCAAAATAGGTATGAAATTGTAAAAACTGGGTAAAAATGGTATGAAAGCGGAAATTTTGCACCAATAAATAGGTGAAAAATAGGTATGAAATTGCAAAAAATAAGGGGAGAAATTGGCGAAAAATCCAAAAGTGGCTTAGGAAAACTGATTATGGCAGCAAAATTGGGAATTAAAAAAAATGTAAAAAATTCACAAAATGGTTCTGACAGTTGCCAAAAAAGATGAATGGGGGCAAAATAGGCATCAAGTTGTAAAAAGGGGGTTAAAAAAAGGTTAAAATGGTCCAAAAGAGGGAAAAAAGTGTATGAATAGAGGTAAAAAATAGGCATGAAATTGCAAAAAACTACATCACAATGCCAAAATGTTCAACACATTTTGGGCTAAAAATATTAAACCTTCTGTGATTTAAAAATTACAACAAGCAATATTGCGATTTAATCTAATTTGCAATTAATTGTTCAGCCCTAGCCATGACCCACTAGTTCAGTGCCATGTGTTTGTTGATGTTTACACTGAAAACCTGTGCATTACGACCTTTATAATCTGCTTTTTAACATAGAAAATGCACAAGAATGCATCAATTAGTAGAACTAATACATTTCTATCTCTAAAGGTAAATTATTCAAAACTCCAGGTGTCTGTGAGTTGATAGAAGAAGATAAAGATAATAAAAGAACCAGAAATGTGAAGCTGCTCATTAATTTCCATGTTTCAGGACTCATTAGAGCACCACTCTGAATGGTCTCATATTGAAGGCCATTGTTGAGATTCCATCTTACCTTATACATCACACCTTTTCTGACATTCGGAAGGAAAACGTAATTACTGGGTCCTGCTTTCTATTTAAACATGATCTAAATCAGATCACTCGGAGGAGTAAAGGCTCATTAATTGCGAGTGTCTTAATTAACCTCGAAGCGTGATCATATTTCTTCCCATGTGTCACTTTAATGGAGACATCTGTCAGCGGGCTGGCATGTTGGAGCCTGGACCCTGCTGCCAGCCTCACTCTGACAAACACAGATCAGGTTTTAGATGTCCCGTCCCAGAGATGGTAGCACAGAGCGAGGTCTGTCGGTGAATCAGATGTCTGTGAGTCACTGGGCTGCTCACACTTTGATTCAGTATGTGACTCAGTGTCGAGCTGTCAGCTAGACTGAAAATCTTTATGTTGAGCTGGAAACTAAACAGCACACCCACTCTTTTCTCATATATGCTGTAATGAGAGGGAGCTGCTCTGATGTTAGGGTGGATTGTCCTGTATCAGCATTTCTGGTCAAATCCAAGGGAGCAAACTCGCCACAGTGAACGTATACCAGGGCACACACTATCCTTTTTTTAAATGTTCTGTAGCTATCCTGCTTTATCAGCCCATAGCATGATAACAGGCATGCATGCTAGAAATGCTTGGCCTGTTGAAGCAGATCCAGTTGATTGCTTTATTAAGATAACAAAAGTAGAAACAAACAGATTTTCTATTCAAACTAAATGCTTCTCTGGGCGTTTCAGAGCATTACTTTTCCCTTTTCAGCAGAGAGTGGACTCATATTTTTTAATTTCTGCATCTACCATCAACAAAAATGACATCATTTAATATAAATGTATAGCTTCAGACCAGTTAAACTCATTTTAATGACAGTTCAACTAGATGCTGCTGTAGTAATCAACATCATTCCTCTCCAGATTAGATTCATTTTAGAAATTAATGTTTATATTAGATCGATCTCTCTAAACATGGAGTTTCCCTTGAATATGTGATGCCACTCTCAAGGTGCTTTCCTATAAAAATGCAATATTAAAAAAGATAAATATGGTGCTATACAAATAAGGTTTGATTAATTGACTCTATATTCAGCAGAGACAAATGTGATGAGGACAGATTTATGATCTGGGAGTCAATGGGTTTGTCAAATTATAAATTCTTATTTTTTAATATATAAAAAGGAGAGCATGGCTTCAGCCTGCTGCATTTTAAAGTGTCTTGAGATAACAGGTGTTATGAACTGATTGATTGATTTATGTATTTATTTGCCAAATTCTCATGTACTTGTATTTCAAAACTAGTTTTACCAAACAGCCCTGATAAAGAGCTTTGAACACCCAAAACTCAAATGAAGGATAATTTGTCTCCTGTTTAGACCCAAACTGTATTTTGACACACTTTAAAGTGAGTTGTTTGGGATGATGCTCATTGTTCAACATGCACACATGAATTATAGTATTTTCTGTTCTGAGCAAAAACAGATTTCATTAGTTTTTGCCTTTTCCCTCTGTATTATCACTGCTGCACTTGAGCCCATGAGTTAGAGCTCAGGGGCAAGCAAACTCCTGCTGCATGAAGCAGTGCTCCAAAGTTGGGCAAAGACATCACACTACTGCTCTGAGAGGAGGGGCAGCAATATGCACCCACCCATGAATCTCAAGGACCCCTCATTCTTCTAATCCATGGTGGAGCGAATGGGTCAGCTTTTGTCAGACCTGAAATCAATGACATTTTGAGCGGACCAATACTGCAGTGGAGTCTTATAAGTCCTGTTAGATAACGTCATCTTTTAAACCAGTAATGTTTTGTTACGGTTGCACAAACTCAATGCACATCAGCATTATACAGTTAATTAAACAGAATATGTCATAACTTTTCACCTGGTAACTCTACAGCCCATTGACATACTGACCTCTACAGCTAAAATTCTCCTCCTCAGTTCTCAGCTGACTCAGCTGGTTGAATAAAAGAAACAAACTTAATAATCCTTAATCAGCTTTAATGCCCAGAAAATGATAATTAGTCAAATAAGCAATATGCCATCATGATGTGTTCAAGAAAAAGAAAAAAATAGATGAAATAGATGTTCATAAGGGGTTTTAAGCACTGAGAAGTTTTTTAATTGTTGTTCTGTTTTATTGTTTACATGATAAATGGCATCAAGGGTGTTGATGGGAATTTATTTTTTTACATGAAAGTAAAATGAAGGATTCAAGCTTGAGAATGGAAACAGGTTTGAAAAACAAACCAAAGGATTTTCAGGGGCATAGTTTCCAAACTGAACAGAAAACTGTGAGCAAAAAACAGGGTAAATACCAACTGAATGTATCTCTGTACGCCTTTCTAACGTCTGATGTTTGAGGACGGGAATAAAAAACTCTGCAGAGGTTTATCTGCTGTTTTTTCTCAAAACTGCACCAATGTGATAGTTTACATTAAAGAGTGAAGCAGTATCAAACGTAAATATGTGATGTTGATATCAAAAGTAAACATATGCTGATACTAATGTTGTGCTAACGGACCGTGCTGGTGTCTTGGTGTCCGTGCACCTCTTTCCTGATAAGCATTTCAATGTCGTTAAGCATCTGATTCCCTGGCTTATGTATTTCAGACGTGGACAAGCTAAGAGAACAGTGATGTTTGTAATGCAGAATCAGAGCTGTTTGTGTTTAAAGGCCTTCACACGGTGCTTCCTGCATGGCGCCCGCCCCCCCACGCTCTCCCCTGCAGCCTCTAATGACGTTTGCTGCAGCAGCAATGCCCTGATGTGGGAGATAGTGCTGGTGTGGAGCATGTGGCAAATTATCAGACATGCAAATCAGGCGGAGGCAGCTGTGGAATCCTTAATTATGGTGCGGGTCCCCCCACAAAGGCACCTCCCCACCCTCTCCCTCCCTCCCTGAAGCCCCTTCAGACTCCCCCCTCCACCCCTTCATATCCACCCCCATTCTCCTGCTGCCCTTGTACCCTCAGACAGACAGATGGACCAGAGGCAGAGGATGGAGCGGTGGGAGGAGAGTTTGGTTGTAGCGTTGGGGGGTGGTGGAGTGGCTGGATGTGGATTTTGGGTGGGGGGGCTGTCTGTTTATTTTTGGATTCCTTTAAAGTGTCAGTCTTCATGTCATTGTTGTTAAGTTCTCAGAACAGAGGGTGTAGTTTTGCCGAGGGCTGGGAAACATGGTTATCATATCTCTATGTTTTCAGTGAGATGGTGGAGCAGGCGAGGTCCCCTCCCGTATGAGCAGAGTCTGAACAGGTCTTTAACTGAATTTTAGAAACTCACAGTCATAAAATGTGGGAAAGAGACTTTTTTTATGTGTGAGAGGCTGTAAATTTTAGGTGGCACTTAGGCCGAGACATATTTTGAATATTTTATCAGCTCCAGTCTAGACTGTTGTTTAGTGTTCTTTATTTTTTCTTGTTGATTCTCTTTTGTGCATGATAGGTCAGAGCAATCACAGCGGCCATGTTCACAGCAAGAATAATCAACACACTGCTAACAGAGGAGAAAGGGAAGACAATAGGAAGAAAGAGAGAAATTTGGCATCAAGATGTAAAGAATTACTAAGCTTTTTGCAAGATATTCAGGAAAGCTTTTGAACTTTTGAAGAACAGAATCAAGTAAAAAAGGTGAGGTCTAATTCAAAATGTCTAAGCCCAAGGCTTGGTCCACACTAAGGCGGGTAGCATTTAAAAATAATCCCGTCTATGTTATTGACCTTCGTAAAAACATCTTTTTACACATGGAGAGGCAAAACCACACTGTAAAATGCTGCTTATTATCTCATAACGATGTCAGTGATATGCAACTTTTTAGTAATATCTATGCAACAGCGGCCTTATTTTTGTACCTATTCCAGCCGCAACTCAGAGTGGTGTTATGGTTGAACTTGTTTAACTGGTGTCAGCAGGCATATTGAATAAACTAAAGTGTGGCGAGTTAGGCGTGTGTTTGCTCACCTTTCTTGAGATTTTCTCCCCTCCTTTATCACTGTTGGTTTTGAGGGACACCAGAAGCTCTGCTGCTTTCTCTTCTGAGGTGCTTAATGTTTGCAAATGGAATTTTTATTTTATTCCCACTTTTTCTTTAAGCAATCACTGTTGTTTTATCAGCCATTTTTATTGCAAGAAAAGTCCCAACATGACTTTTCCCCTATTGCCCAGCCAACTGATGATATGAAGAAATGTCCGAAGCACAGAGGTTTTAAGTTGAAGCTGCATGATCCGACTCTTTTCATTTCTGCTTGTTTTCTGCTCTCTGAACTCAGTGGTTTACTTTGTTAAATTCACGGTTTCTTCTAAAACACTGTGATTTATTTATCTGTCAAAGGTGCTTAAACACTGGCAGCTTAAATAAAGAGAAATGCAGTCAATGACCCTTTTTGTTTTCTTCTGTTTGTCTTGATTAGGTAGTTTGCTGAACATCATGATAGATTTGATATGAATCCATTTTAGTCATAAGTCTTTTAATTCTGTATGTTTCAGTTCGAGACATGTCTTATTATTAGGGCTGAACGATTGAGAAAAAAATCTAATTGCGATATTTTTCCCAAATATTGCAATTGCGATTTACTCTGCGATTGTTTTACTGTTCCTCATCTTATGTATTCTTAAACAAACAAAATCAGTAGATTGTTTTATAGTATAACCAATATGACATTAAATCAATCTAAGGATAAAAGATTTGAGAAAAAGTGGAGAAGTGAAGAACAAAAGCAAAATAGGCATGAAATTGTAAAAACTGGGTAAAAAAAAAAAAAGGTACGAAAGCAGAAAAAAAGTTAATAGGTGCAAAATAGGTATGAAATTGCGAAAAAAATGGCAAAAAAATTAAAAAGTCACTAAGGAAAATTGATTGTAGCAGCAAATTGGGATTAAATTTCAAAAACCATAAAAAATTCCAAACATAGTCTGACAGTGGCCAAAAAAATAAGATAAATGGGAGCAAGATAGACATAAAGTAGTAAAAACTGGATTAAAATAGGCATGAAATTGCAAGAAACTACATCACAATGCCAAAATGTTCAACACATTTTAGGTTAAAAATATTGCACTGTCTGCGATTTGAAAATTGCAACAAGCCATATTGCAATTTAATCTAATTTGCAATTGATTGTTCAGCCCTACTTATAATCATGATCAAGTCCTTTTACTAAAATGTTTGGTGGGTGCTGCTGTTGATTCAAACAATTGTTATAACCATGGCAGCAACAGATGCAGCCATGGGTCACCAGTTGTGAAACAAGAACACCTGATATCATGCATAACAGTATTTATATCATTGGAGTGTTTTTAGAGCAGCATCATGGTGAGAGAGCCACAAAAAGTACATGTAGGCATGTAAATAGTCCAGTCAGCAACACTTTACAGCAACAGTTTAATAACGTCTACTGTGGCACACAGTAAAGGTAGAGATAATGTCAGACTGTGTCATACAACAACCACTACAGAGGCACTGATCCATTTAAAGTCGACTTAAAACTAACATCTGACTGCATCAAATGGTGTGAAAGTAGGGCTGTTTACCACAAGACTTTGTTAAACCACATTAAAGTAGTTGTTTTTAATTTATCTCAGTAAATTTAAATTGTAGTCTTCATTGTGTAGACTCATATCACATCACTGAATAAATCACTATTGATCCTGCAGCCCTACTTTTTCAGTATTTAATTAAAGTAACACAACAGGTAAACATACTTTTACTTTCTTTTTTAACAGACAAGTAAGATTTTTTGATTCATACCTTTACATGTGTTAGAAGAGTCCATCTGATGAAGGCGGAAGAGCTCCATCGAAACGTGAAGGTCTGAATGAAAAAACCTTACTTTTTTGTTGTAAAAAGAAAATATAAGCATATTATCCACATAGGCATGATGAACTTTCTCAGACTGCAACAGATAAACATCACAAACTGACGTCTGTCTGTCATGTTATTTGCTAATGATAAATGTTGGTAATAAAAGGGCAGCTATCAGCTGATGCTAATGTAAAACTTCTCCTTTTCTAATCATTATCATGTAGAAAGTGCCTTAACTTAGGGCTGGAGAGTGTGTTTTCATTTACAAGATAAATATTAAGAAACCATCATTTTTATTGACAAAGTTTTAATAAAATAAGGTGAGATGGCAAAATCAAATTTAGTAGTCAAGAGGTAGCACAAATGTTTGAGCATCTTTTCTAGCTTTGACGTTGGCAGCTCTAAGTATAATACTATGTAAAATTGGAGCTCTAAACCAAAACGCTTTGCAGCTTACTGTGTCGAAACAGTTCTTGCTTTGAGCTTTCTGTGTTTCTTAAAAGGATTTATCTTGAAAAAAACATGTAAATGTATCAAATATAGTCATCCAGCAGAAAAACTATGAATATATGAATTTGTCCATATAACCTTGCCCTGTATCTTATTTATGTTTTCCAGCTCTGATTTTTCATAAATGTGGTTGAAACTGCATGTTGTTTCTTATGCAGCATTGACTGTGACATTTATTATTTAGAAATCCAAGCAAAAAATGTCCACGAGGAAGCATCTGAGGTCTGGATCATCCCTTAACAACAGTCCTGACATGTTGTTTTGAGCATGTGAACGCTGTTGTTTTCAGTATTTCTCCTCCAGTAAGGACCCCTCACTGTTCAGAACTAAGGAGATTAATCAACCAATCCCCAGTCTCCTATAAAATCTCATATTAAATCCAAATCAGATGTCCTTGTTTTTATTCAGAATCAAACAAACAGGAAAAATGATAAATGTATAATATAAGCAGCTTAAACACAAAAAAGGACACACTGAGAGTTTTTCCTGTGAAGGTCTTGTTTTTGACGAGGAGGTCAAAGGTTTTAATGTCGAAGGTTTTTCCTGTTTAGTTTTCTGTAGAGATAATTTCAGGTAACAGATCGAATGCTGACGCCCCTGAGCATCTCCCCTCCACTCCGAAACACATGCACCTAATTGAACATGAATAGAGGATATGTGAGGGGTGAAACCTAATCCTATCTACTCGTCAACCTCCACTGAAGAAACTATGCTGCCCCCCCTCCTAAACACACATGCCTGTGAGACCCCTGCAATGACCCATATGAGCTCCTGCTCTCTGCAGTGATGGTTTATTAAATGAGATTGAAATGAAGCTGAGGAATAATCAGGAATCTCTGATGGTAAATTGAGTTTGGTGTGATTATTTCAGCTGTTAAACCCACTCAGTGTGACACGTGAAGCTCTTCTTTATCATGCATATTCTTCTCAACCCCCATGTTCCTTCGCCGCTCCTTCCTGCCCACCCTGATCCTCTGCCGCTCCTCACACACACCCCTTGTCGGTTACATCCCCCCCTCATCAATCTCCTTTTGTCCCCCCCCTCCAGGAGCTGAAGCTGCCGGTGTACCGGGCACACTCCCCACAGATCGGCATGCGGCGATACTTTGCAGACTTGTTGGCCATCCTGAGTAATCGCTACCAGCTCTGCCCCACGGCGCGGCACCTGGCCGTCTACCTGCTGGACCTGTTCATGGACCACTACGACGTGGCCGTCAAGCAGCTCTATGTCATCGCCCTCTCCTGTCTGCTGCTAGCTAGTAAGTCCATAATCATTAACTAAACCTCCATCCCAAAGCTTCACGGTTTGCTTTCTATTGGCAGGGATGTTTATTTAAAGCAGGGGTCACCAACCTTTTTCATCCTGGGAGCTAGAACATGAGGACTATTGTGGAGGGCTACTTTTTGATTTAAAGCTTTTGAGTAACATACATTTTATTATTTATCTTAAAGTAATTAATATGCTTTCAATAGGCTACATAGAACACTGTATGCAAACTTTTTACATGCTTTGATTCCTGACAGACATTATCGTTAATAATTATAATGAGAACAGTATACTGAAATGTATCTTTTAATAATTTATGCGTCTCTTAAACTTAAATATGTTCAACATCCACACTTTGGTGATTTCCTTTATGAACGTTTCACCATAGGGACTGATGTAGCATCTGTGCACCTACATCAACTTTGACTCCACAAAGGCCAAAGTCAAGAAAAAACAAACATTATTAAAATCTAATGCACATGCTACATTTTTTTTGTTAGTATGATTTATTTGCAAAACAGAAAATTTAAAGTAAAAAATAGCTCTTTATCTCAAGTTCTGAAGTGATGATGGTGATGCTTTTTGTAGAATATTCTAGTGAGAAATTCAAAGCTCACTGTTGGCTACTGCTGGTTTAAAGCCTTACTATTTTCTCAATACTTTGCCATGTGTTGTTTGATTTCAACCATTTTTTTGAACAAATGTTTTCTTCAAATTTGTGCACATAACAAATTCCAAAATAGATATTTTAAACAAAACAAATAAAACAGAAACAATTACAACTTGGCAGACAGTACTGAATCCATACATGTCTTTGGACTCCTCTACACCAAAGAAAAAAAAAAAAAGAAGGCAGATTAGAATTCAGTGAAATGGTTTCTTTGAGACTATAATGTAATATAAAAAATGAGGGAGAGAAACGAAAATAAATTTAGTATGATAGAGTGAATAGAGGACTAAAATGTACTCATTTAATTAAACACACTCATGCACCCCCCCCCCCCCCCCCACATACAGTATATATGCATGTATACATGTACACCTCCCCAGATTTCAACCATTTTTTTCAGTGTTTACAAAAATTTGGGTTGAAAGAAATGAATCAAGCACAAGGCTGTGTTTTCCCTGTAAATATGCTTTGTGTAATGGCACATGTAAAGCATTATTGTGATACTCTATTGGACTGATCTTTCTGTTTCAGCACACATTCACCAGAAGGAGGTAGATTTCTTGGTAGTAGTATGTAGAGCAAGTTTTCACTCCTTGGCTGTTAAGGAGATTTGCTCAGATACAAGTGAGAATTCCATGTTTGGCCAAGTATGTTTGTGCATATATGAACACAGCAATCTGTCCCTGTTTCAGTACAAACAACAACACACATTAAGCCTGAAACAGATGCTCTCTTAAAACCTAAAGTGACCTGAAGGACACGATCAACTCGACACAGGGTGATGTAGTAGTACAAGCAGCAGTAGTATTTATAATAAATAAATTGTGGCTGCCAGGCTGAAAACACAGTGCTGCTTAACCCTTCGACTGGCATTGTGACCGCCTGGTTGACTTTTTCTGCTGCTTTATTGCTGTATTTAAAACTCTGTGAATCTGTCTTTTGCTTTTTATCATCACTCACCTCTTTGAATAGTGAATAACACTAATTATATCCTCTGGGTAGGTCTGCTGTACATAAATATCAGTCTCTAAAAACTGTGGTAAAAATGGAAATGACTCTGTGCTGCACAGCTGCTCAGAAAACTAAAAGTTATTTTAACAAATTTTGCTCTCTGATCTCTTTACATGGGAATACATTTTATTTGAAGAAATTAAAGAAATCACCATGCCCAAAATGACCCTAAACACATAAGTCAACCTGAGTTTTAAATACTGCAACATGGTGGCAACAAGAAGTCAACCTTGCGGTTACAATGCCAGTCAAAGGGTTATTGGTAATGTTTCAGTCACTTTCTGTGCTCAGGCACAGCATATCATGAAAATAGCAGCAGGCAGGTTAATGTTTCTCACCGTCTCAACAGCAGATCATAACTGGACTCAACAACAACACGGACTGATATGAAAACTTGTTGAGTTCACAGACTGTATTTCAGCTGCTCACTTCTTTTCTGTATCGTTTCTCTCTGGACCCTTTTACACATGTTACAATGTGATAAGTTACCATGCTCTCTGGTGCCCTCCATTGTCTCCTCTAGATACTGGACATTGTCAGAAACCCGTCTTCTTCATGCATAGTGTTTGTTTACATTTATATTATAAGCCATGCCACACACAGATAAATCTGTACAATGTTATGAAGGACATTTACCCCTGTTATTATTAATCAGTGTGTCTTTTTGTTGGTAGTTTAGCCTGTTAGCTTCCTTTCATTAATGTCTTTTCAGCCTAAATTCAGAAAGCAGCTTTATTTTTTTTGTCTTGAAGGCAGTAGATAGAAATAAGCATGTACAGGTTGGTAAAGTACTGTTTACATGTTAACAAGGTTAGTTTACATTGACATGAATTTGCTGTGCCTTGAAATTTTGATTTGATTTTAGGTGTGCCTTGAGCAAAAATATTATAAAGATACTGTTGGACACTCTTCTTCTCGTACAAAAGGAATAGGATGACATTATCCCTACACAACTATCATGCCTTGGATTTATGCTGTTCACCTTCCTAGACAAAACCTGGCAGAGAGATTGAGGAGCATAACAAGACTGCTTAGTCCAGTTTTGGTGTTGTTATCTGCAGAAAAATCCCTCTGGCTGCTTTATCTTGGCATGTTAATCCAACTCTGACCGTCAGCGTCAGCGGGTATATGACCACCACAGCACATGCCTTTGCCGAGTGAGTGTGTATCTGAGGCCCAGTCCAGAGCAGCTTGACCACAAGATCACATACTTGAGCAGGAAAATGACAAACAGGATACAAACTCCATGTTGCTCTGGCTGTCTGTCTGCTTATTTACTTCCTGGTTTGACATAATGTTGCTAAAGTGATGGACGGTCTGTAGATGGAGCTCATTTTGAAATCGCCCTGATGCTGTTTCGGCTTATGTGCTGTGCTCGGATTGACACGTGCCGGAAGCAGCTCTCTCAAAAATAGACAGGGTGTGTGTGTTGAGCAGAGTGGGATAGAGTTTGACCATGCTGGTGTGTGCTGAGGAAACCTAAAGACAGACTGGAGAGGGAGAGGGAGAGGCGCTTACTATGGAGCTGGATCATGATATTTAATATAGTTTGTTTAAATGATGTGTTTTTAAAGTCAAGTTTCAGTCACCCAAGTCCTCTAACTGCATGTAAAGGCTCTGTTTGTGACTGTGTTTGGCAGGAGGTGACGAGCTAGAAGAAAATGTAAAACGTGCTCCGAACATGCTTGTATTATTCCTCTAACTCTGATCTGTTGGCCTGAAATGACAGTTTACTGTAGCTGCATTGTTAGTCGAAAAAAACAACACAGAGTTTCCATTGTGGTGGGATGACTGCACCATTGTTTCAGCAGAAACTGTTGGGGATTACGCTCATGCCTGCAGAACACTGTGTGTGTGTTCTGGTTTGATATGTTATTATGCTGCATTGTAGCTTTTAAAGCTGAAACTCTTCAGGTTGGACACACCTATGTTTTCAAAACACTCCACTCTAGACTATAGTTTCAAAAGTTTTTTAGGATTCAGGCACTCCAGGCACTGTTTTCTCATGTGAACAGGAGGAACGCAATAAAAAGTCTTCTGATTTGGCCAAAAAGTGAGCCGTATAAATGGCCTCTAAGTCATTGTCATCTGTTCATGTAATAATATGAATACAAGGGTAATAGCCCCATTTTCACAAGTTGTATATCATTGTGGGTGTTTTGTCCACAATGATCAGGAGTTTTTGGAGCCCAAAAATGCACATTTTTCAGAACGGGTCCCAGAGTGAATAGCCCTGTCTTAAAACCACATTCACTGCCCTCAACAACATTGGAAACGATGATGGAGGACTACAGTGCTGCACTCGAGCTTCAGGAGCTGCTGAGCTTGTTGTGGCTTTAACAGCAAAATCATCAAGTTTGAAAAACTGAAACTTTTTCTGCGTTCCCAGATTGTTTCCTCTCCAGCCGGCTCACTGCACGTGATCAAGACACTTAAAATCACTTCAGATGGTGAATAATTTCCATGTTTTCCAGTTACCTTGCTATGGCTGGGCAGTACGTCTATAAAATTGAATAATTCAAATTATTTTCTGCAGAAGATTTAAAAATGAAAAATATATTCTTTTTCTCAAGTTACTCTAATATTAAGTTGTTGCAGTGTTTGATAATATAATTACTGAAATGTTCAGTTTCTGTGATGACAGGCTTGTCAGGTTTTGCATGTTAAGATCTTTGTTTTTTGAATTATGTTAAATATTGATCAGATGGTTCCTATGCTGTGAAAATAGCCCATTGTTTAGTGTTTATGTAGACAGGCAAATGACAAAGTTACAGCATGTATTTTAACTTTAAAGTGTTGATAAGCCTGTGTAGTTTTGGAACATATTTTGATAACATAAAGGCAAAACTTGATTCATGTAATCTTTTTGTCATCTAGAGTTTCTTTTTTTTTGAGTGTGACAAAAATGATTAAAATCATAAATTGAGCGTTGTGGGAAAAAAAACAGGGATTATATTTTTAGGCCATTTCCGTGCCCTAACTTTTTATTTCTTCGCTGTTTTTCATAACTTAATCCAAGTATTCTCTGACTGGAGACTTGAGCGAGAGCGGGGGTTTGTTTTTGCAGATCTGAGCGTGTTTTGTTTCGTCAAAAGGGCCTGTGTAGAAAACTGGATTGAAGCTGTGTACACATACGTACTGAACCAGTTTGCTACAAATACATACACTGTTACGCCCCTTGAAAGCAGTGATAAACAGATTTTTCTTCCTTTTGTTACTCACTTTGACACGACTTTGTGTCTTTGTTTCAGTTTTGTTTGACCGAAGAGATACTCCCTGTGTTAGATGAGTAAAATATTAGGACAAACCCTCCTATATTTCTCTTTTTCCCTGATCACTCAGAGTAAATCATAAAACTATGTCTTTGTATTCGTCTTTTCTGAAGCAGGAGCGTTCATCGTTCCTCCCCTCCTGATGCTGCATTGTGCGGGCTGTGTTGTCATTAGTGTCTCTGCGTCTGTCTAGTGATTAACAGGCTGTGAGGTTTTCTGTACATTAATGCAGCCCTGGGCATCATGGGTAATTAGACTAATGATGCCGTCAAAGTGGGAGTCTGGAATGAAGCCTGCTCGCTCACTTGGGAGGGCCCTGTGTGTGTTTCTGCACGCAGGCCGTCGCTGGAGCTCCAGTGAAGGGACACATTTGAATATGAGACTTGAAAGATGTTTTTTATTTAAGAGGAATCTCCTGAGAATCCAGGAGCACCGAGGAGAGTTTGAAGTGATAAAATATTCTTAAACCAACCTGGACAGAGCTCCTTCTTCTTCTTCTCTCTTATAGATAAATCAGATTTTTATTCGATCTTTTGATTTTGTCTCTCAGTGCGTCGGGCTCTCTTCTCTCTTCCCTCCTCTGGGGAATCTCCACCATGATTGATGATGGCTTGAAAAGGGCGTTTGAATCAAAGTTGTCTTGGTTTCTTATCAGTCCTGGGGTGCTTTGGAATCTGGCCTAGTTATTGAACAGCCTCCCCAAGACACGCATCGTCTGTCTTTAAAATGTTTCTGCTCTCTGCGCTCGGTTAATTAATCGCTACCTCTTTTGTGTCGCTCAGCAGCCACTGCTTAATCCTGTTACTCTATTGTGTGTGTGTGTGTGTGTGTGTGTGTGTGTGTGTGTGTGTGTGTGTGTTTTTGAGGCTGCTTGTGTGTGTGCATGTGATTGGTCATGGATGAACTCCTCTTCATTTTCAGGAGTGAGATTATGGTCAGTTTGTCAGACCCTCAGGAATCCAGTTTTATTGACTGTTGGGCACTCGTTCAGACACTCGACTTACTAAGAATCCAATTAGTCAATGACTGGAAAATCCTAAAAAATTTGATGTGAGGACAGTTTTTTACTCAATATTTCCACTTTAAATCAGTCCAAAAGTTCATGAATTAAACTTTGTGTTACAATCTCTGAAGTAGGGCTGGGCGATATGGCCTAGACATAAAATCCCCATTTTTTTCCACAACACTCGATTTACGAATTTAATCGATTTTTCCCTTCCTAAAAGAAACAAAACTCTCAGTGAAATAAAAATGAAACAAGTCAAGTTTTGCCTTTATTTTGTCTAAATGTTTCCCTCTTAAAGTCAAAGTCTGGGTCATAAAAGGTTGATTATGTAGTATAACTTAGGCAGGTTTGTCTACATAAACACTAAAAGGCTGAGGCATTTTTACAGTATTAGCATAAAACTCTGATCAATATTTAATCTACTTAAATGACTAATATTAGCCTATAAAAGTGCTTGTGCAATCCCTACAAGGCCGGCCATCATGAAAATTGTAATTTTTTTCAAAAATTGCAACTACTTACAATTGGACTAAGGCGAGAAAAAAAAACTTGATTTTTAATTTTTTTGAATCTTCTGCAGAAAATAATTCGAATTAATCGATTCAATCGATTTTTTTGCCCAGCTCTACTCTGAAGTTTAGTTTAGTTTATTTAGATCCCCATTTGCAAAGCAGCAGCTATTCTTCTTGGGGCATACTTAATTTACCTGTGACAATACATATAAACAAACAGTAAAAAACATAAACATGTATGTATACATATAAATACATATATATATACACATACAGACCTACATATTCACATACATACAGTATATCAAAATAAATAAGTTAAAACTCAAAGCTTCATTGTTCAGTCTGCTTCTATCTCAAGAATTTCCAACAATGACACTGAGACTTGTGACCTTAGAGAACTTTACGTTCAGGAAATTCCTTTTCAGATAGTGCTCTTATGTTTCCTTTTAAAAGTTGTGATATTAATTGGTTGTGTTATATAGTTTGGTAGTGAATTCCACTCTTCTTTTGCTCTATACTTCAATTTCCTTTGTCCAGTTGTTTTAAATTGGTGTAAAAAGAAATAGTCCTGCAGTGATCACACACTGCAGCTGTCTGTGCAGATGACGTCATGGACGTGCTATTGTGCTTCCAAGTATGACAATGGTTGTTTATGTTGTTGTCTATGGGCAGGGCAATATATATGATGCTTTTCACCCTTGTGGTAAGGTCATTGACAGAGCCTTATTTAAATAGTCTGCATAATTTTGCCCCTTTTTTAAAAATTATTCCAACATTGATTGAGTGTAATCAGCTTTTAATAAAGTAAGTAGACTAACAGTGGTTAAAAACCTCATCGTGCAGAGCTAAGAAACACTTTATTAGCAAAGCAACTGCCTTTAAAAATATATGTAACACTAATTATGGCACATCTGCTCCTTTTTGGGCTACACAAGGACATCAAGTGAACAAAAATCATGTTGAGCAAAAAACTCAATTTCTGATTTGATATAAAAATACATCACATCATTTGGACACAAAATTTCCAAGCAGTAGACAAAAAGTGAGTCATCTACTTTTTTTGATTTTCGCTTTTTTGTTTTGGTTTCCATCAGGGATCATGCCCAACACTTGGCACAGCTTTATATATCACCTCTACAAGGTTCCAACTGGGTATGTGCTCATAAAATGGATATGGCAAATATCTTCATCTAATCCTTGTTAATGGTCAATTCAGATGCCACAACACTGACATGGCCCGAATGCTGTTGTAGTTGTTTTTAAATACACTTTGAGTAATGTTATTGATGGTGAAGCTAAAAAGATGGCAGTAGAAGCCGAACTCCATGATGTAACACATGTTTCAGATTTTTAATTACTTCTGTGATCTCTGAGGACTGGATATTTTCCTCTCCCTTCCTTTTTTTGTACTTGCAAAAAAGATTTAAAGGCAACAGGCGTTCTGTTAAAGTTTATTCAAAGTCCACATTTTACACATAGTGCGACGCAGATTATATCATCTTAGTTTCAGGATACATATCATATTGTGAGCCCTAGTTCAGGGCAAGCTGAGCTGAGACCAGACGTGATATGAATTCACTGCTGACCTCTGAATGATTAGGTATTTCTGAGCAGACAAGGAAAATAAAAGTCTCCTGTTCAGATCTGTACTTTTCAGACTTATCTTTCCTGCTCTAAATTATTTAATTGGTTTCTTCTATATCATCTTTGGATGAATTCATCTCTCACACAGACTTCTCTGTCCTTTGTCCCCCTCTTGTTGTGAGGATGCCACGATAGTTTAGCATACCTGTGCTGTAATGACATCACTTACCCTAAAGAGATACTAACTACAGTATACAGAGATGGAAAACAGAGCATCTAGTATCACGGTAAGGACAAAATTATGTGTTAGGACTATGATGACGAATAATGCTTGAAAGATTACTTTAAGCCAGTCAAGTTAAGTCAAATTAATTTATAGAGCATCTTCAAGAAGACAACAGTCGATCAAAGTGCTGCACACAAAATACATTAAAAAATAGATAACAATACAATCATTAAAAATCTAAAAACATTGTAACAAAACAGTAAAAGTATAAAAACTAAAGCAAAGCAAAAACTCGATTCAGTTCAAAATATTGCTCAAAAGTTTTAGTTTTGACTGGGAGAAAGCTTATGCAGGAGTAAAATAACCTGTTAATTTGGTGATGTCTGTAATTTATTTTGTTCTTAAATATTAGCCGATAAGCAATCAGTGAGGGGTTTGATAAAAACAGATATAAACATCATCCTTCTTTTTTTGAACCTGTAAGAGTGGTTTCAGGGGGAACAGTTGGCAAACACCCTTATTTATAGACGTTTATTTTGTTTTATGATTTAGTTATCTTCGCTTTTATTGACATGCTCAAAATAAAACCAGTTGTATCAAGTCAAAACATTGATTTATTGATTCTGCACAGAAATGGAGATAAATACTTTGCTTTTAACCGTCCCTTTAAGACATTATTGTTTTGTTTTTCGAACTTTATTTGCTCTGATTTGTTGTAACTTATGAATGAAAAACCATTTTTATTTCACTGGCTGAGCTGCATGCTGGAGGGCGTCTAAACAACAACAACAAAAAGAGCATCCTGTGAAATGGAAGAGAAGCTCAGTCATATTGACGGCACAGAGCACTCACACAAGCCTCAGAGCCCGGGGGTGGGGAGGGCCTGTGTGCTGCGGGGCACCTGCCATATGCTCTCCGAGTCAGGCCTCAAACAAAAGCCCGTCAATGTGAGCAGGACAGCCAGCCAGCCAGCCAGGCAGCCAGACCCTTCCCAGAGAGGGGGAGGGGAGCAGAGACCGAGGGGGGAGGTCGATGTGTGTGAGGGCGTGTGTTTGTGCTAAATGAGAAGATGGTCGCTGTGGCAACCTATGGAAAAACCAGTGATCTTTTTTTTCATGATCATCTAATTAAACCTCCCATTAATGTGTTTGAAATGAGAGATTCTTCACTGCTTTCCCGCTGCACAGCCTCAGCTGCGACGGTGTCCTTTTACCTCTCGCTCCGTTTCCTCTTCCTTCTCTCACCTTGTCGGGGACGACCAAAGAGAAACCAGTCCCGGGACAGGGCGGCCAGTAAAAGCAGCCCCTCATCCCTGGGGGGCTGGGAAACGAGCTGAGCGTTACTTCAAAGGCAGGTCAGCCGCTGATGTTAAACAGCGGAGAAAGGGAGGTGGAGGTGGTGGCCTGCAAAAATGGGACATGTTAGAACTGAACCACCCAGCAGGAAGCCCCTGAAATGTAGATTAACACGGAGACCACGTCCCCCTCTTCGCTCCTGTCTGGGGTTTGACAGTAATTCTGACGGAGCAGTCCTCATGTGAGGCTCTCATGATTAAAGAAATTATGTTAAGCCATACAGATGGGTTACGTTATTATTATAATAACACAGGATCACCTCCTCTGCTCGTTATGGGACTGATAATGTGACTAAAATGCAAATGGAAGAAATTAGAAGGGCCAGGATTTGAATCTAGGTTTTTTTGGTTTATTTTTAATTAAATGTAGGTCGGGATAAAACTGTTTATATCAGGGACTCCCAAAGGTTTGATACCGTGATCACCAAAATATCAGCACCAAAGACTGGGGATCCCAGTGCCCCTGAAAGTAGTGAGAGGATAACAAACTTACATTAGAAGCATTATCTAAAATATTACTTTGATTCAGTCAGTTTTGAGTTTTACGTCCAGTTGAACTTATTCTACACAAAAAGAAAATAGGCTTTTTTTCCTACACCTGATGCACCAGTATTTCTAAGTTTATTACACTGACTGAAAAAGCTGAACAAAGCCATGCGTCATCAGGACTTAAAGAGACAACGTGTAGCATTTTAAGTAATTTACGAGCTGAAAACAGCATCTACATTCATAAATATGTCATCATTTGTCTCAAATTGCCTCTGCAAACAATCTAACTTGTCCTCCTGAGTGAAGAATTTCTTACCTCGTTTACATAGAACATGTAAGTCCTACAGTGGCTTCCATGTCCGTCGGGTCTATATTACTATGAACAGCTGAGATCCACTTGAAGCGCTATGTAGTACAACTGGCAGAGGCTAAACTTGTTTTCACTCAGAGCTGGAGAAGAAACCCACCTAGACGTGTTTGTCACTGCCCCACCAAATTTGAAAGTCTGCAGTGTACTTTTTTTCTTAATGCAAGATCACACTTATGCACGACGTCAGCAAAAAGCTAAAAGGGAAGACAAAGCTCTTAGGCACACACTGGCTACCATAGAGTTCAGCAGTTGCTCATTTGAATAATCAAGGTGCTAGAGAGCACAGTTCATTTAAAAGCAAAATCCAGTTTCAGCACAAAATGGCAGAACAAACTACACAGTGTGGCTTTAAGACTCAGCTTAGACGTGGAGCCATGTCACTCATGTTCCTTACTTCTAAAACCAGAAATCCCAATAAAGTAAAGATGGGTGATATATGAACAGTTCACCCCCTCACAGTGAGAACACATTCAGCCCTTAACAAATTTATTAGACCATCACCAATATAAGATTAATGCCAGAAATCATGTTGTATGTTTCTTTAATGGTCAATACGCCAGTATATAGAAGCTCTTTAACTTAAAATATTATATTTATGCAAAAATATAATTATTATCCATGAATTTATAAATAAACTGTTTACAAAAAATCCTAGAAAAATAGTAAAGCTCGTCATTAATTCTTGATTAAGATGTCAGATAATTATTGCCTTCCTGAACAGAAAAAGCACTTTTGGTGGTTGAATGTTATGCTTGATTAATTTCTGACTTCCTGCAACCAGCCTCAAGTGGACACTGGAGGAACTACAGCTTTGGCACTCCTGCATGGGCCTCTTTTTTTCAGCCCCAGAGTTTGCTGCTTGGCTCATTACAAGCACATTTTTATGCTTCTTTTTTTATATATTATATATCATAAAAAATATATTTTGAAAACATGGCAGCATTCAGTGTCACCGTAGAAAAGTAAACTAGGTCAAAACTACATAATTAATCTTTAATTGCAAAGTTAAAGCATGTACTAAATCTATAAGATAGAAATTAATTTGAGTTTTTCTTATATTTGATAAAATTGGGGAAAATGTGTAGTTTCTTTGTCATTTGAATGTTTTTTGAGAAGTTAAACAATCAGTGAGAAATTAGAAATTGAGTTCTAGGAGTCAAATTTTACTATTTGATTAGACATCTGCTATTTTATTTATTTATAAATTACATTAAAAAAATTCCTGTGTATTTTTCATGTTAATTGTTTTGATAATCTGTGAGCTACAAGGCGCTTGAATTTCCCCCATGTGGATTAATAAAATATCTATTTTTATCCATATGAACTCCATTAAGTTCAGAGATCCTCCTTTAAAGGGAGAACTGACAAAGTTTCAACAACAACAAAACTCATACAGCACATTAAAACTGATACCTTTTTAATTACATATATCAGATAAATACCAAAAAACATATTTCCTTGGCTGGCATGTAGAAAATCTGCTTGGCTAGAGAAATAGTTTTGTGCTGCCGCCTTAGCTGGTTAGTCAAGTGAAGGGGTCATCAACTTCTTTTGTCCAAGGGCCAGCTCTTTCCTGACATACGTAGTGGGGGCCGAACTCCAAAATAAATCGAATTAAGTATTTGCGGGTAATATTATTGGATTTCTTGAGAACTGTTTGCATTACTTTTCCTTTAAAAGCAAAATCAGTTTAACTACACAGCAGAACAAACTACACAGTGTGCTACTGTAATAGATTTTCATATTTTCCAGCTTTATGTTTCAGTGTCCTTTTTTGTGTTTAAAATTTCAGAAAAAAAAAACAAGATGGGTGATATATGAACAGTTCACCCCCTCACAGGAGAACACATTCAGCCCTTAACAAATTTATTAGACCATCACCAATATAATGTAGTGGTTATCATCATACTGTGCAGACAAGTATTAATATTGTTGTGTTTCTTATTTAAAATGTATCAGGGTTTATTACTCTGGTATTGTGAAATCTTTTTAATATTTCTCTACATAGAATGTTTAAATATAAATAATTATAAAATCCATATTTTTAATATAAATTGTGTTTACAAAAAAATTAGAGAATTATGATAGTAAAATAATTATCTGTACTGATATAAGCTCAGTAATTCAGTTGCCTTCCTGAACAGAAAAAGCACTTTGTGGTTGGAATGTTATGCTTGATTAATTTCTGACTTCCCATTGACAACACGGAGGCTCAGTGATGGAGCTGTGAGCAATTTCACACCCCCAATGAAAGATGAACCGGCAAATAAAAGGAGTTTAAAGAGCGGAGGAAATTCCTCCACGGCTGTCGGGTCAAAGAGAAAGAGAAGGAGAGAAAATGAGAACGGGAACAAAGATGGCCGTAAATCTTCTCTTGATCAGAATCAGTCAAAAATATTTTATTCAGTCCTGTTAAATAGAATTATCTTTGATAAAATTAGATAAATGCTTATTTGAGCCACAATTTGAAATTTTTTTGAGAAGACTGAACCAAAGTAGAAACAGTCCCGGGATTAAAAGAAGTTCTAGAGTCGAATTTTTTACTATTTGATTAGCTAGGGGAAGCAACTGGCGTTACTCTCAAGAGTGCATTCTGGACCAACGTTACTGATTGGGGGTCCATTTGTGTGACAGATTGTCATAGTTCTTATATTTGTCTTCTGATTTCAAGCTGTTGCACTGATGGGGGTCAGGTAGCACCAGTTTCTGGTTCTTACCTTCTTCCGTGTTGTCAACAGTATTTTGGTTCGACGTCTATCAGCCACATTCACACATTCATTTAAGTTCTTTAAAGAGATCGGAGAAATTAATTGGGCCAGGTCGGAATTGCCAGGTGTTATTTGAATCTATTTTAATTAAATGTAGGTCGATAAAACTGTTTATATCAGGGACTCCCAAAGGTTTGATACCTCCCCAAAAGGTTTGATACCGTGTTTTGTAACTGTGCTGACCTCTGAACTGAAGAAGAAGAATGTTTGCCACGCATAATATTATTGGATTTCTTCTCTTTGCCTCACTCCTCCTTTATTGAGCTTTTTTCCTATCTGCTCTGCTCAAAACTGTAAGGACACCCATCATATTAAAGGCTACTAGCAACATCTTCATTCATAGATATTTCCATTTTCCAGCTTTGTAATAGAATTTGGCTCTCAGGTTTCCTCACAGCCCCCCCACCCACAGCTCACCTGGAGAAGGTATTGTGTTCACGCCAAACCTCTACCTGCCCACTCTGTTTGCCTTCATCACCCATGCAGCAAAATGCTGCTGACCTGCAGCTGACAGCTCCCCAATGTAAATGTGGTGTTTGCAGATGAAACGGTAGATCCTTTTTTCTCCGTTGGTGTCTCTGCCTGACTGGCTGACTTCAGATAGGATCACTGAGACGCCTGCATTCCAGGTAGGCTGAACTCAAAAAGGGAAGACAAAGCTCTTCAGGCACACACTGGCTACATAGAGTTCAGCAGTTGCCACACCCCAATGAAAGATGAACTGAAAACACAGTTCAACAAACAGGAAGTCCGTTTAGTGTTGAAACAAAGAGTAAAGACTCCAGGTGGTCCCTGCTTTTCCTCATGTATGATTGTTAAACTTGAACACAAATGGTAAAATGGTTCAATAATACAAGGCAGCTGATATGTGAGAGATCTGACTGATATTTGGGGAAAATATTTAGTCTTCAGTCAGCTCTAGTTTGATTTCACCTGAACATTGTTATATTCCCAACTAAGACTGGCAGTATATCGATTAAATCAACTAATTTGAATTATTTTCTGCAGAAGATTTAAAAAATAAAAACCAAGATTTTTTTCATCCACTTACTTAAACTGTAAGCTGTAACAAAATTTGATAAAATATAAATACTCAAACAGTTTTCATGATGGTGGCCCCGTCAGGTTTTGCACAAGCACTTTTAATGGGCTTGTATTTATTTACTTTTTTCAATTAAATACTGATCAGATAAAAACATGTCAACACCACTGATCTCAGCTTTCAATCACAACATTATGGTAAAAATAAGTCCGATTTAAGTGATATTGTCCAATTCTAGCTTAATTTGTGTTTCTTTTATGATTGTCAGATGGCAAAATCGAAATCCCAATCAAAATCTGATTAATTGTCCAGCCCTAGCTTTCAGTGTTTATGTAGGCAAACCTGCCTACTAGGGCTGTAGCGATACACTTATTTTCCGATACGATACGATACACGATATTCAGCTCACGATACGATAATATCCAGATATATCACAATATCACAATATTGTGACATATTGCGATATTCTACATTAAACTAGGAAAAACCTAGAGACAGTGAATATGTAACTTTTCCATTTTATTGTTATTGAAATATGTCAAATGCAGCGTTACATACATACACTTAACACGGAGTGTATCCAGTCAATTAAACTAACGTTGCAAAGAAATTGTTCTTGTTTTCCCTTTAGCAAAGTGTTGAAATCATCCTAACTTGTAGTCGAGCTCAAACTGTAATCAAACCCATGAGAAACAAAGAGCTTTGAGTTACTGACTTAACAACAGTAAGTTAAAAAAAGTCATATATTTCTCTCGTCACTGTCTGAACTGAATAGTGCATGAAAAAAAACATGTGCAAACATCTTTATAAGTTGTATTTTTTTCCCAACTCTGATAAAATATGAGTTTTTATTTTTACAAAAAATATCGATACTAAGATTTGTGATATCGATATTACATTGGGAGTCAAAATATCGATATATATTGCGATATCGATATTTTTCTACACCTCTACTGCCTACATTAGAACAACATAATCAACATTTTATACCACACTTTAATTTTAAGAGGGAAATTCTGATTGATTTTGGAATATATTTTGACGACACAAAGGTGGAACTTGATTCATGTCATTTTTGTTTCAACTGGAGTTTTTTTGTTTTGAGAGGGATAAAAATAGATTTAAAATCGTAAATTGAGTTTTGTGTTGAAAAATCTGGGATTTTATTGTCAGGCCGTATCGACCAGCCCTATTCCCAACTCACACTGCAATTTTAAGGTGTAATATTTACCCCTCTGTGATGTTTCTCCTCCTCTGTGAACATCATGGAAACAGAATAAAGAGAAGGAGTTTCCTCCATCAGTTCCTTCTCCAGAGGGGGTAACAGAGGCACGATACTGGAGAGAGAGAGAGGCTCACAGACTCAGCGGGAGAAGGGAACGCTGCGAGTCCCTGCCTTTGTGTGTATGTTGGAAAGGGCTGAAAGATTTATCATCTTTGGGTCTGACCCAGGATCTTTCGTGTCAACTGTTTTACAAATTTGCAGGCGGTTTACATTTTCAGAAGTGCTGGTAAGCAGGTCAACAACACAAACCCTCTGTTAATAGGTAGAAGTTGGAATATCCTTTAAATACTGATAATAGATGATGAATAATGTGTTTTGTGCTTGTGATCATGGATTTCCTTACTGTTGTCTATAATGTAAGCATAGTGGCATATTAATCGCTTTTTTCGATTATAATGATTTTATGATTGTCAGATGGCAAAATCAAATCCCAATCAAAATCTGATTAATTGTCCAGCCCTAGCTTAGTGTTTATGTAGGCAATGCAGCATGACCATCCCTTCAGCATTATCATGGGGGGTCAGGGGTTGGCCCGAGCCTACATTGTGAGAGCTGCCGGGGCCAGGGGTGACAACACGGAGGCTCAGTGATGGAGCTGTGAGCAATTTCAGCTGTCTTTAATGGTGAATCAAATTTCTGAATTGTCTAATTTTTCCAACATAAACTGTTAAAATGAGAGGCTAATGTTAGTTCTAGTAATGTAGAGACTGGATCTCTTGGGAAAAAAATATCAGCATCATTTTTTTCACTGGGGATAATGAGTGGTAAAATGTCGGTGTTCCAGATTTCTGCAAAAAAACAAAACAACAAATGTCAAACAATATCATGCATCCCTACAATTCTGCCCTCATGCTGTGAGAATATGTTGTTATTAATGTGATCCAAATCATAACCAAATCTGCCCTTTGTTTAAGCACGTAATAGACCCAGTGCCCTTCAAAAAAAAAACAAAATGTGTAAAACATCATTATGGATTTTTAGTTATTCAAAGTTGACTTTAACCCTATCTGTTTTCAGTTTTTAATTTATTGACATTTCTGTCAGTCTGTTAAAAAGACACCAATAAATCATCTGTGATTTTGGCACATGATTAATGGTGAAACTAAAAGGGCGCTCACTAACAGCAGACCTCTGCAAAGATCAATAGCCCATTAAAATATGCAAATAAACAAGTGCCACTTTTATGCCTGATTAAATGTTCTAATTATAAATGCAGTGTGAAAATATGTGGAAATCAGGAAGGAGCATGAACAGCAGCAGTGTTACTCAAAAATGTTGGGAATAGAATTGCATGTTGAAAAAGATAAACTGAGACGTTTTGACCATGAAAAATAAAAATGTTAGGTCAGTTTAGGTTCAAGCAGCATCCAGTGCCTGTCCAAAGATCAGTGTGCTCTCCTCTCATAGCTCAGTAGAAGTCCCGGTAGCATGAGGCATTGATATAATTTATCTTTATGTGTAATCCCTCTCTTATTAATGCCTTCCACTAACTTCAGTGTGCCTTGTAAAACAGAACATCACACTTCACATGATGAAGTCGAATCACACCTCAAACTTTGAAGTCAGAAAAACCAGGTCAATGACAATCTGCACAAAATCCAGAGTGTGGCTTAATCTTCACAAAATAGCAGCAAATTAGAAAGATTTATCATCTTTGGGTCTGACCCAGGACCTTTTGTGTCAACTGTTTTACAAATTCTTGCAGGCGGTTTACATTTTCAGAAGTGCTGGTAAGCAGGTCAACAACCATTGATTAAACATGTAAGTTATTATTCTTCACTCTAAGAAGACTGCACTCTTTCCAGTTTCTTGAAGTGAGTTTTTATCATCCTTTGTCTTTTCTTTAAAGGTACTGTATGTAAATCTGACCACCTGTGGGCAAACAAAACAACTCACCTGCTTCGCAGCAACAAGAGAAATATCAAAAACACATGTAGTACCGAAGCCCTTCCCTCACCTCTGCCTCACCCCTGACCTTTCACTTCTCCCTGTTTACCTGACCTTTTCTCATCCCCACTGACACCTGTGGGTGCTACAGGAGGAGCCCCTTTCTGTTCACAGGGAAAAAATGTGTAATGAGAAAAACACTTTCAAAAAAGGACTTCCTGGTTCACAGTATGAACACGCAAAGCATTCTGGAGTGCTCCCACATCCACTTTCATAGTTATTGTACAAATTATAACACTTCTAACAGGAGAGGAATGCAGCGTCTCTTTTCAAAGGCTGCTCTAAGGACGTAAATAAACTAAGTAAAATAAATTTAATGATATTAAAATAAGTAGGCAATTGAAGCAGTACTTGAAGATGACAAACAAAACAGGAAGTCCATGAAAAGTGTTGAAACAAAGAAGACAAATATATGCAACAACAAACTTACGATTAATAACCCAAAC
Source organism: Scarus forsteni (assembly GCA_036419115.1). Lineage (NCBI taxonomy): Eukaryota > Metazoa > Chordata > Actinopteri > Labriformes > Labridae > Scarus > Scarus forsteni. The sequence goes on from JAZDUH010000395.1 coordinate 3,017,457, forward strand.
CCAAAAAAACCCTACCTCTTGTAGTATGTCAGAAGAACCAGGGC